>OY728136.1:2007780424-2009030424 GCA_963277665.1 Viscum album | reverse complement strand
ATCGTGTTCTTAAAGAAAAAATATAATATATGAATAAGTAGTATTGAAAAAGAACTTTTCATAATGTTGGAGATCTTTTAATAGATAGTGATAGGATTACAAATCATGGATTCCATGGGTTTCTATAAAATTTTAGGTCAAAATCAAGGAGTAAGAAGAAGAATGTATTAATTCATAAATTTTAAAAAAGTGGCACATCTATAATGGAAATTGGAATAATATGACTGCTGTAATGAACGCAAAAATAAATCTATTGGATACATAGATAAATAAAAATATAAAAGTTAGATTAGAAACAATGACTTTGGGAGGAAAACAGTATCCCAATGATTCATGGATAATAATCTTGTGAGAAACATGGATCATGAAATATTGATCGGAATGGACTGATCTATATTAAACTATCCTGAAAAGAATTGTGTTCTTGGGGAATGATCCCACAATTAAAGATGGTTAGATTATAAAAAATAGATAAATCATGATCGTTTTGAT
Organism: Viscum album; assembly: GCA_963277665.1. NCBI lineage: Eukaryota > Viridiplantae > Streptophyta > Magnoliopsida > Santalales > Viscaceae > Viscum > Viscum album. The sequence continues at coordinate 2,009,029,932 of OY728136.1, read as the reverse complement.
TGAATCATCTATGCAGTATGATATGTTAATTACCTGATGAATCAATAATGGATAATTGTTAGGATGTTAATTGCAATAATAAATGTGATATTATAGTTAATCGATTTTTAGGTTTTTAATTAAATATTTCTATCCCAATGAGGTTAAATGTACTTTATTTTATTCATTGATGATTATTATAATATATTTTGGGTGGAAACCATTTAAAATAAATATTTAATTATTTGATAGTTTCAAAACATTAACATTATGTTAGGAAAATGAATATAGAAATAAGATCATTTTTTGTGACTAAACAGTTCATAATATACATTTGTGACTATATAATCGTTTTTAAATGGGAATGAATCAATTGAATATTTTTAGTGGTTTACACCACTTAGCAGAATATAGAGAAATAAAATATGGAAATAATATTGTTTTATAGGAAAAAGGGATGCTGAAAATAGAATCATTTCCCAAAATGAGTATGGATAATGTTGTGAATAACACTTGTTTTGTGATCAAGGATCTTATTAAATGGTGATGGATCTAATCACCAGTATGGAAATGTTGAATGGTAAAAATAATAAAAAATCTTGGATATATTCATATGGATAACCTTTAAAATAATTTCATAATGATATGGAATAATCGATTATGTATTTGATATCTAGAAAATATATCATCTTGGGATTTTTTATGGTATGAAGGGGTATTTTTTTTACAATCCACTATCAAGAAAATAATCTTCCAAATATATATCATCTTATATAATATACAGTGAATTTTTTTATTAATATATATAGTAATAAAATATAGAATCTAAATTTTTCATGGTGGAAAAAAAAATAGGGAATAACGATTTTCTTCTAAAGAATTACGAATGAAAAATGACCACGTATCGCTTCAGTACGGACCGTTCCTATCAACTAGGATGGAATGAGATACATTATTCCACTAAAACTACATCACTATGAGAAATATTGTGTATTTATTAATGATAAATGATATATATCCATTTTATTTGAAATAGGAATCAATTTTTTAGACATATCCTCCATGATTTTAGGGATACATGAGTAACAAGAATATCTACTAAAGAACATGGATTGTGATCCTGTTTCATTACATCATAGAAGGAATTATATTTAAAATAAATTTATCATTAATATCAAAAGACATGTTATTAACTAGATATAATGTTATCATGTGATATTGGTGGTATAATATATTCTCTTAAGGATCTTATTCATTTAAATGTAATATTTCTTCCTACTGTTAGACTGGTGATTAGTCATATTATTCTGGAGATGTTTTTTCATATAATATACATATATAAAATCTAGATATTAATAGATATTTTCCAAATGGTGGACTCTACATAATATATATATATATATATTGTAACAATAATGTTTTTAAGAATAAAGTAAACCAGAAATGATTTATATGTTGAACAAATCATTGAATGGTCTCAATTTTGTTTTGACCAATTGGTTAATGAAATTTGATTATTATATAATGAGCCTTGGATACAATGAATTCATTCATATCCAAATATATATTTCATGGGTTTAATTTTTAATTATTTTAACATTAATCTATTTTATATGGTAAAATATTACTTTTATTCCCCAACAATGATCTGATATATGAGATGAATGAATACTTCGATAGAATGTTTGATATATAGGACATGTGATAATATTAATACATGGGAATAATATGATCTGAGATTGTTACAATTCATTTATTTAGGAACCATAGATGTTATACGTGAGGTATTTTTTCTAAAATATTTGTATGAAAGAATTTTATCCAATCTATACATATATGCATAATAATATAATTCTATAAAATGCACTAAGAATTGTGTTGATGTATGGAGGATATAAACGAATCCATTGTGTGGATTTTACTTCTTATTATTTTTTATTCTAGACCAAGAATTTCACATGATCTGTGGAATTTATTCGGTAAATGGAGAATACATGAAAAAATCATTGAATCACATTAATGTGGATCCTAATATTCATAAAAGGCATATGGGAATGCATTATGTTGTGGAAGATCAACGATTAATATTGACTGTTGTAATTATTTCCATTTTGATATTTTTATAAGAGTAAATAAACAACTTGTTTTGTTTTTACTCTTATAAGATGATATGTGAGATGGATTACAATATTAGATTCATTTGGGATATTATCTGTGACCATGAATGAGTACATTGTAGCTAATAATGCTTGAAATGATTCAATTGGGATGAGAATGTTATTATAAAAGATCATGAATAGAAAAATCCATTTTACACTATTTTTTTTACAGTCAAAGATAAATGAATATATCATAGAATCCATATTTTATTTCTAATGTAATGTCTGTTTGGGTTCAAAATAATTTTTTCCTGAGATGTGGTTGACCAAGGAACTATGTGAATTTATAATATTTATACTAGTGAAAATATAGAAGATTACATGATGATGTTTGTTGAGTCGGATAATTTTTATATTGAATATACATGAACATTCATTTAGAGATATTAGTAGCATGTTTGGATGATATAAATGATGTGATGTTATTTTAATATTTCCCATTAAAATCTATATGTGTCAGAATTGTCAACAATAATTTAATATGGATGATTTTAAAACCATATTTTATCAAGGAGTTGGGTGTCTTTCAAGATGGAGGTGACCAACCCCACTTCCATAGGTGATGGGAAAAGGAGTATGGAGTTTGGGGAAAACCCAATAACATATGGTCACCAAACATCTTTTTTATTATCTCATAAAGGAATATTTAATCTCTTATAGGATTTTTTTTGTTTATTTTTGTGGTGTATTATGGTTCATATTTACCCACATGTTTAATTGATAAAATTAAAAGTGTAGTATTCTTGTAATAATGGGTGGTTTTCTATACCAATATTTTATATATTCTGAGGTCCTTTTTTCTCATGATTAATCACCCCTTTCAGTCTTGTGGGTTTCCACATTAAATCTAATGTTCATTTATTCCCATATTTTCACATGATTTTATCTCTATATTATAATTTTATCTGCAGGATAGTCACATTTTGTGAAACATATTCAACTAATCATTGTTTCAATATTGATAATGATTCCAGAATAAAATTTTGGATAAACAACAATGTAATCTAATGTAAATAAAAGAGGAAAATGATATATGTATTGGGACTTTCACAATCGCCACATGTTTCCCAATTATTTCAAAAATATAATGAAAATTTAGAAATGGTTGAAAATTCTGCATAGGTTTACTTAATAAGAATATTTATTCATCTCAAAATGGCCTAGATAATTCACAATTTACAAATAGATACTGAAATAAAGTTCCCTTTCTCATGAAACAATGTATATCCGTTCAATTAATTATACATAGACCACCTAATTCATCATTGTCATGTGATTTGATCTTTTTTGTTATCTTAGATTCAATCACAATCCTACAATATTAATTGACCCCAATACTCTAATATTAGAACATTACCACCCTAACTATATCTTTTCCCTCTGAAAAATGGTTTGATAATGAGATAGGTGGATAACCAAAGAGTTCTTACAATAAGATATGATGTGAATTAAATATTAGGTCAAATAATTAATTAATTAATTCAATTTATTATTTAATCAACTCTCTCAACTCCACCTATGGTATTTTTCTCTCATAGAAAACAACTTCAATATAACACAGATTATACATATGGTATTTCTCAAATTATAGACACATTTGGGATACCAAATTCTTTATTGATGATCCTATTTATGAAATTCATGTATTTAATAAAAATAATCATTTTTAGGATAATAAATATTATATTAATTTTATTATATGATTTAGAATTCTCTATCACACCTTTTATTCAATTATGTCTCAACTAATAATCTATAATTACATCTGAAAAATATTCCCATAGATTAAATATTTAAAATTAAGAGTTATTCATCATTATAATGTTCATGTGATAATTAATTAAATAATTATAAACCTAAATTATCTAATATACTATAATTTATTATATTTCCACTTAAACCCATCTAGTTGTTAAACAACAAAATTTATGATTAATGATAACTGTAGAATTTTTTCCTAGATAATATACTTGGATTAACTTTTAATATTGAATATGGTAATGATATCAGACATTGAAAGAACAAATTTGACGTATATATGTATTGGGAATTTTATGGAAGACTATATCTTTTCCTCTATAACATTTTCCATTCCTCAAAAGAAACTGTTGGGGGGGAAATAACCTCAAAAATAATAATATATGGAAAACAAAACACCAAATCCGAAGATTATTTCCTATTCAATGGTTTAAGAAAAAATGGAACTCAATAAAAAACATATTAAGAAGATACTTTTATTTTCCACTCATGATGATAACAATAGTTTCACAACACATGTGAAATGACTAATCAAAATCATTAATCAACTCAACACAAGCCATGTAATAACCCATCACCCATTTTTCATTTCTCCTCTATTTGTTGTTTCCCAAAATATGATTAACTAAAAACAGAATCCACCTGAATTCTGAAAAAATGGGTTCATCTACATGGTAACCACTAGTGGTAGAACCACAATCCCTATATTTAATATTCATTTAAAATAAATTTTATATTAGAAAAATGCAAATACACTACCAATAACCACCGACTACACTATAAATTTCAATTAAAATTTAGGAAAATATAAGAAGTGTCTTAATATATTAAGGCCTATGCATTTCCCATTCAATAATATTTTAACACCACATTTTTATCATTTTTTGATCATTTTAAATTTGAAACATTGCCTTTTATAACACATAAAAAATGTGGTAATTGTAGTTTTCATCAAAATATTACTGAATTATCAATATGTCTTGAACATATTACAATTGAGGTGTAGTGACATGATCATGAAGGCTATCAATGAACACATTAGACATCAATTTATAAACTTCCTATGGATAAAAAACACTTATTTCTTTTGGGTGACCATGTCTCCCATAATACAAAGATAATGGTCTTGACCATTTATATACCATTGATCTATTATCTCTAAACCCTTGAAAATTATCTTCGATAGTGAAAATTATCATTTCATATTTTTTGTTGGGATCATGACATTTTTATGTTATTTTGAGGGTTCTATATTGATCGTGGATGATGTATTTACTGAATTTTTTTTATTGATTTTTTTTGAACTCACATCACATTGTATGTTTTTTCCATCCGAGGAATAATTACATGACTCAGATATATGGATGAAACATACCTTATATTGTACAAAAATTTACTATTTTTGGTTGAAATATGATCACAATGTGAAATTGTTTCCATACTCATAATTTGTTTTGAAATGATCTTTATCAAATCAGACTGGGATGTTGAATCAGAATAACAATAAATTTTAATTTTTTTATGGAAAATGTAATTATTTTTTTCTTTGGAATAACTTATAAACATCATATCATGATGAAAAACAAGTGACCCATGATTTATGAATGAAATTTTATGAAAATTTTTAAGAATAAAGATAATTATGTATTAATATGAATGCTTTTGAAATCATAATGATTTAACGATAAAATCTAGAGATTGTGGATGAAATGATTAATGTCATTGTCCTAATATTTGTGTGATTTTTATGGTTTTCAAATATATATCATTGGATCAAGTAGAACTAGATGTAGAAGTTATTTTGAGTCTCAATGATTTATTTATAATACTTCAAATGAGTTTCATAATATTTGTTAGAAAAATCCATTTTATTTAATTATCCATCAAATTATCCACTAGTTTTTTAGTTTTATAATGAAATAAATCAATATTGACATTGATCAACTATACTTATCACATTATTAATCCTTAATATGAATGGTTGTCAATGATAAGAATATAAAATGTAAAATTAAATTTGATGTACTACATCATAAAATATAAATAATATTAGATGGATAACATTTGGTGAGTCTGTTTGAGAAAAGATGTTTTTGTTGTTAATAACTGAGTTGAGCAATTTTCATCGGTCCATCAGACTAGATTCAAATATAGATAAATTAATTGAAATTAATAAAATTATTAAAACATTTTCAGGTGATATGATGCATCAAAATGTGTTCCCATTAATTATTAAATTGTTTAATGTTAGTGTAGATTCAACAGATACGATTTTACCCCAATCCATCAGAAGGGAGAAAGATGATTATTCATCAAACACATATAGACATATAATAGATATCTATTATTTGGATTTTTAATTTCATGTTTTTTAGGATTGAGTAGTTATATAAAAAATAATGAATGTAATTTAAAAGTATAAGCACATTTATTTTTAAATGAAATTATCACCCGGTAATTTAGAATTTATAGTTGTTTACAATGATTATAACATAACAATTTCAGCTGGATTGGGGAATTGGAATTGGATTTATTTTGTGATAAATTCCTCCAATCTAATCAATTAAAACTGAATGAAATACAATTTCATCTAATAAATTTTCCTATAAATTTGAATAGATATGAATTTTGGGATGATTCAACAACCTTCGAAAAGAATAATGAATAGATGGGGAGTTTTATGATATGGTCTAATGATGTTTTAATATTCAATTTAAACAAAAAGAGAGTATTTTGATGTATATGAAAAAAATTTATTATCCAAAAATTATTATCTTCATATAGAACTAAAAAAAATGGCCATTGTATAAAATAAGGTGAAATTTATTGATGTATAGGATAATGAAATATCAATATTTTTTTTACATAATTATTGGAATATAAATGATGTGATGTTATTTTAATATTTCCCATTAAAATCTATAAGTGTCAGAATTGTCAACAATAATTTAATATGGATGATTTTAAAACCATATTTTATCAAGGAGTTGGGTGTCTTTCAAGATGGAGGTGACCAACCCCACTTCCATAAGTGATGGGAAAAGGAGTATGGAGTTTGGGGAAAACCCAATAACATATGGTCACCAAACATCTTTTTTATTATCTCATAAAGGAATATTTAATATCTTATAGGATTATTTGTGTTAATTTTTGTGGTGTATTATGGTTCATATTTACCCACATGTATAATTGATAAAATTAAAAGTGTAGTATTCTTGTAATAATGGGTGGTTTTCTATACCAATATTTTATATATTCTGAGGTCCTTTTTTCTCATGATTAATCACCCCTTTCAGTCTTGTGGGTTTCCACATTAAATCTAATGTTCATTTATTCCCATATTTTCACATGATTTTATCTCTATATTATAATTTTATCTGTATGATAGTCACATTTTGTGAAACATATTCAACTAAATATTGTTTCAATATTGATAATGATTCCAGAATAAAATTTTGGATAAACAACAATGTAATCTAATGTAAATAAAAGTGGAAAATGATATATGTATTGGGACTTTCACAATCGCCACATGTTTCCCAATTATTTCAAAAATATAATGAAAATTTAGAAATGGTTGAAAATTCTGCATAGGTCTACTTAATAAGAATATTTATTCATCTCAAAATGGCCTAGATAATTCACAATTTACAAATAGATACTGAAATAAAGTTCCCTTTCTCATGAAACAATGTATATCCGTTCAATTAATTATACATAGACCACCTAATTCATCATTGTCATGTGATTTGATCTTTTCTGTTATCTTAGATTCAATCACAATCCTACAATATTAATTGACCCCAATACTCTAATATTAGAACATTACCACCCTAACTATATCTTTTCCCTTTGAAAAATGGTTTGATAATGAGATAGGTGGATAACCAAAGGGTTCTTACAATAAGATATGATATGAATTAAATATTAGGTCAAATAATTAATTAATTAATTCAATTTATTATTTAATCAACTCTCTCAACTCCACCTATGGTATTTTTCTCTCATAGAAAACAACTTCAATATAACACAGATTATACATATGGTATTTCCCAAATTATAGACACATTTGGGATACCAAATTCTTTATTGATGATCCTATTTATGAAATTCATGTATTTAATAAAAATAATCATTTTTTGGATAATAAATATTATATTAATTTTATTATATGATTTAGAATTCTCTACAACACCTTCTATTCAATTATGTCTCAACTAATAATCTATAATTACATCTGAAAAATATTCACATAGATTAAATATTTAAAATTAAGATTTATTCATCATTATAATGTTCATGTGATAATTAATTAAATAATTATAAACCTAAATTATCTAATATACTATAATTTATTATATTTCCCCTTAAACCCATCTAGTTGTTAAACATCAAAATTTATGATTAATGATAACTGTAGAATTTTTTCCTAGATAATATACTTTGATTAACTTTTAATATTGAATATGGTAATGATCTCAGACATTGAAAGAACAAATTTGTCGTATATATGTATTGGGAATTTTATGGAAGACTATATCTTTTCCTCTATAACGTTTTCCATTCCTCAAAAGAAACTGTTGGGGGGGAAATAACCTCAAAAATAATAATATATGGAAAACAAAACACCAAATCCGAAGATTATTTCATATTCAATGGTTTAAGAAAAAATGGAACTCAATAAAAAACATATTAAGATGATACTTTTATATTCCACTCATGATGATAACAATAGTTTCACAACACATGTGAAATGACGAATTAAAACCATTAATCAACTCAACACAAGCCATGTAATAACCCATCACCCATTTTTCATTTCTCCTCTATTTGTTGTTTCCCAAAATATGATTAACTAAAAACAGAATCCACCTGAATTCTGAAAAAATGGGTTCATCTACATGGTAACCACTAGTGGTAGAACCACAATCCCTATATTTAATATTCGTTTAAAATAAATTTTATATTAGAAAAATGCAAATACACTACCAATAACCACCGACTACACTATAAATTTCAATTAAAATTTAGGAAAATATAAGAAGTGTCTTAATATATTAAGGCATATTCATTTCCCATTCAACAATATTTTAACACCACATTTTTATCATTTTTTGATCATTTTAAATTTGAAACATTGCCTTTTATAACACATAAAAAATGTGGTAATTGTAGTTTTCATCAAAATATTACTGAATTATCAATATGTCTTGAACATATCTCAATTGAGATGTAGTGACATGATCATGAAGGCTATCAATGAACACATTAGACATCAATTTATAAACTTCCAATGGATAAAAAACACTTATTTCTTTTGGGTGACCATGTCTCCCATAATACAAAGATAATGGTCCTGACCATTCATATACCATTGATCTATTATCTCTAAACCCTTGAAAATTATCTTCGATAGTGAAAATTATCATTTCATATTTTTTGTTGGGATCATGACATTTGTATGTTATTTTGAGGGTTCTATATTGATCGCGGATGATGTATTTACTAAATTTTTTTTATTGATTTTTTTTGAACTCACATCACATTGTATGTTTTTTCCATTCGAGGAATAATTACATGACTCAGATATATGGATGAAACATTCCTTAAATTGTACAAAAATTTACTATTTTTGGTTGAAATATGATCACAATGTGAAATTGTTTCCATACTCATAATTTGTTTTGAAATGATCTTTATCAAATCAGACTGGGATGTTGAATCAGAATAACAATAAATTTTAATTTTTTTTATGGAAAATGTAATTATTTTTTTCTTTGGAATAACTTATAAACATCATATCATGATGAAAAACAAGTGACCCATGATTTATGAATGAAATTTTATGAAATTTTTTAAGAATAAAGATAATTATGTATTAATATGAATGCTTTTGAAATCATAATGATTTAACGATAAAATCTAGAGATTGTGGATGAAATGATTAATGTCATTGTCCTAATGTTTGTGTGATTTTTATGGTTTTCAAATATATATCATTGGATCAAGTAGAACTAGATGTAGAAGTTATTTTGAGTCTCAAAGATTTATTTATAATACTTCAAATGAGTTTCATAATATTTTTTAGAAAAATCCATTTTATTTAATTATCCATCAAATTATCCACTAGTTTTTTAGTTTTATAATGAAATAAATCAATATTGACATTGATAAACTATACTAATCACATTATTAATCCTTAATATGAATGGTTGTCAATGATAAGAATATAAAATGTAAAATTAAATTTGATGTACTACATCATAAAATATAAATAATATTAGATGGATAACATTTGGTGAGTCTGTTTGAGAAAAGATGTTTTTGTTGTTAATAACTGAGTTGAGCAATTTGCATCGGTCCATCAGACTAGATTCAAATATAGACAAATTAATTGAAATTAATAAAATTATTAAAACATTTTCAGGTGATATGATGCATAAAATGTGTTCCCATTAATTATTAAATTGTTTAATGTTAGTGTAGATTCAACAGATACGATTTTACCCCAATCCATCAGAAGGGAGAAAGATGATTATTCATCAAACACATATAGACATATAATAGATATCTATTATTTTGATTTTTAATTTCATGTTTTTTAGGATTGAGTATTTATATAAAAAATAATGAATGTAATTTAAAAGTATAAGCACATTTATTTTTAAATGAAATTATCACCCGGTAATTTAGAATTTATAGTTTTTTACAATGATTATAACATAACAATTTCAGCTGGATTGGGGAATTGGAATTGGATTTATTTTGTGACAAATTCCTTCAATCTAATCAATTAAAACTGAATGAAATACAATTTCATCTAATAAATTTTCCTATAAATTTGAGTAGATATGAATTTTGGGATGATTCAACAACCTTCGAAAAGAATAATGAATAGATGGGGAGTTTTATGATATGGTCTAATGATGTTTTAATATTCAATTTAAACAAAAATAGAGTATTTTGATGTATATGAAAAAAATTTAGGATCCAAAAATTATAATCTTCATATGGAACTATAAAAAATGGCCATTTTATAAAATAAGGTGAAATTTATTGATGTATAGGATAATGAAATATCAATATTTTTTTTACATAATTATTGGAATATAAATGTTTAGGAAATAATTTTCATGATAAAAAATTTGGACAACAGTAGTGACCAGTATAAATTATGGCCATGGTATCCCCACATTAGAATGGGAAATCAAAATAACAGTGTTGGGAATGAATGAAATTAATTTGAAGAGTTAAATGAAAGATAATTGAGACATGTTTTTTGGAAAAATAATCAGGTTGATTAGTCAAATAGAAGAATTAGATTGATCCATCAAATTATTCTCTCTCATGTTGATTTGATATTTCTTTCAAATATTGTTTTATGTTATAAAATGATTTTTATTTTATTTTATTATTGAATAAAAGAAATATGATCGGATCCCACTATTGATGGTTTCTTAAATTTTTTGAAAAATTAATTTACATCATTTGTGGTAGAAGAAAAATATGCACTTTTATATTCATCAAAATTCTATTCAAGTACATGGGTATTTCATACTTATTCCACCGACACAAATAGATTAATTTTTATTAGATTGAGAGGTATCATATTATTTGAATAACATGTTAAGAAAAATATATAATTATTGATTATACAACAATTTTAAAACTTGTTTATCATTGGATATGTTAATTTTTTGTTTTTAGATAAGATATAAATAAATTACATGATTAAAATGTTACTATACAAGATAAATAATATAAAATAAAAATATTTCAATAAATCACCCCCCCCCCCTTCAGTGACTAAAATTATAATGATTTGTCTTTTAAAAAGTGATATTTTTGAGATGTACCATTCATTTACACTCTACTAATGTTTTTAATAGAATTTGTTTTCGAATATTTGAATTGTGGGATCAATTAGGTTATGATTGTTTTTCATATAAGTAATTTACATTTATTTATTTTACTAATGTTGGTTTCTCTTATGTCTCTTAGATATTATATTTTGGAATATAATATATAATGATTTCCCCATCTCCATTAAAATGTTTCTCAAACTTCTATTGATAACAAAAATATAGAGAATAATGGAACTGTTAATAATGAATTACTATAATAATTTTAAAAAAGTTAATTCTTTATAGTGAATGGATTTTCAACATATAAAGGTATAGAGGATAATATGAAAAATATATTTGAATGAAATACAATTATTAATAAAAGAAAAAAAATTTAGGTTGATTTATGTGGGTTACGAAACAGGTGTGTATGAATCGGCTTGTGACATTATTACAATTATGAATAATATTAATTGAAATATAAGATATATTAGGTAGATGATAGATAATTATATATTGTTGAAAAGATCCTATGAATTCTACTAGGTTATTTTGATTCCATATAATAATATTTTGAAGATTGAGATACTAAAACTATATATTTGGATGAAAATTTGAGTTTAGTAATTACATATTAATTGTGATGTGAAACAATTGTTAAAATAGAAGAAAATATTGATAGGAAAATTTCTGTCAATGTTGTCTACAATATAAATTCCAATAATGTTATTATATATGAAAATTTAATTTTCATTGACACCAATAATGATGCTAGTGTCAATATTGATGAATTATTTTCCATGAATTGGAAATGTGAGAAAATAGGTACATGAAAGTACAAAGGTAATCTACCTCCAAAATTATTTAATTGTGGATATTATGTCCATTTTTCTATGAATTTCCATTATGAATGAATTAAGAATAAATTGGTTAATGTTAAATAATACTATGAAAATCCTGGAATAAACAATGGGAATTATAAGAATCATATTCTATAAGAAAATATAAAATTGTTCTCCAAATTAAAATCAGTTTTTTTCTAATGATGATGATAATGTGGAAAATGACATTGATGTTAAGAAATTAACTATATTTTCTACATAATTGATTATTTTTGAATTATTTAATGATGGAATCATTGAAAACAACCTTTTTATGTAGAATACATTCAGTTATATTATCTCTTGACTAGAGAATGTAAAAAATGAATTTGAAATATTTTTAGACGTGAAGTAGAAATCAAGAGGTTATAAAAAGAAATATATATATATTTATATACATAAAAATAAAAAATGTTTTCTTCAAGAATAAGCTATATTCCTAGAACATATTTATTATATTAAAAAATATAAAAAAATGAATAAAAATAATAATAAAATTATTGAATTGATGATAAAACCTATGTAAGATGATTTGAAATGTGATTAAAAAACAATTCTATAAATTTGATGACGAAGATATAAGTCTCAAAATATCTATGTCTGAAGATGGTGAACATTCTAAAATGTGTGAACATGAGAATTATCAACAATATATATCTTCAATGGATAGAATTAAAATAGTATAGGTTTCCAATAATAAGAATAACGTGAAATTAATAAATCATTAAAAAACCCAAAAAATGAAAATTCACATGTCTCAAAAATTTCAATTACTAAAAAAATGTTTCTACTACTTATAATTTAGATAAATATGGAATAAAATCTAAATTAAGATGAATAGTGTACATAATAATTGGAAATTATGAGTTATTAAAATTTCTGAGGTGGATAGTAAGACTAATTCATAAAATAATTGATTAAATTTGTATGTAGTATATAAGTTATAGAGGAAAATATTCATTCAATGGATAATATTTGTATTGTTTTGGATTTGGAAGGATAAAACATATTTGTTGGTTATATCATCAACACTATAGTTATACCGTAAATTATATAATGAAATGTTCAAGGGGAACCAATTTTCTCAAATATGGAATTTTTAAAAAGTTTTACTTGAATATTAAAATAGGTTCAAAATTTTAGTTATTATTTGTGAATGATGTAAATATCATTGAAATATATCTAATGTGGGTTTTTCCTATGGCCAAAACAACATGTTTATAATAATTCACAAAATATATATGTAATGGAAGATAATGGGAATTATATAATATCCTATTATATATATTTCCCTCATAACTACAAAAAGAGATACACCATCGATTTTAGAGAGTGATTTATACTCACACAAGACACAAGACTTGAAACTGTTTACAAATTTAACATATTTTTATTAATGGATAACGATGTTTGAATAAATTGAATCACTCAGAATCAATGTTGATGGACTTTTTATTATTACAGAATAGAAGGTATAATACATAATGTAATTATTTATTTACGGGATGGAACATATTTTGTTGAGTGTGTCATAAATTTTTCATAAAAGAAATAAATTTTTTTCTATAATAAATAGATTATTTTTGGAAATAGTTTAATATAGAAACGTCATTACCATAATCCAATATAGAAATGATATTTTCCTCATCTCGGTGATATATAGAATACATGTTATCAATGAATATTGGGAAAAAACTAATTTGGTTATCAAACGGTTGGGTCATATGTGACATAGAAAATTGAGCCCATTAATGAAGTGATATAGTGTTTGAGATTTTTATAATATGAAAAGAATATGACATTGTTGTTGTTCGATTTTTCTGGAAAAGGATGAATAGAAAATATATGCATAAGAATGATTAAACTCATTCCAAATATCCCATATAAATAAATAATTATAATATTTTTGTTATAGTGAGTAGAAAATCAATAATTAGAGACAAATAAGTTATTTCAATAAATGATTATTTTAATCTCTTTAGATGTAATATGTATGTTTTACCTAATTGTGATGCTCTGAATTTTTTTGGATTATCATGTGAAGAGTTGAAAAAAAAAACATGTACATCCTTCGTAAAATATATGAAGTAATAATTTAATAGAATACAATAATAAGTATTTTATGAGTTATCTTAATGATAATTGAATTCTTAATGAGTTTAGTGTGATATATAAAAAAATTTTATAATGGTGTTTCTGAAATTTTAAATAGATTTTCTGATCAAATTTCATTTACAATTCTAATTTATCATTATAATTCAAATTTAATTCAGTGGAATGAAATGATTATGGTATTTTAAATTTAGCATCTTTGTTTCAGTAGACCATGATCTAATATTAATCCTAAAAAAATTCAATATTGAAATTAAATATTTGAAAAAATTTATGGTTTTAGAGAGTCCCTACAACATAAATAATAATTGTTGAAGTCATAAAAATATTGTTATTATATGTAAATATATTATATTTCATTTATATTATTTAGATTTGGGATTATATATATTATTCAATAAAAAATTATCTAATACTACTAATATTATTTATACTAAAATTAATGAATGATATTAGGAAGATATTTTGGAAACACATATAGAAAATGAACAAAAAGATGACATATGAGGTTATACAGTGAAACATGTATATAATTTCTAATTATTTTTAATCATTGTAGATAGTGTAATCAAACATAGTTATTTCTAGTTATATTGAAAAAATAATACGTATAATTATAGGATAATGAGACATGAGTGTGATAAAATCATCATTGGTTATATAGAAAATATGGCTCAATCAAGTTGAAATTAAATGTGTGTTTCACGAACTTTATTTTCTTCAATATTTGATCCAAAATATTTTTATGTTGCTTTTTATCTTTTGAAGATGATTCCTTATACGAATTATGTGATGGATAAAATTTAAAATAATGATACTAGAGAACATATTCAAAAAAAAATTAATATTTTTATTTAGAAGAATCGGTTGTTCCAAAAAAGGATTAATGAAGATGATGATGTTATTCGAAACAATGAATGATTGTTTATAAATATTTTAACAAAAATTGATGGAATTTATATTTATGATAATTTTTTTACCTAGGAAATGTTATAAACTATTAGATTTTTTCATGAAATTACATCACTAGTATGTTATAATTTTTTACATCAAGATACTACCTCTTTTTTCTAAATGTGGACCATTATGTTGATGTTTACATTGACCAACCATATAGATTTTTAATTTGTAAAGATGGAATTTAGGCACGAAGGTATAGTATATTATTATAGGAGATAAATAATTATCTCATATGACAATATGATAAATTTTATATCATATTTAGAATATTGAATTTAAATAATTGATAAACTGATAATAATATATACATTGATTAAAATTTGGAGATTTCCACCATTATGATTGTTTATGTTGATGATATTATCAAGGTGTGAATGATGAAGGTACATTAGATAAATTTTATTAACAGATAAAGAAGCTGTTTAAAATTTTCAATCTTAGTGAAACAAAAAGATTCCTTTTACTAAAATCCTCAAATGATAGGAAATATATTTTTTATCTCAATATATGATTCTAAAAAACAACTCATTATATTTTTCAAAGAAAATTAAGAACTATATATAAACTAATTTCATCAGTAATATTGTTTTCTAATGATTGAAAATAATGATTGTGAATTATATATAGTTTTCAATTATGATTGAATGTTTTATATATTATATTTTTTCACAAATAGATATTTTTTATGTTTTTACATTATGTGAATGATTCTGTAGTGCTCTAAAAGTACCTCATACATTAGCAGAAAACTGAAATCTCATATATATAATTGGTCAAAAAATTGGTATCAAATATATTTTCCAAATAATAATTATTTTGTTTCGTTATACAGATGTTGATTGTGTTGGAAGTGAGGATGTTATAACATAAATGCCTCATACATTTCTCTTTCTAAGATAAGGTTTTGGGTATTTACAGTTTAAATATAATAAAAATTTCATGTATTATCATTGTTGGAGCTGAATAGGTTGACCACCCTCCCATGTATTAATGACTCATATGTGGATGAATACTCAGTTGGATTAATTTTTTATTAACATGATGTTACCACTACTCTTGGTTTGTGATAATATGATTTCTATAAATCTCACAAAAAATACTCTCTCTAAAAATGTCTTCATATTTATTTTAAATTCTTCAAAGAGCATGTGGGGAATAATTAAATAATGTTATAATATATTCCCACAATAGAATAAAATTATGATATATTCAAAAAACCATTACTGAAGGAATATTTTTCTAAAATAAGGTCGAACATGGGAATCTATCCTCATTCACTGAAATCATGTGGTATATGTTTATGTATACTCTCTAATATAATCATTTGATAATGTTGTCAAGGGGATTTGAATGGATTTTTTATAAATATATCAATTAAATGTGCTAAACCATTTATAGATACAGGTATTTAGGGGGATTTTTTAAAAGGGTTACATTGTGAACTAAGAAGGTAAATATATGAATTATTCTAAATGATTGATGATGTTTCTGTAAGAATCATTTTTTAATAGCATAATGATTTTGAAGTGGGAGATGTCTTGAAAAATTGGAAACTATGAAGGATTCAAATCGAAAAATTAATTTACAACTATATATAGAAATCATGGAGTTCTTTTAATGTATCATTATTAATAAAATTAGTTCAATCATGTAGGATTAAAACTATTTATCAGTGTCCAACATCTTGAGGTGATAATGAATAAGTGATTTATAAACCTTGTATTATAAAAATATCCAATGGGGGAGATGGTTGGGACCACAATTGCTGGATTTTTTATTAATGTTTTGGTTGTTTCCTTGAAAAATAGATATTTTAATGTATTTTTGTGGTGTTTTCTATATTTAACTTCTATTAAGGTTTTTTGGTATTTTGAAAAACTATTGTAGACTAAGAAGATCAGATATACATTTCATTCAAAAGTCTTACAATTTCTTCCTTCAATTATAAATATTGTATCTATGTGAACTTTGTTTTACTAATATTTTTTATATAATGATTCTTTAATTATTCAATATGGTTGTTATACATAATAAGAACATATTTTGAGATGTTAAACAAATAATTTAATGATTATATTCAATGTAAAATTTTGTCAGAAACATATGTTGATGAAAAAATTGTGATCTAATTTTTATAACTGCAATAGTGACAAAAGGTATTATAAGATAGATAATATATTTTTGATATAAACATTAATAACATAATAAAGAAGCCATTATATAATATGGGGTTTTTAATGAAAAATGAAATTCAATTTTCCCTGAATTTTAATGAAGTTTATGTTTTCTGGACATATATAATCAGATCAGTATACACAAGATGGATAATTTTTATTGATTATGGGGGTTTTATTTTAATAAATTAATAAATGTTTTGTATGTGTTGATCCATTAATCCATCAGACTAGCTAATTAATTGAATCACCCATTTGTATCGTAGTTTCATAAAGAATTATGTTGATGTTGATATTGAACTGGTGAACATTTTTCATTCTTTATCCATCCGATGAATGATTTTTATTGATAGAAAATCACATGTGAAATTACTTCGAAGGTAAAACATTAGAAATACATCTTATCAAATAGATAAATGATGTTGAGTTTGTTTGAGTAGAGACATTTTTTATAGTGATCAACATGATCATTTGTTGGAACTGATGTAACATAAGCCCTTTAGAGACAGATTAATCTAGGGAAATACAACAGTGATGTCAACCATATTCAGCTGATTTAAATAATTAAATAGTGTTATCAAGAAAAAATATAATGTTTCAATCGGAACAAAATCATCATATCGTATTTAGTATTGATCTATCAGAAGGGAAATAGAGACTGATTCATGAGAAAATTGTTGCCCGTGATATGTCATTAGTTTTGGGGTTCATCAAACAATCCGATGAGTTTTTTTATTATAATGTTTATGAAGAGTTGATTTATATTTGACTTTGTATAAGAATATTTTTTTGGTATGTAGTTCAGAATTGTTTTAAAAATGATTATGGTAGTAATGTTTTAGTTGTTCTGGATGATCGTACTAGTAAGTGTTCTATTTTAATTAATATTTATCAGATCATGAAATTCATAATCAAAAACAATAACATACTAAGGTAATGTTTTTAAATTTGATAATTTATTTTTATTTTAGAACAGTTAGGAATGTTATAGTTGAAAAAATATTAATTGACAAGTGTATATAAATGTTTAAATGAATTTTTAATTTAAAAAATAATTCAAAACATGGAATATTATTCAAAGGGAAAACCATTTCATGGTCCCAATGATTTTATTTTTTGAACAACTATTAATAGATATAAATTTAAAAAACTCTTACAATTATTCATGAGTGATATAGATAGATAAAATAATATTTTTCATGATATAACTTGGTATA
The DNA here is from genome assembly GCA_963277665.1 of Viscum album. Lineage (NCBI taxonomy): Eukaryota > Viridiplantae > Streptophyta > Magnoliopsida > Santalales > Viscaceae > Viscum > Viscum album. Next base: position 2,009,010,848 of record OY728136.1, on the reverse strand, counting down.
TTATTTTTAATGATTATGTTTTATTGTGAAAAAATTCATCTAAGAAGAATTGATAATAAGAAGTTTTTCTCTAGGTTTCCATAGATAAAATTGGTTAATTATGAAGATAGTTATAGAGAATGAAAGAGGATAATTAGAATCATTTCTATACTGATAATTCAGGCTAGGTTCCAGATATAAGAATTTGAATGGGCCATCAAACTGTGTTTTTATACTATGTTCAGTGCAGTTTTTACAACATACAACTGTGTACGATTGTGATTATTTGGATTTGATTTTTAAGCATCATAGTTACAAGTTGAAATCAAATGGATAAATGAAAATAAACATTTTCCAAAAATATATTTACATCATTCATTCTAGAAAAAGCACATCTATTTTTGTATTTATCAAAACGAGAGACAAGTGGAAAGGTGTTTCTGACTTTTTTTTAACTCTATAGAAGGATTTTTTTTCTTGTGTATTTTGTGGTATAATATTATTTCAAATTCATTATATAGAATACATATTCTCATTGAGTATTAAAACATTAAAATAATTATAATTATTAAAAATATGACTTTATTTATTGAAAGTATTAATAATTCATTTTTCGGTAGAGGAAGTTAACTTACATAAATGAAAACATAAAAGAATAAAATATCTCTAATTCACCTCCTCCTCCTATCTATTATAGCATTGATCCTTGTGGGTCATTTTCATTAAGAAACAATATCCTACACTATATAGAAAGAGTATTAATATAGTGGGTATCCTATACAAACAATTAATTGATTAACTAGAGTAAGGGTCACACTATATATGTAGGTCACTTATTTAATATTAAATTTTTATATCCACCAATAACACCATGGAAGTGTCATTTTCCCTCCAAGTATATTTAAGTATTTGATCTATCCCTTTCATAAAAACCCTTAGGTACATCCCTTTGGGAATCCTTTCACACATGTTTCATAAATTGACATTACCAATACGGTCATATCACAAAAGGGATGATGTTGGGAATTAAAAATTCAATCAATGTTGAGACTTATTTAATTCTCTATCTCAATTAAAGGATCTACTTATCTAATGTTATCTTCCTATTTCTGTCCACAAAATTATAAAGAAATTGTCCCATAAAAAGTAAATTAGTTACCAGAAAAATGATTTTCCATCCCCATCTCATTATTTATTATGGATCCAATAACATTTATTCTAATACATGTCTATGAATTTAAGGATCACATCCTAGGAACATACATCACAAAAAGAATTTCCATAATATGACATGGAATGTCACTAAAATTCATAGAATGATATTCTATGAACCAACTATAATTAATACATTGTTCATCACTTCACTTAATAGTAGTGGTAATAAATTTTTAAAATTTATGATATTCCATAAATGAATATTCTATGGAGACGAATCTAGGGGTCTTCCTCATCCAAATATGAAAATTTTATATGATATCTCTTGCGAGAGAAAAATTACTAATTAAAGGTAGGTATCATATATCATTATTATCATCCATATAGTCTCCTTTATGCATCAGCGTGTACTGATAAAAAGACATTCCACCCTAAAGCGGATCCAAAATCCACGAGACATAACTCCATCCAAAATAAGGAATCAAACTCCAACCACTATAGATCAGTACCTTCATGAATTTTATAATCAAATAATCAAATATCATCTCTCAATTATATATAAGGGGATCTAAGGAAAAACTATACCTAATTATTATGATTTCCAATAGAATGGAAACATGATTCTTAGAGTTTAACCCTTTTTAATTCACTCATATATTAGTCGCTTCTGAAGATACCCTTCAGGGTTCATTCATCATAACAAAGACATTACAAGTTTTTTATGGATATCCTCATGTTTCAATTGATCTCTATCATCTAACCAATAAAAAAATATTAACAAAACTCAAAGGGGAGAAATTATATGAGGTTCCCCAAACTCATACACCACATATCGGTGATAACAACAAATATACATTCAAATTAAATTGTATACCTTGTGAAATAATCCAATATAAACATTAATACTCCTCAAATTCATATTAAAACACATAATAATCATACACAACTCAGTGAACCATTTGATATTATGTATTTAATGACCAGTTACATAGAAAATATTTTTAAAAAAACATGTCAAAAATTATCCAAAAAAGCCAAAAATATTATCATATAGAAATTCAATGGAAAGTGTCATATTTATATCATAGGGAAATTAAAAATAATAAATGGGTGATCTCATACTCTATGTAAGAGTATCCAAATGAGATAAAAAACATATATAATAATTTAAAATAATATGAGCATTATGTTATAATAAAAATACATAAATTCATTAAACCAACAATGAATTGATCAAAAATCATGGAATAAAGAAAGAAAAAACATGATATATGGAAATATACTTAAAAATAAGAATTTAATTTTAAGGTATCATATTGTAGAAAGCCCCATATAATGGTGGAATTTCATAATAAATGAAACAAAATAGTGTTAGAACATTATTTAAAAACTATATTTTGTAAAATAATAACATAGTAATAAGGATAAGAATAATTCTCTAGATACCATATTATAATTGGAAAAAGTGAAAAGATACATATATTTATTCCCATTATTGTTTAGAATAAATCCATGAATTCTCACCCCTTTATGTTTTGAAATATCCATATATTCCCATGCATCATTATCTCATGAAATCTATAACTATAACCAAAAAATTTGATGGTTATATAGGACTTCATCCATTATAATTCATATATATGACATATATAAGAAATAAATCAGTCATCATATCATTAATATCCCATATAATAAAAATGTGTACATAAAATCTCCAAATGGATTCATGTAATGAAAAAAAAATCAGAATTTCATTTATAAACATAATGTAATAAACCCATGGGAAATTGATTTGTATCAAAAGATATATAGTAATTTCCTTGGAATATATCCTTAAATAAAGATACTATATTTCATTGATTTTAAACCTTAAACATATAGGTTATTTATTAAATTAATGAATTCAAAAATCAAACGATTCATCTAATCTCTGTGAAGGCCCCCTAATCAATTGAAATAAAAAAAGTGTCTTCAAATATGAAACTATTTATATGAAAAGTAATAAAACATGAATTGTCTTGAAATACAAATAGAATAATTGTTCATTTCTCATATATATAATTAATGATTCACATTTTATAAAACACTGTTAATGAATTAAATGAGTATATGGACAATAATTTGAAAAAAATGTTAATTTTGAAATAAAAATAAAGGAAAATTATTCTTTTAAAGTGAATACCTTTTATTGTATTATCATTTAATATTATAAAAATTAAACACTTTATAAAAACATTGGATATTACATAATTATTATAATTTCATTCATTTTAATGAAAATTATAAAGGAGATCATTTTTTTATTATCATAAAAAACCTAATTGAGAAAATTTTCCATTTTATTAAAAATTATACATATATAACGTTAGAGGAAAAAAATTGATATATTTTAAAAAATCTCATTTTAAAAATTCTCATTTTAAAAAATATCCATCAACATAATCTCAAAAAATTCACTAGGGTTGAATATAAATAATATGGATTGGAACATTGAAAATATATTGATGATATATAAACCCTATAAATATTTTAAAACCCCTTTTTATCAGAAATAAGTAGATAAATAATTTGAAATTTTTTGTTGACTTGTAATAGTATTAAATGTACAAATTCATAGTCAAGTTATAAAAAAGATACGAAGAAATATGAGTGAAATAAAATATAATCATAGAAGAAAAGATTTATTTGTATGATTTGGAGTTATTCTTATCAAACTCATACATGATTTTTAATAAATTTTATTCATAATGTAGTTATTAAAAATGAAAATTAGTACACTCCAGAAACAATAGGAAATACCATATAAAATGTGGGAATGACATGCTCAAACAAAATCATGAAAAAAATTTTAATATATGAAATGCTATTAACAAATGTACTAGAAATTGAGTGGTTGATATCGTTAAAACATTAAAAACATATGAATAAAAAACATTAAAGACATAATTTGAAATGAAACATCATAAAACATGAATTATAATATGTTCATTAGAAAAACTTTTAATGATTATTAGCTACTCCATTATAAAAATCATGATTTATAATGAAAATTATGTCTACAGGGTTTTAAATTGAGGAATGAAACTCTTAAATTATTTCCCAACTTCCATTAATGTACAAGAATATTTCAAATAAAAATATAACTATCATATTAACATATTTAATATATTTCGTAATATAAATACTGACTGATAAGAATCATTTTTGACTAATATTTATATTTATATTTTTAGTTATCATCCATTTTCATTATATAATTTTAGTTAAATTGATTGTTTTTAACTATTTGTCTAATAGTGGTGTTATTATTTATTGTTTTTCAATAGATCACAATTCATTGATAATTAATGATTTGTAATATGTAAATTATTATTTTTAAAAATATCTTATCAATTAATTTTATTTTAGTTTTGTTTCATGTAAATGTAATTTTTACCTTCCTATTTCAACAATTTCACCTCTAAAATATGATATTTTCGTAGTAAGTCTAATACATAATATAACATTATAGATCAAGAAAAATAAATATTTTAATTTTTTATTATAATAATAATAGTATATAATTTTCCAAATTCATCATTTATAGATTTATCTAGTATTGTTCAAATGTGTACCAAGACATAGAAATCACAAATATAATGTAAGAATATGTGTGGGTATATTTAATAAAATTTTTTTTCTGGTAATAATATCATTATAAAAAAATTATTATTATAAATTTAAGGATTTGGATTATATTTAATGATTTTTTTATAAATACTGATAAATAAAATGTAATATAAATTTTTTTCTATACTGAGGATGTACACCGCAAAATTAAGGGTTGTCATTTTCATTTTCAATATATTGAGATGGAATGAAAGAGGATTATAATATAACTCTTATAAATAATAATTATATTATATATTCAGAATTTATTCAATAATTCCACAATTATGACCAGGAATGTTAATTTGTGGGGATGAAGTTGTATGTTACATAATGGAGTTGGTCATCCGCATAATAAATTTCTTAAATATTATTGATGAAAATGGTAATTTTTTGACAACCTTTTAATCAATAATGTAATGAAACTATTTTTTGGTAAATTATTGTAATTTTATAAAAAATGGATTTCAGGGACATATAATTTTTATTAGACCTATACCTTTTATTTCAAAGCTATTTTAATCATTTTTCATTTCATTTACAGTTACGATTATTTATTTTTCAAATATTTTTAACTAGTTTTAAACACTGTCATATATGTTTGAAAAAAAAATAAAATCAATAGTTTTATAAAATATATAAGTGATAAATATAATTATAACCTATCATTAATACGATAACATTTTTAAATAATATAAAACTATATTTTAATTTAATATATTTATTGTATAAAAAACTGTAATGTTAATTTTCTTAACTATTATGAGTTCCTAATCATATTTAGTACTGATTATAAATATAATGAGTATAAATATATGTTTATATTTTGTTTTAAGAATTATATTGGATTATTTTTTTAGATTTTAATAATTTATTTCATTAGATAAAAATTACACAATATTATAGATAAAATTATTTGAAAAACATTTTATTATCAATATCATGGACATTAATTTTAGTCATAGAAATCCCACCTTTTCTCAAAAAAAATTAATTTTTTAACAAATATAATCTTGTTGATATGAAAAACAAAACAAATTTTTATAGATATATTTTCTATAATTGATGTAATCTAAATTTTTTAAAAAATATTATAAAAATAGTTCACTGTCTAAAATATTAGTAATGATTCCAAAATGTTTTATATGGAATTAATTAAATCCATATATTACATTTAAACGGTTTATTTTAATTTTTTAAAAAATTGTTATATTTAAATAAAATTTCAATAATTTCAATTAATTTTTATATTATAATAAATATATACAATTTAAGGTATTAGATAATCATTATTTCTTACTATTGACATTATAATAAATAAATTATGTAAATATTAAAATATTTAACATAAAATATTTTTGATATGTCGAAAAAAAAGGAAAATAAATTTTTAAAAAAATATCTATATATTTAATTTTATAATTTAGTTTAAAATATGTAATATATAAAGAAAAACAACCCTTTTAAACTTTTTTTTCTCAATCCAGTTTTTTTAGGAATTTCTATTTGATTACTATATTTTTATTTAGTAGATATTGACTAATTATTATTATTATTTATATGAATTTAATCAAATATACTATGAAAAATTATATTTTATTTTAATATTTAGAGTATGATATTGAACTAGTATTAATTTTGAAAAATAAATTTCAAAATATATGGTCATTACATTCTCTCCCAAACATAAATTAAGTTTTCACAATTTTAATTACTAACCACTATGAAATATATCCAAGGGTATCGAAATTATAAAAATTCATTCACAGTTTTATTTCTATTAAGGTTGCATCAATCAATTATTTGATACATATATTAAACTCAAATATTCCCTAAAATTAGAATATAAATATTTTTCCATTTTTATTTAACTATTTCTGAAAAAACCTGTAATATAGTTGGAGAAACTATTCATTTTGTGTATATAAATTTTTTTGTAAAATTATATAATCATTGGTTTGTTTTGTAATTTAATTTTTTTTAAAATCAGATACTATAATGATCTACTTTTTGAGATATTTAATCTATGAATGATATCACATCATATTTGAATGATATAAGGATAATTTTATTTTGTACTAATCACATTTCTATAAAAATAAATTTGAAATGAGTTATATAAATTAGATAATATAATCATATCACCTAATGGAATTTATTAATTTTATTATATATAGTCATTGGGGTGTGATTTTCATATGTTTAGAAATCATTCATGCAATAAAATAATAGGTGGAAAAAAGTAAAATGAAGCACTCATAGTTATTGACTTGATAAATAGTGTTCCTTACATAACATTTATTTTTATAAACCACATCAATATTTTAGTAATAGGATTTTCATTATCATTTATGTTTTTAGTTCCTATAATCATTATTATCTCTTTTATTATTTAAATGGAATGGATAATTTTCATGTTTCATGCATTTAATATAGTTATTTATAGGTGTAGCTATAAGAAGAACATATTTACCTATTAAAGTACCCCACTAACTCTTAGCATTTCCCTAGAATATAGTTTCCCTGTGTCATTACTCACTATATATAATACATCATTATGATTTCTTGAAAAAATATCATTCATTGTTATTCTGATATTTTTTATATAATGGAAGTTGAAAATGCATTCCATCAATATCCCAATAAAAAGAACATTTCGAGGAGAAAATCTATCTCTTCTTTTGGGTATTTGTAAATATTAAAAAACAAAATCATTATTGAATAGTATATATTTGTGGTTTTAAATTGTCACAAGGTTTATAACTCGTGATCATTTCAAATTTTTCCACTTTTTGGAAAACCCATTTACTTTCTTTAGAACCTATTCATATCATGATTCAATCTATTATCATCAGATACTAAAGCTATGATGGGATAAAATTAGTGATGAAAAATTGAAAGCATAACATAATTATCATAAATGAACTCATGAAAACATTATCTATAAATTTATTACTATTTAAAAACGTTATGAAATATTTTTCTTGAACAAAAAATCACTCATTGTACAATATGGGATTCCTTTAAATGGGTTATCTAAAACATAATATACTAATTTATTAACATTTGAATTAATTTTTTATTTATTTTTAATATGTTATGATTAACCAAAACATATCCCTTTATATTTTAAAAAACAAGTTTTGAATATATAATTTTTTTTGTATCCGGAGATGATTGACTTCAAAAGAAACATTCCATTTTTGGAGTCATTATCCCATGGTACATCATATAAAGAACTCATATCTACTTTTACTATCTATTTTGAGATGTCATTTCAACCAAAACAAAATAAACTTAAATTTTTCAAATTATCAAGATATTTTACAATATAAATACATCTTCCATAAACTTAACAATAGTTTTTTTCAATAATATAATATTATCATAAAAATAAATAACTATTTATTATTAATAAATTACAAAACAACCCTTTAATACAAATTTGGGATCCCTAGATACATACTACTAGTTCAAATGAAAAAAATAAATACAATTACCCCTTAATATTTATATCAAGTGAGGTGTTCCGAGATGAATTTGTTTCACATTAGTATTGCATCACAAAAATTTTTCTATAACATGGAGAAACATTCAGAAAATTTTATTTAAGGATAAGAAATATAGAAAATAAAATTTTATAAAAATTGCAACTATTTCTCCATAATCATGTCATACTATAATCACTTCATGTACATTAAATCGGTTACTCTCATCTACAAATAATATGAAATAAAACATAAGATAATGCTGATATCAAAATACCATTAATGGTAAACATGTTGGATAAAATATAAAATATAATATGTGATCAAATGATAATATTATTGGTATAATTTTGAAAGGAAAATAATGTTTTAACATGTCAATCATAGACCATAGATCATGGAAAATAAAATTACATAAAATTAATGATTGGAATATCTAATATTATCATCATAAAAAAATTTTGTTACAAATATTGAATATAAAAAACATACAGAGGATCCATAATATAAAATATAAATCAATGGATTGAGATAATATTATTCAAAAAATATGACCCATGAAATAATTACACATCCATAGGAATAATCATATGATTGTTCCCCAAATATAAAAATGATAAAACATATGGAAAATACATTTATATCAACGATTTCATTTTTTGAAAATATATATGTTCGTATACCTATTTATATAGTGAATGAACTTAATTAAAATCATAATATTATGTTGTGACCAAATACATTTTTGTACATTGATCATTATATCAAATGATATTGAAAATTAATACATAATTAGATTGAAAGTATAAGATTACACCCATCATCATCCATGCATATGAGTGTTCTATGAAATTATCCCATCATGAAATAATATATAACACTCATAATTAAAATGGGTTTCATTCCCTTTTAAAATTCAATCTTATAAGAAAATACATTAAAAATTCTCTAAATAATGTTATCCTGACATACATTTGTGAGAAAACCATGAATTAAAATATATTTAAGAATCATTTAGGTAAAAAAACATAAATACAGATAATATATAATATGATATTTACTTCATATTGATACAAAATATATTTTTATGTCAATAATTTCCAAAATAAATATATTTATAGAACATTGGTGAACACCCTTTAATATATGGAATGAAATTTGAATTGTTCACAATAGAAAGTATTTGAATGATAAATTATAAATGTACAATTACTATAAAAGATAATAGATGTAATGGATTATTTCCCTAATATAGAATACCATCTTATCATTTTAAAAACATAGATAAAGAATTCAATTATTATATGAGGAGTAATTCTTATATGAATAGTAGAATTTTAAATAGTAGCATGATAAAAATGACTACTATATATGAAAACATATATTTTTCATGAAAACCATTTTATAAAAAATTGGAAAATATTTCACTATAAAAATATGAGTTATTAGTTCAAAAATTTTGGGGATTGTTTTTTTGGACACAATTTATAAATATGTTTTTTTATTTATAAAAAGAATTAAAATAAACAATTCATTTATTTCTTTTGAAAATTCATTTTCAAAAATTATTGTAGGAAATTTTTTGAGATATATTAAAATATCACATTCGAATAAATTTAAAAGAATTTTGTATTGAAAAATATATATCTTATGTATATATATACGGGTTTGCCTAATAATAATTATATTCATGATAAGTTAAACAATATAATATATTGAAAATACATTATAGAGAACCTATATTTTAAATGTGGAAATTAAAATTTCATTAGAAAATTAGAAATGAGAATTTGGAGGATAACTGAATTTAAATCATATATTAGTTCCCAAAAATGTAGAAATAATTAGAGTGAATTGAAATATTGAAATAAAAGAAATGATTCATTAATTATAATGATAGTTTTTCGAATTAATGGTATACTTTTGTGTCATAAATTATTTATCAAGGAAGTTATTATTTATGTTAACCACTAATGTATCTTGAAAAAATGATGAAATAGAATGAAATTATATTAACTATTAGATAAAGTTATTATTTGAATATTATTAAATTTTGAAACAATACGGACAACTATGTTTGAAATTATGATAATTAAACTCATAGGATATTAGAAAATATCAAGTTAGAACCTATTTAATGATATTATTCAAAATGAAATATTGAATTTTACAAATAGTGAGAGAATCATTATACAAAATACGAAATGAATATTATAAAAATTATATTAAACAAAACATGGTGTATAATTAAACTTATGTGTCAAGTAAGTAAAACTTGGGACATGTTATTATTACCTTGATTAATAACTTCCACTAATGTTCATGAAAATTATTGATTAAAAAATAATTTTATAATCAAATATTTAAGAATCATATTAATAAATGTATAATTTTTTAAAATTTCGTTACAATTATTATTTATGTAGTCACCCTAACCCTTGTAGAGAGGTGCATGTGCCAACATTAAACCATTATACTGATATATAAGGAATCTTAAATGAAGTGACTATATTATAAAATGGATTTGGTAAAATAGACTCATATATGATTCCTATATTAAATTTGATGATAGAGATTACCAAAAAAATTAAATAAACTTACATTGTCCCCTATTTAATATCCTTGAATGCAATATCCTAGGTAAATAATGAAATATGTAATTTTTATATTTATTAATATTTGTGAATTAAAAATTATTTTTAATTTATAGGGGATTCCTATGTTCAATGGTGTACCCGATACGCAACAATGGGTTTCTTTGAAATCTTACGTTGCACACTAGTAATATAATATTATTATTTTAAATTGTATTTAACACCTAGCCATTGTATTGGTGGGAATGTAATGAACTAACTACAATATTATTATACATGTTTGTCAACTTTTTTAACATTTATTCAACTAATTTTAGAGGATTAAAATGTAAATGAATCAAATTTTAATCATAATTATCTACAAAAGGTCGATTTAACACCATTTTATGGAGAACCCACCTAAAATTTAGTTTTGGTCACTTTTATACTTTCTATTTGAGCAAATACATTTCTTCTTTAGAATCACGACACCACAATTTACTTTTGGTAAATTTTTTTTATATTTTTCTAAAAGAATTCATTTTTATTGAATAGTGAAAATAATGTATTTTACTTCAAATATGATTTATAATCTAATTTATTTAAATTTATATATTATATTTTTAGTTGGTATAGACGTATACCATGATTATATTTTTACCATTCCATCCAATTTTCGTCATTGGAATTAATTTCATTTTGAAATTTGAAATAAACAAGTGTCAATCTTTTAATAGTTAATATTTCATAAAAATATGCCTTTTGTTTAGACAATAGAATAAATTTTCAATTAATTATTTCAACTCTTATGTTTTGAATTTGGTAAAACAGACATCATTTTTTAATTTGAAATATCAATTATACAATAGGCTGAATTTGGGTATTTCTCTGAAAAACATTAGTTCTTGATAAATAGTGGAAACACTGAGTAGTAGTTAAAAAGATGAATTTTTCACTTTAATCAAAATTCACTACTTTTGTAAAGTAAATATTAAAAATCTGGCAAAATGGTTGTTATAAAAAAGTAAAATTTGGTTCAATAATATTAAAATATTTATTTCGGTAATTAGTATCTATAAACGTTTATTTACCACGGTTAATGGTAAATATGTTAATTCAATATAAAAATAATATCATTATAATGAATAAGTACCTTAACACTTTACATAACCTTATTGGATGAGTAATGGAAAACCATGGGCATCCTTTGGTCTATTTTGGGACCCCATGGATTCACTTTACAATGACAATGACACTATATTTTTATTGACTTAATGTAATGAAAAAAATAATTTTTTTTTACTTAATTAATTTTACATATGTGAATATTTTGTTACCTTTATGACTATAAAAATTATTTGGAAATCAAAAAATATTTCCTACCTCATTTTAATTTGTTTTAATTTTTAAATATTAAATAAATTAATATATTTATGACACAAAAAATGATTCACTGTTTATCACATTAATAAATGATTTAAATAAATAACATTATGAAATTAATATTATATCCAAAAAAAGTCCAAATCTTATTGGATGATTTAATTTAGACCATGATTGATTATATCTTCTACTTTAATTATTTTTTGACCTTTAGAAACAAAATACCATTATATAATAAAATAATATTTTCACACATTCCAAAATAGCCCCTCCTCCCGTTATAAAATACCCTTACCTCTATCCCATTCCTCACACTTCAAAAGCCCCTCGAATCAACCAACACATACCCAAATAACCTATCATGATCACTATATTCCTTCTAAAATACTTACCTTAGGCAGAATACACTACTATAAGTCCTTTTTGTTCAAACCAAAGAGAGTTACCCTAATTAAAGGTAACAACCTCTCTTTTATTCTTTTATTTTATTATGTTTTAGTTTACATCTCTAACTACATGAACTCTTTTTATTCCATTATTTAATAACAAAAATAGTATCCTCAATATAAGAGGGTGTTTTTATGAGATCTATTCAAACTAAACATACACACATATCCGTCTAATGGGTATAGAACATAATGTTTTTGTGGATGGAGAACTACAACCTCACGAAATGATGATTGTTCAAATATCTCCAATGGCCTCGCATGGTGGCCATTATGATGGAACTAAATTTATATATGATATATATTAAATTTAAACTGTTTCTATTCTTTTCACGAACAAACCCGGGTCGAACCTTAACCGATCACCCTAGCCAGTCCGCGACATGACCCGAGAGGCATTCACGATCCTCTCGGGCTGGCGACAAGCGCCAGGGCATCAATAGAGGACATGTGGGAATGATTTTTCCTATTAAAAATAAATAAATAAATAAATTAGTGGAAAGAATAATAATTGACCCGAAAAAGGAATAATGACAAAAAAACACACTAACCTCATCTCAACCAAAAACTCTTGAGACTCCGAGAGTTGCTCACCTATTAACAACCAACTCTCACTAATGGTGAGCGAGCTCGAGACAATCATGCAGAAAAACTAAAAACAGGAAAACACTATAGGCTTGAGTATTGAAACATAGTAGTTGTGCCCAAAAACAATTCCCAATGCACTAACTTTAAATAAAGAATTTATCAATTATTGGTTTGAACTAAATTATATAAAATATTTGTTTTTCAAAGACAAACATTTTCATTTCTAAAACATGTATCAGTCCATTTCCCATTATAATTTGAAAACAATTTTTAATATTTGAAAGGAACAGGTGCATTGCATTGTAAAACATTTTTTCGAACAATTAGAAAACCAAACATTAGTTATTATCCAAAAAGGAAAAATACACAAAACACATTACACAAACTAAGGGCAATGGCAAAAGTGGTACACATGGGCCAGAAACTGAACTAGACCTCCCAATCATCTGCCACATGCAAATAAACACTAAATAAAACATGGTTTAAACCTAAGAGATTGTGAACAATTTAGAACTTACTATACATATGAATCATCCTGAAGGCATGCCCTAACTTGATGACTTCATAACGCCCTAATGCTCGGTATAACCCTACATGGCCTAACCGAGGGGCCCAATCCCCATTGTAGCAATAACTCAATATTCCCCTGCTATAGGGCCACCAACTAGTGCGTAATCTAAATTAGTGTAGCAATCGTTCTTATACGATTCACTCACTATGCCATGTTCACATGTGAACACAAAAAATAAAAAGGGGTTTGTCCACAATGTAAATCAATCAATTACGATGCACAAATATCACACAAAACTCATGCGATCAACACACACCAAATATCACCCCTTAGTATCCCCAATGTGAATTTTTTCGAAAATAATTTATTTCATTACAGTTCTAAACAGACCTTTACCAATTTTAAAGAAAAATATCATTTCTCAAGAAAACCAGAAATTCTTGTTCAAAAAAACCATTTATCTTTAAAACCAGTACCACAATTGAAATTTAATGAATTATGTTTAAAGTCTAAACTGGAATTCTTTCACTACTGGGTTTCCGCTCGTCAAGAAAATATTTCATGAGTCGTGTATAAAATAAACGATTGTTTTTTACACGATACAGTCATTTAAAATTAATCATCTTATATTGTTTTTATATTTATTAATATTAATAAACCATCAAGATATTAATAAATTATAAATTTAACGGTGAGTGCAGTGGGGGACCTACCTAGACTCGCAAACCAATCATGACAATGTGACATGCCTCGCGCGAGCGCACCAGCATGTGCTAGATGGCAACCACAGTGTCACGGAAATTCATTTCCAATGCCCTGCAACCGAATGTAAAATAATCTAAAACACAGAAACAATGACCAGTGATAATTAAACATCAAAAAAATAACTAAAAACAAACATAAACATTAATTTAAAATAATCAAAGTAAAAGACAATACGTACCTCACCTGAATTTCATTGTAGGAGAAATGGTGCGAACTCAAACCACTCACCTCTCGTGGAGGACACTCTCCGCGCTCCCAAGAATGGTTCACAGTCAGTTGGAGGATGCGTGATGGTTCAGAAAGAGGTCCTTCTAGGTCGGAGGCGGGTGCGTGCGGGTGTAGTGGTGCCGCAGCAAGGCAGGAAGCAGTGCTGGCTTGATGGGAAGTGCATGGTCGACGGGTGAGGAGTCAGCTAGAGGGCGCCAGACAGAGGAGTCACGCCCACTAGTCTCCGGAGAAAGCTACTGGCCAGACTAAGGAGGTGGCCTAGGTGCTGCACAGGGGGGGTCACCAGGCTGGTGGAGGCATGGATTGGGGGCTGTTACACTTCTTCTGGTTGAAGTAAGGCGACGTCGCAGCGGTCGGACGACGGGTGTTTACTATGAGGACAATGGGAGGAGCTCGGGTGCATACTAGTCAGCCGGTGAAGAGGGAACCAGAGTAGCGAACAATGAGGGGGTGCTCCTCAGGTGTGCTGAGTAGGGAGAAACGGTGAGGCCGCATGAGGTTGAATGTGTCATGCAGTCGCAGGGCAGGGGGAGGCGTTGTGTAGCGTGAGAGACGCGGTGTGGCGCTATTGCACGGGGATACTACAAGGCTGGTTGGTGGTGGCCCAGCAGGTTGCGAAGGGTGCCGCGCCGACAGGCGTTGTGCGGCTACTAGGTAGGATTAGGGGCGGCGCTTCGATGCTAAAGTAGGGAGTTGGGTGTAGGGTGGCGGGCAGATCAGGAGCAGCGCATGGTGTCTGGTGGCGCGCTTGGAAGAGGGGGATCTACTAAGGGGGAGCGGTTGGGTGGAGGTAGAGCAAGGGGCGAAAACAGGGCAGGAGCGAGGCTAGCTGGGGTGTGAGATGAGGGCGGCGACCTGGGGAGCGGATGGCACATTCGGGGATGGAAAACAGGGAGGATGGCTGAGGAACGATCCAGGGGGAGGGGTCCTACGGGTAAGGCGGAAGAACAACACCGGCAGGCTGGGGCGCGGGAAGTCCGAGGGAGGGTGCGGCGGGGGAATCCATCCGCTGCTGTGCGTTGGGGCTTGAATGAGCTGCTGTAGGAAGAAAACAAAAAAAGAGAAGGGGGGGGGCAGTCGGCTGCAAGGCGGGGGACACCCGCATGGATGAACCAAAAGACAGGAGAGAAGAAAAAGATATGAAGAAAGAGGAATAAAGAGAAAAATAGAATAAAATAAAATAAAAATTAAATGATAATGATAATAATAATAATAATAATAATTAAATGATAATAATAATAATAATATTAATAATAATAATAATAATATTATTATTATTATTAATGAATTCATATAAAATTAACAAAGGGACAGGCTGCTGAATGGGTGAAGCCACGTGGCATGCGCTCCGCTCGTGCATCTTACGATGTCAAACCCAAAACATGCATTTCATTGACAAAGCACAAAAATCTGGTTCTGTAGTAAAAGCAACAGATAGGTCGGGGTGTGACAATTATCCCCACAATAACACATCCCGTCCCCGGGAAGCCACAATAATACCTAGACCATAGAAGAAACTCTGTAAGTGTCACTCACCCCCAAAAGTTTATACACCTCTAGTTGATCGATCCAAATGAACCACAAACTCCCATGACACACAACTTATCCTCAAAACAAGAACACTTTAACACAACACCTAAACGAAACTCTGATACTGATGCGGGGAGCCCCGAACGGACTCTCCACCATAGGAAACAAACCAACTACATTCAGCAGGATCTGCGATGGGTCTCCCCACCATTTGGACTGGTGAAACTAAACGAACATGAAAACATTCCATATGGAACAAAAATCTCCCACCATGTGTGGGATAAGGGAAGGTCCCTATGGGTAGAGCATCAAAACTACCTTCACCATCACTCCAATGATGCCACACCCTCAGAAGAACACAAACCATACCACACTAAGGATGAAGATTAAACCAAGGCCCTTCTTCACCGTTGGGGTTCACCTGACTACGCACCAGCTTCACTCCGGGTCCTATGGCTGGAGCTTTGATGATTGAAGCATCTACTGCCTCGTTGTCAGGCTTAAAAAAAATCCATCTTAACACATGAACTGGAATTTTACCAAATGAAACATCCATTAGAACAATGGTTTCAAAGAGGTTCAGCCACAATCGTTCATACAACTGAAATAAAAGAAACACCACAAAACGGTACAGGTGATGACTACTACATCCATGAAACACTATAAAGAGAAAACTCCAAACTGATCTCCAAATACCATCATACTATTGCGGACGAGATGAGGTGACCTTAAATGAGCCAGGAGTAGATTTAGCATGCTTCTTGAAAACACATCAATAGAATCGTTGTAAGTGGCCCAGACGTCCACAGGTGTGGCAGGGTTTCAGAGCATTCGGGTACATCGGCATCTGGTTCCCCCACTTACCGCAATGGTGACATTTCAAGGCATTGTGCTGTGAGGAAGACGACTGATGGTCTGATGGCCAATTGAGTCCTCTACTAGTACCACCAACATCATGTCGCTTCCCATTTTTCTTATCACTATCTTCTGAACTACATCCCATAGCCGGAGAAGGATTCGTCACCTCACGTTATCCTACAAACTCAGATTCGATGAGGAATGCTTGTCTCACCACATCAAGGAATGTGATCACGTTGAATTATCCCACCTTCAACTGCAGCACATGACGTAATTAGAGCTCAATGTTCCAAGCTTTCATAGGATCATTTCCAACATACCCCGGTTCATATGGATCCAGGTCTAGGAAATGACGAAATAATTCCAACACCGATCCGACACCTTGCTAGAGACCGCAGAACTCCATCCTCTTCCTCACCCTTGTCACTTAATAGAAGTACTCTTGGATGAATGATGACTTGAAGAACTCCAATGTGAGATCATTCTGAGGTTTATTTTGAGACACAGTCTTCCACCATTTCCATGTTGGACTTTCAATCTTAAAGGTAGACAACTTCATCATTAACGACTCTAGAAACCCAATATAACTAAACGTCCTCTCAATCTTACATAACCACTCCTCTGCCTCAAGTGGATCTGTCATCCCATAAAAGAGGGGAGGGTTCAACTTCCAAAACTCGAGGATGTAGTCTTTAGGATGATCAACTGGACGATTTTCTAAGGATGCCCCACCTGAAGCTGCACCTTGGGCATCCATCGATCCTTCGTGGGGGAAAACAATAAGGAACAAGAAAACAAAAAGATGGGCCAAACATAGTCATTGTCATTTCAAATACCAAAATAACAATTTTCACAATGATTTTTTTTCAAAAATAAGGAAAATCCAGACGATTCACTAGAGTGAAACAAGTGATGATGAGTGACTCGACCATATGGTTGGCGACCATACGTCAGTCACACCACCATCACTGAGAGCATTCTAGGGTAATGTATCCTGCTCCACATGGCTTGCTAGACCATGCGATATCATAGAGGTCACTTTCCCAACTCTCATTTCATTACCCAATACCAAAAAACCATAAGAATCAAAAGGCATCAAAAACCCAAACATCCCACAGTAACCCGAGGTTCGGAACGAGAAATGGTTAATGTCGTCCTTCTCGTACATATACGTCGAGTCCTTACAATCGTACTCCTTCTAACCTGACAACCCCAAATAATAATGGATGCTCTGAAAAACAAGGTCTGCTCAGGAGCTGACCTGCTCTGATACCATTTTGTCATGAACCAAACCGGGTCGACCCTGAATCGATTACCCTAGCCGGTCTGCAACATAACCTGAGAGGCATTCTCGATCCTCCCGGGCTAGAGACAACCGCCAGGGCATAAATAGAGGACAAGTGGGAACGATTTCTCCCAGAAAAAATAAATAAATAAATAAAGCAGCGGAAGGAAAATAAATGACATGAAAAAGGAAGAACGACCAATAAAAACACACTAACCTCATCTCGACCAAAAAATATTGCGACTCCGATAGTTTCTAACCAGTCCACAACCAATTATCACTAATGATGAGATAGCATGAGCCAAACCTGCAACAAAACTAAAAACAGGAAAACACTATAGGCGTGAGTGTTGAAACTTTGTAGGTGTGCCCAACAACTATTCTCAAAGAAATACCTTTAAATAAATAAATTATCAATTCTATTTTTGAACTAAATTATATAAAATATTGGTTTTTCACAAACACACATTTTCATTTCTAAAACAAGTATCAGTCCATTTCCCATTATAATTTGAAAACAATTTTTAATATTTGAAAAGAGCAGGTGCATTGCATTGTAAAACATTTTTTGTGAACAATTTGAAAACCAAACTTTAATTATTATCCAAAAAGGAAAACTACATAAAACACACAACACACACCAAAGGCAATGGAAAAAGTGGCACACAGGGGTCAGCAACCGAAATAGACCTCTCAATCGTCTGCCACATGCAAACAAACACTAATGAAAACATGGGTTGAACCAAAGAGATCATGATAAATCAATAACATATTATACATCTGACTCATCTAGAAGGCATGCCCTAACTTGATGACGTCATAACTCCATAATGCTCGGTATAGCCCTGCATGGCCTAACTGAGGGGCCCAATCCCCATAGTAGCAATAATTCAATATTCCCCTACTATGGGGCCACCAACCAGTGAGTAATCTAAACTAGTGCAACAATCATTCTTAGAAGATTCACTCACTATACCAGGTTCCCATGTCAACACATACAATTAAAAGGGACACGTCCACAATGTAAATCAATCTGTCACGATGCAAAAATATCACACAAAACTCACCCAATCAACACACACCAAAGATCACCACTTATTAACCCCAAAGTGTGTTTTTCCAAAATAATTGATTTCATTAAAGAGACAAACGAGCCTTCACCAACATTAAAGAAAAACCTCATTTCTCAAGAAAACCTGAAATGCTTGTTCAAAAAAACCATTTATCATTAAAACCAGAACCACCTTTGAAATTTCGTGAATTATGTTTAAAGGCCAAACTAGCATTCTATCACTACTAGTTGTCTGCTCGTCATGAAAATTTTTCACGAGTCATGTATAAAATAAACGGATCTTTTTTACACCAAATAGTTGATTAAAATTAATCATCTTATATTATTTTTCTATTTACTGAAATTAATAAAAAATAAAGCAATTAATAAATTCTAAATTTAAATGTGAGTGTAGTGGGGGACCTACCTGGACTCGCAAACCAATCACGATGAAGTGACACGCCTCGCGCGGGTGCACCGACACGTGGAAGCTAGCTACCACAGTGTCACGGAAATGCCTTGCCAACGCGCTTCAACCGAAAGTAAAATAATCTAAAACACAGAAACACTGACCAGTAATAATTAAACATCACAAAATAACTTAAAACAAAAATAAAAATTAATTTAAAATAATCCAAGTAAAATACAATGCATACCTCACCTGAATTTTAGTGCAGGCGAAACGACGCGAACTCGAACCACTCACCTCTGGTGGCGGACGCTAGTCGCACGCCAAAGAAGGGATCACGGTCAATCAATGGACGTGCGATGGTTTGGAAAGAGGTCTTTCCAGGTCGGGGGTAGGTGAACGCGGGGGGTGTGGTGCTGCCCAAGGCAGGAAGCAGTGTTGGCTTGATGGGCATTGCACGGTCGACGGGTGCGGAGTCAGCTAGAGGGCACTAGACAGAAGAGTCACACCCACTGGTCACTGGAGAATGTTGCTGGCCAGAGCAAGGACGTGGCCTGGGTGCTGCACAGGGGGGGGTCGCCAGGACGATGGAGGCATGGATAGTTTGTTGTTACACTACAACTGGCTGGAGCAAGGTGACATCACGATGGTCAGACGACGGGTGTCAGTTTTGCTGACAGCGGGAGGAGCTCGGGTGCGTACTATGCGGCCAGTGAAGAGGGAACCAGAGCAGCGAACAAGGAGGGGGTTCTCCTCGGGTGTGATGAGAAGGGAGAAAGGGAGAGGGCACATGAGCCAAAAGTCTCGTGTAGTCGCAGGGTAGGGGGAGGCACTGTGTAGAGGGACAGACGCGGTGCGACACTGTTGCGCAGGGCAACTGCAAGGCTGGTTGGAGGTGGCGCAGTAGGTTGCGAAGGGTGCTGCGCGGGCAGGCACTGTGCAGATACTAGGCGGGAGCAGGGGTGGTGCTGCGGTGCTACAGTAGGGAGTTGGGTACAGGGTGGCAGACAGGTTAGGAGCAGCGCATGGAGCCTGGTGGCGTTCTTGGAAGAGGAGGATCTGCTAAGGGGGAGCGGCTGGGCGGAGGCAGACAAGGGGAGATGGTAGGGAAGGAGCGAGGCTATCCGGGGTGTGAGATGAGGGCGGCGACATGCAAAGTGGATGGCACATGCGGAGAGGGAAAACAAGTAGGATGGTTGGTGAACGAACTAGGGGGCATGGTCCTACGGGTAAGGTAAAAGAAGAACAAGGGCAGGCTGGGGTGCGGGATGTCCGAGGGAGGGTGCTGCATGGGAAGCCAGCCCTTGCTGTGCGTGGGGGCTGGAATGAGCTACTGTAGGAAGAAAAAATAAATTGAAGGGAGTGTAGTCGCATGCAAGATAGGGGACACCCGCATGGAAGAACCAAAAGAGAGAAGAAAAAAAAGATAAGAAGAAAGAGGAATAAAGAGAAAAATAAAATAAAATAAAATAAAATATAAATGATATTAATAATAATACTAATAATATTATGATTATTATGATTATTATTATTATTATTAATGAATTCATATAAAATAAAATAAAAATTAAATGATAATGATAATAATAATAATAATAATATTATTATTATTATTATTAATGAATTCATATAAAATTAATGGAGGTCCACACCGTTACATGGGTGTAGCCGTGTGGCGTTGTGCTCTGCCCGTGCGTCCAACGACGTCGAACCCAAAACATGCATTTTTTAGACAAAGCACAAAATTCTAGTTCTAGAATATAAGTAACAGATAGGTCGGGGTGTGACAATGCTTCTATATTTTTAATTTATATAATACCATTATATTTCCATAGTGGGTAAATATGATAATCTCATTTAAGAAAGTGCGGACATCTGCCCAGTCATTGTGATACGACTCATCAATGCCTTATGTTGCACTTATAAAGAGTAGATTTAATGAAATTATATATGAAATTATAATGGAATTATAATATACTTATATATCATTATGTATTAATTCTATTGGAATAGGAAATAGAAATGGAAGTAGCATTCATTCGTACGTATGGATTACGGTCTACGTCAAATGTTCATTTCATTTATTATATCCAAATGTTTGTTCTATTATAAATACATGTATATACCATATATATTTTTTATATATGATTTGTAAATCATGAATATCATTATGGATATAATAAACTTTTGACCACATAAACAACTTGTATTTATTATATGTCCATTTTTAACTAAAGTACCAAATGTCATAAAAATGATTATTAGTAAGTTAAATTATTAAATAATGTTTATATCATTGTAATACTGTATAAAAAAGGAATAATAAACTTGAAAAACGTTTTTAAGAAAGTAAAAGTCATAATTAGTTAATTATTCATGGGATTAAAGAACAAACGGGTCAAGTCAGACACGTGGTAAGGGACTTTGTCTTAATCTTCTTTCATTGAGTATTATATTGCTTTATAAAATAATTTTTCTGTATGATGTATAAAAAAATTAAATTTTCATTTCATTCAAAGGTAATCTTGTTCTATTAAGAGTTTTAATAAATGACAAAAAGAATGTTAATTTTTAACGTAAGTGGTGACAATGACATTTCCGCGTCCCCGAGTATTATTTAATATTTTTCTTTCATAACAATACATTATGGTTTTCCAAGGAAAATAAAAACGATAAACTCTTTTATGTATTTTTGTTTTAGAAATGGTTTTGATAATGTATATTTTATGTCAATATATTTAAGTGATATATTGTGATTGAAATGTAGAAATTTTTTCATTATAATATAATTGTAGTTTCTGTTATAATTTTATAATGGTACTTAGAAATTTGACGGGTGGATTCGTGATAAACCAAATGACAGGTGGTGTCTTGATAAACCAGGACAGCTGGTTACATTATAACCACTAATGCATTGGTTATGGAAGTAGTTTTTATCGCTATTCAATTTTTTGATATGTGTGGACGTCGGCCGTATGTTAATTCTATTTATGAATGATTCTGTCCCAAGAAACCTTTATATGTTATGTGTACTTTATATGGGTTTGATGGTAATATTTTGGTTACGAAAGGGTAACCAATGATCATTTATTAATTTATGAGTATTTACTACATCATAAAGGTGAAAAGTATTACTTATGAAAAAGTATTCATGGTTTAATTGTTGTATTGAAAAATAAAATAGTTTTCATTCTATGTTTATCCCTTATTGAGATTTTTATGCTCATGCCATGTTTTTAAAAAAAATCACTGGACATAATATGGAACATGGTCATGGATGGGCTCATGGAAATGTCAAGCTGTCTAAAACATGGAAATAGTCATGACCGTTTTTTCATGAATTTTTATTTTTCGGAGAAATGGGATAATGAGTAGATGTTTCTACATGTAATATTCATGTTGTTATATATATGTTATGAACTAATTCAATAATGAATTAAACCTGAAAAGATCCTCAATCTAAATAATTAACATAATTCAAGAATATAAAATGTTTATGACTGGGTCCTTATAGTGTGTATCAGATGTCAGTTCAGACAACGTTAAGAGTTAGGGCATTGTTAAATTAATTTCCATAAATAAATTTATGTTAATATTGAAATGATAGAATTTATATATTTCTATGTTCATTCACCTATGATATTTCTATGTTCAGAATGATTATACGTAGGGGAAACAAGGTAACAATATTGGGACGACATCAGTAGGAAGACAACATTCTTATTCCGCAACCTGAGGTGGTCTGAATCAGAACTGAACAATTTGTTGCAATGATGAAATTATTAACTCATGCTATAAATGGTGGTTGAATCCATGCATGAGATCATCCAAATCAACCACAAAGGAAAATTTCAGTAGTAGAGCATTTCAGGAGGATACATCCCTAATCATTTAGAGGATCATTAGACTCGGTGCTAAAATAAGGGTGGATTAAATCATTGGAGAAAATTTATGATGTCATGCGGTGATTAGAAAATCAATAGGCTAGTCACGATGTTTACCATTTTGATGGTCTTGTTGATCTGTGGTGGTCGATAGTGAAAAATACCAAGAATAGTGAGGAGATTGATGACCTTTATTGGGATGAATTCAAACATATGTTTCATGAAAAAAAATTCCAAATGTTGTTCGACAAAGGATCGAAAAAAAATTCATACAATTGAAATAGGAGGATGAATCAGTGGCTGCATAAAAAAGGAATATTCACTTGACTGACAAGGTAGACTACATATTTCATCAACGATCATGATAGAAAGATAAATTAATTTTTCCCAAGACTAATGTTGCGGTATCGAAGAGAATTAGCCTTTCACGAGTTAAAATGTTATTAAAAACTGGTTCGATGTGTGGAAAATGTAAAAATGGAACATTTCGATGATAATGTGTTCATTGAAAAACAAATGAATAAGAGGTCTAGTTAGAGGATAATGAGAAATAATTCATCAATGAAACATGGAGGTAAGAAAACTAAATATCTATCTTTTGATAAGTGTGGTAAAAAGAATCATTGATAATGTTTATCGTGGTCTGAATGTGCTTCTATTGTGGTACATCTGGCCATATTTCTCATAACTGTAAGGAATATTATCAAGAAGGAAATGAAAAGCTAGAGGTAAGATGTTTTAAGTACTATAAAATGGGTCATTATGAAAATGAGTGTCTGATGAAGAACTCAAATGTGGTAAACCAACCATTCTATAATCATAAAATTGTGGAGAAGTCAATTACAAATAATTTTGCAGATGTTGGGCCATCAAATGAAGTAGTATCAGGTACACTGTTTGTTTGTTCAGATTATTCCAATGTGTTTTTTGATTCAGGTTCTACACATTAGTTAATTTCTATGAATATTTCTAGTAAATTGGGAATTCTAACTCAATATATGAATCATGAACATATGGTAAAAATACCTGGAGTAAATGTTGAGAAAAAAGATTATAATAACCTTTCAATCATTTTTTACAGAAACAATCTACCTGAAAACCTTACTGTTTTTCCTATAGAAGAGTTGGATGTCATTTTGGGAATGGAATGGTTGTCTTTTTATCATTCTATGATTGATAGTAGATCTAAAGAGAATTTTATTCAAAAATATTTTCAGTGTGTACAAGAATGAACCCTTATTTTTGATAACATATCAAGTATCTAAGAACTATTCGAATACAAAAATGAATGTTACCTTGAACATATTGTTGAAAATAAAGGAACTATTAAAATTTATGAGGTTCCAATGGTAAATGAGTACCTTGATCTATTTCTTAATGAATTTTCATGTATTATAGCTGATCGGAATGTTTGTAGTTACTGTTGACTTAGTTTTTAATGCTAAGGGAGTTTCAAAACCCCCATATCAAATGGTTCAAATTGAACATTTAGTGTTACAGAAGCAATTACAAGAGTTAACAGATAAACGTTTTATTCGACCAACCACATCACCATTGGGGGATTTTGTTTAGATAGTTAAAAAAAATATGGTTCATTGATACTTTTCATTGATTATATAGCATTAAATGACAACACTGTTAATAACAAGTATCATTTTCCCCACATCCATTATCTGTCTGATCAGCTCCTGGGAGATCAGTATTTTTCGAAGATTGACTTGTGGTCAGGGAATGATCAGTTGAAATTATAGGATGTAGACATTCCAAAGTCTTTTTTTCCTACTAGATATGACAATTTTATATTTGTTGTTATGCCATTTGGTTTAACCAATGCACCTTCTCTATACATGGATCTTATGAATAAAATTTTCTATGTGTTATTTGATATATTAGTGGTAGTGTTCATTGATGATATTTTGGTTTATTCTGAATGAAAATAGAAGCATGACAGTCATTTATGGGTTGTGTTGCAAACCTTAAATGAAATAAAACTATTTGGGAAATTTAGCAATTGTGAGTTTTGGATACAATAAATTTCTCTCCTTAGTTATATTGTTAAAAAAATGGCATAAATATTGATCTTGCTAAAACAAAAGTTGTTAAAAATGGACAAATCCCAATAATATAATAGAGATCAGTAGCTTTGTTGGGTTTTCAAGATATTACTGGAGGTTTTTTGAGAATTTATCACGGTTATATAGTCCAATGACTATGTTAATTCGAAATGGTTTTTAATTCAATTGGATGAAAGAATGTGATGATTGTTTTTAGGAATTTAAAAGAAGACTAGTGAATGCTCCAGTTTTAGAACATCCTTACAGAAATGGTTACATTTTTATCTATAATGATTCATCGTTAAAAGGACTCAAAAATGTATATATGTAGAATTATCATGTAATTTTTTATGCTTCACGTTAATTGAAACATCATGATTTAAATTACCCTACAAATTATTTTGAATTATCTACTATTTTTTTCTTTAAATATTTGGATGCATCATTTCTATGGAGTAAAATTTGGAATTTATCCATACAAAATTATTTTAATGTAAATATTCACTCAAAAATTATTGATCATGATACAATGGAGATTGATGGAATTAATCAAGGATTATGAGTACACAAACATTTACCATCTCATAAAAGAAATAATGTGGCAGATTCTTTGAGACAAAAAAAGTAATGATTCATTAACTGTGCTATGTTTGGATCAAGTTCTTTGGTTTTATGATTTGTTGAACTTTGGAATATAATGTTTTGGTGCATGAAATTCCTATATTTGGTTTTAGGTATCAGTGAGATCATCTCTATCATAGAGAATTAAACAAGTGCAGAAGGGAGACACTGGGTTGCAGAAAATGGTAGGGTTGGTTTAGATGGGTATGTTTTCTAATTTTAACTTTGATAATGAATGTGTTTTGAGTTTTGGGAAGAGATTATGTGTTTATTTTGATTCATTGTTGAAGAATTCGTTGTTATGTGCAGCTCAAAGTACCTTATCTTCAGTTCATCCTTATTGTTCTATGATGTACAGAGTTCCACAAGAGTATTACTTGTGAGATGAAATGAAAATAGATATATTCATTTTATATTGAATTTTTGGACTTGTTATTAGGTTGCTGAAATGGATTCTTCACCCTTTACCGGTGCTAGATTGGAAATTGGAATATTTATCTCTGGTCTTCGTTTTGGGATTACCAAATACTTCTCAAGGTAACCATGCAATCAAGTTATTTATTATTGATCTATTGTCTAAATCATATCATTTCATTCTTATTTGATATATATTTTCTCTAGATCAACTTTATCAGTTGTATGTTAAAGAGATATCCAGTTTGCATAGAGTTCCCCTATCTAATGTATCTTATCGTGATCCCAGGTTTACTTCTATCTTTTGGGAAGGCCTTCAGAAGTCGTAGGGTGCTGAATTAAATTTTAGTATATCTTTTCATCTGCATTTAGATGGGCAGTCAAAATGAACAATTAATACATTAGAGTATATTCTATGTTCTTTTTCACTAGATTACCAGGGATGTTGGGAAAAAGTTATTTTTTGGTTGAATTTTCTTATAATAACATTTTTCATTCCACTATACATATGGCTCTATTTGAGGAACTATATTGGAAGAAGTGTTTAACAACACATTTTTGGGATGATGTATGTGATAGAAAACTGATGGGACCATAATTGGAAGAAGAGATGGTAGAAAATGTTCAGCTGATTCATAAGCACATGAGAACAACTTAGAGAAGGAAGAAAATTCAGGCGGATAACAAGAGGTAGGATAATTCTTTTGAGGCAGGCGATCATGTATTTTCAAAGGTTATCTATGGGAAAGTGTGATGATTTTTTTTATGAAATGAATGTTGATTTCATGGTTCATTGGACCATATAAAATCTAACAGAAATTTGGATCAGTTGTTTACGGAGTGTCTTTACCTCCATGTTTTTCCCAGTTAAATAATGTTATTTATGTGTCAATGTTGAGAATATATATTCCAGATCCATCTCATGTTTTATGTCGAAAGAAAATTCAATTTGGAGATAATCTCTCTTATATGGAACATTCAGTCCAGAATCTGGACTGAAGAGAGAATGTGTTGTGGAATAAAGAAATTCACTAGGTAATGGTTTTTTGGAAAATCCATATGGTTGAAGAGGTGACATGGGAATATGAAAATGCTATGAAGGGAAAAATACACCAATTTTTTTGATAAGTGAATTAAAGTATGATGATGTAATTTCAAAAATGGGGGAAGGATGTAACATCCCAGGTAAATAATGAAATATGAAATTTTTTTATTAATTAATATTTGTGAATTAAAAATTAATTTTACATTAAAGGAGATTGATATGTTTGATGGTTTACTCGATACACAACAACATGTTTCTTTTAAATATTAAGTTGCACACTACCAGTATAATATTGTTATTTTAATTGGTTGTTAAGGATAAGTTGTTGTATTGGTGGAAATGAACCAAACAAACAAAAATCATATTATACATGTTTGTTAAATATTTTTACATTTATACAATAATTGGTAGCGGCATAAAATGGGAATGAATATAATTTTAACCATAATTTACTACAAAAGGATGATTTAATGCCTTTTGATTGTGGACCATAATTAAATATATTTTTGGTTACTTTTGTATATATTATTTGACCAAATAAAATTATTCTCTAGAATCAGGACACCCATATTCACATTGGGTTATTTTTTGGTATTCTTCTGATAAAAATCATTTTTCAATGAATAGTGATAAATATTGTATTTTAATTGAAATCTACATTTTAATCTAATTTATTTATACAGTTATATTATCTTTTTAATTGGTAATAAATTGTAAATAAATTATATTTTTACCATTTAGTCAAATTTTGATAATGGAATTAATTTCATTTTGATATTGGACATAAACAAGTTTCAATCTTTTCATAGTTAATATTTCTTAAAAACATGGATTTTGTTTTGAAAACAGAAATTAATTTTAAATTAATTAATCCATCTTATATGTTTTTAATTTGGTAAAATATACATCATTTTTGAATTTGGAATATCAAATATATCCTAGGAGAAATGTTTATTAATTTTTTGAAAAACGTCAATTATTTATGACTAGTGAAAACAGTGAGTAGTAGATAAAAAAGATTAATTTTTCACTTAAATGAAATTATAAAAAACCTATGAATTGAATACCAAAAATATGATATACATGGTTTTTATTAGTATGTAAAATTTGGTTCAATAATATAAACATATTTTTTTTGTTGAGTAATATCTTTTGATTTTTATTTACCGCAGTTAAAGGTAAATAGGGTAATTCATGGTAAAAATATTATCCTAAAAATAAAACATTTCCTTAACACGTGTCCAAATCATATTAGATGAGTCATGGATGATCAGGGTGATCCTTGGGACGTTTTGGGACCCCCATGTAGCCACTTATGAGTTATAATGACACTCTGTTTTAATTAACATAATGTAAAGACAACAATGACATAAAAAATATCATTTAGTAAATAAATTTTTACATAGGGTTATATACGTTATGATTTAGACTATAAATATTATTTTGAAATATATAAAGATTTTCTACATCATGGAATTTATTTAGGATTTTTAAAAACAATATGAATCAAAATATTTATGACACAATAATGATGCAGTGATTACCTCATTAATAAATTATATAAATAAATAAGATTATAATGACTAAAATAATATTAAAAACTTATAAAATATCTGTTGGATGATTTTATTTCGACCATGATACATCTTATCATGTCCTCTAATTATTTTTGGACCGTCAGAAACTGAAAATCAATATATAATAAAATAATATTTTCACTTTCCTAAAGATCCCATCCTCCCCCTTATAAAAATCCATCACATCTAACCCATTCCTCACACATCACAAGCCCCTTTCCTCATCCATATTCATCATAAATAAGAACTCATGATCCCTCTCTTCCACCTAAAAACATTACCATTTACATAAGAAACTTCACTAAGTCCTATTGGTTCAATCCAAAGGCTGTTAAATGAATTAAAGGTAACAATTTCACTTAAATTATTATTTTTGAATTACTTTACTTCTCCAACCACCTGGACTCTTTTTATTACTTTATTTAATAACAACAAAATTACACTCAATATAATAGGGGGTTTTATGAGAATTATTCAAACTGCACTTACACACACCATCATCTATTATGTAAAGAACATACTCTTTCTATGGATGCTGATCTACTACCTCACGAAATGATGATTGTTCAAATATCTACAATAGCCTGTCATGGTGGCCATTATGATGTCAATATATTTATATATTATATTTATTATATTTATATTGTTTCTATGCTTCTAATTTTTCATTTATATTATACTTTTATGGTTTTCATAATGGTAAATACGAAAATCACATTTGAGAAAGTGCAGACTATTTCCCCCTCAAAGCGATATGACTCGTTCATTCCATAGGTAAAATTTATAAAGGGTAGATTTAATAAAATTATATATTATATTATAATAGAATTTTAATACACTTATGTATCATTATTTTTTTATTCCATTACAATATTAAATATAAATGGATGTAGCGTTCATGTGTACGTACAACTTACCATCTCCATCAACGATGCATTTCGTTTCTTATATACAAATGTTATGTACTATTATAAATACATGTTACTGGATATATATGATATATATGATATCTTTATCATTAATATCATTATACATGTAATGAAATTTTTACCACATGAACAGCTTGTAATTATATGAATTCCATTTCTGAATCATGTACCAAATATCGATAAAATCAACATTATTAACATAAATGATTACATAATGTTTATAAAAATTGTAATTATTGATATAAAATGAATAATAAAAATGAAAAATGTTATTAATCAAGTTGAAATTAACTTTATTTTATTATTTAGAAGATTAAAGAACGAATGGTCAAGTCGGATATGAGGTAAGGGAATTCATCTCAATATCCTTTCATTGAAGCATATAAAAACCATTGACATTTCATTTCATTCCAAAGGAATGGTTTTCTATGAATAGTTTTACTAAACATCAAAAGAAATGGTAATTTTTTATGTAAGTGGTGACAATGACCTTTCTTCTGCCGTGAGTATTATTTGTCTTTGGCTTCCTTAACAATCCATAATGTTGTTAAATGGAAAATAAATATGATTTATTCTTATAAGTATTTTGGTATTTAAAATGGTTTTGATAATGGATTTTTTATATGAAATATATCTATGTGATATATTGTGATGGAATTGTGGAAATGTTCTCTTTTATTTATATTTGTTTTATGTTTTATGATTTCATAATAGTACATGGAAATTTGATAGGTGGTTACGTGATGAATCAAATGATGGTTGGTGCTGTGATAAATTAGGATGGGTGGTGATGTAATAACCTAGACTGTATTGGGTATGGAATTCGGTTGAATGGATATTCCATTTACTGATATGTGTGAATGTCTACCGTATAGTTATTACATTTAAGAATTTGTATATCCCATGTTACCTTTATATGTTATGGGTTCTTTATATGGGTTTTATGGAAATATTTTGGTATGAAATGGGTAAAAAATTATCTTTCATTCATTGAAGATTATTTACTACTTCATAAAAGAGAAAATTATTACTTATGATAAAGTATTCAGGCTTTAATTGTTTTTTTAACTAATAGTTTTCACTCTTTTTGAATCCCTTACATAACTTTTTATGCTCATCACAAGTTTTTGAAATGATTTTCAAAGAACATATAGTGGAATAGGGTCATGGATGGGATCATGGAAATGTCATGTTATCTAATAAATAGAACTAGAAATGAAACATTTTTTATGAATTTTTATTTTGTGAAAAAAATGGGAACTAGGTAGATGTGTCCACATGTAATATTCACGCAGTTATATATATGTTATGACCTATTTCTCTAAATCATTAAACCCGAAAATATCATCAATGTTAATTATTAACTTAATTCAATAATATGCAATGTTTAAGTCCAATTACTTATATTGAATATCAATTATATTATAATACAAGGATTCATGGGAATGGTAAAATTTAAGGGTGATCTCAAATTCACAATAAGTGTTATATGTAGAAGAATCTATCATTTATCAAATACTATAATAAATATAAAATGATAAATAAGTCATCACATAGTACATTAAAATATTTGATAAATTTATCTATATTGTATCGAAAAAACATAAACACATTCCATTTAATAAATAAAATAGCTATCATAACTGGATATGTAATAATTAATGTTGAAATTTAAATACCTAGAAACACATTTCATTTTTTCAATAAACTAATAATGAGACGCATCCAAAAATATTAGCATTGAAAAAATATTATGGTTAATAATATTTTTAATCAAAATGATGGTAAATCTTAATTATTGGATGTCATTTTTAATAATCACAAGATACCTTTACTATAAAGATCCATCATCATGGCATTTTAAAATATATCGGTAGAAACCCATTTACCAAATTCTATTAATCTCATTAGTCCCTAGAGAATTACAATGCATTTAGATTCCATATGTAATTGGTCCCCACCCATTTACTGTTTGCCGAAGGCATTTTTCATATATCAAATAATATATTTACTTCATAAACAATGTTTCATATCATCCAATATCCATATTTTTTATTGAATGTGGATTTATAAATATTTCAATAGATAAAAATATGAATTTCCTTGTATAAACCAATATGTAAAATTGATATTTGATTTAATCAGCAATCACTTCCAGAATAAATAATAAGGATATTTTTGGGAAACTGAATTCCCAATGATCATACAAAGGTGACCATTTTATAGGAATATTATTTATTACAAAATTTAATCAATGATCAGAATTAAAACAAAATTTTTGGACACAATAATAATAAACCATCCTTGTGGTGAATATATATGTTATCAATATAATATATCAACATATACTATGTGATAAATTAATGATTTTTATAATTTATGAATATAAATATCATAAATTATTCTTAAAAAGATTTGTGGGGAGAATATAATTTTAATTTTGAAAATATCATTTCAAAAATATTGGATCATAAATCATATTGAAAAAAAATTATATAAATAAATCATTGAAACATATATAGGATATTTTAAAACATTTTTTTGTAATGATGGTAGTAAAGTACATACATATCAACTAAATTAAAATAAATATTTATGTCACAATTTTTGGTAAAATCCAAATGGGGTTTTTCTTTTTAAAATACATCATGATAACTTTCAAAACATTTCATAAAATGTAAAAGTTTATAAAAATTAGAAAAAATTTATTTTATAAATAATTTATTAAATACTAAAAAGAATTGAAACATTATTTGAAATTGTGTTTTTGGAATAAAGCTCATTTCCAACTTAAGAGAGAAATAATATCCTATATTCATAAAAAATAACAATTATTTTAAGTATGATTGAGTTAAAAATTATGATATTACATGAAAATGTTCAAAATTAACTAGATGATAATAAAATTTAATGGTTTATTATATAATGATCAAATAATTTCCTTCAAATATAATTTGAGATTAAAAAATTAACATTTGAATGATATTTTGTTAGAAACCTATAATGTGATCATAATGATGAAGTGATAAAAATTGAATGAATTGATAATTTGTCTATAATTTATATCAAAATAAAACAAGTTTAAATACTTCATAATTTATTACAAAATTCATTATTATTGAGATTTTATAATTTCAATGATGAAGAAGAAGTAATATTACCTAGCGGAAAATAATTGAGTTTTGAATTCCTTTACCACATGGAATATTTTATTTCAAATAAATTTGGATAAAATAAATAAAATTGAATTTAAATGTACAATGATTTGATATGGAGTCATTATATTAAATTTAAATGTGTATGTATATACATTATATAATGGATTCTACGTTCAAGACATTATTAAATTCCGAAATGAATGAAAATATAGATGAAGCCACTTTCTTTACCCTAACATTTTGTTAATCATGATTTGGCCTCTCTCATTGATGTTTTAAACATTTTACTGACTTTTATATAAAATAGTTTACTATTTGTAACATATTATCACCCATTGTATATTAATCATTCAATATTTTAATTATATTACGTATTAACTACATTGTCTTCCCAATAATGTATTTTCTTAAATTATCTGACTAATAAAAATATTAAATAATTATACAATCTAAACAAATAATCATTAAGTAATTATAATATTAGTACATAAATGATACATCCAATACCAATAATTAATTATGGTTTTGATAAATTTTGTACATTAAAATCATCAATAGGGTAGGTCTTACATTACCATTTGTATGGGTTCACATTTTCAATAATCATTATGGGAAGAAGGTAATTAATATTTTATATTCCCAAAATATTCATAATATAATAAATAAAACATTATTTTTTTACATGTAATTAAGTATATATCATCCATTCAATGGGTTGATGATAATAGAGAAACATCACTTCATAATGATGGTAGTCCACACTTACACTAATATTGTTATCATCATTGAGTGACTAATATGATAAAAAAGTAATATAATATATTTTTAAAATGATATATTTTTCATTAATATTGTAAATATGGAGTTATTATTAAATATTTTTATTCACATCATCCATATTACAATCCAGGGAAATTGAATGTGAAAAATAAATCTCTTCGCTTCGTGAGGTGGAGGGCTATTATACACACGAGTGACTTTGTTGAATCCCTATGGAATGGAAAGTAAAAATTAATATATAATATAATGTTTTCAGCTGTAAAAATATTTCATAAATAAAAAATATATATAATTTATATTTTTCATAATATCCAACCATGAGAAGTGGTATATATAGAACTCGTGACATCAGTTTGTGAGGTAGTTTTCCTCTGTATACATGAATGATGGTTTTGTAACCCATATGTTATGAGTGGGTATTTATTTATGTCATCAAATAATCATAAAAAAATATCAATTTTTGGAATAGAGTGAATTTAAAATATATTTTTTATTTAATATCATTTTATAGAGATGGAGAAATAATTAGAATTGAAACATTAGTTGAATAATGACGCCTCTTCTTCCGGTATCTTGTTTATATTTTTTCCAAATACTTTATAAGATTGATTTATTAAAAAAGAAGTATTATTTGATTATATCGTGTAATTTTTAATGTGATTTGTTACGATATTGGATGAACTAAATGGGTTTGAATGTGTCAATAGTAGAAGGAGGGTTTCCTTTTTATGTCTGGTGAGTTGGAAACATGATTTTTTTGAAATGATTTAATTATGACCATGTTTATTTAATAACACATTGCACGAAAATGAGGTGTTATAGAAAATAATATATTTGTGTTTAACAATTGTTCTTCAAATTGATATGGAAATTTTTTGGGCTCATTTTTATTCCTTATCGGTTTATTTTAATAACTGCGTAAATATATTTCTCCCATAACCATGGTGAATAGTATATATTCATTTCAATATTATATTTGGTAATAAAAAAAGAATAACTAATAAAAAATTTATTATCCCTTTAAATATGAAATGAATTTTTAAAATTAAATTTATATATTTGTGATGTCATTATATAATATTAAACCCACAATCATGATGAGAATGTTGGGTTTCAAAGAGAAATTATTTAAAACACTACAAAAAATTTCCATTCTAAAGTCAACATTAAAATAATTCCAATGATCAAAAATGCTTAAATTAATATAATATTTAACATTAAGTCAATAAAATGTTATAACAATATATTTTAATTTTTTAAATCAAATATGATGATTACAATTGAGATTCATTATTTTTAACTATTCATTAAAAATATACTTTTATGTAAAATCTCAGACACAAATCCAAATATAAAATTGATATACAAACTTCTAAAATATTTTTTTTTAAATAAAATTTCATATTTTTTAAATAATTAGTTTTTAAATTTTTTTCACAATGATCGACTAAAACATTCTTTGGAATAAATAACATTATTTAGAAATAATTTCATTTTCATTTGAATGATTTTTATTTTATTTATAATCAACTAATAAAAATAATTATCAAACTTTTTTAATCCTGTTAATACTCAAAATTAAAATGTATTGGGGATAATATTATATAAAATAATAAAATTTTAATAAAATTTCCCAATTCATTCATACTTTGGGTTGCATGTTATATAAACTATTAAATATATTTCATTTACTAATATATATTATGTTTTTTATTTAAGCATGGTGTTTCATGTATTGAAATCTGAAAGAAAAATTTATCCTTTTATTTTTCTACTGTGTTACAATCTAATTGAATATATAATATTTGTTATCATTTTAAAATATCAAGATTGAGTTATCTTTATCATTTTATACAAGTATCACAATAGTGCTGCTTATCATTATTCATATCCCAATGTAAATAATATCATAGTATTTTAATGTTAAATAATATACAGATTATATTTATTTATTATCTGATTTTCTAATTACATTTTTTTATTTTATGTTTCATGCTAATTAAATCAGTTTTAATTTATTTTAAAAATTTTATAGGTTGAAGATCATATTTTTATATTAATTTAATTACATACATAATTCGTTATAAAACAATAAAATATACTTTAGTGCATTATTAAAAAATAATTATTATTTTTTTAATTTTTTCATTATCATCCATGATATTTTTTAATAACATTGGTCATGTATGTAATTAGACCAACCAAAAAAATGAAAAATACAATATTTTTATGCGTGAAAATGGTCTAGAAATTATTAAATTCTTAATAATCTCATAAAAAATGATGCATTATGATATTATTTTGATTTTGATTTTATATTTTTATTGATATGTTAATAGGTTTGGATAATAAATAAAGAAAATTTTTATATATTAATAAACATAAAATCTGGATAATTTTAATCAACATAATAAATGATTAACAATTCTAGTTCCCAAATAATAAGTAGTGATAAAGGGGGAATATAATTTGACGCCTAAAAATCATAATTATATAACATATTTTTTATTTTTTCTATTATTATGTCCTTATAATTATTTAATATAGTTTGTGTTGAAAAAGAAAATACAATACTTCATGTATGTAGTAGTACACACAAACACATGATCGACTTCTGTTTGTTTTTATAAGATGAATTAAAGGAGTTTATAATTTTTATTCACATAATATAATAAAACTTATTTATACCAATGATTTTTATGTCATTATATTAATTTGGTTAAGATATATTATTAAGATAAATATTAAGAATACAAGGATAAATTTTATGTAATACTCAAGTAGGGACGTTGAATGTTCTTTTGAATGTTCCCTTGAAAATCATGTTGTATTTAATACTAATAGATAAAATATTATTATAAATTTATGTGAGGTTTATAGTAGTATAAATATTTCAAGGAAATAATAATGAATCCAAATGAAAGAATGTGTCAGGAAAGCGTGGAATTTTCCCTATATATAAGTGAAGAAAATAGTACTTTTGTGAGCACCAATTATTCCTCAAAAATGAAATTACTCAAGAAAAGTGTAAATAGTTTTAGAAGTGATATATAATTGATATTTGGGCGGTATATTGTTGATATATGTTTTATGAATTATTTAAACTTGTGTTTTAGACATGATTATTGTATTTACTATAAGG
Organism: Viscum album; assembly: GCA_963277665.1. Taxonomy (NCBI): domain Eukaryota; kingdom Viridiplantae; phylum Streptophyta; class Magnoliopsida; order Santalales; family Viscaceae; genus Viscum; species Viscum album. The sequence continues at coordinate 2,008,973,347 of OY728136.1, read as the reverse complement.
ATTTAAAATTTTATAATATTCTTTTCAACAATGGTAATGTGTTTTGTAAAAAGGTAAAATATTTTTTAATAAAAATATTAATTATTCTATCTATGTAAAATTTTGTTTTCATAAGGTAAATTTATACATTATTTAATCAAATTATATATTCTAAAAATAAAAAACTATGATTTAAATTAAAAAAGATAATATATTTATAAAAATGTCGTCTGTAAAAATTATGTTAACAATAAGTTTTTTAATATTATTTAATATTTATTTCCAATGAAACTAAAGATTATATATTTATATATTTTTTAAAATTTTAATTTAGTTTAATTTATTAATAAATATTTACTTATATCAATATATAAAAATTACATCATATTAATTAAATAAATCATTGAAAAAAATAACTTTACATTTATCATGGTCATTAACATTATATTTCGTAATCAAACCATTATTCCGAATTATGATATTAAAATTGTTAAATGTTATTTCCATAATTATATTTAACAAAAAATCCATATTATGGATTCAATTTATTCATGTGATGGAAACAACTTTTTAATATAATCAAATAAAAATAGATGTAGAGTAAAATATTTCAAAAGATTTGAGAACATTACATATAGGGTTAATAAGTTCAACATTGAATAAATACATATTTATATTAATTTATAAATTATTATCATTATAGTGAAAATATTTTAAAACATTTTATATAATTTTCATATTTCGGTAACTTAAAAAAATTTGTGGTATTCGAAAAATAGATTTTTTACTATTTACCAATACATCGATTATTTTATAATAAATCCCAAACACATATTAGGATTATTTTAATATGTTGGATATAAAAAATTATATAATAAAAATTAATATTTTTATATTTATAAGTTCATATTTTTTATGTAAAAGAACTATAAATAAAAACGTTCCATTTAAAATAATAGGTGTTCTAAATACTATTTTTTATGAATTTATAATTGATTAAAATATTGTAATTTTCTGAAGGTTCTAAAATTATTAATCATTCAAATTAACTCTCATCTAATATATCATGAATAATTTTATTTCGTTATCTTTTGTAGATAAATCATTAAATCATAATATTAAATTACAAAATGTTATTACATAATCACAAGTAGTAACATTCTCCCCTAACAAATTTGTCGCAATATTTTTTTATTACAATTCACTAATGAATATAACAAATGGTATCTAAAATTTAGAAATAACTATTGATTTTATTTCTATTGATGTTACAACACATTAATATTTTGAATCACATGCGAACTCATTTATTACATTATAATAGGAAATTATCTAATTTTTATTTTTTCTCTATAAATCTTTGAAAAATAGTCCAATAAAATGGGGAAAAAATTTTATAATGGATTATATAATAAACCTTATACCATTTTTTGACCATGGTATGATTAAGGATTTTAGATTTTCATTTAATGTAGGATACTTTCATTGTCCCTATGTAGAGGGTTCAAAATCATGCTAAATGTCACATTATATTAGTCAAAAGGATAATAGAATTATATATGAATAAAATTATTTAAAAATATATTAGAAATTATTTATATACATGTGACACAAAAATCCTAACACTATATATCATTTTCTATAATACAACATATATGATTATGGTGAAAATATTATGTTCTTTGAAATCATTACTAGTATTAATGAATGATTAAAACGATGATAAAAACAATTATTATATTTCTTGAATATATGACCAGTGAACCTCAATTCACATTATCACGGAAACTCAAATCTATTATTGTGGATTCATATGCAACCCTTGTGTTGGAAATAATTTGTGTGTACAATCCTTGTTTTCCCATGGATTTTGTAATTGACATACATAATTTTTAGTTTCAATAAACATGATATAGTGAATTTTTTTTGTTAATTTTTATTGATTTATTTTATATTTTATATAGTCTACTATGATATTCATATTTCCTCATCAACATGTTTCTGTATTCCATCCTTCACTAGAGCTAAAAATATTTCACTACATTTTATATATTTTAAATGGTTCAACTTCCCATGATTTTTACAAAATGGTGATTGAATATTATTTTTTTATCATTATAATCACTTGTGATTTCATAATACTATATATTTCTATTTTTAGGTGTGTTTGAAAAGACAACTATGTTAATATAACAAATAATAATTTAGGATAACTGGTATGGTATAATATAATGATTTCTATCTCAATATTACATCCCAATATGTTTCATAATGGATAAATCATTACTATATCCATGTAACCATAATTAAATTGATTCCTTCAAGAAGAAACAATTACTAAAAACACAACACTACCATCAAATGTATTACTCATGAACACCGTCAAATTATCATTCAATAAAACATAGATAACATTAATTTATATATATGATTATTTATAATTGGAATACTAATACTTCTTATCCCTGTAAAATACCATAATAAAAAATATATTATAGATATCAAATTTGATAATGATTAACCAAAGCATATACAATGGAATGTCCAACCATGATTTAATTTAGTACTCTTTTTCATACACTAAGTGATGATTTAAATAATAAATAACTCACCCTTTTAGGTATACCTTACCAATGTATATCATTAATTACACATGTATCCACATTTAGTATCCATTCGTGGTTGATATTGCATGAATACCCATAAAATAGCTGATTCAAAAAATTCATGGATTTCATTATTAATAATACTTATCACTTAAAATTAATCGTATGATATTCACTAAATTTTATTCTATATAGGAAAATAATTAATGTAATCCAATAACAAAATATATATACTACATTGATAACTACTAAGGTACATCGGACTCATACTCTTGGGTTTGATGAAAAAAACACATGCTTCTACACATTTACTATGACACTACATGTGATGAACCAATAAAATAATGCATAAATTGGAAATTAGTATAAAATCTCTAAATAATATCACAATACTATGATATCATTTTGGGTGGGGTGTATCTAGGAGACAACTACCCATGGAACTAATTTCAAAGAACCTATGATTATTTCACTATAATCGGACTATACTATACTATATTCTAGACATTTTATAAGTTAATATTATATTAATATCCTAGATAATAGGAACATAATAATATTTTAATGTCAAACTAACAGTATGTGGAAACAGAAGTAACAAAAAATCAATGATCATAAGTGCCAATATGATTATTATAATGGTATAATCACGAGGTATAAGAATGTTATTCCCCACAATTCATAGATTATAAAACATGGAATAATGAATGGAATGACATGAAATTGTGAGAAGTCTTATTGAATTTTCATAAACATGGAATGTAACATAGAGTGAAAATAAAAAAACATAGATTTGTAAAATAACATTAAAAATTAATCACAAGATATTGAGAATGTTTTTTACAAAAACGAATCAAGAAATCATGAAAAAGTTATAAAAATATGATCAACATAGTGGCATAATAAAATAATAGGAAAACAATGACAGGATAATAAAATGTTTATTCACCTTCATTTGGTGAATAAATCCATTTATTTATATGTTTTATGCTTTAAACCAATCAAATTATATGTTCTATTTTATGTTATAAAAAAATACATTTACATCCACATAACATTCAATAAAAATATGTAAAACTGTGTTTACTACATTACAGGGTATATAGGACCTCTCTATTCAGGAACGATAAATTTGAGTTCAATAAAAAAACAATCATTATTTATATCAAGATAAACCACTATAATGAAAATTTTAAAATATATCTCAATCTAATGTATTCAATGTTTGAAAATTTTTATATTTTCACCAAAAATTCTAACATGATATCCCTCTCAAAAATTTAACAAATATCACATACTATTGATTAATTTTATCTGAATAATACCTTCAATTAAAATAATATAGACAATATAATTTACAGCATATATATGGGTCATGTGGTTAAGACAATAACAAACATGTTTAATATTTGTATGTAAACCATATAACACCCTTTAATCAAATTAATTAAATATATAGTGTTCACTATGGAAATATTTTTAAATTAAAAAAAATAAAACATAAATGACTTGAATATAATAAATTAGAAATGTATAAATTATCCAACAGTGAATTCATGTTCAACATTTTATATAAAAATTTAATAAATTCTTTTAGTAGTTATATAATATCTTTTACAAGAATAATAAAATTTTACTTATATAATTATCATAAAAATGACAATTTTCTATCAAAACCAGTTCAAATAAAACACTTCTTAAATATGAAAATAATTTTAAATTTTTTAATATGTCATATAAGTATTAAAAATATAAGAAATATTCTGTGGTGATAATTTTCTATATTTTGATTTATTTTATATTTTTATAAATACATTCTTGGAAAAAAGGTAACAGTTTGGGTTTAATAACACATTTTCAAAAGGTATAAAATAAAAAAACAGATATATTGAAACATTACATTTTAAGAATTTATAATAAAATATTTGGGAATAATATATAAGGGTTTTATAGTTTTTTTGAAATATAAGATAAAATTAATATTGATGATACATAAAACATATTAATATTTTGAAACAACATTATTGAAAACCCACATCATAAAAATGATAGTATAATTTTCATATTATAATTTTTTATTATAATTAAATGGAATTTAAGAATAAATTCATTATTTTGATCCAAAAACTATCAAAACCTTGATGAGATAAAAATTATGGTCATGGAAGATATGATTTACCGATAAGAATGAAATTTATTCTTACCAAAATTATACATTTAACTTGAAAGTTTATTTACCATATTTGTGGTCATTGATAATGATATGCAATTTACAGAAAGTAAAATATGAAATAAAATTGAACATAATGTAATGGAAAGATAATATAAGGATTTAAAAATTTTCTCATGAATGAAATAATTTAATCCCATAAAGAAAACATTCAGTCAATGAAATCCATATGATAATAGAAACATTAAAATAAAAACCCCATGAAGGATAAAATTTCAAATTAATCATTGAATAACAGAAATAAGAAAAATAATAGGATTAATAATATTTAATAGTAGTAGGTACACAATACCAATGAAATAAGTGTTTATAATTAAAATTAATTCAAAATTATTTGAAAACGATGACTAGGAACCCCTACCATAATACATACCTTCCAGAAAATTAATATATTTTGTAAAAAAATATAAAAAAATTATTTAAGACACTTATTTATATATATATATCCTTTAAAAAATTTCATATATAAATACTCACTACCTATAAATTAATTAATTAATATCAATTTTTAACATCTACTATCAGTTATGTTGATTGTTTTTACTTGTTTTATAATAGCATTTTCCCCTATTATTCTACAAAATTAAAAAATATATATTATTTAATATAATATAAAATAATATTTATATTTATTTATAAATTTCATATCTCATTCTTTTGTTGTCTTATATATGTATTTTAAAAATGAAATCAAGGTCCTCTTATTTTGGTAATTATATCTATCAATGATAAAATTTTAATAATAAGTTAAATTAATTAAATAACCATTAAATAAAAACAAAAATAAATAATTGAATCATAAATTATAATAAATATATTGTTTATATTTCCATAATTTTATAGTTCTTCCCTCCAAATCCCAAAACCCCCTCCTATGATCTTACCTCAGTCGGGGTTATCCTCATGTACTCATATGGTTCCAGCTCCCACCACATCTCTCATCTCTCACTCCCCTTAAATAATATTCACTCCAACTATGACTCATCCTCCTCCTCTGCATGCTCAATCTTCAAGTCCTCAACCAATGGATCCTCATAATATGCACGATGTTTTTAATGACCTGGTTCATGAAGCCACCCAGAGGCACACCATAACTGGTTTATCACATGGCCTCAAGAACATTCCTTGAATTCCAGATGCTGCTGACTAGCAGCGAGGGCCTTAGTTGTGATAGTTGGGAAACTATGCCATCATTGGCAGAGAATCATAGTAGAAGAGAGCAGCAGTAATGCGAAAGTTGGAATAATCAATACAAAAGTAAAGAGAAGAAGACTGGAAAATAATAAAATGGAGCACACACAGACACCCATATATATATATTAATTATTCATGTAAAATATGTCTAGTAAATAATCCAAACAAATCACAATGCTGAAGTACAACAATACTAAGACCACATACCAATGAATGAAAGTAAACAACTCCTTATGATCACAAGCCATTTCTTGGTCCCATGCTCTCTAACTCCATAGTAAATCAAGTACCTAAAGTAGAAGGGTGATTTCCCTTATATATACCTGCATCAATATAATCTGTTTGGGCCCAAAAAGATTTCCCAAATAGGGTTTGAGACTAAATCCTAGTATGCGACCCCAACAAGATATGTGTCTAACAGTCAGTAAATATATGGAAGGCAAAATGAAATTAAAGGTAGTAACAATGAAGTACCCAAGGTAAAAAATTCATAGTTTCAATTTATTTTCTATAATATCACGAGAAACTTCCATGAAAGAATGTAATCACAAATAGGCAACCCTATGGGAAGTACTCACAACATATTCCCTCTCGTCCTACCTAGCAAGACAAGAAACCCTCTAGGAAGTACACTCATTATAACCCCACTGGTTCAACATAAGCATAGAATCTCAGAGGAAACATTAACCATCAATTTCTCATATAGTCTCGTATTGGTAAGTAAAGATGCTCTGGGGAAGCACTAAACACGTATTCCCCATACAGCCCACTTCGAGGATCTACAGACACTCTGAGGAAGTACTTACTTAAATTCCACATGTATTCTCAGATCGTTTGTAGAAATGAAACTCTAGAGAATCCCTTATATTCATTCTTCCTATGGTCTATACACTAGGTTCTCGCGGCCCTGTGTAATTCAAGCAAGAATAGCAGCGCTTATCAGCAAAATAAAACCTCAGGAACTATATGGATAAATAGTCTACAGTATATAATCATTTCAGAACAACAGTGACACCATCCATTAAAACTAGGCATGGGAGGAGTATGGAAGCCTAATAGGCTAAGAATTTCCACAAGGTCAGCAACAAATCATGCATGGAAAAACACATCCCAAGGATAGAAATTAGCCATATTCACATTCATTTTTCCTCTACTCAATCATACAAGCATAGTAGGAAATTTTTTTGGCTATAACGGTAAACACGCAATAACCTATTCATGGGTATTGGTCAAAATAGGACATATAACTCAAATACTATTAACGTAAAGGCACAAACCACCTACCTCGGCATTGGGAGATCGATATGCATGGGTCTCAGGGATTGAATCACCTAAAAACACCTAAGATCTACAAAAATGTCTAAAACCTTCAATAGATGATAACTTGAGAAGGAAGAGTAATTGAAAAATGAAGCACAAGAAAATGAGAGTGCTTACTAAGGCTATCGCAATGAATTCAATGGTGGTAAAATCAGTGTTTAGATGCTCGGTCGGGGGCTTGGAGGAAGATCGCGGGTGTACGATAGCTCTCTACTGAATGAAATCTTGATGAAGAGTGTTCCAGTGAATAGACTCGACCCCAATACGTTTAATGAAAAAAATAAAATACATGGCATGTACTTTTTAAGTACATGATGTGTACATTCATTTTCCATACTCCGAATTAGGAAGCCTCAAGGTCACCCCCACATGGTCGTGTGTGTGTCCAGCACAAGGCCTCCTGTGGTGACCCAGTTCACGGCGTGTACTCATAATGTACATGACATGTACTTTTGAAATTTCTAGAAATTCCCCTTTTTTCAAAAACTACTAGACGAAATAAAACATACCCGAATGATGATATGGGTTCTTAAAAACATCCCTCCTTAATTAAATTCATCCATAAATTTCCCTTCCAATGCGGCATAGAAGAAGAATCCCTGAAAAGCTCTGGCCACTACGATCGTACTTCTGCCTCCCTCTCCCAAGTCTCGACATGTACTCACACATGATTCCATAGCACCTGTACCAGAGGAACATAATTACAATATATAAAATTTAGTCTTTTATTGGAAATCTAGATAAGATTCTCCTCAAAAGATGCATCCACTTCCAACTCAACCTCCTTGCGTTGGAATACATTAGACAAGTTTGAGATGTAACGTCGAAGATGAGAAAAATGGAAGACGTTGTGCATAGAATGGTGCCTTTGAGGTTACTATAACTGATAGGCATCTATCCCAACTATCATCAACACCTCAAACGGCCAGACATACTTTAGATAATGCTTTCCCTCTCTCCTAATACTCCAATGACCGAACGTCGGTGTGACATGCAGGAAAACCCGATCCTGACCTCGAACTCTAGAGGTCACCTCCGCTGATCATCATAAGACATCTATCGAGATTGTGTGGTAGCCATCCACTTCCAAATCAACTGAATATACATTGAGTTCTCCTAAACATGACAAGGTCCCAGCATATCTGCCTCTCCTTCCTCTAGCCAACACAAGGGTGAATGGCATAGCCTTCAGTACAACGCATTATAAGGTGCCATCTGAATAGTTTCCCGAAAACTACTGTTGTTGGAAAACACCACTAGAGGTATGTAATTCTCCAAATAACCTCTAAAATCCAGAATACAAGCTCGAAGTATTTTCTCATGCTCCTGAATCGTATACTCGGACTGGCCATCTCTCTAGGGGTGGTATGCTTTACTCAAATGTTTTTGTGTACCCAAAGATTTCTATAGCCCATGCCAGACCCACGAAGTAAAATGTGCATTTCAATTAGAAACAATAGAGTTTGGAACTCCATATAAGCACAAAATCTCATGGACGTACAACCATCCCAAGTCATCAACACTGAAGGTATCCTTGATTGGAAACTATTGTTAAACATTCATGAGTCTATCAATGAAAACAGAAATACAATCACTCCCTCGAGGTGACCTTGGTAAACATATCACAAAGTCCATTGCGATATCATTCCAATTGCTCTCAGGAATGGGTAACTGCTGTAATATCCATACTGGTCACAAATACTCTGCATTCACCTGTTGACAGGTGGAACACCACATGATAAAACTAGCAACATCTCTTTTCATACCTGACCATCTATACTGATGGTGTAGATCACAATAAATCTTGGTTATAGTAGGATGAACTGCCCAAACTGAGGAATGAAAGTCCCTAATTAACTCCTCTAATATTTCTGTTGGCACCCATATGTACCACTGCAAATGCAAGGTATCATCCTCACTGATAGTCCTTCCCGAAATAGGGCCCTCTCCAAACACGCTCTCTCATAGGTGTAGAACTTCTGAATCTGATAGCTTCCTCATTCATACTCGATGAATAAGATTAGATGTAACTTCCATAGAAGAAAGAAACTCCTTCCCCTATCTACAGTGAACAAAAAAATGAAACTCAGAGAAATGATCCATGAGATTCCACTCACTTATGTCCTCCTGAACTGCCTATATCTGTGTCCTCCTTCTCAACGCATCTGCCACTACAATACCTTTCCAGGCGTAAAGGCATGCATGATGTCAAAATACATAATGTACTCTACCCACCTTGATGCTTTTGTGGTTGGTGAAAACAAAAAAATGTTCTCCCAGAAGATAACATCTCCAACAACATAAGGCATGAACAACTGTATCCAACTCAAGATCGCACATTGCGTAATTCCTCTCATGTGGTCTCAACTGCCGAGACCCATATAGAATGAATGATTACCCCTACATAAGCATAGATCCCATATCAATACCTAATGAATCACAATACATAGTATATCTCTTTCCTGGGTCGGGAAAGACGTGTATCAGTGCTGAATTCAACCTCCCTATCAGCTCTTGAATGGATGACTCACAAGAATCTGACCACAATAACTTTTCACACTTCTTAGTAAAACCCATCAGTGGGGCTTCTAAGAATGAAATGTCATGAATGTAATGTCTGTAGTATCTAACCAACCATAGAAAAAAACATACCTCAAAGAAATTCTTTGATTGCGCCCTGGAAACTAATGCTCTCACATTCTCTAGGTCAACTGATACTTCTGTCTATGAGAAAACATAACCATGATGTTAATCTGGTCCATCAAAAAGTGTAATTTTGAGACTTATCAAATATATAATGCTCTCTCAGGGTACTCAAAACAATCTCAATATGTGTGACATGGTTGTGTCAATTGTGAGAGTACACGAAGATATCATCCACAAAAACCACCACAAAATAATCCATGTATGGATGGAACACTTGGTTCATCAGTGCCATTAAAATTGCAAGAGCGTTCATGAGACCAAAATGTAAAACTATATACTCGTATAGACTATACCATTTCTGGGAGGCTGTGAGAGATATATCTAATGGTTTAACATGAAAGTGATGGTCATCGGATCTCATGAAAATATTCGATAACACCTGAGCTCCTCAAAGTTCATCAATGAGATCATCAATCATAGGAAAGGGATACTGGTTCTTTACCTTCAACTGGTTCAGATTCTGATAGTCCAAAAAAGCATGAGGGTACCATCTTCCTTCATCAAAAATAGGATTTGTGAACCCCATTAAGAAGTACTAGGTCAGATGAAACCCTTTGGCTGCAACTCCTCCTATTGTTTTTTGAGCTCCTGTAACTCTGGTGTAGCCATCTTATAAGGAGGAATGGACACCGGTGCTACTCCTGAAAAAATCCCAATAGAAAATTCTACCTCACGCTATGGATGAAAACCTGAAAAGTCTTCTAGAAAAATGTCCCTAAAACGTTCCACCACTGGAGGAAATTCATCTGTGAAGTCCCCTAGTCATCCAGATATATACTAGAAATCTTTGATATAACTCCTCCATTCCCATGATGCTCGGGTCCAACTTTGCATGCCTAGACATCCCACATTCCCTTATGAAGAAACTATCTGCCCAATGGTGATGTAAAACACACCATACGGTGATTATGGTCAACAAAATCCTAGAAGTGAACTATCAAGTCCATTCTGAGAATGAAATCATGGCATGCCATCTCTAGAACATAGAGGTACCATAAAAAGTTACAACCACCAACCTCTAGAGGGAACTCAATGCACTGATGTACACTCTTCATTCTAGTCCCCAATGGAGTGTCTATTGTCATGATATTAGCAGATGAAATGATGCAGAGCCCGAGGATCTCCACAATTTCTATAGATATAAAGCTATAGGAATCCCCTGAAATGAAATGAGAAGAAGCTAAAAATGGGGTAACTAAGATAGTACCTCAAACTGTAGAGGGTATGGTATCCTGCTCTTGATGGTTCTGTTCAACTACAAATGTATGACCTGTAATGCTGCCATGTGTACCTGTCTGGACACCCTAAGCTAATCCACACTTTCATCATCGTAAATCGAGAAACTGGATACCGCGACCACGACCTCCACCTCGGCCAGAACGGTTGGATGAACTCTAGTTCACAGACAGGTGAGAAACAGGTTGTGCTGCTCTGGAATGAGGACTCTTAGATTAACCCATGTAACATGTTGCTGGTTAGAAGATATGACAGAAATATACAAGATGAACAATTGTTCCATAATATCAGCCATCCACTGGGCCTCTCGTGAAATGTGGCCTCATATGCTTGCTTCTCCTGCACTAGTATCACACCACCTGGATACCAGAATAAGTGTCTCACCTCCTCGGATCACCATGTGAATACTATTTTGGTGCTTATTACTATTAGTAGGCGGTTTACTAACTCCAGATGTCATGCCACCATAGCACACAACCACAGAATCTCTCATATTTTACTCTGTGATCAGTGTTTTTTAGGATAGAAGTGATATAGGTTAACCAGAAGATATTCAACTATGATAAGATGTCATGCCACAGACCATCCTCAAACATCCTTAATATGAATAACTGATCACATACGGGAATTGGAATGAAACTACGCATCTCTGTAAAATGAGAGGAATACTCCATAACAGAAAGAGTACCCTACTCCAGACTCATAAACTCTCAGGATCGATCAACCCTCACAGTCCTGGGATAGAAGATGTCATAGAAGATACGCTGGAACTCCTACCATGTCAAGACTTGTTGGCATCCCGTCTGTAAGATCACATCCCACCACCTCTTGGAGGAATCCCAAATCATATATGTAGTGAGATTGAACAACCTCTCTATAGGAGTCTCTTATGCTCAAAGATCGTAAGCATGGTTTGTAGACAATAATATACAGCCTAGGGTCCTCCGTCCCTGGAGAAAGTGGGAGGATGTTGCTGCTGAAAGAACATCATCAATTCTTCCATCGACGAGGAAAGAGGCGGTACATGCTAAAAGGTCTCCATCACCCACATAAATCCTTCACTAAACTGTTCATCTGCACCTACGTCTGATATAATGGATGGTTCAAAGACTGGCACAAGGGGAGTATCTGTAGGTAGTTCCTCATCAGCCATATCTGGTGTCTGATCTCTACACTGCAACTGGTGTACAACTGGAGGATGTCTCGGCTGCATGACTCTGTAAGGTCAAATGCACACCATAGATCAGGATTATCAAGGAAACAAAACAGAAAACATAATAAGGTAAAAGGTTAAGGAAAGTATTCATGCTTTACCAAACACTACGACAAGGCCTATATAAGTCTTACACGACGTATTCCCTTAAACCGTTCACAAGGGTATGTTCTCCTGCCAATGCTGGTCATGTAAAACCCCAAACAAACAACGTGTTCTCCAAAAACATGGTGTGTACTTGAATCTTCTTCCCCTACCCAAGTCCTTTTACATGGATAAGCCATACAGTTCTCCTTAGAACAAGACTACACAACAAGATAGTGATATACACGACGTGTACTAGAAAAGCCTCACCAACCCTTGTGGTTAGAGGCATAGTAACATACACGACTCAAAATACACAGCATGTTCCAGCTGGACACGGCGTGTATTAGGAAGACTCAGCCGACCTGTGTGGTTAGTGACATGGCCAGCTACACGGTTCAATGACAGGGTGTGTACATCCTCTAAACGGCATGACTTACCAATGATTCCAAACATTGTGTCCCCGCCTATATAATTTAAGACAACGTTAGAGGCTACATGGAATGTATATATAGTACATTGCATGTACCTAAGAAAAACATTTTCTTTCTCAACAAAACAACTCGTGTCATGTAGTCAAATCTACACGACGTGGATTTTGGGATTTGTCGGACAATAAACCTTCGAATCTAATCTAGAGCCTAGAAAAATAATAAAACAATCCATTATGTGAAAAATTTCGTTATGTGAGGACCCATTCTCCGCTCTAATCAAAACATGGAATCCTATAAATTTAATATCATGCATAATAGATCATTAATCCACCAAATTCTGGACCGCGATGGCCCATAACAGCTAAATATACATAGTTTTGTGTTAATTAAATCAAACCCTACATAAAAATACCCAATCAAAGAACATGTATTTTATCAAGGAAACTATCACTACAACATGCATCTCTAGCACAACATCTATCAAATCAACATGAAATTTCTAATGCACCCTATATGACATGACATGAATGCATTACATTTGATTTCTAGCAAGTTCCAAAACGATACATAAAATGGAATACATTCAAATCATTGGGTTGAAACAGAAATCGAACCTGAATAATTACATCAATAATATCACAATAAATGTGATTCACCCAATAGAGAAAATTATATCAACCATACACTTTCAAAACTAGGAAAATTGCATCAAACGAGGTATATTGGATTTTCCTTGTATGCGGGTTGGCTACTCCAGGAAGTTGATTTTTTCCAAGTACCTATTTCTTCTAATCCAAAACTATGGGATCCAATCATTAAGTCATGAAAAAAAGAAGTCCATCTGATACCACTTTGTAATGAACCCGTTTCGGAAGCCACCTAGAGGTGTCCTATACCCAGTTGGTCACATGGTCTCCAGTGCATTTTACAAAATTCTAGAGGCTGCCTACTAGCAGCCAGGGCCTTGGGTGTGATAGTGGGGAAACTATTCCTTCATTGGTATAAAGCCATAGCAAAAGAAAGCAGTGGAAAATTGGAAGTATGAATAATCTATACAAAAGTAAACCGCAGAAAAATAGAAAAAAATAAACTGGAGCACACACATATATTCGAAGGAAGTATGTTACATATGTCTGGGAAAAAATCCAAACAAATCACAATGCTAAAATAAAATATTATAAAAAAAAGAATAAAAGAAATCAAGATATGTTCCTAATAGGGTGTGAGACTAAATCCCAGTAGGAAAATCACAATGTTGAAACAATATAATTTGTTTGGTCCCAAAAACATGTCCCAAATAGGGTGTGAAACTAAATCCCAGTAGGAAACCACCACAAGATATGTGCCTAATAGTTAGTGAATGTATGGGAGGCCGCTAGAAAATAGATGCAGTAACAAGTAAGTACCCAAGGTAAACTATTCACTGTTTCAATGGATTCAGTAACATATATCATGAAAAATCCAACAAATAAGGAAATCACAAACAAGTATCCCTATAAGAAGTACTTACATCCAATCCCCTCATGTTATATATAGTAATAAAAGAACCCCTCTTGGTAATACAATCAGTCTAACCCCTCTAGTTAATCTTATCAATAGACTCTCTAAGGAAACAATCACCATCAAATCTTATAATAGTCTCATATTGTTAACTAAAGTCGCATACGGGAAGCACCCAATATCTATTCCCACATGTGGCCCGCGTCGAGGATCTACAAACACTCTAAGGAATCACTTATTTAAATTCCACATGTGTTATCAAATAGTAATTAGTAAAGACACTCTAGAGATGCCCTTATGTCCATTTTCCATATGGTCATTACACCAGGTTCTCATGGCCCTATGTAAGTCAGGCTTGCATTTCAGTGCATATTGGCCAATGAAGACATCATGATCTACTTGGCTAAATAGTCTACAACATAACAGCATGTTATAACAATAGTCACAACATCCAACAATACTAGTCCTGGAAAAAACAAGTCACCCTAACATGCTAAGCAGTTCGACAAGGTCATAACCAAGACAACCATAAACAAAAACATCCAAATCATTGCAATTAACCCTATTCACATTGAATTATCCTCTACTAAATAATATAATCAATGAATGATGCAAATATGGCTAAAACGGTAAATGTGAAATACCACGTTTAAGGGTATTGAGAAACATTGCATATATAATTCACAAACATTTATTAGAAAGGCAGAAACCACTAACATATGCATTGGGATATCAATATAATTGAGTCTCCGGGCTTGGATGAAATTTGACCGTTAATGATCTAAAAAAACATGTAAAACGTTTAATAGATGGTTACTTGAGAAGGTAATCGATTTTAGAAGTGATGCTCAAGCAAAAGAGAGAGCTTTCTGAGGCAATCCCAACACAATCGACAGTGATCAAATCATAGTTAGGATGCTGGGTCAGTGGCTGGGAGAATAATGACGACTGTACAGGAGCTCTCGGCCGAACGAAACCTATAAGAAGAGGGTTCTAAAGAATATATGCTCCCCCAGTACATTTAATGATAAAAAAATAAAATACAAAACGTGTAATTTTGAAGTACATTGAGTGTACCTGGATTTTCCATACACCTCTTTAGGTGCCCTCCAGATCACCCCCACATGGTCATGTGTGTGGATATCACATGGCTAGCAGAATTCCTCGTGCGGTGAACAAGTACATAGCGTGTACTTTAAAAATTTCCCTAAAATCCTCTTTTTCTAAAAAACAACCCGAATGAAGAAAACATACCTGAAAAAAGATCTGGGTTCATACTATCTTCCTCCTGTAGGTCTGCCTATACGTTATCTCCAACAAGACACTCTTTCTTTGACTCCCCCACCTTAGGGTCCTATGTTCCCCCATGTTTTATTGTTAAAAAGTGAATCCTCAATTATCTATTCATATATCTTCCGATTAACGCTTTATCTGCGACCACACTCTCCTATTTCAGTTGCTAGGTTCATTCAAATCCTTTTAATTATACATCAAACAACATGATCGAGAATGACTACCATAACTCATGGTTTCCATTATGGGACATTTACAAGGCATGAGGTTCCATTATTTTGTTCTATCATGTTTTTCATTCAATAATGTTGAATCTATTCCTAATTCCTCTTCATGTTATTCCCTTTACTGGTGATTTTTATTTTTATTTTTAATATTTTTCATATAGATTATAATTTTAAAAGTTTATATATGTTATGATGAGACTATAATGTTTTATTTAAAATCAATAATATTTTATGAAGATTGAGTTTTAGTTTTATTTTTCAAAAATAATTAGTGAGTTTGATAAAAAAATTATAGTTTAATTGAATGATTTCCATCAGACTACACTGATCGAAGCCCAGATTGAGGTAAATCCTACACCGATCAAATCCCTAAATGATATGGTATATCATACACTAAATAGATCCTTGAGTTTTTATCCATAATATTAATAATATATTGTATATGATAATGGTATCCATAGGTTTCTCCATTATTATGGAAGATAGAGTTCTCTTGGAAAATTAGTGGAAGTAACCATCATTTTATATGTTTCTTCAAGACCACTATTATATAGAGGACCTATTCGATGATAATTTTTCTATATTATTATTTTACTGTATTCTTATTTTTATTATTTTTGTCCACAATCTATTTATTTTTTATTAGATATATATTACCATGAATTATATATATTTATATAGGATCACCATTATACCAATATGCTATTAAAATTGGATTAGTGGACCACTATATTAATATTATATTGGTGTTTTATGGATTTTAATTTTTATAAGAATTATTCAATTACTGATATGATTTTTTAAATTTAGTTATTAATTTTTACTTTAATCATTCTATTTCATAAATTTTTTTATAAGTATATTGCCTTATTTAATGTATGCATACTTATATTGATTAATTGTATCATGAATTGTTCATCTAGAAGAAGATTAATTTTCTAATTTTTCCTATTAAAATTTACGTATTTTTTAATTTTTACATTTTTATAAATTTCGTTCATTCATTTTCATTTATTATTTATTACAATGAAATGCATCAACACTTTTAAACTAATTTCAATTATTATAAACTAATTCAATACCTCATTTTTGATATCTTTTCTAATATATATATTATTTACTACATATAATAAATTCATATGAGTGTTGTCGTGTCTTTCCATGTTAATAATCATTTATAATGAATAATGACATTCATTTGGTAAACTATTCTTAGTTAAAACTAATAAATTTATTGAAGTGTAAAAAAATATTGTAATAATTTGATAATAAATTTTTTTTAACCTTATATTATTTGTTCCATAAATTTATTGATTTCACCAGGAGTACATTATATTGATTAGACGAAACTAATTGCACTAACATGGAGATATGTTTATTTCAATTCCTTATATTCCTAATATTTTTTTCATTCTTTATTTTACTATTCTTCCCCCTGTGTTCATGATTTGTAAATTTTATTATGTTTCATATTCATTATAATGGTGACTGATGTGCTTACATATATTCTTTAATTTAGGGTTTTATAACAACATCTTCTATTTTGGAATGCAATAATAGCTAGGATTCATGATAATTTTTCATGTGTTTAATTATTTTATTTCTATTGTTGTTCTAATAAATTGATAAGATTACATCTATAGTAGTATAAACACTGTTAAAGTCCTATTTTATCTAATCAAATTTTTATATATTTAAATAAATGAAATTTTTTTCTTCATTCATTTGTTATTATTTCTTTTTTTTATTAATTGTAAAATTATTTGTATTTAGGAATATTTAAATACATTATCTTGGATTTTATATCTTCCTTTTTTAAAATCATTTATTTAAAATTAAAACATAAAATATACAATTAGTTGGATTCGTTTCTAATTTAATGCTAATTTAGATATATTCTTTAAAATTTAGGTGTTTTTACTAAAAAACAGTAATATCTTATAATATGTACTATATAATATTTTTTAAATGGGAAAAATTATAAGTTGACATTAAAAAAAGTTCTCTAATATGAGATTTAATATTTTTTATGTCATTTCAGTTGTCCTTTTATCCATATATACAACTTCTACATTATATTTAAAATATATATTCACAAAAAATTCATTGAAGTGATGTTACAATTAAAACCAATTCATTAAATATTCTAATATTTTCTTATTTATATTTTATACAATAAAGTAATACTAATTATATTATCATAAATTTATTTGAAAGAATAAACTGTAAAACATTAAACCTTTTATTCTTTATATATATATTCATCATATAAATGACTCTTCAGGAGTTAGTATATATATTGAGGAAACTAGATAAAATTATTATCAACTTGTATTGATAAATTTATTACCATTAAAAAACATAGCATTATGTGTTACACGACTTTATGTTTACACACATTTTTATCCTTTAATGGATTAATATATTGATTAGTTGTTTTTGCATCAAAAAAGAATAATTATAATGGGAAGGAGTCATTTTATATGATGTTGGTACCTGATGATTTTATAACGACATTCAATTGTTTCTGTCTCTTTTATGTTCCATTATATTGTTTAAATGGGTAAAATCATGATCATATCTTACACATTAAAGATATTTTTGATATTTATATTTTTTTTCTATGTGTATTTTTTCTATCATGATGTATAAGATGAACACTATTTAATAGTTAACTTATAGGATTGAAACTCCATAAAAAATGATATGCGTAATTATTACTCCAAGGGATGTGCATAAGGTGGTACTAGATCTCTCATATGACATATACCTAAAATGTAATCTTAATAAATTAATTCTTGAAGAATGATTGGATGTAGGTTTTTTTTCTTGTAGATATTTCATTTTTATTTGATTTTAGGGAAAAAATGATTTCTTTTTTGGATTATTTTTTATATGGATGTTTTTATAGGTAAAAAAACATTTGGAATCAAAACTGTAGTTTCTAATGGGTTCTTTGGTGACTCATACTATTATTTGAGGGGTACATACTTGCATGAAACTATTTCTATATTATGACACTTACATTCTTGAATCAAAGGTATCAATAAATTATAATTTCTGAAATTTGATTTAAAGAGATCTAGATATTTGTTGATGTTGATGTAGTGTAACAAAAATTGAAAATCCCCATGCTATATTTCAAGAAGAAATCATGTAACATGGATCACATTCAAGTTGTATGAACCCTTATTCCATTAAGGTTGTATATGTATCGTTCCGTGATTTCAAAAAAGTATTTTGTAGATAAAATTCATCGAGGAAAAATAATGAAAATTTTACCATATCATCTAAGACATCCTTTGTATGAATATAAGCCATCACCACAAATTTGAATTATTCATTATTTGTTTATTTTCTTCATCCTATATGAAATCTCCTTCATATTCATCCTTAATTTTTTTCGGATTATGATTATTATGTAGGATAAAAATTTAATGATAAGTGAATTTCATTTCTTTTAATATCATTATTGAAAATCTTATTAAGTGGAGTAATAAAAAATTCATATAGTTATTTTTTTCAACATAAATTTTGGTTTTGTCACTTTTGATATATATGTTGTTCTAAAAAACATTAAATATTTATGCTTCTCTATAATATAAAATGATAAATATTATTATATTCTATATATATACAAATACCATTGATATTTAAAATATCCAACACATATACAATATGAATTATCTTAAACATTATTCTATATAAGTTAATCACTGTGTAATATATTATTTCATTATGATTGTTTCCTTTAGAATGTAATTAGACCATTAAGTTTGTTTTTTAGAGTCCACAAGACGTAAAATGATGCTAGTAAGAACCCATCTCTTATTTTCATTTAAATTATACAATTTTCTAAATTATTACATCATATATATCATCTTTTGGAATTAATATATTTCATTAGAGTAGTATATTACATACTAATGTGTTAGAATTTAAAATCCTCAACTCATTTCTAATGTAATATATCAATATATTGAAACCTATTAAATCTATGGGTTTGCTGGTAATTCATATTATTAAAAAAAATATTTCCATTTTTATTTATCATATATAATAAATTAAAATTATCAAGCTAGAGTTTTGCACGATAATGTATTTGGGGTTGGAATTACACAAAATGAGAATCTTTTTTTCATTTCTACCATTATTTTTAAAAGGAAATTAATTTATTTTCAATCTATAATTTTTTTGTTAATATTGTTTTAGTACTCAAGGAATGAAAATTATTTTTAATCTTCATGTAACTGTGGGTAGAGTTGATAGAGATATTTATTATTTATGGTACATATTAATTGTTTATGAAGATATATTCAATTGTTACTGTTATAATTTTGGGCTATGTGTTTAAATATTACTCTCATTTCCTAAATATTCCCCATTCATGATGTTTTTGTATCCCTTGATCTAGTTTTCAATGAATTAAAATTGTAGTGAAATGTTTAAATGATTCATATAGTTATCGTTAGAGTGTCCCGGTATTGATTGGATTGTGTAATTCCTCAGGTTTTCTCAGTTCTATAATTATCGTTTGTTTAAAATTTATGCCATGAAGTGAGAAGTCATGGATGTTGATTCTTATTTTTCATTATCCGAAACAATTTTTCATATCAACTTGTATTGAAATTTATTTTAAATTTACTACTCCATTTGTGATGTTGACATGTTGCGTGTTGATAATTTTATTGCAATGTTAATCAAAACCAAACCAAATAATTTATGTTGTTTGTGAAAAATGATTATTGTCAACTTGAACAAGTTTATTTCCATACCACTGTATTTTTTCATCCTTTTAGTATGTTCTGTTTGGGTAATTTTTCCCATTTTATTTAATTTTCCATTCACTGATATAATGGATACATTTCAACTGGGAACATTTTTAAAAAAATATATTTTTTCCTAGTATGGAATAAAAAAACAATATCCACTTCAATAAAGAAATAGATTAATGCACATAATATAATTTTGAGGTTTACAAAAACTAATATCAATTTAGATCGATGATGTTAGCTGCCATTGGGGGAGGTGGTTTTTTTCATTAATATTGTTTAATGAACCATCCAGTGTTCCTTTCGAATACAAAATAATATATTGTAAATCAAAAAATAAAAAAAATTGTCCATTGATTTCATTATTTTCTGAATTAACACAAGAATTACTAAGATTTTGGAACTGTTAATTTAATATGTTATTTAATTTACAAAATATTAATGACATTACTTTTATTTTAAATACTATTTATTGATATTTATTCTTATTTATTCTTATTTATTCCTAATTATTCCAATATATTTCAATTTATTCCTAATTATTACTAATTATTACTAATTATTACTAATAATTACTGATTATTACTAATTGTTAATATTTATTATTAAGTAATAATAATTTTTACAAATTTTTTGATATTTTTACTAATTATTAAAAATTATTACTAATAATTAATTATTATTACAAATTACTACTATTTATTCTAATTTATTGCTATTTATTCATATTTATTCACATTTATTCCTATTTATTCCTATTTATCCCTTTTAATTATTATTAATTCTTAATAATTCACATTTATATCTATTTATACCTTTCTATTCTTATACATTCCAATTTTTTCCTATTTTTTCATATTTTTTACTATTTTTACAATTTCTTACTATTTTAACTATTATTTACTATTTATTACTATTTATTACTAATTATTACTAATTATTAATATTTAATATTATTTATTACTATTTATTAATATATATTACTATTTATTACTATTTTTACTATTTATTACTATTTATTAATACTTATTAGTATTTATTACTATTTATTAAAAGTTTTTACTAATTTTTACTATTTTTTACTATTTTTTGTTAATTATTAGTATTAATTGCAATATATGACTAATTGTTACTAGTTATTACTAATTATTTCTAATTACAACTAATTATTATAATATATTACTAATTATTACTAATTATTACTATTTATTCCTATTTATTCCTATTTATTACTATTTATTACTATTTATTACAAATATTTTCAATTTTTTACTATTTATTTCTATTTATTACTATTTAGTTATATTTATTTCTATTTATTCCGATTCATTCTTATTTATTACTAATTACTACTATTTATTACTAAATATTACTAATTATTACTAATTACTACTATTTATTACTAATTACTACTATTTATTACTAATTACTACTAATTATTCCTATATATTTCTAATTATTCCAATTTATATCAATTTATTACTATTTATTCCAAATTATTATTATTTATTCCTAATTATTACTATGTATTCCAAATTATTACTATTTATTCCTATTAATTCGTAATTATTACTACGAATTTCTAATTACTACTAATTATTACTAATTACTACTAATTATTACTAATTACTATTATTATTACTAATTACTTGTAATGCCTCGACCCCAGTTACCCATAGTTGGTGCATTATTATGTATCATTGGCATGATCACAATATAAAATATTTTGAAAGATCAATTTGTTTAGTAGCCTTGGAAATATTGTATACATTTATAAGGTTTACATTAAATCATAAAATGGAAATGTACATCAACATTGTTTCGATAGACAACACTGAGATCTCATAGACTATCCCTGCAGGTCAATCATAATATACATCATTGCATCCTATAAAATATATAACATAGAAAGAGATGAGCTCAGATTCACAGTAAAGATTACAATATAGCGGAAACTTTCATAAATAAGTACAATCATTTAAGGAAATGCATAAGAATAAAACAAAAGATTTTGAAACGTGAGTTTCATCATAATATAAAAAAGGTAAAATCAAAATAAATCCATTTACATTCTCTGATGGATATTCTACTAGTCAATTAATCACATGGAATATTAATATCCACTTTCATAATGATGGAATGCACAATGCCAGACATTCATAACCATATAGTCAAGGCCTTCTAAAAATATAATAATAATATTCTGTAAAGGAATTGTTCCAAGACACTAGTATGTAAAATGAGACCTAATGATTCATCAAGGAGCTATAGCAGGCTCCACCAGTCACTTACTAAGTCCAATGCGTTGCTCATATGAAATGTTTGAAACATAACATAAACATTCATATGAAAACAAGCATGCGAAAATTCAATACATTATCCACAAACCAAGAATGGTATAAAAAAAGCACATCAACAGTCAAACATAATTCATTCAATACAATGTGAATGATTGTATTGTAATAGATTATCCTCAATCGAGGATAATGAATGATATTGACATAGATAAAAGTAATTATCAAAATCATATGAGAGAAATATCCCCTTTTTCTTGAAAACATTTAAAAGTCTCACTTTTTATCATGAAGTCGTTTAAAATAGTTTTTTCATAAAAGTGTCCCATACCAGTTGAAAAAGTTTAGAATGAAATTTAATTTTAGAACATTAATGCCCTTATAAATAAATCCATGAAATTTTTTTAAAACATGCACATTAATGAGAAAGATTTTGAAGAATAAAATTTTAAAACATTTAAAATGGTATTTTAGTTAGAGTTACTATGCAAATGATAGACGGATGAATAAAAATAAATGAGTTAATACAAACAATATAATAACATGAGAATACCAGATTTCATTATATACTATGTCAATGGACAGTATACACAACATATAAAATTGTATTGGTACATAACAACAAAGAAGTACCAAAGGAATGTAAATTGAGATAAAATCCCTTATAAAGACAGTATTCTTGTGTAAAGGATAAATAAATGACATAATAATGTCTAAAAAATATAAATACAATCAATATGATTGGACATTCAATGTAAATAAATCAGAGTACATTCACACATATTCTTGTAAAAACAACAACAATGACTATGATGTTTAACTCAATGAATTGTTATTTAGTTAAGATCATGTTTATATCAATGACATGAGAAATTATCAGTAGACTGATTATGTTTATCAAAATTATATCCATACAATGGGGAGTGTAAATTAATACATATGTAATAAATAGTGATTCCACACATAATCTGGGACTAAAATAATCAATGAAGTATGCATAAAGACAACTTAGTGGAAATTGAAATTTGAAATTCCCTTACCGATTTGGTAAGTTATGAAAAATAAAACCCATGAAAGAAGGATCTTACAATGAAGATGTAAATAACCATAAATTAATGTATATTAAATTAAGAATACACTCATGGATAAAACATCCTCAACACAAAAGGAAATATTAGCGAATACGGTATGAATCTCAGGGGAATAAAAAGTGAGATGAAAAACGATTACTTAGATGTAATTAATTGAGTCGTATGATGAAAACATAATAACCAAAAAATGATTCATAAAATACCATGAATATAAAAATAATCATGATAATATATATCAAATGTAAGTACACAATACACAACATCAAATAAATAAGTGGTGTATAATGTAACACATACAATAAATAAGTGGTGAAAAATAGAAATCTCACGGAATTAAAAGTGAGATAAGAATCCCCATGCCTTTAATTTTCCTTGGTAGACTGTAGGGTATCCTCCAGTATAATGGTGAAATATTTTTTATTAAATTTTAAAATAATCATATACATTAATATGATATCAAATATGATCTTTTAACATTGCTTTGTTAATAATATCATAGAATTATCATCGTTTCATGTATTAACAAATTCACTTTCCTTTATATTATATGTTATGTGAGACATATTTGTTATGTATGGGATGTATATTATTCATATTCAGAATGATATCATGTCTTTAAAAAATATTTTAAATCATCAAATGAAAATTAATCTTGAATGGATACGATGGGGAATAAATTTCATCACGTTTGTGGAGATGGTAATCCGTATGTACACATGAGCAATAATATCATTATTTTTATGTTAAAATAATATATAACTGGAAGATATATCATATATACAAAATCATTATCATGTTAAATTAATTATTTACATCAATTACACATCATTATTATAACAATAAAAATAATAATGTATTGAATAACAATTACACCACGACGTGGAGATGGTAAGTCGTACGTACGCACGTATAGTGACAAGCCATTCAAAGGATGTGTAGAATAATTAATATGGTTATACCATATTTATAATAGTATAACAGTATATATAATATTCTGGAGTTATTATTTTATAATGGAAAAAAAATGAAAGACGAAGTGGAAGAAGAAAGGAACTTGAAATATGTGATAAAATATTTACCTCTCCTTGAGGTTCTTCATTTTTATTAGATCAAAAGGGCTTATTAGCTTGGATTTATGACTAAAGTAAGGGATTTAGGATTAAGGGAAGACATTTGAGAGAGTATTTGTGCAGAGTATGGCCGATTAAATATGCTTCCAAGGTGTGCATTTGACGGAAGGGGGAGTGTCATTTATAAGAGGGGTGAGGGGAACCTTTAGAAAAAATATAAATATTATTTTCTAATAAAATAAAATTCAGTTTGTAATGGCTTAAAAATGAATTATTTAAAAGATAAGGTGGATATGGGTTAAAAAACAGTCAAACCAATATGTTTTAGATAGGTTTGTGAACTATATTATCCTTATCATTTATATTTAACACTTAGTTAAATAGTTTGACATTTACCATGTCTTTTTGTACTTTTATATTATATGTCAAATAATCATTGAATATAATTCCAAGATAACCCCAAGTGGTTCATCAATGATGAACATATCATTATATAAGTTTTTTGGACTATCATTAGATTTTTATGAATAATATATCAATAAATAATATAATATTTGTTTTAAAAACACATTTATGTCAATTTTGACACTATTTGATATTTTGGTTTTTCTAAATTCCTAACAGCATTATTACTTTAATATATCCAACCATAACATGTCATATTAACATAGAAAATTATTGGAATTCATATAATGTCTCAAATTACAGTTAATGTGATATTTATAATATAAATTATTTTAATATTTCATTAATTATGTAATTATTGTATCATCATTGTATCATAAATAAATTAAATTATTTTGTGTCTAAAAAATAAAATAAAATTCCATTATTTATGAAATCACATTATCTTTTTAATGAATATTTATAGTCTAATTTATCTTATGTGTAAACCTATATAAAAGAGGATTAGTTATAAAACATTTAATTTTACACATTTAACTATTCTTTGAATTAAAAAATATTAAATGGCCTAATCTAATCAAAGTGGACCTAAAGGTTCATATTTTATTCCTATGGTTTTTTGGTCGAATTAAACTTATCTAATAGAATTAGGACATGTGTAGGGTAATGATAAAATCATTTTTACCCTTAAATACAATATTTACATTTAACCGTGGTAAATCAAAATAAAAATTTACTATTAAAAAAAATTATTTTCATCTTATTGAACCAAATTTTTCATACTGATATCAACCATGTCTCTTGGTTTATTGAAATTAAACTCACAAAAGACGTAAGAATATGTTTTATATAAATTTTCAAATACTCTTAGTAGTTGGGTAAAAGATGGTTAAAAGTTCAATTAAATTTTTTATATCTAAAATTATTATAAACTGACTCCAATGAATTAATTTGAACATATGTAAGTATAATTTATCCATTTTGAACTGAAAGAAATTTAAACCAAATAATTAAGTATTTAAATAAAATTTTGGGTTTAAACTATAACCCGTTGATTTTCACTGTTCATCAAATAAGGAATGTTTTCATAAAAATACAAAAAAATTTCCCTAAGATAATTTTGAAATTTCAAATTCAAAAATTAATTCTATTTTTCCAAATTAAAAACATAGATGTTTCATTAATTAATTCAAAATATATTCCCATTGTTAAATCTGAATAGCGGGTTTTTTTTAAATGATAATACTACCAAAATATTGACATGTGTTTATGTCAAATTTTAATTTGAAATTACTAATAATAACATAAATTTTATTAAATAAAAAAAATTTAATCTAATTATACATCAAAATCCTTCAAATACATAATGTAACACTAAAAATTATTTTAATTAAAAATGTTTTTTTCATTTATAATATAGTATTTTTCAATAATCGTCAAAAAATAAATGTTATTTGAAATGTACCAAAAATTTATCCTAAATAACTTTTTATGTCTGGATTATAAAGAATAATTAAATTTCATTATATTGAATATATAAAAGTGTAACATATTGGTTTTAAAAATGTTAATAAATTAAAAGGTGGGAAAAATGAATTTTTTTGAAATATACTCCTTTTATCTTAAAAAATTGAATTTGTTCTTATATAATGTCTTATAAACACATAATATGGATTCTAAATTTATATGGAGTACGTAAATTTAAAAATTCAGTTAATGCATTTGAACACCTAGTATGGTAAGTCGTGTTGTGCTCAAACTCAGTGTCGCATTTAGCATAAGCTATTGAATTAAAGAAACTGACATACTATAAAAAAATTTGGGTGTTACATTCTACCCCCTTTTGTAAATTAAATCCTCATAATTTTAAAATTGGGCATGGGAACTTCATTGAAAGTCCCACATTGGAAGAAGAATCAATATAGCTATCTATTTAGAAGAATGGAAGAGGAGTGCAAAGGTCACCTAAGATAACCCATACAAGGATTACACGTAGGAAAAACATGGATATGGAAGATAAACTAAGTGTCAAGATTTGAATGAGAGGGACAAAAAACATGATCAAGAGATTGCTTACTACATGAAAACAACCAACATGTGATGGGACAGATGGTCATTAGTATCCTAGTAGGAAAATTAAATGAACAACATTTTTTACGATACATTTCATAAGGATTAATAATTTATTTATTAGATTGACCAAGAACATAATGAGATATACATACTTTTTAAGTAGAGTTTCATTCTTTAATAAATTTCTACTAATAACTTTTTTTTTCAAACGATGATTATTCAATATGTCTTGGTCAAACCGAAAGAGCTAGAATTAACTTCTATAGAATCACATGATCCACAAAGGATAAACTATATATATAACTTGTATTTATAGATTAATCAAAACCAAAACTATTAGTCGAAGATCAGATGATCCTCAAAATTTATATGCCTTTAAAGAAATAAACACTAATCATAATTTCTAAAACCAATCCAACAATAGCCCAAAGATAAATTAATACCATTAAATAAACAATTGTCCATAAAATCCTTAATTATATTCTAAACTAATATTGAATCCCAAAACATAGAAGAAATTGGGTATGTAGTCTTCCACGATAAATTGTATATTGAAATGACATTGAGTACTCTTAAAGTCACATACTTAAATGTAATTAACCTAATCGGATGTTCTATATTATTGATTAATCATTTCATAAATAAACCAATTCAATATAAATCCACAATATAAAAATAGGTAAAAATCCAGAATTACACTTCAAATAAAATCCCATAGAATTCTATTTTCCTTGGGCATATAGTGTTCCCAACAGAGCGAACTTCTTCAAAAATAACATTTATCACTTAATCACCAAATAAATTTCCTATACATAGGGTATTCATTTGATAAGACATAAGATCCCAAATCATCTTATTATTGATCAATAGAATTATTTAACTAAATATAATTAGTAACACTATCCAGGGACTTCATGTAGTCTAGTGGTATGCGATAAATCTTAATAACACTATAGTTGTGGGTTCGATTCCCACAACTTTGTCCAACGCGACAGGTTTTCACACATTCTACGTGTATTCCTTTTTCAAACACTATATTTTATAAAATTTCAAAAACGAGATAAATTCCTCAAAATAATTATACCATAATTCGACCACAAATGTTATCTCATACCATGCATTTTCATCCAAAAATATAATAACTTGTAATTTCCTTCAACCCAATGATCACATAAAACAAAATGATTATTTATAAATATATCCACCAGAGAAAAGATAATTCATCCTCAAATATAATTTTCACATGACAAACTACGAGGTTACAAATACAAGAGAAAATAATTCCAAATTAATCCCATCAACAAGGAGAACTAATAATTTTAAACGTTTCTCCAAACATTTATTTCCACATAGCATCATCTTTGACCAAGAAATTATCATATAGAACAGGGCATCCACTTGGGTAATGGCCAGGTCCCCTACATTTGTGACAGATGACTATAAATAGATTAATGGGACCATTTTTATTTTCTTTCATAGTAATCTAAATTTTTCCTTGGAAATTCATTACATGAGGTCCTTATTTCCCACACGTAAAGAATTTATTTGTTCCATTGAGACACTTTCCTGGGTTTTCCCTTCAACTATTCATGTATGATGAAAATTGAGGATTCTTTTCTCCATTGTCTCCACTACTGGAGCTCTTATCATTCATCACCATTCGCTTCTTTTTTGAGTCTCATAGTTGGTTAATATATATTTTGTTGATCATTTTTTTGGAAAACTGATTTGGCATTAATATGATATCTTTTACACCATTCCACATTTCATTTTGTTTCTCATTTCCACCACCGTTCCCACCATGTACATAATGCTCAATGATATTATGACTTCCTTGGAATCCATCCATTTACTTGAACCAGAAACCATTGTGTGAGTAATAGTAGTCATAAAATCATTTTAAGAACATCAAGACACCATATTTTCAATTTCAAACACCATATGATTAAAAAAGGTCATTTAGAATAATCATATATTAAAATCCTCCATATATATTTGTAATTAAAATGTAGATAATCCTAAGAATATCCCCATGGAGTGTCAAAACCAAATGTACAACAAGGCCCATTCACATCCACCAGTTCTCGTTCAAGTGTATCTCAAAGTGTTGTTTTTGGGTTTTACCAATAGGTACATCTATGCCAGAGCCCCCTATACCTGCTTGTATCCAGATAGGTATTTTTTTCATGGAAAACTCACAAAATCCCCACAATACCAAAATTTTAGGATGTTCTTCTATAATAATCATCAATGTCTATATTAGGGCTATGTTCTCTAATCAAAGTTTATCTGAATCTTTTTCCATGGTTTGTACTAAACATACTCTGATACCAAATCTAACGCCCCATCCCCAGATACCCAAAGTCGGTGAATTATTACATCAAATTGGAATTATCCAAAAATATCATGTCTCTAATGATCAATTAGTTTAGTAGCCTTGGACGTACTAGATACATTCATAAGGTGTGCATTAAATCATAAAATGGAAAACTACAACATCATTGTTTCCATAGACAAAACTAAGATCCCATGGACTATCCTTGCATGTCAGTCATAATATAATTCTTTGCATCCTGGGAGAAATAAAAAATAGAATTTGGTGATCCCAGATGCTATGTAAGGATAACAATATAGCAGAAACATTCATAAATAATAATAAACTTTTAAGGAAATGTATAAGAATAAAGAAAAAGCCATTTAAACTGGAACTTGATCCTAATTGGGAAAATATAAAATCAAAATGATGCCATTTACTTACTGAAGTGGATATTAAACTAGTCTAATAATCATATGTGATATCAATATCCACCTTTATAGTGATGGAATGCATAATTCCAGACTTTCATAATCACAAAGTCAAGGACTTCTGTCAAGACTACAAATAAGATTTTGACAAGGCCTTGTGCCAAGACACTAGTTTGTCACATGAGACCTACCGATGCATCAAGGAACTACATTGAGCTCCACCAACAACTTACTATGTCCAATTCATTCCTCATATGAAATGTTTGAAACATAACATAGACATTCTTATTAAAACTAACATATGAAATGTCTATACATTATCCACAATCCATGATGGTATAAAAATAGCACAACCACAATCAAACATAACTCATTCAATACAATGTGGAAGATTATATTTTAATATATTAACCTCAACTGAGAATAATGAAGGATATTTACCTATATGAAAATAATCATCAAAACAATTTGAATGAAATATCACCCTTTTTCTTGAAAACAATTAAAAGTCGCACTTTTTAGCAACAAGTCGTTTAAAATAGAGTTTTGAATCAAAGTGTCACATACCTCTTTGAAACATTTAAAATGAAATTTAAATTTAAAACATTAATCTCCACATAAATAAAACTTTAAAAAGATTTTTAAAACATGGACATTAATGATAATGATTTAGAATAATAATTTTTTAAAACATTTAAAATGGTATTTTAGTTAGATTTAATATCCAAATGAGAGACACTTGAATACAAATAATTGATGTTATCAAAACAATATAATACCATGATAATAACATGTTTCACTATATACTATGTCAAAGAACAGTATATACACCATGTAAAAGTGAATTGGTTCATAACAACATAGAAGTCTCAAATGTATGTAAATTTAAATCCGTTATAAAGACAGTATCCATAGGTAAAAGATAAATAAATGAAATAATTATGTGTGAAAAATATAAATACACTCAATATGATTGGAAATTATGTGTAAATAATTAAATGTACATTCACACATATTATTGTTAAAACAACACCAATGACTTGGATGTTTACCTCAACGAAAGGAAAGTGAGTTATAGTCATGTTTATATTAATGGGTTGAGAAATTTTCAATGGAGTG
The DNA here is from genome assembly GCA_963277665.1 of Viscum album. Classification (NCBI taxonomy): domain Eukaryota; kingdom Viridiplantae; phylum Streptophyta; class Magnoliopsida; order Santalales; family Viscaceae; genus Viscum; species Viscum album. The sequence continues at coordinate 2,008,941,756 of OY728136.1, read as the reverse complement.
ATTACGTGTGTAAAATTTTTATGCACACAAAGGGGAGAAAAAATTATTAAATAAATAATAAATAGTTATTCAACAAATAATCTTGGAGTAAAATAATCAATGAAGTATGCGTAAATCACACTGAGTGTATATTGAAATTTGAAATTCCCATACCGATTTGGTAACTTATGAAACATACAACCCATAAAATAAGGATCATAAAATGAAGATTTAAATACCCATAAATTATATTATATTGCAGAAATAATAAATTCATGATAGTACATACGCCACACAAATGGAAATAGTATCCAATATACATGAATCTCACCGGAATAAAAAGTGGGATGAAAAACCCATACATCATTTTAATCAATTGAGTCATATGGAAAAAAGTTAATAACCACTAAATGAATCACCAAATACCATGAATAAGAAAAAAATAATGATAATATATATCAAATAGTAGTACACAATACACCACATCCGATAAATAAGTGGTGAACAATGGGACTCTTGCAATAAATACGTGGTGACAAAAATAGAAATCTCAGGGAATTAAAAGTGGGAGAAGAAATACCTTACCATGTAATTTTCCTTGGTCAATGGTAGATTAACCTAATTAATAATGGTTAAATAATTATTATTAAATTATACAAGAAAATTATACATTAATATGATATCATATATGATCTTTTAACATTTATTTTTTAATAATATCATTGTATTATCATCGTTTCGGGTGTTAACAGATTCATTTTCATTTATATTCTTCATTTTGTGAGTCAAATTTGTTATGGATGGGAATTATAGTAATCATATAAAGATTAAAATAAATTCTTTAAGCATTATATTTTATCATAAAATGAAAATAAGTCTCTAATGGATATGATGCCGAATAAATCTCATCACGTTCATGCAGACGGTAATCCGTACTTATGAACAAGTGACAATATCATTCTTTTGATATTAAAATAATTTATAATTGGATGTTATATAATATATATAGAATAATTATCATGTTATATTTATTATTTACAATAATTACACATCATTATTATACACATAAAAATAATAATGTATTGAATAATAATTACACCACGACGTGGAGACGGTAAGCTTTAGATACGCACGTTTGGTGACATGTCATTCAAAGGATGGGTAGAATAATATATATTGTTGTACCAAATTTATAATAATATCATAGTATATATGATATACTAGAGTTATTATTTTTCAAAGGAAACAAAAAATAAAGAGGATGTGGAAGAAGAAAGAACTTTAAAGAGGTGATGAAATATTTACCTCTTCCTGAGGTTCTTCCTTTTGATTGGATAAAAAGGGATCCATAGGATGGAATTATGACAAAAGGAAGGCCTCTAGGATGAATATAGGACATTTTAGGGGTATTTGGACAGAGTTGGGATGAGAAAAAGGCTTTGATGGTGTTAATTTGATTGAATGGAGAGTGCCCTTTTAAAAGAGGTGTGTGGGGCACCTTACCAAAAGCTTAAAATATTATTTTATTATAAAATCGTTTTCAGATTCTAATGGATCCAAAATGAACCATTTAAAGGATACGGTGGGGATGGGTCGAAAACCACTCAACCAAGAGGTTTTAGACCGGTATGGTTACTATATTACCCTTAAAATTTAGTTTTAACTCTTAGTTAAATAGTTTGACATTTACCATGTCGCTTTGTATTTTTATATTATATGGTTAATAATCATACTATATACTTCCAAGAAAACCCCAGGTGGTTCATTAATGATACACCTATCATGATATAAGTATTTTTTCCGATCCATATATTTTTAGGAATAGAATACCAATTTATAATATAATATTTATTTTAGAAACACTTTTATGTCACTTTTTTCACTATTTAGTATCTTTTTATAAATTAATAACAATATTATTACGTCGAAAACCATTCATTAAACTAACCCAAACATGTCATATTAAACTTAAAAATTAGTGTAATTCATAAAAAGTCTAAAATTACATTTATTTCGATATCTATAATATCAATTCTTTTAATATTTCAATAATAAGGTAATTACTGCATCCTCATTGTGTCATAAATAAATAATATTATTTAATGTATAAAAACTATAAATTAAATACCATTATGTGGGAAATATTTTTATCTTTCTAATTAATATTTATAGTCTTATTTATCTTATTTTTAACCCAGTATTAAAAAATATTTAGTTATTAAATATTGAATGTAACACTTTTAACTCTTCTTTGAATTAAATAATAATAAATGTCTTAATCTAATCCAAGTGGACCTAAAGAATAATATTTTATTCCTAAGGATGTTTTTTGTCGAATTATACTTATCTAATAGAATTAAAACATGTGTTTTACTAATAATAATAACATTTTACCCTTAATTACCCTATTTACATTAAACGGTGGTAAATAAAAGAAAAAATTTACTATTCACCAAAAATAATTTCAATCTTATTGATACACATTTTACTTACTACTATCAACTACGTCTCTCAGATTTTTGAAATTCAACTCAAAGAAGTGGTAAAATTATGTTTTATGTAACTTTGCAAATGCTCATAGGAGTTTGGTAAAAGGCTGTTAAAAGATCAATAAAATTATTATATATCTAAAATTATAATAAAATGACTATAATAAATTACATTGACCTTATATAGGTATTATTTGTATATTTTGACCTAATATAAATTTAAAAAAAATAAATAATTATTTAAATAAAAAGTCGGTTTTTAACTATAACTGTGTGTTATTCATAATTCATCAAATATTGAATGTTTTCATAACAATACCAAAAATTTACCCTAAGCTAATTTTGATAATCATAATTCAAAAATGAATTCTATTTTAACAAATTCATAACATATAAGTTGGATTAATTAATTTAAAATTAATTATGCTTCCAAAACCAAAAAGAGTGTTTTTTAAAATATAATAACTATCAAAATATTGACATGTGTTTATTTCATTTTTTAATGTAAAATTACTTCTAATAACCTAATTTTTATTAAATGATAAATCTATAATCTTATTATACATCCAAACCATTAAAATACAAATTTTAACACTTTATATTATTTTGATTAAAAAATTTGTTTTCAATTACAATTTATGATTTTTAAGTATTCATCAAAATATAAAAGTTATTAGAAAAGTTCCAAAAATATTTTCAAAATAAATTTTTATATTCTGATTATAAAGAAGATTTTAATTTCCATAAATTGAAAATATAAAAGTGTCAATTATTAGTTTTAAAACGAGTTTTCTATTAAAAGGTGGTAAAATTGCAATTTTTTTTTTTAAAATACATATTTTAGCTGAAAAAAATAATGTGTTCTTATATAACGTCTTATAAACACATAATATGGATTCTAAAACTATATAGAGTATATAAAATTCAAAATTCAGTTAATTATTTTCAACGACTCGTTTAGTAAGTCATCGTGTGCTCGAAATCGTTGTTGCGTGTAGCATATGCTATTGAAATAATGAAAATAACATACTATGAAATATTGGGGTGTTACATTACTACTATTTATTACAATTTATTACTAAAAAAGATAAAAAACTATTGAAATATAATTTAATTACAACTACTCAACAAAAATTAAAATTAACATAAAAAAAATTATACAAATACTAAATTAAATAAAATATAAATATATTTAAAATTGATCTCTGATTGATTTAAGCACCTTCACAACTTCTCAATAACAAGAATAACTGAATAAAATTTTCACTATGAAATTCATGTTTAGAGAGATAGTGGAAGTGAGAAATATGAGGAAGATAAAGAAAAATGGAGGGGGTATATATAAGTTATATTATTTGTGACGTAACTAGTTGCGACAGGCTTACTGTCACAAAAGGAAATTTTTGTGACGAGGCCATTCACAAATAAAATTTCTTGCATTAATTGATGTTGGTGGTTAAAAGGGTATTTATGACAGGGCCCGTCACAAAAGGTGACCTTCCGGCACACCTGTTGCGATGGGACAACATCCCATTGAAAAAAACACATTTACCACCGCATGTATTTGCGACGGGACCTGTTGAAAATATCCTCTGACCGACACACTATTTGCGACTAGGTGATCCCTTGTCACAAATAAATTTCCTACGCATTGGAGCGCATCTCGCGCCAAAGTGCACAATAACATTTGCGACATGAACAAAAATCTAATCGCAAATAACAAGTTATTTGCCATGGGATGAACCTCATATCTCAATAAAACCCCTGGGATGGACTATTTGCAGCGAGAATTAATACCGTTGAAAATACCCATTCGTAAAAGACTATTTTTCCGTAGTCTTATATTTATTTTAATAGGAATTTTCCTTAATTGAATATTTAAAATGTGAACAATGTGAAACAATCCAAGCTAATTATTTAATCACTATAAAATTGACATAAAATTCCATGGATAATATTGAAGTATATTATTTAAAAATACAATTTATTATAGAATATATAATAAAGATAACATCATATAAAATATATTACAAATATTAAAAAGAAGAGTGTTTCCTGTTTAACATTTCATTAAATAAACTATTATAAATGTAATATTTTCATCAATGATTCCCAAAATAGTCATAATTTATACCATTGGATGATTAGTGATGATATATATTCATATAATAATATTTACCTAAATAGTTGGGCCATTTTATCATTCTTATCAATATTTTTTACCTTTAACTACATGATTTACCCTTTATTGTGGTAACACTTATTTCTAAGATTATAATTAATATTTTCAAATAATAAAAAAGTCCTATTTTCTAAATTTGTACCTCATGATTCCAAATATAGAATTAATTTTTTAAAAGATAAATTTATGAACAAAAATAATTAAATTTAATTTAATATTAATCTATAAAAATGGAATGGAAACATAGTTTTTAATAAAAATTCTAAATTTTAATGATTACTATTTTTATACAAAATTCAAGTATAAAATTGATTTAAAAACACAATATGGATTATTTTAAACAAAAAACTATTTAGAATTTAAAATCATTTAAAATAATAATTTAATGTTTTAAAAAATGACTAAAATATTTTTCAATATAAATCATTATTTTTCATTATTCCGTGTAAAATATATTTTTAAATAAAATTCAAAACAAAATTAACCTAATATAACATTGACATGATCAATTCCAAAAATAAATTCAATTTTTTAAATTAATTATTTATAATTCTAAAAAATTAATTACAATAATCACTCATAAAAATCTAGAATACATGTTTTTTATGTATTCATATTTATGTAGAATAAAATCCCTTCTACAAATTCAATTTCTAATTTACAAAGAGTTAATCAATAAATTATAAATGAGTATGAAAGTTTTATATTTCAAAAATAGATGAATTAAATTCATCCCCCTAATTTAATTGTATAATATAATAATCATAATAAAATAATAATATATCACATTTTTTTATATTAGTGTTACATATGTTTTATTCTATTGAACATGGAATATTATTTTATAATATAATGATATAACATTCCCCCTAAACATTTTGTCCCCTTAATTTGAGCTCTGACATAGAAACTTGTATTTGGCATCTCAAAATACATTTATTTGAAATCATACATTGTAGAAATGATTAAAAAACCTCCTTGTGAATTTAATGTAAAGAGATGTATAAAGGCCATATGGAATAACCCATTAATGAGTTTAAATTTAGGAAAACATTATTAAGAAGTGAATAAATGGATATGAAAGGATAAAATAACACCAATGTACAGACATAGAGTGTTATAGAATATTATTTGGAGAATATTAACCGTCATAAAAGCATAATGATGTGATGGTTCAGAAACCCATTGATTTCTCAATAAGAAATGATTACAAATAATTTTTTTAATAATTTTTGGAATGTTATTGAATTATTATTATACATATTCTATTAATATAAGTAAATATACATACTACAAATGTTTATGGTCTTCCTCTAATTAATTACCATGAATCTATAATAATCTTTTTCAAATGAAAATTAATCAAGATGAAATTTTTATCATGTCTAATATATATGAATAAGATTATAAAAATTAAAAAATTTAAAAATTGGATAATACTATATTCATGTTTATTGTATGAATTACCCTAAATTATAATGATTTAAAAAGGATAGGTTAATTTAAAAAATTAATAATCCATGAACATAAAATTTTTAATCTTCAAAATTAAATTGCAATAACCATATCACTACTATATCATTCAATAAATAACTATACTTCAAATTTATAAAAAAATATCAGATAATATTAAAACCCTTAAATAATAACTATTTTATAACATCATCTTACAAAATAAATTTAGAGTTTTTGTCCCAAATGTACATTATGTAAACATATAACCTTAAAGATATATTAATAGTTTTATTTAATAACTATAACCACCATATATTGAAAACTTGTATAAGTATATCTTAGTGTTTACCTTCCTCTTTAGTACATAATGATTTTGGTGATATACTCACACTGTCATTTCTGGTTTTAGTAAATGGATGGATCTAGCAGGAACCAAAGTGGCAATGGGTTTGAAGGAAACTGTGGTGGTTCTCTGATTAAGAGACTGGATGAAATGATGGATTCAATGAGAAATCTCGTGGTTATTCTAAACCAACCATTAGGATTCATGATCAACCACTTGAACCTTTGTGAGTTCTCTAATGCATCATGTAACAGATAACCAACTTGACATGGATGTTCAGGAAATATTTATAAAGTTAATGAGTAGGGTTTATATGATCCTTACATTTCAGGTAATTATGGATTACTATACGTTATGATGGAATATGAACGACATGATATAATCTTGAGGTTAAATTATGGTATGGTTTTTTTGAATATTTTATCTCGTTTTGGGGAATGTTTAAGAATGATATAGTTTTGGATAAAGGACAACATGCAGACCATGTGACAACCCGTCGCGTCGGAAAAATATGATGGAATCGAGCCCACAACCAATGTGCAACTAGTAATTATCACCTACTACTGGGCTACTTGAAGTCCCTGGTTAGTTTGAATGATTCATTTTAGTTAAATGATTTTATGAATTAAGAGTAAGTTGATTTTGGGTTATCAATGGAAATTATTGGCCTATCATTAAGGATATGTGATTAGGTTAATTAATATTCAGTATTAGACTTTAAGAGTAACTAATGTTATTTTGGAGAATAATGTTAAGATTTATCATAGGAGACTATGTGATTAAATCATTTAGTGATTTGGGTTTCAATCGTTGTTTGGTTAACTTTGAATAATTTTATGGACAGATGTTTATTGAATGTTTTTTGTTGATGTTTGGATATTGTCTGAAAAATTTTGGAGATTAATAATAAATTTTTTATATAAAGGATTATCCTTTTTGGGAATTATCTGAACTCATACTAACCTTTTTTGTTATAGTTTTGGTTAAAGTATAATGACATGGGAAGTATATAGTTCTCTTTTGGGAAATTGGTGATTCTCTAGAAGTTGATTATAATACTCTTAATGCGAACAATTCTTCCTAAATACTTGTCTTTTGGAGAAAATATGAGTATGGTTAAGGAATCCAGTAAAAGTTGAAAGTCTACGTGACAAGTAAGTATGTTTCATTGTTATTTTGATAAGCTCAAAAATAAATTACTCTATTAAGAGTAACTTAAAACAAAAATGTTGTCTATTAACTTTTCCTATTGGGGAATCAAATACCGTTTAACCCATCACAAGTTTGTGATTTTATTGTGGTTAACTTTCTCCTAGACATGTTTAATATCACTCTCCATCAAAACATGACCCTTTTTTTCTTCCATATCCATATATTCATACATAGAATCCGAGTATGGGTTAACTCGAGTTACCTTTGTACTTCTCTCCCATTCTTTTAAAGTGATAGTTTTACTAACTCTTGTTCCGATTTGGGACTTTCAATGAATTTTCCAAGCCCAATTTTGAAATTGCGAGGATGCAATTTCGAAAAGGGGGGAAGTATCTAACATCCCAAGTAAATAAATAATATTAAATTCTTATATTTATCAATATTTTTGAATAAAATGTTAATACTACTTTAAAGGTACTGTTATGCTCGATGGAATATGCAATACTCAACAACGAGTTTCTTTGAAATCTTACATTGCACACTAATAATATAATAATATTATAATAGTTTACGCCTGGACGTTGAAATGGAGGGAATGAAAAAAACTGAATAGAAAATGATTATATATTTCTGTCAAATATTTTTAATTTTAAAATATTTTATAGGATTAAAAATGCGATTGAATCCAATTTTAAGCGTAAATATTTTAATTTTCTTTAAAGGGTCGATTAACCACCTCTTTGATGGCGAACCTCTATTAAATCAACTTTTTGAAAATTTTATGTGTTATATTTGACAAAATAAAATTCATCTTTATAATAATGATATCAAAATTTACTTTGTGTAAATTTTTTGTATTTTTCCGATAAAGTTCATTTTTTAATGAATCGTGAAAAATGATGTATTTTAATTCAAAACCTCTTTTTAATCTAATTTATTTATATGATTATATTACCTTTTAAATTGATTTTAAAGTTAAATTATAATATATTTTTACCACTTAATCCAATAGTAGTAATTGTAATTAATTTCACTTTTAAATTGGACTTAAACTAGTTTCAATCTTTTGATATATATTGTTTCATAAAAACAAGCTATTTGTTCTGACAGCGTGAATTAATTATTAAATTAATTAATGTAACTGTTATTTTTTTAATTTTTAAAAATTGAAATAATTTTTTAATTCGGAATATCAAATATATTTTAGGTTGATGTTTTGGTATTTTTCTGAAAAACATGAATTTTTTATGAATAGTGAAACCACTAAGTGGTACTTAAAAAAACCGATTTTTTGTTTAAATGAAATTTTAACACCTCTGTGTTTTGAATTTCAAAAATCCGACATACATGGTTTTCATTATGAAGTAAAATGTTGTTCAATGGGATTAAAATAATTTTTTGGTGAATATTAACTTTTATGTTTTTAATCGTGATGAGAGGTAATTATTGTAATTTAAGGTAAAAATAATGTTTTAATATTATGAAATGAACTTGACATATGTCCTAACCCTTTTGTATGAGTCATGGATGTCCAAGACATTCCATGGGTCGTTTTTTGGGACCCCATGGAGCCAAATGTGTAAGATAATGACGTTAATGCCTTTTATTTAAAGTAAAAGTAAAAATGACACAAACATGTATTGTTTTTCTAAAACAATTTTTACATGGAGTTATACAAGTCATATATTTGACTATAAATAGGCATTAGAAATCTATAAAGATTTCATAAATCATAGTATTTTTTTTATAATTTTTAAAAATTAAATAAATTAAATTATTTATGACATCATAATGATGCAGCGATTACCTCATTATTTAACTATTTAAATAAAATGAAAAGATAATGTAAAATCTAAGACCTACACACGTCAAAATCCTATTGGATGGGTGTATTTAGAATTATAATCACCTTAGACTCGAAATAAATCAATCTGGGACGTTTAGAATCCGAAACACATTTGAAAATAAAGGAAAATTTTATACCTTTCAAAAAGTGCCCCTCCTCTCCTCTTATAAGATGCCCCCACCTCTACCTCCTTATGCACACTTCTAAAGACTTTGTCTCGGCCAAAATATGATCATTTTTTATATCAACATCCCTCTCCTCATACTAGAATACTCACCTTTGGCCGAATTATCTTCATGAAACCCTTCTGGTTCAAACCAAGAGGAGTTACCGGATTTTAAGGTAATGTCTTCACTTGTGTTCTTTTGTTTTATTTTGATTCTCCAACCCCGTAACAAATTTTATCCATTTATTTTGTAACAACTATAGTCACTTAAATATACTAAGATTTTTTTATAAGTTGTATTCAATCTACAATTACACACACCTACATTTAATGGTTAAAGAACATACTATTTTTGTGGGTGGTGAATTTCTGCCTCACGAAACGATGATTTTTCAATATTCTTTTAACACATTCAAATGTGGCCATTAAAATTTCACTATATTTTTATAGGATATATAATATGTTTATGTTTTCCTTATTCTTCTGTATTTTTCATTAATGGAATACCTTTATGGCTTCCATTTATGTTAAATGCGATATCATCATTTTAGGAAGAGAGGACTACCGCCCCTCAAAGTGATTTGATTCATTAATACCATATGTGGTACGTATAAAGGATAGATTTAATGATATTATATATGATACCATACTGGAATTATAATACTATTATTTATCATTATGTTTTAATTCCATTAAATATGAAATAGAAATGGAAGTAGCATTCATGCGTACATATGGATTACCGTCTCCATGAACGATGAATTTCATTTATTATCTCTAAATGTTATGTAATATTATAAATGCTTGTATATAATGGATATATATGATATATATGATATCTACATAATGAATAAAATTCTGGATATAATGGATATTTTACCCCATGAACAAACATGTAATTATAAAGTGTTTATTTCTAACTCAAGTAGCAATGATCGACAAAACAACCATTATTAACTTAAATAAGTACATAGTGTTCACAACATGGTAATAAGTTATATAAAATGAATATTGAAATTTAAAAAGGTTCTTAAGAAAGTATAAATTAACTCATGTTTATTATTCAGGAGGTTAAAAAACGATCGAGTCAAGTCGGACCCGAGGTAAGGGTTCCGACCACTCGCTTTCTTTTCAAGTACCCTTTTTATGTCATTTCATTTTTGCTCCATGTTATTATGTTGGATGATGTTATTTTATATTAACAACACTGTAATTTGTATTTTTATATGATGAGATAACTCCTCTTACTCTCATAAATTCTTTTGTTTTTGAATTTTTAAGTGGCGTCGTTAGGCTGTCGAATTTTCGCATGGTATCCTACACCTCTGTTTATTTTTAAGTATACTCTTTTATGTAATTTATTTTATGCTCATATTTATAATGATTTGGATTTTATCTTATATTAATCTTACTGTACTTTTTATGTTCATATGATGAGACACCCTATTTTCTATCATTAATCCATTTTGGATGTTTTGAGTGGCGTCGTTAGGCTGCCGAATTTTCGTAAGAGATCCATCCTCCCTATTTATTTTAAAGTACTCACCTTTATATCACTTATTTTAATCTCCTCGTTGTTATGTTATGGGATGTTCTATTATATTTTTCTTTCTTTAAATTTTATTTTAATATGATGAGAGAACCTATTTGATCTCATCAATCCATTTTTGTATGATTTATGTGGCGCTGTTAGGCTGCCGAGTTTTCGTATGGGATTTTTTCATCTCACTTTTATTCACGTGAGATTTATGCTACATTTTTCACCATTTCCTTTTATTGGTATATGTACTACCCATTATTCTACTCTTTGTGTAATATACATTCGTTTATGAGTATTTACATCAATGTTGTTTGTCCTTCATTCATGGGGTGTATGTTTCGAAATATATCCAAGTCGGTAAAGGAACCTTTCACCCTCCTCTTTTTAAAAGACTTCTTTTGTTGGGTATTTTAATTTACATATTGTAATGTTGGGATATGTTATTATATATCCTTATTGATGTAAATTAAATGTCCAAGTTATGAGATACCCCTTTAATCTCTTATCAACTCATTTTCTAAAGTTGAATGTGACACCGTTAAGCTGTCGAATTTTTACCAAGGGAACTTCTTAACCAAATTTCGATTTCTTTGGGTTCAACTTGTAGTTATTGAATATGTCATCCATTGAATATGTGTGAATGACCTTTGAATGTTTTACACATAATATCCACTTATATTGGGTGTATTTATATTTTTCACACATAATTTTGAGATTGATTTATCCTAAATTTAAAAATACCATCTTTATAAGGGATTTCATCTCATTTTACATTTCTATTTAGACTTCATTGTTGTTATGGACCAATTCACTCTTATATAATGTATATAATTTACTTTGGAAGATTATATCATGAATCCATTTATTCACATGATATTATATAGTTCTGATTAAATTTTATTCCTCAATTATTGAATTCAAGTGTTTCTAATTTTGGTAAAAACCATTTTACTAAAATATCACTTAAAATGATTTAATGATTTGTTCTTAATAATATCCATGTTTTCAAAATGGTTTTAAAGATTTATTTATATGGATATTAATGGTTTTAAATGACAAAAGCTTCAAAGTAGTATGGGACATGTTGATTCAAAAATCTCTTTATTAAATGTTTTAAATGGTTTTGAAAATCGTTTTTAGAATGGATTCATTATATCAATATCTTAAAATGTTATATTTATATTACAATGTGGGAATGTTATCTTTGCATTGTGCTTAAGTTATGTTCTATGATTATGTTATGGTTCTTGGGAATTGTTTATGATTACAGGTGGTTCTGTAATAAACTACGGGCGGGTGAGCCCGATATAGCTCTCCAATGCATTGGGTAACACGAAGGGGTTAAACGCTATGGTTTCTCCAACGAGATATAGGTAATATACTGTTATGGGTATTCCAAACGTGACCATTAGGGTTACTCCCTAAGTAATAATGTTATGAATACCTCAAAATACCTTTATGTCATATGATTTCTATGAGTTATTCGTAAATCTTATGATTTCATGAGGTATGTAAAATTGCTTATGCTTTATGAGTAAAGTATGATTTCATCGGTTCTTATGTATACATGGACTAATGTTTTCTATTCGTATTGGTATAACCCTTACTGATCCTTTAATGCTCATCCCATGTTTTTTTTGAAATGTTTTTCACAGGACTTAATGTTGAATAGGGTCAAGGATGGGATCCAGGAAATGTTAGGCTATCTAAAACACAGAACTATACATGACACTTTTGTTCAAGCGTTTTTATTTTTTTGAAAAAATGGAAGCAGAGTAGATGTGTCTACTTTGTAACCTTTGATTTGTAATAGTTATGCCCTAATTCTCTAAAGCTCTAAACCTGAAAAAATCCTCAATGTGAATTATTCATTTAATTCAATAATAAGTAATGTTTAAGGCCGATTCCTTATACATTATCGGCCTCATGTATGTTATATTGAAAAAATATAATGATATCTTAACCCATATATAGGGGATTCTGTTTGGGTCTCCCCCTATTAGTATTCTTATTCTGTCTTGGGAAAATTAAAGTTGAATCTTACGGTGTGGAGCCCAATTGTGTCTCCTCGTATGAGTATCTTGGTTTTATCATTAGTCCTTTCATGGTGGTATGTAGTAATATTCACATATATCTTACTACCAGCATACTAATGAAGTAAAATATTGGATTTATCCCATTGGTTTATTAAAATTAATGTCGGTGTAAACATTTTTGATGTTGTTATTCATTTGGGTAAACTGCTTGAGCCTTGTTCAAATGTATTTTGAGGTGTGTCATTTTGGATGAATTTGGAATGCGCGTGATAGTTATAGGAATTTGGTGTATGTTTTTTTGGGACAATATTTCTTCCTATATTGATCAACTAGTGATATCATAACCTTTTCGACGATGGGGTAAGTTGGAAAAAGTGTCCATTTCGTTCTTTCTATTGGGTTTGGTTTTTTTGATTTAGGCTTTGCCCTGGATTTCTGATAATGGAATGATTTATGGTGGGGATAATTTTTACATCCACAACTTCTTTTAATGTTATATTTCGTTCAATTTCATTTTTTACTTTCATTTTATTGTTTCCCATGGTATTTTGTAGAAGTGGTGGATTTTTAAAATTTCGGCCAAACCGTGAGCACATGTCCAAATTTAAAAATTCATTTTTTTCATTATAACTCCTTAATTTTTCGACATTTTACACCCATTACACTTCCCAATTGGCATAACCTGGAAGATTAAAACCACCATTTCGATTGTAACCCCATATGAATCCATAATAAGGATGGATTTAGGTTTTTTATTACGGTTTTGGGAAAGCTCATAATCTCATTTTCATCCATAATTTTTTTTTCTTATTTTTCAATATTACAGTAATTATTTCTCTCATTCAGTGATTCCACCTCCCTCCCAAATCCAAAAACATAAAGATCACTCTCATAATTTATTTCGAGTCTTTGGATCACATTTGAATCACATATTAGTGTGAATCATCTCATTGTTTCTCAAATTATCTAGATTTTAGAAAGTAATTTGATTCATAATAAACCATTCAATTTTCACTCATTCTCCCCGATTTCAATCTCTACATAACCTACTCAGCCTTTTTGGATCCTTAATATTAGTTTTTGTTGCATAGAGATTCTACCTTTGGTGGATTTGGCATGATTTATTCATGATTGTTCAAGGTAAGTGATTCTTTATTGGTTTTTTCCATTCTCCTAAGGGTTTACTCCCTATTTTATGATGTTATAAAATATCTAGAAGTTATAGTTTGAACGTATGGTTTGATTTTTTATCTTTTTGGTAAAATTTTGTGGTATAAGACTTGATTTATCTCATTTGTGGTGTGGAAGAGGTGCGGATGAGGTTTCACACCAGGATTGAAGGGTTATGAATCACAAGGTAGGTGAATCAATTTGTAACCATTTCTTGATGACTTTGTTTGCTTTTTTACTAGATTTTCATGTTACATATATGTTATGTATGGTGTGAAAACTACTTTTACTAGATTTGGTTATTAATTTAATTCTATTTTTGCATTTTTATTTAAATTGGGTGTATCTTCATGTAAACCTCTTGTGGAATTATTTGGGTAATTATCTAACATATGAATGTGGTTTTGTAAATGAATTTTGTTATTCTAATTTTTCTTTGGTAGGTTATTGGTGTGATTTTTTTTAAATAGGGTTTTTGAATGGGTTTAATGTGTGAAACCATGTAATACTTCTTGAATGTGTTTTATAATATTTAGTGTTTTTCATGTTCATCTTTTGTGGTATTATTTGAAGTGATTTTATAATACATTAGTGTGGCTAAATAAATATCTATCAGGATTCAAATTCTATTTTAGATATTGTACTGCTGTGATTTTCTCTTCGAAAGATGATTTGGAAATGGGTTTTGTGGGAAAAACATAGATATTCCCCATTGGATGGTTTCATAAAAAATGAAATTTATTTAATGAGTTACACAATGCGTGGAAATGATTCATATGTACTGTTTTTGTGGAAGTATTTTCATAAAATGAGTTTTTTAGAGACAACATTTTTACTTTTAATGTAAAATTGTTTGGTAATGTTCTATAATTTGTCTTAGTGATTGATTACACTGTGATGTGGGTTAGAAACAAGTTTTCGGGATATTTTGATTGAGTGTGATGTGAAAATGGACTTTGGTTATGGAGAGGGTATTATGTAACATTTTAGTGGGTTGTTATGTGACGTTTAGAATCTTTGGAAATATTTATTATATTATTAATGGTTTTTTTTGAATTTTGAAATATATGCATAATATGTTGTGGGCTATTTTGGTGTGACATAGATTTAAAAACCAATTTGAATAAAAAGGGGGATGATGTGAATTGTGTGATATAAATCGGGGATATTTTTTATTATGTGATGTGGATTTTCTATTTTCATTGGAAAACTTTTTTTCTGGGCTTATAGAACCAGTTTGAGCACATGAGGGAAACCTTAGTATAAAGGTGGGTGGACGTGCACTAGTATGCTAATGATCCAGTGGGTTTTGACATTATTTTAACATAACATGATTGACTCTTACAAAACTAATTAAGCTACGATGATGATGATGGGGGATGACTAAGTTATTGGTATATTCCATACTTGTGGCTGGTATATAGGAAAAAATATTGCGTTGGTTACATTAACTGATATATGAGGTACCTGTGACGTAGAACGAGGTACTTACAAGGGGTTATTTCCTATTATATTTCTCTCATTAGATAAGTGATTCATACCGTCAACATACGGTATGATTGAATGGAATAATTCATTAGATTTTATATTTATTTCAAAAGTTCTCAATTTTTAAAATAGCCCAATAGAAAATATCTTTTATTTATGGTCTTTTTCATTGAAATTGTAGCTATAAATTCATGTTTTGAAAATAATTTAATATTTTAGTAACTAAATGTTTATCACATTGAATATATTAGTGGTGGTATCCAACTAGAATTTGGATCACATCCTACATACACCATTGGGTGTAAGTAGACATGGTTATTTCTTTTAGAGTTTTGGTTATAGTTTTTAGTGCCAATGGTTATGGATAACAGCAGGTCCTTTGTAAAGCTTACTTTTGGACATGGCTTGAGGTCAGTGCCTTTTAAAATGAGATTGGTTCTTAGGATGTCCATAATGGGTTTATACATGATTTTTAGTATTTTATATATTTTTTAAACTATGTTATTCAAATTTGGAGTTCATTAAATGAGGGTTTGTTATGAAAAATACAGATTATTCATATTTAATTTGATTTTTTTTGTTTACAAACTTAGGTAAATCATTTAAAATATTTAGTTTATGATACTTAGACACTTGGGCTAGCACATGGGGATTGGGAACTCCCTTTGGGACATTCCACGGGAGGGGTCTAGTGCTATTTTTGAAGGAAACCATATTAAGTTCGTGACACAAATTTCACAGTGGTGATTAGACTTAAATGTGATGTTGTAAATGTTTTCATAAAGAAGATAAAAAATGATGTTATATTTAAATATTACAAATTTATGGTTTCAAATATATATATACTTTTTAAACATGTATGTTGATATATATGATTAATACCAGTGTTGATTTTATATAAAAATAATAATAATTATATATATAAATAAATATTAATAAATATATATTTATAATTACTCATACCATAAATTATATATTAAAATATATCTATATAAAAAAATTCTAAAAAATTTAAAATATATGTTTGAAAATTATTATAATATTATATATAGATATATATAATTATATATATGACATTACAAACCGCATTAAAAAGTAAGGGATTGAAATTTTACAAAATAAAACATATAAAATACATAGTTAAAACACATTATACATATATCATTTTACCATTCTATGATCACCTTTATGATTCCCCAATATTGTAATACTCTACTAATATAGATTATCTCATCACGAATTACCAATAAAAATACACCGTCTTGTTTTTGAGTCAATAATGTTTTCCTTATGACTTTTCCATCCCTTCATGTAAGGGGGATATTTTTGAGTCATTAAGTATTACATATAACTTTACCATTCCTCTAGTTCTGAAAATCACAAACACCGTATCTTAAGAAAAATCTCATTTTACCACAATTTTACATCTATAAGGATAATTTCTTTCCCCAATGAAATTTACATTTACATAGATTTCATTGTTCATATCATCAGTTTTCGATGTGATATTTTAGGATTGAGACCAAAACCTCAGAATCATATAATACATAGATATGAATTATTCTGTTTAAATATCCAAATTCTTGATACGAACGTTATCATGTTCAAATCCGAATTCTAGTCACGAACTCTCTTGAAGTTCAACTCCGAATTCTGGAAACAATATTTGTGATGTTCACGTCTGAATTCCAGATACAAACATTAATGACGTTCGACTCTGAATTCTGATCATGAACTTATGTAAAATTTGTCTATGAATTCTAATTATGAAAATCTCTATTTTCTAACTCCGAATTATGATTAAGAAAGCTAGGTTCAAACTTTTCTATGTTCTAACTATGAGTTCTCTGAATTTAGACTTCAAACTCTAATGAGTTCTGTCTCCGAATTCTCAGGAACTCTGACTCCAAAATTTGTATGATTAGGTTCCGAATTCTTGAGAATCTAGATTCTAAATTTCCTTTAAATTTAGACTCTGGAATTCTATATAATTTAACGTACGAATTACTACAATACAAAATCCAAATATCCTTGTATTATAGACTCTGAATCCAATTTTTGGTTAGACTTCGAACTCTCATTCTAAATATTAGATTCTAGTTATGATTATACACATTTTAGTTATAAAACTATGTCATGGTTTCAGTTATTAACTAACTATTTTTTGAGTAACACGTGTACATTTACCTCTGAAATTCAAGGAAAAAATATGACCATTAAGGATGGAGCCAACCGTTGGAGCCTTGCCTATAAATAGGAGCTCATTTGAATGTGCTCGTGACTTTTGAAATTTTGAAACTCCTAACATTAAGAAGTGATTTCTAGAGAGAGAGTCTCTTATAAATATTCAGGCTTCGTGCGGAAAATTTGAACTATTTTTTCAAACATTGCTTCATGTGTATTTGATTAGTGTCGAGGATCGATAACCTTAAAAATTACAGACTTTGGATTGTGATGTCCAAGGTGCCGATTTCATTACAAATCGAGGGCTTGTAGGGATAGAAAGACAAATACTGATATTTTGATTAAGGGATTACCTGGGTTTGGGTATGATAGACATTCATGAAAGTATAAATCAAGGGACCTTTTATCTAGGTTTGTTGGATACCCTCCTCTTTGGGTGAAAGGTGTTTCTACTTGTTACATTTAGAGTTACTACTTTGATTTCCGATGTGTATTTTAATTGTTGAGGAATGTATAACTTTCTTATACTTCATTCAACTTGTAATCTGATTTAGTTAGATTATATAATTTTTAAGGTAGAATTATTGTTGGTGTAAACATTTTTTAAGTTTCTTTTCAAGACATACTTTTCCGAAATCAAGAAATATAATAGATCTTAGAGGTGTTGTGAATTATGTTATTCAAATGTTCCAAAGGAATTTTAAAAAAATTCAATTCACTACCCCTCTTGTATTTGAGAATCTCATTACGTATTTGATCCTATATTTAGTAATGTATAGAATATCATAATTAGAAATAACATTCTAACAATTGGTATCAGAGGTTGGAGACCTCAAACAATGTTCCAATCTCAGAATTGGAAACAGAGCGGGTTACCACTAAATTAATCTCTTGATTAAATTCAGAAGTGAATTCTCGGAATTGATTTTCTGAATTCATACTTTCTCAGAATCATTTATTTTTTGATTCATATATTAAGATCCATATAGTTTAGATTCAATTTTTCATAGAGATACAATATCTAGTTTAATGTTATTGATATTTTCTCTGGTTTAGAAACTCATTCTACTAACATGTTTGTGTTGAAAAAATATTCTTAAGAATGGAAGGTTAAAATGATGGTTCTATTGATAATATAAATCCTTCCAGACCTCTTGATTTTAATATAAATCATTATGAGTACCGAAGAGATAGGATTAAGGATTTCATTATCAATACTAGAGTTGATAACTATCTAAATCTGGCTGGAGATTATAATATTCCAGATATGGAATTTAGAACAATTACGAATGAGGAGAAATCAGAATATCAATCAAACATCAGAGTTAGAAATACTTTGTTATGTTTCATGACTAGGAACATCTATAATCATATATCATCATGTGAAGATGCAAAAAAGTATCTGGAAGAAACGTGATGTTACACAATTTGGTACATCCAAATCATAGAGATGATAAGAGTTATGCTTAGAGATGAATACCAAGGCCTTAACCTTCCCTATGGAGAACCTATAAGAAAAGTACATCAACGGTTTATGACTATTGTGAATAGATTACAATATATGGGAGAAAAAAGTTTTGGATGATGATGCTCTTATTGAAAAGGTCATAGATATCATGCCAAATGAATTGGAGTCCAGTAGGACAGCTATTGATGAGAATAGTAAACTCACTCAGATTTCCTTAGATAAGTTGTTTGGATGTCTTCATTAGAATGAAACCAGAATTAAGAGAGATGATGAAAATGTTAAGAAGAAGAATGGTAATCGAGGAGTTTCTTTTACAACAACTTCTAAACATATGAAATCCATGACCCCAGAAAGAGTAACTAGTTCGAAGACCAAGAAAGTCATCATTCAGTCAGAATCTAGTGACATAAAAAAGACTGATAATTAATTTGCTAATAATTCTTGGAGAATGGAAATTATTGTAGCTCAAAAGAATCATCAAAATAGGTATATAAAGAAAGAATATAGATATAATAATGATGGTTAATTTACGTGTTATGAATGTACAAGAACAGGTCATGTCAGACCTGATTGTACTTTGTTGAAAAAGAAGGAAAAAATGAAGGGAATTCAGAATGGAATGAGAAGAAATTGTATTGATCAAAGCACAAGAAAAGACTTAAAAGAAAATTATACATGGAGTTCTATTTTGTGGAGACTCTTCTGAAAGTGTATATTCTGAATATGATTCATCATCACAGAAGAATATTTGATTCATTATTACTACTTCTTTCCATAATACATGTCTTATGGCCAAGGTATTCCCTTTCGAGGATTTAACAAATTTATCTCTTGATAATAATTACTATTCTGAAAATAGTACTTCAAATGAAGATACATCACCATCCGAAAATGAAGAAATACCTTCATAAGGAGAAGTTTCTAGATTTTCCATGTTACATGAAGAATGAAATTGTAAAATATCTAATAAATTTTATAAGGAAAATACTAGGGAAGAAATTCCTACAAAAGAGATCTCAAATATTTGTAGAGATCATTGAGATAAAAATGCGCTTTTCGAAATAAAAATTTAAAGTCGTTGAGAAACCAAATTAATACTAAGGAAGTACTTTCTAAAGATATTAAGAATTCTTTTTTAAAGATAAAGGTTTTTGATAAAAAATCTAACTATATGGAAATTATTCCAAAGGATTGAAATTTAGTCCTCAAACTAAAATTCAAAATTTTTTCTCTTAAGAAGCTTCTTAAAAACTTTACACCTAGGATGGAAAATTTTGACAAAATGTATTATCAAATTAAATCTCAAGGAAACACTATTGTAGTAGGCTATACTCACCCAAAACCACTTTTCAAAAATAAATATTTTATTCCTCCTAGAGCCCCTTTTTGCACGAAATGCCAAAGTGTTGGGCATTGGAAGAAGAATATATCCTTGAATAAAGTTCAATCTCTTGGGTTTCATAAAGATTATTTTTCTAATGAAATGTGGATACCCAATATTTTGTTATCTAACAATTCTGGATCCATGAATGTTTGGATTCCGAAATTCTAGTTCTTTTGTTTAAAGGAAAATAGAGAAGGTACCAATAGAAATACATGGTATATAGATAGTTGATGTTCTAAGAGTGTGACCAGTAACAAAAACTATTTTTAAAATATTATCTTGATGAAAGCATGAAAAGTAACATTCGTAGATAATCCTCGTGGAGAAATTTTTGGTATAGGTAACATCATTATTGTTGAAAAAAATTGATTTCAAATGTTTTATTTCGGAATGGAGGTATCTTTCTTTAGTTGATCGGAACGCAAGATCAAATTCTTGACATTTTCACAAAATCATTACCTTTCGATTGATTTTAATACATTAAACAGAAGTTAGGAATGATAACTATAAGGTAATCATCCTTGAATAACTTCCTGTTGAAATAAATATCCTTACATTAATAAACTCCTTTTCATAGTGGGGGTACATATGCTATGATGTTTTCAAATTTTTCTTAATGAAATTATATATATATTTCATAATGATGTTTTCATGAATTTTCGTAATAATGTTTTCATATTAATTTTGTGTAATGATGTTTTCAAAATTTTCATAATGAAAATGTTTTCTGTATGTTTTTCGAAATTTTTGAAAAGAAAACATCGGACCATAAATTTTTGTTTTGAAAATGTTCAGACCTCCAATTTTCATAATAGAAACTCTCATATTTAAAATATTTCATAGTGAAGATTTTTTTCCATATTTAATTTTTTTTGGAATCCGAAGTTCTACAATAAGAATATTTCTCAGTATGAATAATCTTCTTAGGAATATGAAAGGTATGGTTCTTTCTTAAGTTTTAGTAATCACTTTTACATTCTGGTAGTTTCTTTTTCTTTTAATACTTTCTTGGATTCAAGTTTCCATAAATCTGAATGTTTTTATATTAAAACCTAAATAGATAGGATTCAATGAAATTTTTTCCATGCAGCTATCATATTAACAGTCAGATCAGATCTGAAGAATTATCAGCCATTGGAATCAAATGAGAAGTCCAACCATCACTAAATCAGCTATATAAAGGGGGCCCTCAATAGTTTTCCCACAACGGATATCAAGAATTTTCCTATCAAGTCTCTGCCCCTATACAAAAGCTCATTCCGAACATTTCCAGAAGTGCTCTAGTCTGAATGTCTACAGAAGATCCTTCACGGGATATGTCATCTATTAAGCGGATTCTGGAGTGGCAAATATATCGGGAGAGGTTAGTTCATCCAAACTTCGTCAATATGTATGACTTCATTATTTCCAAAATCATAAAGATAAATGGAAGGCAAAGTATAGCTATTTCTATGAAGGAAGCTCAGGATGTTGTCTATTTAGATCTTCTCATAGAATTTTATGATTCAGTTTTTTTTCTTGAATGAAGATTTTATGGAAAAATTCTCCTTCAAGAGTTACAGAATCACATACATACTCTCTTACACCAAGGCTGCAAGCTTGGTGGGGCTATCATATGATGAAGAAGACAAATTATATTGACACAAACTACCAGAGGATCAAGTATTATTCATAAAGACAAAGGCTATGGAATGCTTTGGGCTCAAAGATGTCATGACAACAACTATTTCCCATTTTTCTACCAATAATATGATTCTACAGTTATGGGTCCAAGGTCTCATCGTACCAAGTAAGGGAGATAAGGACAACCTGACGAAAAGTGATATGTATATACTAGAATATTTAGTCAACCTATGTTAGTTCAATCTCATGAGGAACATTCTCATTACGATTGAGAATATCAAAAATGGAAATTTAAGAGCTTAGATTATCATGTATCTATCCCTACTCTCAAAGATCGTAGTTCAATTCCTAGTATCAATCAAGATCCCATCCAGTTACATGCCTAGGAATTGAGAGCTGATGTTGATCAGTGATGACACCGTTAAGAGTATAAATATTTTATTCTCCATGTAGTTAAGAGAATTTTAGGATCTTCCTAGGATAGAGGAAGAAGATATTCAAAAAGTTATTGAAAATGATGAACCATCTAAGAAGGCCATGAAAAAAAGAATGTTGAAGGATTTAGAAATAGAAGACAAAAACTAGAAGTCTATGGCAACCCAATCCACACCACCTAATCCAATGAAGAAAAATTCCTACCTAGATGAGGTGGAAGAAAAATGGAGGGAGGATAAGAAGAATAGAAATGCATGGGATCCACAGTTCAATTTGGATCCTACTGAGGCTAAGGTAATGAATGAAATGGATACTAAGAAGCACGATAAACAAGAAAAAGAGAATAATAAGTCAGAGGATGAAATTTTTTAATCCTTCCTGAGGGATACTGATGTTTCATCCGAACAAATCCTCGTACCGAAAACCGTCATTGTATAAAAATTGCTTGAGACTTCGGGAAATAAGTTTATGTCTTCCAAAAAAATCAATGAAAATAAAGTTGAGAAGGAAACTATGGAATATGTAAAAGAAGATGAGAGAAGTGGCGGGTCTAGTGATTTGATTAAGAATGTTGATGTGTATCATGAAAAATAATGTGTTTCCCAGAAATTTTCACTCCGGACTTCTCAAGACAGAACATTAATACATGCTTCCCCTGGAGTAGATGAGAAGGGTGAAGAAGAGGAAGAGAATAATCTGTAAGAGGAATGGAGTCATAATCAATACGTCATTCTTCCTGAGGATATTGAAGTTGGAGATGAGAAATTAATAGTTGACGAAGATAATATTGTACAATTTTCATGAAGTGATCATGAATCACCTAATGAAGAAGCCATTCCGAGAATCAGTAAGGGGAAACAAGTGGTTGTTGATACCCCAATGAATGAAATCATGAGGAATAAAGAAGCTAGAGGAACCTCTAAAAGGAATATGGTAGAGCTCGAGGAAGAACCAGAACAAAGAAAAATGTCTGATTTGGAGTCATCGGCCATAGGGCATGATTTTGGTTTTCAATCTCTGAAAAAGTTGGTAGATACTATTCCGATTTTTCTAGCAATTGATTCTAGATGTCAGATGCTTTAACACAGCATGAATCATGAAATAGACTATGTATCCATGGTGATGGATATTTTTTTTATGATTGAGGCCGAGCACAAAAATTTCGTGATCAACTATGAATCCAACAAAAAATAATGCAAGAATATAACCAAAGGATCTATGAAAATAGTTGTATATTTGGAAGAGCTTGATCAATTCAAAGAATATGTCAAAGAAGATTTTGACACCAAAGATACCCAAATAAAAAATCTAACAAATAGCTTTCAAGAAATTCTATCTCTTAAACAAAATTCTCAGATTCAAGATGTTAATAATATGAATGGAATGTTGAGTTATATTGTTCAAAGAATGAAAATAGAGAAGTATCTATGGAGCGAGATGCAAGAAATGATTTTGAAACAAGATGAATTGTTGAAGGCTCAGGAAGAGGTTATGACGGCTCAGGATGATATGATCAAGGCATTAGAAAAGAAAGCAGAGGACGATCAAAAAGAGCTGAAAAAATTGAATACTATTGTGAAGATGATAATTCCCAATGAAAAATAAGAAAAATAAATCCCACTCTGACATTTTGTTGTATATTTCCTTGTACTAATTATTTAAATCATAATGAAATTGTGGATGCTTGTTTGGTTTGGATATATATACTATCATTTCCGGTAATATATTGCTTTTCCAGTCCCTAAAACACTATTTGAAAATCACAAAGGGGGAGAAGGAAAAACAATTCTAAAGGGGAGAAGAAAAAGCTATCTATGAAATGAAAAAATATCCCTATGTAATGGGGAGATTAACTAAGGAGGAGTGATCATTACAAATATTTCCACATTCAAATGAAAATGATCATTCCGGAAATCTAGAATATGATCCTTAGAGTTCCAATGCCTAAGGGGGAGTTATTCGTATTCACCATTGTCCTTGAACAAAGGGAGATAAGATTTAATTTCAAAGTCTAGAAATTTATTCCAAGTCCTTATATTTTTTTCGTAAGGATGTTTGTGCTTCCAAAAAGGGAGAGATTTTAGATTCAAAAAGGTTTTCCTTATGAATTTTATATTCCTTCATGTAAGGTGATGATTTTAGAGTCACTATGTTTTCTTTATGACTTTACGATTCCTCTTTTTTAAAATCAAAAACATCTTATCTTAAGTAAAATCTCATTTTACACCTATTTTAATAATATAAGAAAAACTTCCTTCCCCAATGAAATTTACCCTTACCTAGATTTCTTTGTTCATATCATAAATTTTCTAAGTGAAAAATTGGGATTGAGACAAAAACCACATAATCATATAACAAGTAGATATGAAGCATTCCTTTTAAGACTCTGAATTATTGATACGAAATTTATGAAATTAAACTCCAAATTATGGTTATTAACTATTATGAACTTAAACTCCAAAATCTGGATACGAACATTGTGACATTCAAGTCCGAATTCCGGATACGAACATTCATGAAGTTCGACTCTGAAATCTGATTACAAACATTTCAAAAGTTCGACTACGAATTCTGATTACGAAATCCGGTTATGAACTTCTCTATGTTATGACTTCGAATTCTGATTACGAATTCTAGTTATGAACATCTCCATGTTATGACTGTAATTTCTATGAATTCAGACTCCGAACCCTTATGAGTTTTGACTCTCAATTCTCATCAACTCTCACTACGAACATTTTATGTTCAGATTCCAAATTCTTGTGAATCCAGAGTCCGAATTTCCTTGAAATTTAGACTCTTGAATTCTATAAAATTCCCGTTCTGAACATTGTATGTTCAGATTCCAAATTCTTGTGAATCCGGATTCTGAATTTTCTTGTATTAATGACTCTGAATCCAATTTTTGGTTAGGCTCTAAACTCTCATTACAAATATTAGATTCTAGTTATGATTATACTCATTTTTTTTATAAAACTTTGTCATGCTTTCTATTATTAACTAACCATTGTTTGAGTGACACGTGTACAGGTTCCTCCGAAATTCAAGGAAGAATATGACAATTGGAGAAGGGGGATGACTGTTGGATCCTTTCCTATAAATATGATCTCATTTGAATGTTCTCGGGACTTTTGGAATTTTGAAACTCAAGAAATTGAAGAAGTGATTTCTAGATAGAGAGGATCTTATAAACTCTCAGGCTTCATGCAAAAATATTGACTGATTTGTTCAAAAATTTATTCATGTACATTTTCTCAGTGCCGAGGTTCGATTACATTTAAAATCAGAGATGTTATGTTGTAAACTCAGTGGATCAAATTTAGTTACAAATCTAGGGCTTGTGGGGATATCATGATAGATACTGATCTTCGGATTGAGGGCTTACCTGGGACTGGGTAATACAGATTTTCGTGAAAGTATAAATCATGGTACCACTTATCCATGGTTGTTAGATACCGTCCTCTTAGGGTTAAAAGAGTTTCTACATGTTTCAAATAGGGTTAATAATTTGTTTTTTGTTGTGTATTTGTATTATTGAGGAATGTATAACTTTATTATACTTCCTTAAACATGTACTCATATTTAGTTAGATTCTATATGCATTAAGGTAGAATCTTAGTTTGTGTAATCTTTTGGTATGTTTCATTTCTAGAATTACTTTTCCTGAATCAAGCAGGATAATAGATCTTATATGTGTTGTGAATTTTTGTTACGCAAAAGTTCCAAAGTAATTTTTAATGAATTCAATTCACCCACTATTGTATTTGATAATCTCATTAAATATTCGACCCTACATTTTGTGTTGTAGAGTATATAATACACATACATACAAATCTAACACTTGTATGTTTACTATAACTGAAACTGCTTGATTGAAAAGTTGTAGAAGGCACCCTTACGGTGCTTTACAGCAACATAGGACCTCCATTTCTACCCGTCTACAAAGGGTTCATACAGAACCTTGATATATTTTCCAAAATTCTACAATCCCAACAATCCATTGTTTTCCAAATTCAAGAAAAATGAAAGTGACAATATATTCCACACTGATTATAGATATCAAAACCACCACCCAAGGAGGAAGATCCTCTCCCCTAGCAGTTATATATATAAATTCCCTGTTCAAAATTCACAGATTGTTTATTCCAAATATATAAAGATTTACTATCAGTTCACCCAGTCATAACCTTCTATCCACCACTAGAATAATAATTCACTCTTCCCTTTATATTTAGATCATAATAAACAATATAGGGGAACATATTCATACATTTTATATTTATGTGAAACCTAACCTATCACCTAATATCATCTTTAAAACACTCATAATAGCAGCCTCATCCACCAGCAATTATAGAATAAATAACACAATTTAAAGGAAGCATACATTATAATCCATTAATATCATATTTCCAAACATAAATTTAATAAACACGTCAATATTATCCTACCATTGGTATTAGGGATAATAATTCTCTAAAAAAATCCTTTAGACATCATTTAGTGAAATTCCCTATTTCTTCCCAGTCTAAACCAAAATATCCCATGAGTACATCACTTTTCAGCAAGAATTAGTTTCTTCTATCTTGAACCATTTCAATATAGGCGTCTCTATGTTAACTATATTCAGTTTGATAGAATTAAACCAAATTTTACCTCTATCAGTTCCACTATCTCCAATAAACACTAGAGCAGACCCCATGTAAAACTCTATCTTTAGGTTAAAAATATGATGTATTTTCATCCCTTAGTCTCACATCATAAACTATATGAAATGATAAATGTTATCAATGAACATCCACTCCCTTTTACTCTAAACCAACTGGATTCTTATCCAACTAATGTGGGTGAATTATCAGTAATATTATATTCTATCACTACCATTAATTGATAAGGTGATCGAATTTATCTATAACTCCATACTTTAATTTTATAGATCATATAAATTATTATCAATTTCCAAAATAAGTGGTGTAAAAAATATCCATAACAATCAATTCCTCTTATACTATTAAAATTATTTCTACAAAATCAGTGTCATTTCCGTCAACCCATCCTAACCAGGGCCGTGGTTAATGTAGGTTAACCCACACTTCCCAATCTCATCATCTCATTTAACCCAATTCTAAATTCCCAAAATATGAAACAGTTACAAATTTATCATAAATAATTATTTTAAACAATTCAATTAATAATTTCTGCAAGCTAAATAATTTTACAATTTTATGAGGAATTGATTCTTTTAATTAATTAAAAAATATTAGAAGAACTGTATTTCTCAAAACCAATATACTTTTCCATATATTCTTAACATCATATATGAAAAAGACATCCATTAGATCCTTAAATTTTGCATGTATATAAACATCACACCTCACCATCTCATGAGTAAAATAATAAAAATAACAATTTCTATTAAAACATGTATCACTAATGTTGAAATAATATTGAATCATAAAAAAACATCATGAACTACAATACCACAATGGGAAAATATGTTTTACCTTGTGTGTGGTTTAAATAATCTCATTCCTGAGTTTATAATCAAGGCCATACAAATCCTATTATAATATTTACCTTTCCCAACTTATAAATAAATATATGAAAAATTATTGCATTACAACCTTGTTGCTTCTCAGACTATGTGACATTAAACATGTGCCTCATGTTGGTTCTTCTCATGACATAAGGAATTTATCCTAATAAAAATGAAGAAGTCAACATGCAATGAGGGTCTAATATATCATGATAGAAGACAATTACCAACTTACTAGAGTAATAAATAGGGAAAATAGTTAAAAAAATAAAAAAAATTATAACCAACAACCAACCATTATATTAATAATTGACAAAATGGGTTGAGTACAATAATCCAATGTAAAATGTATCTCAATCCATGAGAGTCTGAAGTGATAATAGAAACCAGAATGAAGACAAAAAAAATGATCGTCACATTAAGGTCTGATAACATGTTTGTTCTCTTAACCCATGCACTATCCCATTTCAACGATCTATCAAAGATCCCTATCCATTATCCCTAACTAAAAAAATAATTTCCACCCCTATACCCTAATGCAACCCAAGCAGGCTAGGACTAAACCCCAATAGTTGACCATCAATGGTGTATATAATAATATGTGGTATGATAATAGTTGTTCTGTTAGGAATTAGTCCCTTATGAATTCATTTTGAAAATAGTTCCAACATAGAAAACATATCTCAACCTATAATGGGAGTTTGAACCATATATCAAGGGGTTATATCATTTCATACATATATCCCCAACAAATGTATCCAATCCATGATCATGAATGTGATGGACAATATCCATGAATTATGTGGATCACCCTGAAAAACAATATTACCATGTTGTTGTCTATTATGACCAACATCCATTCCCTGATGTGGACAACCATGACCAACATAATAATCATGCTATAAAATTCCATGACCAAAAAATATATATGTTTAATAAAAATGAATTTTCAGTATTTGTCCTTCTTGAAACTTTTTTATCTAAATATAAAATCAAGGGGTATACCTCACACATTTTTTCTCAACTCTCATTCTATAATACATTCATTTCCATTTTCCTACATTCATTCATAATACTGTTGAGAATTTGTAATATGTTTGAATAATTATCTTGTCGTCTAAATAAGTTTGACATTTTACCATGTTAATATATTAAGCATTATTTCAAATGTATTAACCAACAAAGTCATTTTATCCATAATCCATCCACACTAATTTCCTCTCTTATGTAAATGAAACAATACATTAGTGGACTTAGGCCCATTTGACTCATATTTATTAGACACATTGAGACTAATCAATTTTCAAAAATATAATTATAATCCATAATTTTCAAATTCATATCAAATAATATAATTCAATGCAAAACTGAAAAAAATAACAACTACATACATAGAGAATATAATTCCATGAGTATGATAACTCTCATAAAGACAATCTAAATATAGTTTGTAGATGACACACCATTATAAAATTTCCCTTGAATCAATAAAAAACAACCTTAAATACCCAATCTAATAATTCAGTGGAAAATGGTTTGTAGATTCATATGGATATAAAACATTCAACCATTATTATTCTAGAAAATTGAATAAAGGGGAATCATAAACTCAACCTGATATATGATTATAAACCAATGGAACATCAAACACCTAATAATCTTGTGGTATTTATCTTTTTAATATGAGAGGGATCATGGATTACACACAAGGATACTTGAAATAAGTGAGGATGAAATTGGGTGAAGGTCCAATAAGAGTGAGGGTGGAAAATGGGAAATTCCACACTTTTTAAGAGATATGTTGTTATAAAAAAATACTCTAATGATGATGTATACTCTACCCATGAGAGGTTCTAAGTAACATTGTTTTCTATGGATAAAATTTTTTTCCCAAATATTATAGAGATCATGTTGTCGGATAAATCCATGGTTTTTGAATTTTTACCCTCTACTTACAAGGATTAAAAACTAGGCATTACCCATATCTAGGAAACATGGATATATTAATCTATGTTCCAACCACACACAATGAATTAAGATGGATACATATACAACTTTTCATATCTGTCACCCCATGACACTTCCAATACCTTTCCTATTCTTGAGAGGCATTTCAAAAATATAATTCAAGTCACATAAATCAATGATTAAATAAGAATACAACTCATCGAATGGTTTTGGTCATAATTGAAACATTTAAAACCCATTATAAAATTTAAAAACCTCTACGAATGTATCTTGAGGCATGTGGGAACTCATAATAACAAATCATTGAAAATAAAACTTTTTACCTTTAAAAATTGTATAATGCATGATGTCAAAATATTGTTATAAAATATATATTCTTGAAGCATGACATACATATCATATGGAATCATATTCAAATCATATTTTCGCTTTTTTAATATCATTTCAAAGAATAAATATATCCCAATTGATTCTATATGAATAATGTAACCATTTTTCTCCATAAATTTCTATCCCTCAAGCCTATTTATTACTAAATTCAATGGATTTCTATATCATAATCACCCATAATCATGAACAATATCGGGCACACCAAAAATAAAAATATAATTCTCATGTTCCATATAATTAATACAAAAATTCTAATTCTGAAAATTTTAATCCTAAAACTCTATAAAATGATATTAATCCTTGGGGTAATCTCATTTAGTTATCTCGTAAAGAAGAGAAAAATTAATTATTTCTTATTTTTTATATTTAAATCAAAATTTCCTAAAATATTTAGAAAATTTGTTTTTTCAAAAATAAAAATGTGTATATTTAAATTAATCATTCAATAGAATATTCCCTATAATTTTAAAAATTTTATTCATGTTGTATAGATTATGAAGACATTATTTTTGTACTTTTATAAAAAATTACTTACACAGAAAATGTTTAATACAACTCTTTAAAAATATTTAAAATAAATGTGAAAATTAATAAAAATTTAAATTCAATATACATTTTTGAGTAAATAATTATATTATGTAAATATTTTAATGATAATATACATGTAATTTATGTATTCAATATTAATAGTTAAACTATATATGAAAAATCTGTTACAACTATTATAATATCTAAATACAATTTTATTGTAACATAAGTGAAATGAATTATTAAAAAAACATCTATATTTTTAATTCAATGATTAACTATATTTATAGGTGGATCATTCACCATAGTATTTTTTTAAATTTAATAAGTATTTACAAAATTAAGTTTATATGGGAAATCCCATACCTAATTTACTCAGTTGTATTACATGTCTTAAAACCCTTAAAATAAACATATATTAATTATTTACCTTCACAAAGGTCATTTTTATTTTCATTATAAAATAAAAATCTATTTTATTTAATTTATTAAGATTTAAAATATTCTTATTAAATCAATAATGTACATGTGATATTTTTTCCTAATATTATTAGTTATTAATCCCCAAAAATTTGTTATATTGACTATAGTCAATTGTTTATTTTTTATTCATTTATTGTATATTAACCATTAAATAATATTCATCAAAATTTATCACATCACATCATTGAGTTGGTATTCTATACGTATGGATGTACGATGATACCATATTTTAAAGAGTGGAAGGGTAAAAAGGTTTTTAATACCATATATTATAAAACTATTAATTATCTTCTAAATATAATATATATTTAGTAAATCCATCATAAAAACCACCCTTGTGTGGTAGTTATTAAAAACTAATGACATAATTTTGTGATGTATTAGTCCATGCCTTCCTTGGGTTATTTTTTCATTTATCATATGATCGAAAAATATATGAGAATGGGGTTTACATTAATCATAATCACATTTCAATATATTAAAGGTACTGATGTTATTATTAAATAATAGTAAAATATTATTTCGATGAGTTTGAAGAAGAAATATATATATATGAAACAATCGAAAATGAATAATTTCACCTCTTTAAAAAAACCATCATTGTATTATACAATAAGACATATTTTGTTGGTTCCTAGTCCATTATACATAAGAAATGAGGTGGGATGTTGGGAAAAACATAAGTAGGAACTGGATGAGGTAGATTAGTCAAAATTATTTAAGAATATGTTATTTGTGGTGCTGATGAATATATGAGTAGATGAAAAACATGAAATTTCATAAAATATATAAATATAAATAATGTATTTCTCCACTAAAAATCATCAAATTGGACATGTATTCATATAAAAAACAATTTATACTATAATGAAAATCATTCATTGTAATTGGAATAGGTTATTCATTCATTTTAAACCTTATATTTTAAATTATCCTCATCTTAACCTCTTTTTATCAGCAAATGTAGTCACATATTTTTTAATATTAATGGTCAAAAATGTTCTTCAATGGTGAAATGTCGGTCATTAATGGATCGAGGATTATAATTCTAACAATTCCCTATCCCAATTATTTAATTTAAATATTTATGGGTTTTTAATCATTTAATAACCTCCTTTTATCTTAAAATACCATTAATGTTATATTTGTGATTATTCATTGAATTTGTATTTAATGTTTATATTAATAATATTTAAATTATATTACATCCATTTTAAAATAAAAAAAATTATTATTAACATTTAAGTTAATATAAAGTAATAATTAATCAAAAATTTATAACATATTATAAATAAAAATTCTGTTAGAATTTTTTCCATTCATTACATACAAGCACTAATTTAGCATTGTGTAAGTATTTAAGGAAATTATACTATCACTAAAAAAATTTCACTATAATCATAAAATTAATTTAATTATACTCAAAATAACCCTTTTAGTTCATTAAAATTATATTTTTATCCATTTGAAAACATATAAGAGAAATGGATTTCGGAAAAAAAAAATTATTTATCCATCTCAAAATATAGGATAATTGTTAAATTAAAAGAAATGTTGAAATATATTTATTTATATTAATTTATATGATAAATTAATATAAATAAATAGTAAAATTCAATAAGCACATGTTTTATAGTGTTATTTAGGATTTATATCAAACATTATTCATTATTTTAATCCATTTTACCCTTACAGTGATGACATAATTTTTATTTTGGAGAATATTTAAATAATTTAAAAAATAACATGGAAGTATTAAAAAATATAATAATTCATTAGTAAAAATATGGAAATAATTTTTTATTATCATTTTTTCATAAGTGGTGGAAACTAATTTTAATATATGCTCATAATAAATATTTAAAAACAGTTTTTATAATATCATAGTTTTATGTATAAACAAATATTTATATTAGAATAATATAATGTTAATTAATATGAAGTTATTTGTAATTTTTTAATAAAATTTGAAATATTATAAGATAAAGATAAATTTAACATATAATGGGACTATTAAATAATTTGTTTTAATGAAGAGAAATGAACCTTTTACGAAAATTATACATTTCTAACTGTTCAATCAAAAATCAATCATTTTAAAAAATATCCAAAATAAATATATAGGATATTTTGAAATTTTGTTTTAATTTTTTAATTATTTTTCTCATAAATTTTTAATTTTTTCCTAAAAAATTAAAAATAACCTTTCAAAAACGAAATGAAATCCAATTTTAATGGAAACATATTCTTGGAGAAAAAAAATTCACTATACTCACTCCTTAACAAATAATCATAAATAATGAATGTTAATTAAATAATTTTATATATAATATACTCATTTCATTAAGATCATTTATAATTAGTGATTAATAAAATATATTATGATAAAAATAAATTGCGCAAATAAAAGGACATTATAAAAAATATATCATTTTTATTTTAAAAGCTTTATTTTTATTCCTAATGAAATTATAAAAAATATATAAATAATTGTTGATTTTTTTAAAAAATCCTCATTTAATTTATAATACTGTTATCTTAAATGATATTCTTCAAATAGATGGATAGTTTATACCTATAATATTTAATGAAATTTATTTTAAATTTAAATAAATTTTATTTTAAATCATTGTATTTCATGTTCCACACAATATAAAATATATTATTTAATGATAAATAATTATAAATTATAGGGGTGTTATAGTTTTAATTAACTAAATTCTATATTTCTCCACCTTAGGGATTCTAAAAATTATATCCAAAAAAGTCATTCATGATCCACATCTATCCAATCGATCTCTAAACATGTATATCTTCTATATACACAAAAACTACCTGATCACATGTATCATG
Source organism: Viscum album (assembly GCA_963277665.1). Lineage (NCBI taxonomy): Eukaryota > Viridiplantae > Streptophyta > Magnoliopsida > Santalales > Viscaceae > Viscum > Viscum album. The sequence continues at coordinate 2,008,907,058 of OY728136.1, read as the reverse complement.
ATTGGGTGAGTATTACATTCCTTGTATCACACCAAAAATATATTGAAAATTCCAGAATGTAATAATCAACATAGCCCCTAGAAAAATAATTTCAATGAGTTGGACAATAAATGAAACAAGAGTACAATGTCTGATGAAGGATTTCAGAATCGATAATAGTATTATAGTTGGAAATGAATAATATTTCTAGATATTCTCTAAAATAAGAATCCATATGTACATATGGAAGGTCCTGATCATGTCAAATATAATTCTCACATGTCATATCCATATAAAAACATGTAATCAGAGATCAATAGAAATTCATAATGCCTGAAATTATTGGCGAGTGACGAAACATGTCTCCCATGTAAATACCCCAACTACACTAACTTGGATCCAATGGTTACATTATAACCCTTATATTAGATAAAATGTATCATGTCTCAATGCTCAGAATATTTTCGTATAATTGGAATTCTAGAAAAATAATTGAATTTATAATACATTTTAAAACAATATATACCAATGTACTGTCATTGAAAACTCCTTTGTTCCCTGTATCATATATATGTATATTAGTCACAAAACACTTCCTCATATCAAGGGAAAAGATAAAAAATAATAATGGGGCTATATAATATGGTAATTAAGTGTATGGGTATAGTAGAAGTTATCATTAATTAATAAGAATAATAAATATGGAATGATAAATAATTGAAATATGACATTTAAATAGTATCTTCATCATAATATATAAAGAATTATGGATGATAAAATAAATAAATATAAATAATTACATGAAAATGAAACATATAGATGGATATTTCAAAAAAAAATAGAAATATATACATTAATAAATAACCTCATAAAGACAAAATGGATAATTTTAAACATCTGAATAATAAAGTCTGAGCATTCAGATTTTTTTTCAAATTAATGGGTTGAAACTCACCTATTTTGGGCAACTAACTTATATTTTGAGACATGTCGATGCATCGAGAGAAAATATATAACTAGGAATCACCCTTGAATTACCATATCTAGTGAATTCCTTATATAAAATTAGTGAAATATAATCAATATGGACATTATTAATTTAAAACTAACATAAAAAATGTAAATACATACCCCAATCAAATAAACATCCTCAAAATCCATCTAGAGTAATATGGTGAATGGTATTAAAATTTCACATTAGTGAAAAAAATTATGATAATCCATGTAATTAGATAATATTGATTATATTAATACAAAATATCCCATATGGATCTAAATTAATTTTAAGGTTATATATATTTAATGAATATAAATTCAAGGATAATATCCTTTAATAATTCTAGATGAATTTAACCTGGGTATTTTATGAATAACCACTTAAAGGTATATCATTAAAAAAAAATAAAAAAAATATTTATATTAAAATATCCTAGGAATACTGTAAATTAATTGTATAAAAAAATTGATTGGTAATTATGTTGGAAAATACTTTTCATGTCATTAATGTTAAAAGAATTATTTCATTCAAATTTTCGTAAAAAAATGGCCATGATTGGAAAATGACATGAAAATTCCATTCAACATTTCCAATAGTTACAAAAATCTGATAAAAATATAATCATTAAATAATTTTGATACCGTTTAAATCATTTTAGAAAATGTTCTTATATAACATGGCATAAGATGAAAAATTATTTTTGGCAAAAGATTGAAATAATGTTTGATTTTATTTAAAACATTTTATAAATAATTTTAAGAATAAAATATTGTAAAATTAGGATTATACTTTAAAAATTAATCAATAAACATATGATGATGAAAATTAATTATTTCTTGATGTTCAACACAAATTATTTCAATAATAGAGACTTAAAAATAAACAATCCTGAATAATGATGAGATTCAAAAATAATCCCTAAATATTATGGTATCATTTGAATCGTAAGACCAATGAATGAAATAAAATATAATAAAACGTTAAATATTGGGATAAAAATATATTAATGAAATAACATATCAATTATTTAATTATATACAGAACATGACGGAATTTGTTTTTGAATATGTCATAAATCATATTGAAGTAAAAGCGAGATGACAAGCTGGTAACTAAGATTTGACATCCCACATTTCTAACTAAACTTCCTATAAAATATATATTTATTTATTTGAAAAATATTATACAACAATTATTCAATTTATTTTCCAGTTATTATTTTTTTATATAACTTTATAACCTATTTAATTACAATTCATTATTGAAATTATTAATTTGGGTGATTGTTTTTTTGATCTCATTTTATATTCTGGATAGGTAATTTCAGTACATTAAAATTGCAAATGGATAAATAATATCCTGATTTTAATCATAATTTATATATCATACATAATAATTATTTAGTTTTTTATATCAATCATCAAATTTAATACATAAGAAATGGATCACATTGTTCAAAGTGAAGGTAGGTTATATGTACACATGAGAACTATTATAATTTTTCTCAATGTTTAGAAAAAATGAACCTAAATATAAAATAACCTATATTTTTTTAAACCTATACACATAATTCATAATAATCAATTGAATTTTTATTAAAATTGGTTTATAAATTATAAAACATTTCACATCGCGTTATTGATGTGGTAATCAAGACACACACATGAGGGATATTATTGTTTTCCATCTGATTTGAATATAAGATGTTATATGTGATATTATATTTGAAGAAGCATATTTATCTCATAATAATAAAAAATATTTCACTATAATTATCATATCTAACATCAATTTTACATATAAATGATACAAGAATCACATCACTTAGTATGGCGATAGTCTATCGTAAACATGATCCACATTATAAAATCCTCCAATGACTGGATTGTTTGAACATATATTTTATATAATAATTCCATAAGAATAATAATTAATTATAAATTAAATATTTTTCATGCATCAATATATACATTTTATAAAATATGTTCTTGAAAATGAATTACACCATCTTTCGAGGTGGTAGTCAACCGTAAACATTATCGATGGTTTTTTTAATCAGATAAACGTGGAAATTAATATGGGTTATATTATTAACATAATTACATATTAATATATGGTATATTCAATAATCATTTCCTTATTATATTTTAATAATATTTGATGGAGTTGTTAGAAGAAAGAAATAAAATACTCATGATATTAATTTTACATCTTCTTTATAGAACTCTATTGCGTTTATAGCAAAATGCTTCCATTATATCCTTTTCAACTATATTATTTTCCTCTAATAATTATGTTTAAGATTAATAATTGTAGGTTTTCATATATTATACTATCTAATGTGTTTTGGATGTGAGAATATGAGAAATTATTCGGTGGCTTTTTATAAGTGGGTGAGAGGACACACTACTAGTTTTAAAAAAAGTGATATCGAAATGTTTAAGACTAAAAAAGCCATCAGAATGGTTCATTAGAACCACATATACCTTTTTAGGTCAATATATGGAAATAAAATGGTGTTTGTAATGGTTTTAGGTTATTTGTAACAAAAATTATCAATGTTTTAACCAGGGTACACCTATTAGTACATTAATAACAATTATTCATTTTTACTAATTTTACTGTTTGTAATTATAAAAAATTATGTTCACATTATAAGATAATATAAATTATTATGATTCAAAATATATATTCTATTTTTTCTCATTAAATATAAATAATTTCAATAATAAAATTTAAATATTCGCTCATATGTTTTTCCAACAAACATTTATTCCAAAGAGAAACAATCAAAAGTATAAAAAATATTCCAAATTCAATTTCATATTGATTCCATTGATCTAAATTAGTAAAAAGATAATATACTTTTTCTAATTTATAATTAAAAAAAATGTTAAACATATTATTTTTCTTTTAAAATTTTGTTAATGAAATTGTTGTTTTAAAAAAAATCTTAATTTTTAAATATTTATAAAAAAACCATTTCATTAAATGTTCCAAAAAACACCACAATATAATTTTAACATTTATTTTTTAAAATTGATATTTATTTTATCAAAAAAAATATTTTAAAAAATTTAAAAATAATATTTAATTATGTTTAAAATTTTCAAATAATAATACTTTCTTAAAAATAATATTTTTTAGAAATCATTGCTTTATATTTCAAATGAATATTATTTAATTTATAAATATAGTTAAAAAATTAATTAATTTAATACATGAATGAAGCCTGAATTTCTTATAATTTATTTTTTATTATTCACATACACCAATATAACAATAGGGTTATAATTTTCATGTTTCGATAAAATATATTTATAGTTTGACACATTTCTTTCAAACCCGGAGTTAAATACATTAGAAGCTGTCAAATAGGTTGGATTTATGTAAAAATTAATTTTACATATAGTATTCAGGTGTGACATAAACATATAATCATTGTCTTTCATTCCATATATGTTTTTTAAGATTATTCTCCCCTTTTAAAATCTCACCGTGCTACACAATACCAACCACTTCTACATGAAGAAATGAAATCCCTACAATTTTATCTTGATGTCGGTAATCATGTTCTATAAATATGAGAATATCTTTCCAAGGTCACCAAATAACAAAAATTGTTATTAAAACATCCATTTGATAAGATCAGAAGTATATAATGAAATTCATTAGGAATAACATAGAACAACGTTCCAAACAGGATATCATTAATGTGAATGGAAGATATGTATTTTGAAGAGATTTCTAATTTCCAATGAGTAATAGAGAGTGATAGAGAACATGGTCCTGCTAAGGTTAACCACCAGAATAATATCAGTCTGTGATGAGTAAATGGTTCATTTGATTATTTCAAAATCAAAATTCAAAGATATGTTTTCTGTTCCGATAACTTTTTCTTGGAGTTGAGAATTCTTTTACCATATGGAATGAAGAAATAATAAAATATACATACTTGATATAATTCTATTTTATTGTAATAAATTCATACTTTTTTTATTCTATTATCATAATATATTTCATCTAATAAAATAATTAAGTAATATATTTAATGATTTTTTCTTCCTCTAGAACTAAATGTTATATTTAACTAGTCATTAGATCAAAATTATTATGAAAATACATTCCTCATATATTAATATATTTTCCAATAATTGTTTTTTGAAAATTTATCTAATAACACATAATGATCAATTTTATCTATTCTATAAACAATAATCGAATAAACTCATCAAAAAAATTTCTAACATATTTTATGGTCCAGAAATTTTATAATAGAGGTCAGTAAATAAATGTTCTAATCTAAAAACAATATAATGCGTAACATAATGTGAAATAAATAATATATGAATACATTAATTTGTATATCACCTTAATAAAATCATGCATGATTATAAAAATAAAACCCCTGAGAGTGAAATATATTCGTTAAAACCAAACATGTAGTAGACTCAAAAAATGATAACATAAAAACTCAATTCATAAATAATTTTCAAGGTCACCTATATTATCCCATATATATCTATTATATTTTTTTATCTCAATGTAGATCACAAATTTATGTTTTCAATCTATCAATCATTCTTTTTTCATGATGTTAAACGTCCAACATAAATGTTTTTCATGGTTACAAGTATCATTCAATATATTCAATCAATTCCATCAATAAAAACAACAACAATACAATCCATATATATTTTTGAATTAATATAATTCTAATATAATTAAAAAAATTAGTTATGCAGTTTATTTCTTGATTTTTTTGAAAATATAAATAATCATTCCACGTCTTCAGTTATAATTTCATAAGAAATACCTTGATCAATTTAATTCTGTTGAGGTATAGTCCCATGATTCTTGGAAAATTAATTTTTGTATTTAACAATATCATTAAAGTTGAAACAAAAAACCTAAAAGGTTTTGTTTAGGATATTCCATTCACACACATGATTTCATTTAACTAAATTCCCCAAGAATACTCTAATTCCCATTAATAAAGTACCATGGTCTTTTTTATAGAATTATCATATTTGGAAAACCCCCTTTTTCCATTATTCCCATTATTTATTTTTTATCTTCCATCATCTTTATCACTTTCCCAGCTAAAAATACATAATAATTAAAGAATTAATTTTTTCCTAATTTAATATGATACCATATCCTCACATGATTATAATTTTTGTGATATTATATTTCTTAGACATATTAATGTAATATCATCATGGAAATGGTCATTATTACTCCTTGAATTTTGTTCTTAGATAAAGTTCTCATTCTCCATAATAGATTAAATTTATAAATGGTGTAATATATTTGATTGAATCATAAATTTATGTACCGTAATAGAAAATTCTAAAACTAATGGAACACATTTACTAATGAGAACAATTTATTCATGGTTGATATCATTATCATTAACATGGATTACATTGTAATGTTTCGAAATCATAAAAATTCATTCAATTCATTTATAATGGTCTGTTAAAAAAATGTGAATTAACCCGTGAATATACTAATGAAGCGTTAAACGAAATGCATAGAAAGGATGATTTTTTATGTACTAGGTAATGATCTAGTCAAGATTGTTGTTCATTTTTATGAGTTATTACAACTTGGTAAATTCATACTAGAACCATGTCCATGTGAATTGTCCAAATAGGGATAAATTTCTAGTTAAACAACATAATCTCTATTTTACCAAAATAGTATAATGTTATTATATTTATAAAATCAATATATATCATACGATTTTTTCCAAATTGTATTTTTTCTATAATATTGTTCCCAATGATACTAGTAAACATGATATGACCAAAATTTAAATACACCACCTCCAGTAAAATTAAGCCACTAGTTACTATATTAAATTATTACTAGATAAAATTAATCACATATCGATGAATTTAATAAATTAAAAATATTCATAAACTATATATATATATATATTCACTAGATATTTAAAAATAAAAAATAAAAAATATATTTTCATTAATAATTACATTATTTCATTAACTATATCAAGGTATATCAATGAAAAAATACTTCTAATTATCCTGGGTATAATAAAACCAATTAACAGGGTGATCTTGATTCTTAGAAATAGAATTTGTATAGTAAAAGAAATCATAAATAAATAATCATAATAAATAATGAATGATATATAAATGAAAAATATCGTATTTAAAAAGGTACATGAGAATTATATGGAATGAATAGTGGATAAGAAAATATATCCAAACAATTAATCACATGATATTGAATCGTTACCAATGGTATTATAAGTAATCAAATAATAATAGTTACATAATTAAGTGATATTATTTTTGTGTAATGCATAATTAAATACATCTGAAACATTCTTTCATGACCAATCACATGTTGTTCAAATTTAAAGAATGAAACCCACTAAATATTTCAAACTTGTTGTTATTATGAGACATATTGATGCATCAAGGGGCTGTCTCTAAATGGTATATATCTATAACTTACTCATTCAAACTCATTCATTCTATAGAAACAATGAGATTTAATCAATATAAACATTCGTATTTAAAATCCAACATATGAATTTTTTCTACAACCCCAAATGAATTAAACATAATCCTAAACAATCTGGAGTTAGATGGATAATATTAATAAAAGAATACATCCTTAGTCAATATAATAATAAAAATTTAAAATATATAATAATGATGATATAAATACAACATGTCATCAATGTATAATAAGTAAAAGAAACTATTATATTCCTATATAAATAGAAAAATATTTAAAATATATTTAAAACATTATTGAGACAAATAACGTTTGATTTTTTAAAATAACATTTTCAGACAAAATATTTAAAAAAAATTAAAAATACTATTAATTGGAAATAACCAATTAAAAATTTAATGTATTCTCTAAAATCATTTAGTTTCCATGATGGATGAAAATGTGATTCTTGTCATAAATAATAAAACTAAGATTCCTTTCACCTTCTCTGTTAAATATAAATGGGAATTGTATTGAAAATGACATTAATATTCCTTTAAGTAATTAAAAATTAATACATGTGTAAAAATTTATTTTACAAATCCCATTTATATTGTTAAAATAATTTTTCAATAGTTTTTTTTGAAAACATGGTATTTTAATAAAAGTGATTTTCTACTAAAGAGTGAAATGAAGTCAGATTTTATTAAGAACAAATCCTCAAACATTAAATTTCCCAAAAATAGGGAAATGTTAATATTAATATAATATATCATGTGAATAAATTTTATAATTATATACATTTATTTTATGATATAAATAACAAATAATTCCCCCAAAGGAGATATAAACAAAAACAATCTTCAATAATGATGAAATTGTGAAATAAACCAATATCACATTAGTAACATTATAATCATAAGCCCCATTAATGAAAGAATATCAAATAAAAAAATTAAATTAATTTATTTTAATTATATTCATGATATAAAATATCAAAATGGGTATTATATATAAAAAATGGAATAATTAGTGAATCTAGATTTTCACTCATTACGGATAATGTGAGAATAGAATCCCATACATCGGGTTCAAATTCCCTTTTATGTGTCTAAAACATGTGTATAATAAGTATATGTTAAATTAAAAACTATTAAAGAACCATAATAATATATTCCATAAGAAATATTATTTATCTATAGTCATTTATCACCAATTTAATAACATTTCCTTGTTAAAATCTCTATATCATGTGATAATTTATATGTTTTTCATGAATTCTTTGGTTTTTATTTTTGTCATTATTAATTGATATCTGTTAATTATATTATAAATTTCGTGAATTTTATAATTATATAATCTTTTCATTGTATATGTTCTTAGAGTTATATTTAAATGGTAAACATAAGAAATAAATTACCCTTTTCAAAGAGGTTGTTGGACGTACAAATGCATGAAAAAGGTTTCCATATCTCTCAATAATCTAACAGAAAGGAAAATAAATATTAATTTTCATTTAATTAATAGTTTATATTTTTATATAAATTTTTCTAATCAAATCCATCATTATTATCATCTATTTAAAAATTAAATGAAAAACATTTCATATCATTGTGTAGAGGAGGTAGTCCACATGTATATACAAGTGAAGTTATTATGTTTCAACATATTTGAATGTAATATTTTATGAGTGATATTATATAAAGGTGGTGATGGAAAAAAAATTACATCAGTTCGTGAGGTAGAAATCATCCATACACATGATCAACACTTACAGATTCAATTTGATGGTAGAAGAAATCAATATATGTTATTTCAATACAAAAATAAAATATGAGCTGATAAAGGAAACCTTTAATATAGTTATTATCATTATTCGATAATATTTTAATGATGTAGAAGATGAAAAAAAATTTCACATGTTAACAAGTAAGCCTCTTCTCGGGATAACCCTTTAATGTTTTTACCTAAAGCCTTCCCATAATGGATTTATGAAGAAAAGAGCCATATAGTATAATTATTAAGTATTCTATAAGTTATTTTTAATTTCATTTAATATATTATTTTAATGTGTGAATGTTAGAGGAGAGGGACTGTCCATTTATATGTGGGGGACAAGAAACACTTATTAATTTTTAAATGAAAAATTGATAATGACATTTCTAGATTTAAAAAATCCACAAAAATGGTCATTATAAAACCATAAATCAGATAATTTATATATATTTTCATAAATTTATTGTAGTAAAAATTTTATATCTTTTGTTTTGGTAATTATTGTAAATTAAAACTATAGTATATCAATCATTACATTCACTGAGTTAATTAATGTTTTTCTACAATTTATATTGTTAGTGTTAAAAAAATATTATTAACATATTAGATAGGATAAGTTATTCAAAATAAATATATATAATTCAATTTTCAAATATATGTCTATTTATGTGGAAAAAATTAATTTGATATTAATCCTAGAGGCCCATCCAAAAATATGATATTACAGAGGAAAACAATCAAATGTTTAAAAAAATTATATACAACAATTTAAAATAAATATTTTCCCACTAAAATAATTTAGAATATTTTTTATATATTTTATCTTATATAACATCATAACTTATTTAAATTACAATTTACGTTTTTAAAATTTTAATATGCAATGGTAGTTTCAAATAAAAATCTCTACTTTTCACTATTCATAAAAATAATAATGTATTCTTAAAATTATTAACCATTTCACAAAAAATAATTTTAACATATCAATTTCAAATATATAGTTTCTTATAAAATAAATTTTCAAATAAAAAATTTAAATATTTATTTTAAATTCTGTGCAAAATTCAAGGCCAAACTGTCTTTTTCAAAAGTACAATATTTCAAAAAACAAATATTTTCCTTTGAATATATTTTTATTTCATTTATAAATTATAGATATCCATTAAATTAATTTCATAGTATTTTAAACCATATAATTTTGATAATTTAGTTATCAATTATTATACAATCCAATATAACGCATATGTTATAATGATCATTTTTATAGAATAGTTTTTTAAAAGATTATCGTGATTCATTCCAACTCGGGGTAGTTTGATTGTTAATATATAAAACATATTGAATTTATTTAAAATAAAATATATAATAAAGTATTATGATTATTTATTATATTCTAATATTAGTATTTATTATCATATATGTTGTCAAAGAGATTGGATTATTTTAAAATAAATTCTCAGAAACCAGATTCTCATACCCATCAATAATTGATACAGTTTATGAAATGAATTCACATTCAATAATTGGGGAAGTAGATTTTAAAATGGATTTGATTGAATAAATCAAATTTAATGGAATGAACCAAACTCACATGACTGTTTATAATCTAGTTTAAGGAGTCTAATATCCTCCATTATTCGTTGAGGATGGGTCATATGTAATTTAATTAATTTCTTCCATGTTATAGAGATTGAGTTCTATCCTCCATCAATTGTAATCTACAAAACCAAAAACATGTTATTTGTTGTATTGGAAACTCAATAGGGGTGAATTGAGTTCCTACATAAAATTTTTGTAAAAACATCATCATTAAAAAATCCCCTAATTTGAAAACAACTTAGTTAATTAAGTTGATTGATACATACGTGTTCATTTGGTCAATATGTTTCTCAAACGGTGATTAGTCCTCAGATGAATTAGTGTAAAATAATAATTCAACATCTAAAACATGTTTTTTGAAGTAAACAAAAATACACACTAACTAGAACTAACTGTTAGATTTAATTTAGTATAGTTTAATGTTTTGAAATTATGTGAAATTGAAAATGGAAAAATATAGTATTACAAATTATAGTACACATCATAGTTAAACATGAGGTTTGGTCTCATGCCGATAATTAATCCCATCTACATGGTGATCACCTTCCACATACTATTTATTTTAAAAATAAATAGGAAACATGACCTTTATCTAGAATTTCACCAATATTCACTAACTGTCTGAGGATCACACTCTCTTGCAAATTTCATTGTGGGAATGGCACACAACCAATACACATATAATATATTCCACAGTTATAGATGGGATTCAATGTGTATATAATATTTGGGGTGAGGATTTCCAGCTACCTCTAGTTCAAAAACATGAGATAGCCTGTAACAAACAATCACACACTTCTCCGAAATGTAAGATATTGAAAACAAATATAGAAAATTTTATAAATATTGAGATAAGAAGGATTTGTGTTTTCGGAGTTTAGCTCTTGACTCATTGTAGTGATGAAATTGTTGTTCGAGTATTTATATGCATGTTCTCAACATAATAGACTGTTGCAACTCCAGGATCTACCTTCCAGGTACAACAGTGTTCTGCTACATGGTTTGGAAAAAAATTTACGATGCAGAAAAGATAGCCTTTCATTCATTCAACCAAATGATCTTCTTGATGCTCTTGGTATCACAATGTGAGTGATGGTGTTATTATTTGGTTCTCCAGATTTAGCATGTAATGTTCTTTTCCAACGAATTCATCTCTAAAATTCTCGACATGGGTTTTCTATTATATATATTGGGTCCGAAAATAGAAATTAGAAAACCATGTTCAGTATTCTGCATACCTAATACTGTCTCTAGATACGGTCTCTTGATATGTCTAAAAATATCATTAATTAATGTTAGAACCATTAATTTCACCAAATATGACTTTTAGAATATTCTTAATAAATTGTCAATGTATGGATTAGAAGATTGTGTATTGGAAAACTGGGAGAAGTAGCCTTCTCAATTGAAAACATCATCAATATAATCATTGGTTTCCTTCATCTATACCCTTCATCGGTATCCTTCATCAGTACCTTTCATCTGTAGCCATCATTAGTAGCATTCATCGGTAGCATTCATGAGTAGCCTTCATTGTTATCTTTCATCAGTAGCCTTCATCAGATGCCTTCATTGATTTCCTTCATTATTAGATTTCATCAGAAGCTATCACCTGTAGCCTTCATCTGTAGCCTTCATAGATATCATTCTTCAGAAGGATTTATCAATTTCATTCATCAGTAGATTTTTACTAGTTATATCACATTGATAACTCAGTAGTGAGGTTGCAATATTGTTTCCTTTGTTGTTAACATCTAGTGGTAACATTTATCGGTAACCTATAGTGGTAGCCATTATCATTAACCACTAGAATAAACCTCTATCTGTAACCACTAGTGGTTACCTTTATCATTAACCTATCACGATAATCTTCTATATAGAGATATTTTGTATTGTAAATTTATTCTATAGAGTAGTGAGATTAAAGATACATAGTTATTACATGATCAAAACTATAAATATTAATGAGACATGATTATCTTATAAAATTAACATGATGTGATATTATCACAATAGGTGAGTCCAATACATGTATATACGAATAATATTAAATTTTCCTTACAATATGGAATGTTATTTACATAGAAATGATTAATTCATGAATTTAATAAAAACACTTGAACTCATGGGTGGATGTTTCATTGTTTATTTTTCATTTCAGGTGGAATCTATTCCATCCATTTTTAGAAATTATAATCATCCAAATAAACTCTTCTATTTTCTTAAAATAGTGCAACCACCTCTCATTACAAAAAAAATCTAAATTCTAATGAATCCTACATAGTTCCCAAAATTTTTATCGTTCAAATTATTCATGGAGGAATAAAATCATCCCATAATATATTTTTAGTAACTCATCTCTATTGGTGTCTTATAGGTCATCCGATAAATTTTTATTATGCCTTTAAACCATTGGCTTCATTCATTTATTCTTTGTTTGACATTCATTGGGAAAATTCAATTGAGTTATCTACTAGAATCTTCTACTTGGGCATTTTTTGTTGAATTGTATTTTATAGAGGTTTTATGATGTATCATATAATTCTTCAATAATGTCTATGTCTTTCAACTGAAAGAAATGAGTTACATAGTTATTGATGATGGTTGGTAGTAATCCAAACCAACAGATTATGTTATCCATAACAAAAGCAAAAACAATATTAGCACAATCGGTCAAACTAGATTATTCATCCAACCATTATGAAATATAACATATAACTATATATATATAATAATAACAATATGAAATTAGTGATGGTATCATTAATACTATGCATCATACATACAAAATTACAGAAATATTAATTAGTTTTTATTTAATTTGAATTATTTTTTTATATTACCCAAAAAATATAATTTTTCATCCTTCTAACAAACATCATAAGCCTTATTAAAGAATCTGGGATAAAAATTGAAAATATAAAACCATTAATGTTGACATCGTTTGTATGATTTTTCCTCCACAAGATAATGTATGACATAATTCAAAAAATTATTCAATGGTCTTCTATATTAAGAATATTCTAATGAATTGGTCATTGAATATATTAATTGAGAGTGGATCTTCCAAAACATTAAATCTTGATACAGATTTTATTTTATGCCTTTAATGAGAATTATAATGTGATGATATATAAAATGTCACCATGTAATTCCAAATATTATAATTCTAGGGTATTTCTCCTTTCATGATATGCTGTTCTTTAGGAATCAGATAATAATGTGGGATCTAAAATGGATACTCCACATTCGTATTTTGTAGTAGATTATTAAGGTGATCTAAGGAATTATTTTTTCTACCCATATTTTTTTTTTCTCTAGGTTGAACACTTGAAAAATTATAATTCTTCATGCAAATTTTCGATTAAAAAGATTATTCACCATTATGTACTCGTTTTCTACATAATCATGGAAATCTATAACTTATGATCCATGATTAAATGATCCATATTTAATCTATTACAAACAAATATAATTTTTTTTAGTGCTTCTAAGTTTACAGGTATCGAAACTAATTTAATGGAGGTATATTCCATAAAGCTTTGTTCTTGTAATTTCATTATGAGAGAGATTCTCCTAAATCATTGTTGGATTCATTGTATCATAGCCTAAATGGATGGTCTTAGTTGGATGATAGACTTATTGGAGGTGTGATTACACTCTACTTCACATAACTGACGACATTATTTTAATCGTTAGTAATATAAAATTTACTATCCATGAACTATAATCATGATAGAGTGAGAGAAATAATTCAAAAAAATTGATAAATATTATATACAAACAAACAAATTAATAAAATTATCTAATATTTTTATAAGTTTGATATTGAATGGAATTTAAAACATCCACCTCTATATTAACTATCATTATTTAATTCCCTGAAATTATATTGCATAAAACAATTTCTTTTTCCACAATGAAATATCTATTTTTATAATTATTAAAAATATTTTCTTATATTAGTGTTCTCATAAAACAATAAAATTACTTATGAAACTATAGAACCAAATAATTAAATCAATAAAGTTATTAGGAAAAACCTCAAAATAATCATCTATATTTAATATAAAAATAATTACCACACACAATTAAAATGTACATGGTGTATTAAAAATAAAATCTAGAATTTTTTTAGGATATGTTAATGAAAAGATTGACTATGGTTAGATTCTCCTAATCATCGAGATAAATTGGTACATGAAGGTATTCTAAAAAACCATCTGTATTGCAATAATGTTTTTTTTCAATATAATCGTTTCTAGAATATTATCTTTGAATGGGATATGATATTTTTCCATTGATGCAACATGTTTCTATATCATTAAATTACTACATTCCTTTAAACTATTTTTTTACTCTTCTAAGAATCATTATATTGTGTACATTTTTTGAAACAGAAATTCCAATTTTTAATTGGGACATCATGGATTGTGTTGGGTCACATTAAATAATACATTTGTAAAATTATTTCAGCTACTAAAACATGTTTTTCTTTTATTCTACAAATCCATTATGGTACGATCAATCCTCCTTAGGGTCTATATAACTATCCCAAAATCTTCTTCTACAAGATCCAAATAGGAATAGTAACTGGGTTTGATTAAATGTATATCTCCTCAACTCCTTCATATGGATTAATCATTTATATTATGAATATCATTCAATGTTCTCTCATTGAAATCGAATTAGTTGTAATCAATGATTATAGGTAATATATATCCTTCTATTGTGTAATACTATTTCAAATAATATAGTAGTGGATTTACATTATGGATTGGAGATCTTAATGAGATGACATTTATTTGATTTTTTCTTACTACTAAGGCATTAATATATGTTATCATGTTAGTTTCATTAAATAAATCATCTTACAAATGAACCATTTCTTCTTCTAACTATAATGTAGGATTTATGATTTTTTAGTGTAATTATTTTAAAATGATAAATCCTCGCCTAATTACATGGATTCAAAATGAATACCTCAATATTAAATTATTTATTTACCTTAATAATGGGATATTTAATATTTTGAATTTTTTTTACTGAATACACATTTCATTATGTATATTGAAGTGAACCATGTGTCATCCAATATTCATTGTGTTTGTTCATTCATAGAATATGATGAATTATTTTCCATTTTCATGAACAATATATAAAAAATAAAGGGTGATTTTAGTGAACACATATATTCAACCTTGATATGAATGTAGAAGTATGTAGGGAAATTCAGTCCTCTTACTCTAATTGGTATATATTCTACAAATCCATCTGGGTATATGCTGGAACTATTTTCTTCTAGACCACATCTCATGTTGGTTTCAATTCACTAATATACAATGAGGAAAACCTAATGTGATATATATCTTTAATTTAGACACCTAGATCACATTTTAAATCAATAAAATATAATGATCCAATTAAAATGGATATAGATAATGTCCCAATATATTGAAATTTTTATGTTATTGGGGGAATGATAATAATTATGATGCTTTATCAACAGATGATTCTTTCCTAACAATCATATCTCATTATCATGGAATAAAGATGTTTTAAAAATCTAACATAATATGGTAATTTATGGATTCATCAAAAGAAGGGTATATAGATATAATCATTTTGTATGGTCTACAAAATATCTATTTAATGTTGATTATATAATATATTCATCAACAGATTATTCGAGGAAGTTAATTGTATATGAATGTTATTACATTCCAATTGATTATTCTTTAATGGGTTCTCTACTAATTCATCAACAATCCTTGTTCATAATTCCTCATATATCTTATTCACTTCTTGTTTATTGTCATAAATATACTCTAAATTTTTATCCTTTCATTATTCAGGTGTTTGATATGTTTTCCACTTCACTATATAATAATGGTTAGCCTACATTTGGTATTTGGGATTTTTTATAGTTATTTTATTAGGATTATTGGGTTTTTGGTTAGAAATCACATATGAACATCAAAAATACATATGAAATATTTTTTAGGTTGTTTCATCTCATAAATCGCTACTCTGTGGTTGATAATGAAAGATCATTTGGGTGGTTTCTAAATTTGATTCCAGTGGTTGGGTGATGGTTGAAATACATTCCATTGATCATAAAATCTTTATGTTTTTTCAAAACAATTATGGTTTCTGGTATTTCTACAACTGAATGAGTGGATGTGTTGGGTGTTGATTGTGATATAAATACATCACCTAGTTTTTCTGTTTCAATTTCCTGGTCTCACCTGAGGATTATCTTTCCACATGAGGTTTTAATATAATTTATTTGTATGAAATATTGTCATGAAACATTCATTTCCATTAAATTCAATACACTTTTGAGTGTAATGGTTATGTGAAAAACATAGATGAAATTATTTTGGAGTGATATACATTCCGGAAAAATATTTCATATAATATTTTGACACTAATATTTTTATTTTGTTGACATTTGTTAGAACTATATGTGACGTGTCTAAACATTTTTCACCATGTATGCCTCTTACTGATATAGTCTAGTGCATAAATATTTTTAGTTATATGAAATATTTTACATTAAATATCTTATTTTTAATATGGATTTTCATTTTATATCACCCCAAGAAAAGGCATCAAACTGTTTCAGATAAAATTTGGAATTACATGATGGAAAAAAAATGAGGAAGTGACGTCCCCCCATTTCATAATTTTGGTATCTTTCATAATGTATTTCAATCATTACCAATACTTGTCAAATATTTGCATGTTTAAGACAGGGTAATGTGCATTTATTATATTATTGATGTGCTATAGAAGCTGGAAAATAATCACAACATGAATCATTGTTTTAATTTTTCCCTTTTACCGATATATCCACACAATAGGTTATACAACCTTTCAATCACATCTCCATAAAAATTCAATGGGAATTCCATACAACTTAGATAACCATCTTGTTCTCCCCACATCATAAATCTTGAATATAAATTTTTTAATTATTGGATATTCCAATTTCATTATTCCATTGAAAGAAATACAATGTTGAAATTACTCAAATCATATTAAATCATAGTTCATAATTATATTCTAAAGTAGAAACAATGATTTGATTATGATGATTAGTGAATTAAGCATTGAACTTATCTCTTACATTTTCTTTTTAATTGAAAGCCATTGTGTAACATTCATTGAAAAAATTCAAGGTGTCACTTGAATCAGAATGTTTCATTTCTTAAAAGTATTCCTGTTATTTTAATTTCATTTATGGTATGAAATAATTATATTTTAGGTCCATATTCAATCTATTGGATTTTTTAAATCTATGTCAATATAAATTATGGTTAGGTTTTTTTCACTACCTCCCCAACGATTGACATTTTTTATGATGTGAATAATATCATGAGTCATGAATACAATATATTCATTTACAACATATATTATATTAGTCAACCAAGTTAGTCTCTTGATTAGAAGACTACAAAAACATGTATGTCCCATTATGAGTTAATTGAAAAAATTTTATTTTAATTCTGATTGAGAAATTAATAACATTAAATTATATTAAATTGATTGATTAAAAATAAATTGATGAGAAGTGTGTTAATTTTGGTCTTGAAGGAATATTAGAGGTTCTATCATTGTTTCCATAGTTTAACCTATTCTTTTTTGTTAAATATTATGTAAGGGATTCTATGATCAGTTCCACTATCTCCCTTATCAACATTATGATTTGTGATGATATAGTTTACTAAAATATTAGGGTTTTCTACCATACATTATATGTGTGTATCATTGTTGTTATTCCTGTTGGTTAATTTTGGAAATCCATAGTCAGTTGTTTTTATTCACTAAAAAAATTGTTTTTGGCCACATTTCTATAGATTTGTCGATATTCCTTATGAACTCACCATTGATCTGCACTTGTTTCGAGGTATACATGCCTGATTGACTAGAGGGATAATTTATTTCATTTAATAAATTAATTAATATTTATTGAATAATAACCTAATAAAAAAATTTGGTAATTAAAACACTAAATTTGGAATTTAAATTACGAAGAATAAAAATGAAGGGATTAATAAATTTTATAAAATAATTTAAAATATTATCATTTGTTATATCAATCATAATATTGTTAACACAATGATTTTAACCAACCATGTGAATGGTAAATGAAAAAATTTAGGATGAATAAGTCATCTAATGATAGAATAAAAAAATAGAAATAAATTTGGATTTTAAATCATCCTTATATTATTATATAGGGCATCTCAACCCAATGCATTTAACTACAACCTCCACATAGAATTTATTTTATAGTACTATTTCAAGATTATAATGAATTAAATAACCATAGATGTAAATATATTTCAATCCTATGTAAAACTAAGGGAGCATAAGGTTTTAATTTTAAAAATTGTGTATTAATGGGAAATAATATCAAAATATACATGTATCTTTGTCATTCCACCCACATTCATGGTGTGACAAAGTGTGTCATTCCATGAAATGTAAAAGATCCTTTGAATATTCCCTTTTTATTTCTCTAAATGAACACCATGAATTTTATCCATTATGTCGTTGTCAATTCACTATTCATTGTGTCAATTGGTGTTTTCCAATAACCTCTAGCCTATTTCAGCTAGATTCGCCGCATTAATGACTAGGGTTTGATCCCTCATGAAAGGGATATCATGGGATACCATTTCTATCTAACAATATTCACCATTAAGCTAATATTAAATCAAAATATACTTCAATCCATAAAATAGAAAAAAAATTATATATCAGTATGATTAACCATTTAATAAATATAAACATCTCATTTTATATGAAAATAATGAATCATAAAATTGATATATATGGCTATAAGAAACAGATGACGTTTTAGTATTATTTATTCCTTTTATTGGTGAAAATATATTCCATAGGTATGAATCCGATCACCAAAAGAGATTGACTACTCTATAAATTATCGAAAATCATGGGTTAGCATTTAAAATTGTCTATTCAAAAAAACAGAAACATGTAACTCTCATTTTTTTAAAATCACCACCTTCAATAATACATTAGTATGATTATTCAATTGAGTTTTTTTATCACTATTATCATTGTTTTCATTTTTCTCATAGGTGAATTCATGTATGGTTAATCAATGTAACTATCAACCTTCCGTGTGCGTTATAATAATGTTTAAATTTTATTCCCCCTTGTGGTCTACTTGATCTTCTCCCTCCACATTTAATTTCCCCATGAATATCTTATTTATTTTTCATTTCATTAAAATCATTTGCTTCAGTTTATGCATTTTTAGCTTGAATACATCACCCATTATCGTATTACATCAAATATACATGAATAACATAAAAAATCACATTATTGTTATATATGTTTAAAAATAATTATGTATGTATATTTACATTAAAAAAATGGATTCCATGTGAAAAAGAAAAAAAATTTTGTATCAATGACGTACATCTCTTCACGAGAGGAAATCGGGACCATTCCATTAGATAATGTAAGATAATGAATAATTTTCTAAAATTTTCATTCTGGATGAATGGTTGGTGGATCCATTTATATTATTATATTATTATTATGTATAAATATTACATAGTTGGAGACAAGTTAAAATAATTAATCTAGTGATAATAATAATATATAATATATGTAACAATTATATACCACATATTGTTTTGAAATTGAACATATCAATGTCTATGTCTCATTTCCATATAATGTTCTTCAGTTACACATCTATATAAGATGGTATAACACAAATACGAATTTTAGATATTGAAATACCAATATTATTAATTATTATTATTAAAATAATTATTTTATTATTGATGATGTAAAACTCTAATAATAAATTCACCAAAAAAGAATAGGTATACTAACCCTTCCCCCAAATCATCCTCTTTTTTTTCAATTCATTTAAAAGATACATCCTATATCCATTTATTATTATTAAATATATATATATATATAAATGAATATACATGATGGAAGGAAAATATGTGACCTATTCCATATCCACACATTTTATCCCCACAAATAGTGCACTCTACAAGATTATTATTTAAGTAATTAATATAGTTTTACTTATTATCATTATACATTCCAATTTTCAATACACTATAACTCAGTTTGTCTCACCCTAACAATGATGTTGAAGATATATCATCAAAAGATCGCCAAAAAGTATACCAATTCTATCTAACCATCACACATAAATCATGTTATATTAACCTTGACCGAATTATATTCACTCCTCCACCCCCGATAATTCAATTATAAAAAAAAATTCCAAATTTTTTTATTATATGGGTTTTTTCACATTGGGAATTATGATTGGTGAGACAATAGTACATAATATGATATTAATAGTGCTAAAACAATCGATTATTTTCCCAAAAAATGTGTTCCTGATCTATTCACCCTAACACAGATTCCCTTTTATCGTTGCTAGAAGTAGAACTGATAATGTCCATAGATCTATAATGTGTAGCTAAAATTACATAACATTACAAAAAAAATTAGGATTTGAAAATATCATAATTTAATATAAATTAAAATTTCCACATAAATACAAAAAATATATAAACTATGATAGAAATTTAAAAAATTGATATATACTATTATTGTGGAAGTTATAATTTATCACAACCATTAATAAACATCCATGTTATTGTTGTGTTTGGGACTTGACCCCCCCATGAATAATTAATATATCAAATTCCAAATAAACAACCCCTATATGATCTCATGAATCCACCAGTAAAATAAAAAACTTCTTCTATCTTTTATACTTTTAAGAAATAAATAAAACATAAATATGAAACAACAAAAAAAGAAATTCATTTTTTAATTGAATCCCAGGAATATGAGTAATACCGGTCATATTATTCAATAGTTTGAAGTTTGGATAATACAGAAATATAAAAAATGACTTATGGATCATTGTCGAAAAATACAAAAACAATACAAATCTATTTTCTCAGTTTTGTGTATGTCATTTTTTTTACTCAAATTGAATTTTAAACTAAAGACACACACTTTTAGTCATATAACGTCATATATTGATATTATATTGATTCATACACATAAAAATTACATAAAAATAATTATCCCAAATTATAAAGACAATATTGGAATGTGTTCATAGTTTTTAGGGAGTGACACAATTTTTTTATCTAAAATTACAATTTCAAACTCAAAATGGAATATTTTAGTCTTTTCCGGAAAACAATATATTAGATTTATTTTATCATAATTTCTAGATTTTAATAATTACATATGGATTGATGTATTAATGTATCAAAAATAGCTAAATAAATTTCCATTCATTTGAATATGTCTACTATTTTTTCAATATAAATTTATATTTTAAATTAAAAGACACAATTAAATTCATAACGATGACATTATGAATCTGATTGAGGTGTGGCTAATTCCAAAACATAAAAAATTAATTTTTTTGTTGTCCTAATATATGAATACAATACAAATGTGTTTTCTCATTTTTGAGAATGTCACATATTATTTTAACTAAAAAGACATTTTTAATAAAAATATATAAATTGAGTCATACTTGTCCAATCCTCTGTCATATTGATGTGATAATAATTTCTAGAAATATATAATGTCAAATGAACTATTTCAAAAAATTTGAAGACAATATGTTCCCTTTTTCGTAGTTTTATGTGAGTGGACCATATATTGAATAAAAATGTAAACATTAAACGGATAAAAGATACATTGTGTAATGATCCGACCCATTTTTCTCTTAAAACTAACACACAACCAGTTCTGGCACATACCTGATGGTTTTTTCCAATCCTGATGGTTGGGAATGAAAATCCTGGTCATCGAACGACAAAACTGAGGGAATAATTTTTCCCAACCTAAATGAAAATACATCGAATTTATAGAGCAAGGATGAAATTATATAAGAATAAAAATATGCATATTACATTATTGTATTTAAAAAAGCGGAAATAAGACATATAAAATATTATCTAAAAATACTAAATGTCATGTCAGGCATCAAAGAGATCGAAACAGAAAATCTACTCCAACAATGTCATGGTATGTCTTCAACTATTTCACCACCAGCTACACATCCTAGCTGACATGAACCTCATTGGGTCACTATGTCACATAACCATTCAATATACTTGTATGAAAATGATGTTCTGCGCACCACTAAATTAATGCATAGGGTCTGAGCTGACACGATCAGTATGATCCCACCCATGTGTTCAATAACATGAATATGTATAATAAATATGGAATTCTCATTTTTTAAAATAAAAAATTTAATGATTAGATTCAATGAATTTTTATAAAAGATTTTCCTTTTCCTTAGTTCAATAAAAATTAAGGTATATCAAATTCAAATATCATTTTCCTTGTCATTTCCAAGAAGCATAAACATGCATATCCATGGTAACTCTAAAAGCCAAGTACTACAATCTGAAGAAAAATTATCACACCCCATGGAATTCTACATGTCTATGATGTTTAATACTCATACCATAAGATTCAAGAACAATAAAACAGATAATAGAACAATGGTCCTAGGAATAAGAGGAATACCACTTGGGTGATCCTCAAAAAATGTCAATATTTGTCACCTAGAACAACAGGCATAGGAAATAGAGGAAGGTCCAAGACATAACTCCTTGATAATCACGAATCTATAAACGGTGGCCCCGAGATAAATATTCCACCTATGTACCGATGGTAACACATGGGATAAACATAAATTTTCATATTCAAATATATGAAAAACATTCCAATCCATTTCACAATCAATTTCTTAAAATCAATGGAAAACCCATTCGTATTTCTAAATCATTTATCAACACACACAAAAAAATAAATCCTATTTCATAAATCAATTTATAAAGATTTTTTCAATGAAATACAATATGGTTTATTATCAATGTCTAGACATAGAACCACCTACCTCAATGTTCAGATGGTACACTCCAACAATGGAATCCAAAATAAATGAAACCAAAAAAATCGTTCATTGAAGGAACTAAAGAAGGAATGAATTTTTCACAACCAATAGCCATGGAATGGTGTTTGAGATGACATATCACAACGGCTATAGATGGGGTGAACAAGAAACAACTCACTCACTTCCATGGATCTGAAAACGCCTAGCTAGTGCGCTGTTATGATCAATCCCAAGGAATAATTGTGGAGAGCACATACAATGAGATACACAACATAGAATCAATTATGAACTGGAGTCAATCACATCGATCCAGAAGATGTTAAGTCTCTCAAAAATGCACCATAACTGTCTAAGGTCAAGATCAATCATTTATGGAGTAAAATAAACTGACCATAACTCATGAACGTGTGACATTAACCTAGGCGTGGATTGATTCATGGCGAGTGCCCATTAGTCAGGACTTGTAGAAAATACATGATAAGTGTTTAGAAATACCAAGTTCCTCATGTTAAAAATATTCTATTTATCCCATAAATGACATGAAACATTGGTACACTGTATATGCTAGCTCAAGACATGATCTCCCTTTTTAAAAAATGATCTTTCAAACAACGAAAAGCAATAGGTGCCAATTAATTAATGCGTACTTCAAGGTACACAAAGTGTATCTATTCTTTAGTATTGTACTAGACCCATAAAATAACAATAAATGATTTTTAAAACCAGATGTGAACAATGAAAAATAGAAAACATACTTCATCTAGGTAACTGTATTTTGTACATTGACTCATACCAAGAACATTATGTATTAGATTATTGTACCAATGATTCATAAAAAGATTAAACTATATTTTATCATTTTCCTATCATATTGAAATAATCAGAATTCATTTTCTCAGTTATGAGTATGTCACTTGTATTTTTAGAAAAATGTCACTTTTAAATATGAAGACTCAAATTGAGTCATACTAGGAAAACTATTCATAAGATTGATAAGAATCTTTTTCCTACTAATTAGTAATTCCTTATGAATTGTTTTTACAATGTATAAAAATAATATAAATTTATTTAGTCATTTCGGAGTATGTAAGTTGTGTGTTTTAGAAAAAATATCAATATAAATATAAAACATGAAATTTTAGTCACACAAGTCAAATCATTCCTCATATTAACATTATGTTGAATCATAAATGTCATAATTTATTTTAAGAATATTTTCATAAATTATCCAAACAATCTAAAATAATTTTATTTTTTGTAATTATGTCACAATTTAAAAATAAAAGTCAATTTAATGTCAAAACACATAATTTGAATCCTACTGGTCAAATTATTTTATGATGTTACATGAGAATAATTATACACATAAAAAATATTTATGAATCATTTTCATAAATTATCTGATAATACAAGAATGATTTCTGGATTTTTATTTGGTGAAACATGTTTTGAACAGAAATTTTAATTCTAAAATATTAATTGAAACTTGATGTATTATCATGATCATGCATATCATATTGAGGTGTTTGTGATTTCTACACATCCCAAATAAAAAATTGACCATTTTCCAAATATATAAAAAAATCAAATTTTTTTACTCAATTTATAGTTTATCATATTCCATTTTTAAAAAAAATCAATTATATAAATAGAGACAAATGTGGAGTCATAATGGTGCCAATATATATCATACTGAATTGAAGCGGATTTTTTTAAATCGAAAAATAAATTTATATCATTTTCTAAATGTCTGTATACAATACTGAATTATTTTCTCGGTTATGAGTTTGTCACTTATCATTTATTTAAAAATTAGTTTTCATATATAATATCACACATGGAGTCATAATATTCACACTATTAATCATATTAAGGTATGAATGATTCATATAAGACAAAAATAACATATAGATCATTCTCATAAATTATGAACACAATTCAAATTTATTTTCATGGTGTTTATTATGTCTCCTTTTTCTACTAAAACGTAATTTTAAACATAAAACATTACAATTCAATAATATCGGTCATATCATGTATTTGTCTGAC
This sequence comes from Viscum album, assembly GCA_963277665.1. Classification (NCBI taxonomy): domain Eukaryota; kingdom Viridiplantae; phylum Streptophyta; class Magnoliopsida; order Santalales; family Viscaceae; genus Viscum; species Viscum album. The sequence goes on along the minus strand of OY728136.1, from coordinate 2,008,881,232 downwards.
ATGAGACTAATTTTTACACATAAAAATTACTTATTAATCATTTTTGTACATTAACATGACAAATTTATCACGTTTTAATTGCCTTTAGCGAGTAACAAAAGTTTAAACTAAAATTTGAAATTTATATTCATAATAGCCAATTTGAGATATATTAGTCACATCATGTGTTCGATAGAGGTGTGGATGATTCCAAATAATTAAAAATAACATATGAGAAATTTTTATATGCATCAAACCAATCCATTTTTTGGTTGCGAGTATTTCACATTTTTTTTTTACTAAAATTTCAATTGTAAATTAAAATAAAAACATGGAGTAATACTGGTCAAAATGTGCATCATATTGAGGTGAAGATGATTCAAAAAATTTATAAATGACATATTTAGCATTATTATAATGTATAACATCTTTATAAATTTGTTAAATATGATTTGATTACGGTACATGTGGTTTTTACTAATATATTATTTTAAACTGAAAACATTAACAGGTTTTTTACCAATCATAATGTGAATATGATTGTTTTGTTTTTTTATTCCAACATGCCAAAAATTATGTAATGATAAATTTACAAAATTAAAAATACAGCAACAATTTCATTTTTTAGTATTTCACTTTTCTATTTTACTAAATGGTTAATTTTATATGAAAAAATTCACTTTATGTCTAATTGGAATCATCATGAATTAGTGAGACCTGAGACTGATTCTACACATGAAGAATGAATCATGAATCACTTTAGTAATGCATCAATAAATTATAACAAATTTTTTATAGTTGTTGCTTAGTTAAAAAATTTAAATAAATTTTCAATTTTAAGAAAATTACAGACACACTGACACATACTAGGAAACATGTGCAATAGATTTAGGTGTGACTGATTCCTATACATCAAAGGTGACATATGATTTTTTTCAAGAGTTGAAAAAATTAAAAATATATTTCTCAATTTAAATTTTGAGATGTGTGTTTTCAACTAATATATAAATTTTAAACTAAAATCATGGAATTTGAGTAATTTTAAACATGTTGTGTATCTGATTGTGATATGGTTGATTCTTATCTCTTTAAATGTGTTATGTAAGAATTTAGTAAATTATTAGATTAAAATTATAAAAAATTAACTAAAATAATATATGAATTTTGAAATTATAAACTAAATATGTTGTATGAAGTAACATCTTTATGATGTTTTTATAAATTCTAAAAGAAGGGACGTTGGTTATTCATTTATAAACATATCTATTTCATCTTGTGAATATGTGGAATTTTAAAAGTCCTGGTAGTACTACCAATATATAAATAATTATTGTTTAATAAATATATTAAATTAAGGATTAATTATATTTTAAAATATTGTTATGGGTATTATATTTTTTATGGTATATGAAGTATTTCAGAAATGAACAAACATAAAAACTAAAAAATATTTCATATGGTATTTTAACAGTACAACAATTTTGATAAATATATATAATTTTTTAAATATGTTTTGATACTGAAATATTAGTTTATATTCTCTAATACATATCCACATATAATTGTTTATAGGATACTTACATTTCGAGACCATCCTGATGCCCTAATTTTGATGATTTAAAAACACCCACTTTTATAACAGAAGTTTCAGTAAAACATAATATCAAATTTATACAATGAATTTAGGTTCAAAAAATTTTCATTTTCTATATTAGATATTGATAAATCTCATCATTTGTGGTCAATTCATTGGGTATCCACAACATAAATCAAATAATTACATTTTTAGAGTATCTTAATTCAATTCAATGAGTAAACAATGACGCCATAAAAAAGAAATAGAAAAAATAAAACAAATGAATGTAAATATATTTTATATTATTAAATTGTATATTTTTAATTGAAATTATCGGTATTAATAAGATTCTGTCATTAGTATTTTTTCATTCTATCATTATGAATAGTTTTTTCATTATTAATTTTTATTTCAATGGTTTTTAATGTGAAATGTTTTATAGAAGTAATGTGGCTACGAATGAGTCCATATTTCTATTCACATGGGGTTTCCTTTTAAATGTATAGATATATATGCTATATAAAATATTAATTTTATTCAGTTATATTTAATATAGTAGATAATCCATTAGATAGACAAATCATGAAAACACAAATCATTTCTACATTTACAATTGAGAAACCATACCAATTTTGTGAGAGGATTTAATTTATAATTTCAAAACCAATATGGATTATAATGTACTATATGTAAAACAGACCTTAAATATGAATTATGGTCATATCAACACATTCATACATTTTTTTCTACATAAACCATTAATTATTGTTAATGCTTAAGTTGAAAGGGTGTAATAAAGGTACTTTTTAAAGATCATTTCAATTTGTAGGTTGATCTTATATATTTTATTCATTATTTCCATTTGATTAAAGCCCTTCCCTTAGTCGTTAAATAATTAAATTTACCTATTCCATCTTTTTTCATTGAAATTAAATGTTTTGGCATGCAACATAAATTAACAATTAATAGCTCATTACCAAAATTCATTTTTATATGATCTAACAAACATCCTACGAATTTTCTAACATTATTCTTGACAATAATTATATACAAATTATATTATAGAACATGTAGATCATATCTCAAATATTAATATAAATTAATCCCCACACTGACATATACTATTGAATGTTTTTTTGTGTAAAATAACTCCTTCATATAGTAAATTATTCCCCACAAATCATCGAGATGGATGGGTGTTGATATATATAAATCACAATAATCATCATCGTGTAGAAAATCTATACCGTAAAAATATCTGTGTCTCATTGATTCACATTTTAAAGAAACAATTATGAAAATATTTATTATGTTTCCAAAGATTACAATTTTGGGGGAATGGATCATCTCATTGGTGGTGTAGTGGGAGGGGGGATCTTCGTATATTGAGTTTTCTTGAATTCATTCTAAACATTGTTTATATCCCAAAATTGTTTCTAACATTTTCTTAAATATTTATTTCCCATTGAGATGTTAATAATTTATAGAACTCTTCAATTTCCTTTGATTTATGATCCTATTCATTTATTTTATAGAAATATATTTGTGGTGACACCCTAATACTTACACCACTATCATGGACATACTATACTGGACCTTTAATGGAAATTAATAATATGTGCTCATCATGCATAGATGATTATGATTCCACTGTGTATGATGGGAAAAAGTATAAGTTAAATAATTAATCATTTTTAATTAATTCATATATTATGGATAAAAATTTATTATGGCATACATATACATAATTTCTACACATTCTGTCTATTTTCATATATTAGTATCACATCATTATTTAAATATAAATACTTCGGTAACATATCATGTGGTAATGATGGGGATTTAGTTTTTGATTCATTAAACACTACACAAGGTGTTAAATATAATTATTTTTTTATTATTGAAAATATAATAATTATGGTAAATATAATATATATAAATTTTTGTGAAATATACCCATATTTGATTTATTATAGCGGTACATTGGTTATTATTCTAGTTTCATATATTTTGAAATTATTTTTTAATTCATAAATTTAAAACCCATAGTCTAAGATATTAACATATGTATAATAATTTATTTTATTACTTATCACAACATACACGAATTGATATCTCTTCACGTAGAGCAACAAATGAATCCCACAAATGTTTGTTTATCATGTGTTCTTGTATATGTGGTGGATTTATTTTTAGTTTCCCTTAAGCATAATTGATATGATACATTGTAATAATTTGTGTCAAAGCCTCTATGAGTATTTTCAAGGACTAATAATAAAAATCTCAATCAGTATTCATGAATTATAAAGGCACTATGCAATGTTTAATGAATAGTATGTCAAAATTTCATATTGTTTTGTAAAATAATGAATGTATATCTTATTGTTACACTATTTTCTTCCTATATTAGTTTCTTATGTGCGGTAACGACATTGTGCCATTAATATACTTCAATTGTCATGCACATGAAAATGTTGAGCCCAATTTGTCTAATAAACATGGAATTTTTGGGTTTAATATGTAATTCATGTGAATTTCATCCAACATTGAATTTGATGCAATTATTTCTAAAAATAATTTTATTTTTAAAATCATTATACAATTAGGTTTCTCATTTTTGGGACATGGGATGTATACAATCTATCATTTACCTAGATTTAAAATCATTAATATGTTGTTCCAGTGCATTTGTACCATTGACATGTTTTGAAGGTTACTATTCCAATTCATTGGTATCATTTGTATGTTGAGAACACTTATGAAACATTGAGTGAGGGAATATACCTTTATATGAGAAATTTATTATATAAGCATTAGAAAATTTAATTTATATTAAATATATTCAACTTTGAAAAATAATAATATGTTCTAACATTATGTATATTAAAAAATTATCTTGATTATTGAACACATTTTAAAATGGTTGAATATATTTGAATCCACAATAAAGTATCCAAAAACCTTCACTTTGGTCATTTATAACATAAAAATGCATAATTATGTCAATACCATTGAAAAATGAATGGATAATCCAATTGGAACGATCGTCCCTGATTGAATTCACATAGGACCCTTCTGTTGTATTAGTCGATTATATAATAATTGAACACAATATTTTAGAGTGATTTAAAATATAATTTATTGATACTTATTTTTATTATCATTTTAACCGGTGAGTCTCTGTATCCCCAATTAATAAAATTCACATTCAGGATTATCAATTAATATATATTAATAGATCACAGGTTTTAAACCTAAACTAATTAAAAAATAATTATATATATTAATGTATAATGAAACTCTAATTTTTGTATGATGATTGGAAAATGTTTAATATTTACATAAATTGGATTTCAGAACATATTACTATAAATATGCCCCAAACCAGCAAAACGTGTTTATCTACTATTTTTCATTGTACGACATTAATCAATTTCTATTTGAATAGAATGTATAAAAATTATTTACTTAACCATTATAACATATCACATGCACGCATGGTCCTCTGGTGATCCATAAAAGTTGTTATGATGATGAATTTGTATGATTAGTTAAATCCTTGTAAATATATTCATGAAACCAGGTTATTAATCTTTGATTAAGTTTATTTGATATCCATATTTGATCACATTATGGAAACAAATCACTATGAAATTATCAATGGGTTTTAACATTTTTGAAAACCTCTAGATAATTATAGAAAATTTAATGGTTTTTCTAATACAAATCATTAATAGTAATTTAGAGAAAAATTATTATATTAATTCCATTACAGAATAGTCGCTAGGTGTGACATGATTTCAGTAAACCAATACTTTCAATATTATATAGTTAGTCTTTATAAAATTCAAACACATCATCAACAACATATCACTTTGAAATATAACATTATGGATGACTTCAATTTATTATATACCATTTCATGATATTCATATATTATTCAATGGGGTGAATCCATCCTTAATTTAATAGTGAAAACAAAATATGCATTCCATATATATTCTATCAAAACAATATTGTAATGTGACATAAGACCCATTAACATTAAATCATTAAATGACGTGATATTATTGATATTTAATGAATACCCTTCTAGATCTAGTAAAATATTCATGACCTAGGAGACTGATATCTCTCTTTCCTAGAATGAGTTTATGGAGATAGAGGAGAAAGGGAATTTTTTTCTCTATTCATGGGGGCCATTTCTTCTTATATTCCCATATAAATCATGACCAATATACATTAATTACATCATATTTTATGTTCATATTTAGTAATATTTATATGAAACTGCATCATAAATTTCATCCATAAAACATAAAGAGAACAGATGGTGTATGAAATTATAATATTATAATTTAAATACACTAATCTGTTTTTCTAACTGGTGTTTTATTAGTTTGAAAAAATTGTTTAACAATATATTTTCCATATCACATAGTTACTCAAATAGTTGATCAACTATTATATTTGAACATACTATATGTTATTATGAACTCCCCTAAAATGTTTAATCCCAATATAAGAACATATATCTTCAGTGTAAAAATACATGAGGACCTAGAAACAATGTCTTCGATTATTACTTATTCAGAATTTATTGTGTTCCATTAACGTAAATGGGACACACCTGTGTATCATTAATGTTATATCCTAACAAGTTTTTATAAGAATAAATGACATTAACCATCCATTAGAATAATGATGTCAATGTGAAATCATTATTTTTTTAACAATTATAAAACAATAAACATTAATATCATAAAAGATCCAATTCATATATCAATGGAGTCAAATAAACATAAATATAATTATCTATTTTTTTGGTCTTGATATAAGTACATATAATATGTTTTTTTTTCTTTCATGCAGAACTGTAGTGGGGTGTTATAATTTTAAAACATAACCACCCATTTATATTGAGATCCATGTTGAAATAAAAAAGGATCAACTCCATCTATAGATATTTAACGATGAATTTTGATCGACTAACTTCGAGACAAAGGATAAATGTGATAAATTATCATTCAATAATGAGATTCTAATAGGTGAAAAGCATCCAATTTTTTTTGTATCTCCGTGACACAATTACCATCTTTTTGTCTCCTTACTTCCATATACGCGTGTAAAAAATCGAATAAATGTAATGTACCTTTCATTATTCGTTGCGTCCGATTAATCTTTACTATATCGAAGAACCTCCACAATTTTGGAAACATTGTTGTGGTTCTTCATCCCCAAGAATGAGTATGAAATCGTTTTTATAGGCATGTACCCTTTCAAAGATACTAACCATTGAATTTAGCATTCTTTTAGTATCCTTTGCTCGGTGAGGAATCTTATAATATTCTAGCAGCATATCATTTAATTGACCATGAATTCATTAAAACATGTGTCGCTCCATTCATTAACATATTTTAAATTACACAACTTTAGTATTGATATTAATGGTGTTTATTTAGTACAATCACCATATAATGACATCATTTTAAAACTATTTAACATATAATTCAATTTTCCCCACCATTATGTTCATATTAAACTATCTCTGTCTTTATATCAATGTGTTATTCATCATTCCTAACATCTACAATCACATCCTGAATATGGTATTCCTCGTTTTTGAAACATTTAGTCTATGTATATTATCCATAAAACACAGTTGTATCCCGAATACATGAAACATTATGTTTTTTCCACTTTTACTTCATCATTTATTTGTTTGGTATATTATATGATACATCACATTTTCTACTGACTCATCGAGAAAGATTATTCTTTAAAAAAACCATGTAAACACTATGAATTGTTTTGATTATGCTTATATGATTTATATTTTCAAACATTAAGAATTCATTAATCTTCTCCTCATAGTATTTTTTCCATCTATTGATATCCAGCCATTTTTGATTCATATCTATCATATTTGAATAAAAAATATTAATATTCATCAAAAAAATTAAGCATAATAAACATTTCCTAGACAAAGTCCATATTATTATTAATTTTTTTGTAAGGTAATATTATTAATTGTTTTTATTTAAAATACATGAATAAATTTATTAATAGTTGTGATTTTACTATTATGGGTTGTCATTAGTCATTTATATATCATATGAAGTTAATAAACAATCTCTTTATAATGTCATGTGAGACAGGTCGCTAATGAGAACACATCGTACCATTGAAAAAATATATTTCATTTTATTTAATGATTAAAATTTATCAATCTATATCAATTCTAACAATATTTTTCTTACATAATTTAGAATTGTTCATATTCAACAAAATATCTAAGCATTTTGATCAATATGAATTCAATATACAGATTCTGTTTGATATATAGTTATTCTTTATAAATTGAATATTTCCCCTCTGAAAATATTAAATTAAAAACATTTCTCATGAAAATACATTAATGGTTTTTTAATATTTTAAATAAATTTATTTTCATATCCATGATGATGGGTATTCCTAAAAAATTTGAATTTATATAATTTTTATAATATCACTCTTTTTGAAGAACATATAAATAATACAAACTAACATAATTTTTAACCAAAATAATAATAATATAAATACCCAAACCCATTAGAAATAATATTGAGTTAACATTGAAATCAACAGTGACCCCTAAATCTTTCATCAAATAATACATAAAATTTTTTGTTATAATATTAATTAATTAATAATCAAATTATATATGAAAAAATAAAATGAATTAAATTTCTCACCAAACTATAACTATCCCACTCCCCTATATTAATGACATTAATGAAGTAAATAAAATAATGAAAGAAAGATGACCCCCCTTCCCAAATGATCAATATTATACTAAATTGTAACTACATATTATAAGGATGTATTTTTTTTCTTCATGAAAAAATGATGTACTAAATAAACTAATAAAAATTTTAATAGGAAATAGTTGTTAAAAATTTATAAAAATATTAGTATAAGGTGATATAATATTTAAAAATTAAAAAGTAAATTAAAATACAAGGAAAATATATTTATTTTAAAATAATTTCATGAAATATGAATAATTATGATTGAAATGTATTTTCTAAAATTCAAATAAATATAAAAAACTCACTAACAATTGACATGTGTTCAAATGATACCATTTAAGGATTGTTAGATTATTATTCAATGGTAAGAGGAATAAATAATAAACTAGTTATAATAATTAATGTGGTGTATCATTCAAATCCAAAACTCTATCAATTAACTACTATGAAAAATAAAATTTTAGAGCATGAGAGTTGTAATTTTTATTAATTTTTTTATTTTAATTCGTATTAATAATATAACAATTTTAAAGGTGACATAACAAAAAACATTTAAAAAATACATGTATAACATGTGAATTTCTTATCATATTAATATATATCTAATGTTACATAATTTCAATGATAGAAAACAAATTTATAGAATAAATTACTGTATATTATGAAAAAATTCTATTGGAATATAGAGTACATAGATTTTATATTATTTAACAATTTTTAATTGAATCATCAAAAAATTGAACTATTTTAAATCATAAAATACTAATAATTATTTTTTAAATATTAAAAAATATATAAAAAATCTAATGAAAACCAATTTAATTATCATATGTTAGAACTTGATTAGGAAATTATAATTTTCTTGATGTTACAATTCATAAATTATAATTACAAAAAAAATAAATCATATAATATTAATATATTATTTAATAAATTAATATTGATGGTAATATTAAATATTTAAAAAAATTAATATAGAATTTATAAGAAGAAACGTTATATTAGTGAATCAATGTATATCATTCCACTAATTCCAAAATTAAATTGGGTATATAATGAAACATATTTCATTATATTTTTGTTTCCTAAAAAGAAAATATTATAGAAATATGATACTCTAAGGGTATTTAGTAATAAACAAAGAGTGCTCAGTCATGGGAATATAGACGGAAATCCATAACCCAAAAATTTATTAAATAATAATGCGTATAAATGATCTGGAAAGGGAACATCGGTGAGAAAAAAACTATCAAATACCCCATGAAAAGACCCTAAAAATATAGGCTTAAGCCCATATAAAATTAACCATACACCATAAAAAATGAAACCCTCGGATGTTAAATTGAAAATTTGAGAGTCCATAGTCGATTAAACCATGATCTTGTTGGGAAATGAATCAAATAATTATTTATAGTTTGGTGAAAAACATTGATAGATTTGAATGATACGAAACCAGCAATTTTTTAAAAGAATCTACCCAAATTAAACAAAATAGATATCTTTTCACGGGACAATAAATCCAATTGAAAAAACGTAAAATGAACAATAACATTTGAGGGGATGAATTGATTCACATGTTATCACGTAATCTAACCTTTGAAATGATCAATTTGTATAAGAAGATTGTGGTAGTTGAAATGTAGTGATTCAGTTACATTAGAGATTGAATGGTGTGAGCGTGAATTTGTTTGGGGTTCTATTTAAATTTTTGTTAAGGTTTTTATCAGTGATTTCAAAAAATCATTGCTAAAGTGTCGTTTTATCAGTGATATAATTAGTTACACTTAAAAAAATGTAACATTATTGACACAATAAAAATGGTGATAAAATGAATCATGAATTTGGATAAAATTTTAGCACTAAAAAGTGTTAATTTTAATATTATAACAAATGAAATTATAATTTTATATTATATATATTTAAATAAAATTTAAAGAATTACAATTTTTTATTTATAAATATAATTATAAATTTATTTATTTATAATTTAAATATATTAATTATGATTTCCCAATTATTAAATATTTATTTATTTTTACATTCATTTTAAAATTTATATATTTAATTAAATTTTTATATACTTATAAATACTTTTAAAATTTTTAAATAAAAAAATAATTATATTTAATTATATTTAATTATTTAAATATTTTTGTTTAATAAAATATAATTATATATAATTAAAAACATAATAAATATATTTATAATTTAACATATCAATTATAATATTATAAATATATATATATATATATATTAATAATTATTATTATAAGAAAATTTATTTATATTATATATACATATAATTCTAAATATATTTCAATAAATATATATATAGTTATGTATATTAATATATAAATATTTATATTTATAATTATAATAAATTATAATTGATTGGGGGGTTATCTCGTGGGGGTATATGACATGCCGTTTCAGCATGTGTGTGAGGTGTACTTGTGATTAATGTAATTATACCCCAGGCCAACTATAATATATAATATATATTTAATATTAAAATATATTTACCAATATTTTACAATTATTTGAATATATTAAATTTTAATTATTATTAAAATTATAAATAATTTTTTTTATAATTATAAACATATTATATAAATATTTAGGATTATGTAATTATATAAATAATTATGTATAATTATTTAATTATACATATATTTAATAATATATATATATATATAATATAATAGACATATTTATAAATATTTTCATGGTTATAGGGCCCCTTCTCAGGGATCTGGCTCTCGATGCCACCTCATTGAATGGTGAAGGGGAAAGACTATGATCTATGGACAAAACCCAAGAGAAAAAATGGTTCTTTTTAGATTTACAGTGGATTCTTATTTAAATCTTATCACCTAATATGGGTTTTAGTACAATGTGTAACCAAACACCAAGAACATGGAATAAGGAAACAAATAATTATTGTTTTTCATCCTTGTGGGACTGATTATTTCTCAACGGGATAACTTGTGTATCCTTGCTGAGTTTTGGAAACATCTAATTCATTTGTGTGGGACTGATGGATGATTTATTTTCTCGATTAGAAGACTTATTCACCATATCTATTTCCCCATGCATGATCTTAAGATCATGGATTTGGGTCATGGAATTGTCTCATTTATGCCAGGATTCATGAAGATTCAATGTTTTAATCTTTATTTAGACCCTTAGAATATCAAAATAATTCCACAGTATAGGTTCAACTTTGAATTATTTTCTAGTTATTTTATCAAAATCAGATACTCTAAGACATAGCTTCTGATATAGGTGTTCGAATATGGATATACCATGAGACCGATCATGACAGTTGTGGTTGTTTTTTAATAGTTTTGGTTATGGTATATGTCTCCATCACTATGAATCAGTACATAATTATTGGTTTTTTGATCTCCGTATTTAACTCATGGTAGATTATAAGTAGAATCAAAATTTTATCCTTTTATGTAAATATATTGGTAATCTATCTGATTAATTCAATAGAATCGTTATATATTCACACTATATGAAGATTATAAAAACAAATGATGTCTATAGATATATGAATGATTTCTTAGCTATAGGTTCCTTGTCAACTAACAATGCATCTATAAGTGATCGTTTCCCTAGTATGGTAGGTACCAATGTTTATGATCATAAGTATGCTCGTTGTAGTGATTGTACTACTAAAAATAGGGAATGGAGTCTCATTAATGATACATCCTCTTATTTAAAGGGGTTGAGTGGTAACATACAAACTCATTTGTCTTGATTTTATACTAGAATGGAAGGAACTTAATTAAGATTGAGTATAATAGTTTATTAGAGGATCACATAAGATGACACAACATATGAGGAGAAGATAGGAAAAATATTGAAGGCCACTAAATACGAGGTCTCGTATGGAAAATATGTTCATGGGGAAATGGTTTGGATGGAGGTGGATCATGATATAAGGTAGGAGGTAATTTTAACTACTAAAATAATGGGAAAGGTAGAATTGTTGGATGAGGAATGATTTCAGTTGGAAATTCCTTGTAAAACCCAAACATCCCCACCATTGGATACATTTTCAATGAATATGATGATATATGTTCATGATAATGTGCATCTAGATCCCAAAATCAATGTGCAGTAATGCCTAGGGAAAATGATATGATGATAAATGAAGACTCATCTAATTGTCCATCAATAACGAATGAAGAAATGGTGACTGGGGTGTGTGAGCCTATTCCATTATACCCAAGCTATGATAAGGGAAAAAATTCTTCAAATGATACCTTAAAGGGATCCTAAAGCAGGTAGGTGTATCTTGAGGAATATGGTATTGCTCATTATATTTCATAATTTAATCCAATAAATTATTTCATTAGAGGGTATTATAATGAGTTATATTCTATGGAGGTACAATCATCAGATTTTGTTACCATGCTGGCATTTTGAAATCACCAAATATAATTTAGTGAGGATGAAATATGATGACTCATGGAAGAGGTTTAATGGTTCTTCTTTACAGATCATTAATGCCCCATATTGTCACTTCTTCCCCTTCCATTTGACCCATTATGTTTCCCTATTTTCATATAAATATTTCATGACCATGGTTTTTCCCATGGTTCACTCGAGTTGGGTATATATATATAATTATAATTACACATATATATATTTAAAAATATTATCATATAATTAGTTATATATTTTTATAAAAATAATTACAGACATAAATATATAAATATATATAATTATTAATATAATAAATATGTTTATTTATTATGTATATTTATTATAATTGAATTATGATATAATATAAATATATTTATATAATTTTATACATAGTTTTATTTTTTTATAAAAATACATTGATGAATTAATATACCTATATCTATAGTATAAATATAATAAATAAATTTAATGATTAAATATATTAAATAAACTTCGATAAATATTTTAATATATATTTAATTATATTTTAATAATTTTAAAAATAAATTTATATAATTATAAATATATTTTTATATAAATATATATGACCAGGGATGTTAAGGAATCAAGCATACTCATCACGATTTTTTGTAAGGAAAATAAAATAGAACCAACTATAAATCATGGGGCACACAATATCCACCAAAATATATAATTATACATATAATTATTATAATTATTATAATTTTATAATTACATAAATTTATATATATTTAAAATTAATATTATACATTAATATATATATATATATAATTGTATATATTAATAATTGTATTTATGTAATTATTTATATTTATATATAACTATATTTATTTAATGATATATATATATATATAACTATAAATATAAGAAATATATTTATTAATAAAATAAATTTTATATAATAATAATGTTATTTAATTATATATATAATAATAATTGTAAATAAATATTTATATGAAGTGATTATATATAAATATTTATACATAAATTAATATACTCACAACGACCTTTATCAACACTACAAAAATGTTCTGATAAAGGTCTCATATTTTCCAGTGATAAATAATTCCCTAAAAAATCAGAGTGTTTTACCAGTGCTATAAAAACAGATAGAAGGGAACACTATTATAATCAATTTTTTTGCATTGTTAAAAGGAATATTTATTATAACTATTGGTGACAATGGATAAAATTCTCCCCTTTATCAGTGCTATTTATTTAGAGCTCTAAAAGGATTTCACTAGATAAATGATGATCTATTGTAGTGTATCAATTGAATTGATATTGGTTGAGGTAAAGAACTATCATCAATTCAAATGATGATATTTTTTATGTGGTAATAATGAATCAATTAAATTTAAATTCTTCTTTCAATTTACTAATGAAATACATAAATTGAGTTGAATAATTTTGGTGGGAACCCATTAATAAAGGGGAACCCCCAACCTAACATTATTTCATTAATGTATACTAATGTCTCACATCATATTCTAAAACATGAAGGTGAAAACATATAATAATGGATGAAAAATTCTTCAAATCACAGAGGAGTTTTAAAATAACACCCTATAAGGGCTAATCTGTTAGTCCTAAAAGACATAAGGCTAGATGAGGAATGTCCCTGACAAGTAGTATCCTATTCATTATGAAGCCATGTGTGATGTATGGTATAGTATTCTCCAATCCTGGTTGACAATTATAACAATTTCTTATATATATATATATATCATGTTGATTAATGGTGATTTATGTTAAAATAATTCATGATTAAATGATTATTTTTTGAGACCCAATTATGAGAAATAGATGGTCCAATATGTTTGGATATAGATGATTATCAATATATGTGAGGACTAATTGTATGTTAATTGGTTTGTAGAGAAGAAAATTGTTTGAAACCCCAAGGCCCACATTAAATTCCATGAAGAATATTGGCTAACATATATGCATGGATGATATATTTATCTTATGATGCATTATTTTATGATCTAACCCTATATGGTATTATGTGTTGGACCTATAATTCCTTAATGTAGAGGTAAAATGATCACTATAGGATGTTAACAACTCAATAACTAAGATTACCTTCTAGATTTATCTAAAATGTTATTTCCCTCTCATTTCTTCCTATTAGATTATGATTTTAATTTTTTTTCTATTTAATGTTTTATTTTAGTTGATATTTAATTTTTAATTCCATGTTTTATTTAATAGTAATTAATGGTTAACTAATCATTAGTCATTTTTTCAATCTTTAAGTAGTATTATTAGTTTTTTATTAGTTTTTTTACTTTATATTATAATAATTTCTTTAAAACATTTTAATTATTACGATGTTTAATGATTGTTTAGGATAATTAATTTTAAATTACTTGTGTATGTTGAATTATTAATTAAATTAAGGATACATTTTATCTGAAATTTTATTGATGTATATTATAAATATATGTTCAGTGATTAAATATGTCATTATTTTAAAATTACATGATTTTTATTATATAATATGAAATTATTATATAATTTTAAAATTATTTTTATAATGTGGTAATTTTTATGAAAATTCATAAAAATATGTCGAGAAAAATGGAATTATTTATTAAATATTTTATTATTATATTATAATTATCAATATTACATTTTATTAATACTGTTCTAATTATTATTATTGATTTATTATTTATAAATATTATTTTATTATATTTCTAAATTTAGGATTAAAAATCATTTTATGACTATATGGATGCATCTAACCATAAAAAACATGTAAATAGTTTTGCAACCCAAAAAGTGAATCATTAGAGATAATTAAAAATATATGAAATTGAATTTTCATTTTGGACATGTAAACAGTGTTTGGTCCCCTATAAATTACATATCTACCCGGTTACTACACATGGATGCCTACTTCGACAAAGATATACCAATGGGTAATAACACTAAAATGGGAGTATTGGGTATCTACTAAATAAACACCTAGAAGATAAGAAATATTGTTAATTGTAAACATGTTTTGACACTCATAATAGAAATTATTTGGAAAATTTCATTATTTTTAGTCAAATTTATATGTTAAAGAAACTTTTGAAATACTGAAATATAAATGAAAAATATTAGTAAGAAAATTAAAGGTAACTCTAAAATTATAAAAAATAATAATATTTTTATATTGTTAACAGTGTGTGGTGTATTTTAAATTACATCATTGAACACATAATACATGTGGATATAGGATCAATTGAAGTAATACCTAAGGGTAAAAACCATAAAAATGATGGATTGGGTATTATATCAATCATTACCTAGCACTAGATAAAGAGGCCAAAATGCACACCTAAATTGACACAAAACGATATTTGATTTAGTGATTCAATTTCTGTATTCTTCAATTTATACGTAAATATATTATAATAAGAATAGAAATTATGATTATAAAAATTAGTGAAGTCTTAATACTAATAAAATAATATATATTAATATTTTGGTAAAGAAAAAAATGTGTGGTCTCATATATATTTTATTTTTGATTGGATACTAATGGTGGATGTAGACTCTTGAATAGTTTTACCTATGATTAATAATACCAAAAGTGAATATTGATTATTAACTCAATTGTTACCTTCTTCATGATATCTAGGTCTAACATCACAACAGATTTGAGCCTCCCCTAGAGTATTCATTGGGGGATAATTTTTTATATACTCCACCAATCACGCTAAACAATATCATAAAATTAATTTAGTTACATGACTCAAAATTAAAATTAAATGTTAAAATAATATATAATGTTAATATATTTTTTAGTTTAAATATATGTTTTATTGCATAAATTATTTTTTATTACGACATAATTGATATTGGACATGGTTCCAGATTTCATAAAAACCATAACAAGTGTTAATGCATGGTGTTACACAGAGATGGATGACCATTAGAGAAAAAAACCTCAATGGTTAAAAATCATTGATAACCATGTGATACATTATCTAATATAATTAAATAATCAATTTATGTATAGTTTTTGACATGTAGAATAACCATTTATTAATAACGAGGAATGAGAATATATTTTCTCTGTTATTAGTTTTCAACTCAGAGATAATTGGTTGGACATTCATGTTACTATATATACCATCGAGGTTGTTTAGTTGATATTTGAAGTCAGTCAATCACAACCTCCATAATTTTTTTCATATCCACCAGAATTGATTTATCATTAGAGATTTATTTTTTTATGGAAATCCATCCAGATGAATTATATTAAATAGGATAAAATTGTTTTACATGATGAACATTAAGAAAAACATGAAGATGCTGCGAAATAAAACATTTGGAAATTGATTAAAAACATTAAATATGATTCATGTTTCATTACATCAATCATTAAATCTTCGGCCTTCCTTGAATACCTGGTAAAAAGAAGGTGTGGTATGCCTTCCATAATTCAGTTGTTCAATCTCTAGTTCAAACATTGAATTTTGAGAAATCAATTTTTGTACTAATAATTGGTATATGTATGTTTTTTATACATTATAATAGTGTTTTATAAAAGGTATAGTATGAATATTGTTTTCAAATAGTATCACATTGAGTGTTATTATAGTTAATTTTTGGATGAATCGAAGATGAATCATTTTATAATAAGATGTCATACGTTTTATTCATATGATTCTTCACGATTTACATGATAATATATTCAAATTCTCGAAAATATATATATTTAATTCACTCACATTTATGAACACAATGATATCATAGGGTTGAAAGTCATTGATGATAAATTAATTTCCACTATTATTGTTGAAATGATAATAGAATGTCCTGTAGTTCTAGTGCTTCAGGTTTTGGATAAGATAATACAAAATTATGGTTATCATATTTCATATTGAAAGGATAGTTATTGATGATAAATTCCCATCATGAGAGTGTACACGAATTGGGTGACTCCTATAATTTTTCTCCAAAACACATTCAACTACTATACCACAAAAAACATGTTATCTATTAGTTACACAATGTTTAATATAATTTCCAATGGAACCATGATGATTGATCTAATGTTGAACATGATAGATTTATTTATACATTATTAACTATTTTTTCTGTCGGTAGTCATTCTATGTTTTTATCTTTATTTTTGAAACATTTTATATTTAATTAATAATAGAAAATAATTGATTTATGCTTTACCAGTTGTAATTCTTGTGGTTTTTCCATTGGATTATATTGTTTGTTTTTAAGTTCTCATCTCATCCTAGATATCATTCACTGAATTCCTCAGAGAATTTGTGATGATTGATGGAGGAATCTGTTTAATTTTTTTATTTTCAAATAGCATTAAAGGAATCTATATAGCCTCATGATCTTATATGGATACCTCATTATTCTTATCAGCATTAGTATATTAGATACACCACAAGAACTATTTGTAAAATTTTCAAGGATGATTCCATGACCAAATTAATAATCAATATCGGTGTGTATACTAGTTTTTGATGGCATAACCCTTACTGTTGAATGAATAACATATGATTTCTTATTTATGATCACATCATTAGTAAATGATCCTATAAATAAAAACATGGGGGAATGTTTTGAATTAATTTTAATTGATTATGAATACAAGTAAAACAATATGATTCTAATTTTGAATGATGGAACCAATATGTAGGAAAATCTATACATAGATTCTTATTGATAATGATTGACATAGTTAAGGTACATGTTCATGGAGGATAGATTTTGTGGTCAATAATGTCACATTTCAACATGTTTGTCTATATATAAACTGAAATCGTCATTAAATCCACAATGGGAGATTTTATATTCATCTGTTTAATATATTTTTATTTGTAATGAATGATTTTTATATTACAACCAATTATTTCAAAGTTTTAAATTTTTATTTTTATAATTTATCAAGGTCATGGTCAAAACCATGATATAATAATTTCAAATAACTTTAATTAATGAGTTAATTTTACTCATCAAAAAGTTTATTCATCAATTTTTTATCAAAATTTTGAAAACATAACATATAAACATACAAGTAAAATGGAACTACAAATCAAATGTTTTTACAAACAATAATTCATCGTTTCTTATTAAATATATAAATAAAAATAAATAACATTTAAAATTTTTACATTATTTTTTTTTAAAATTTTACCACTCACATAGAGAACATCGTTTCAATAGATAATACCTTTTCATCATTAAAATATTAAAATGTTATATATTAATATGGTTGAGGTATTCATAAATACCAAATAAGCTACTGTTTCAAATGATGTGATTCAAATATAAAATGTTAAACAACTTTTTATCAGGAGATCTACCACATCCACCATGATTCACCATCGACTCCAATATCATCATTTTTCAACTTATTGAATTTTATAGAGTCACTATATGAATATTCATCTTCATTTTAAGTTATTTGACTACAAAAACTAATATCATATTGTGACTAGACTCACTCCAATTCAAATTTTTAGGGGGGAGATAATGATTTACATGGAGGATGTGTTGTAAATGTTGGATGTACATATCCATGGGGAGACTGTAACAGGTGAGACAATAAGAGATTGGCCTAAAATCATACGTTTTATACATGGAATTTGTTTAATTGTTCATTGATGTGTATTTTTGGATTTTTGATTATACATGACATGAATTGATCTAAATTTATCATTAATTCTAGACGATGCCGATGTGGTGACAGGAAATCAACACAAGCGAGTATATATTATGTAGCCGATTAGAGGCATGCCATGTGTAGATAAATTTATGACCTTAGTAAATAAGATGTATATGCTAATTCTTGAGGATCAATATTGGACAACAATATTCAATTGGTAGTTGATTTTATAGGAATATATGTATAGATGATTCTTTTTAGCATGGTATGCTGAGGAGTAATGTATAAGATGATTTAGCATTATACGATGGATGCAATAAAAATAGAATTTTCCATACATCGATCCAAAATATGTATCCCCACATAAACATCACATTTTATTCAAAATTCCCCTAGGATTCTATTATATCTAAAATATCAAATTTATTTATTTGAAAAAATTTAAGGTATTTTTATAAATGAATAAAATATTAAATTTATTTTCATTTGGAGTTAAGATCATCATTGTATACATAAATCAAGGTGTAATGAATATTGTCTTGATATTATTTTTAAGGCCTAATTTCAAGATGATAAATGTTATATAATAATTATTTATATACATATTATTTTTTTACTAATTTTCTATTATATTGTTGTGATAAATTATTTATATTTTCATCTTAATTTGTTAATAATTTTTGACTTCGAATTTTAGAATTTATAGATATTACAGATTGATCTTGTTTTTTAATTAAATCAAATATAATGAATAGATGTTGATAGAGATCTGGGATTATTTGTGTGACTCATTATTTATCAAATTATTGAGTTTCACCAGTATGATTGTGCTATTTGATTGTTCGGATGAAAGAAACATGCCCCTTGAGAAATAAACTAGATTTATTCATTAATAATTATTAATATCATATATAGGAATCCAACTAATTTTCCATTCTACCATGAATAGTAAATCGTGTGTTGGGATATGTTTCTCCAACCTATTGACATTAAGCATGAATATCCAATCATACACCATTGTCTATTTGATCAAGGGGAGTACATGTATTGGAATTGAAATCAATCCATCATGTAGCATACATTCCATAAGATAAGCCTTTACTAGTTAGTATGTTTACTTTTTTTATATAATTGAAATTTGAAATATCTATTTAAATGTATATTATTTGATTTATATTAGGATGTGATGAATCAACTTTTAAATATTAGTGATTTTAGGTTGGAAAAATAAATTCATGATTTATTATATGAAATGATGGTTATGCCCACATATCTACTCAATATTTTATATTATATTTTTTATAATGAAGAGACACTAGAATATCCAGATTTAAATTTTAGTGTAGAACAATTTGTGTTTTTATACGTTCATGAGGACCCTATTAGGTGTGAAAATAATCAACAACCACTAGTAGAGGGATGAAAAGGGGAATGTTGAAGATCAGGATATGGATGATGAAGTGGCCAAAAAATTCTGAGAGTGAATCATGCATAGGATTATTCACATAATTACAAGGTTCATGCTTAGAAGACAAGTGAACCAACATTTCAATCAGGATAACCAATATGGAAGGAAGTTGATCCTTCACATCATGATTCAATCTTCACATTAATGTACCTAGACCTCATGGGGACTGGGGACCTGGGTAGGATGTTAAAGTATTTTCATTAATCGTGTCATAAATTAAATAATATTTATTTTTTAAGGGTTTCATCAATTTCCATCATCATAAATGGATCCAAACAAGAACCCATTATTTTTTACACATGAGTACACATATGCTGTAAGGTATTATTATTCAAGAATCCTTGGATAATCATCTATAAAATTCTAGACAGATTCTCCTAATTCACATCATGTTATTGTTCCATTCTCCATATATTAGTGTGAATAAGAGGTAAATGGAGAGTTAATATCTTATAAAGCTAGCACACCATAATGACAGAGGCTTAACATTATGAGTTGGTGTAAGGTTCATTCTTCATGATATTGTACCAAGCATTATGGATGATGATTATTTTACACGGTTATAATTAAATATTTAAGTGATAAATGTAATGAAATAATCCATCTAAAATAATAAATTCATCATTCTTCATAATATAATACTCATGGTGATTCTCATAGATCACCAAATTAAAACACATAAATATATAAATATAAACATACATATAAATACAAATATACAAATTTTTTTATTTCAATATCATTATTCCTCTCCCCCAATTAAATTTCATTCATATTTTTAAATAATTTGATGACATGTTTGCATCCAAATCGAAATTAACATCCCATTTTTCTTATAAAATTATCAATTCAACTATATTATTCAATAATTTGGGTAGCTTATGTATTAGAAAATTTAATAAGTTTATTCACATAATTACCCATTTATTCATATTATGGAATTTATATAACAATTGATAACAACTACACCATATTGTATTATTTTTCAAACAATGTATTATTAATAAAATAATGGCAGAAATGATCAAATTATAAATTTATAAACAGTTAAAATTTAATAAATATTCAAAAAATAATAAAATAATATATTTATATATTAAATTTATTGCTCATCAATCAATGTCATCATTTCCAAAAAGAGAAAACTATAATATATTTTTAAATTTAACATTTCTAGAAATTATAAAAAAACTAAACCCCAAAAAACCATTATAATTAATTATTAAAAAAATACATATGATGAATAAATATGATAACACTAAATCAGAATAAAAAAATTAGGTGTGCATATATCAATATAATAGTCACTAAAAAAGTGAAAAATAGAATATTTCTCTAAAAAATTAAATATATAAAACAAATAAAAATATTCTTCAAAATTCCAATAAAAATACATATGACCACTATAAGATATTACTCTAAAAACATAGTAATGAAATAATTAATCCAAATAAAGATAAAATATATAGTTATATTAATTAATTTACATATCACTAAAAAATATTATAAAAGGCAATAATCCAACATAACCCACTAATAATTTGTAAAGACCCAAAAATTTCATGGAAATTTTTTTCTTAATTTTCTTTGGAATTTTACAAGAACACAGTTTCTGACGGCGCCTGATTCCGAGCCCGGTGTGCCCGAAATTAATTTCCGAAATTTGGCTCGGGTACGTTCAGCGAATGAGCGAGCGGGATATTCTATCTTTTGAACTGGTGCTCAGAATTGAAATCTGATGGCACTGATGAACTCGCAACGCCGGTAATAGCTTAAGAGAACCTTTACCATAGTTGCTTTTGTGCGGGTTAAGAAGTTAATTAATGGGGTTTAAATAAAAGTAAATAAAATTGTTAAATCAACTTTATATCTTTTTCAAGGTGGTTAGTTTCTCCCATGGGAAGTTGGTGGTGGGTCCCACATCCACCCAACATACCATGTGTGGATAATTAAAAGGGTGGGGCCCACACGAACCCCCCACCTTTTCAATTTTTCCCTAACCCCCTAACCCCTCTTAACCCCTCACATTCCTAACACCCCATTAACTCACCTACTTTAATATTTGACAACTTGTTGTAATTAATTTGGTGAGTTACATGTAAGTTTTTGAAATTCAAGCAATTGAATTTCCAATGCTTTGTTGTGTTAATAAAATAAGTTTAGAGCTTATTTTATTAGGGGTTGGTGTTGGGTTGTTTGAAAGATTTTTGGAGAAAAAGCTAAGGAACACCTCCTTCCACATCGACGAAGAACACCGTTCTTCATCGAAGAACATCTCCGCCGAAGAACGTGACGTCTTCTTCCAACGACGTTTCCCCTTTGAACGCAGCTCAACGACAACGGAATCGACGTTCGTTTTCCTCGACGCCCGACTTCCGCGATGCTTTTCATCTGCAACTCGATTGACGTGCACCGTATCTGAACTGAGGTAGGGGTATGTATTCAATTATTTATATTTGTTCGAGATTTCTGACTTGATGATATTTGTGGTTAAAAACCATTTATTATCGAATTTGAACTTTGTGGTTTGAAACCAAATGATAACGAATAACGTGAGGGGGGCCGGACCGCACGAACACGGCCGACCCTCCTTATTTTTTTTCATTGTGGTTGGTACGAGGAAGCGTGGTGCCATCGTACCATGTGGTTTTTATGCGGTAGATATGTGCGGCTCCATCGCGCTGTGCCGTGGAAAGGAATTCAAGGACGCGACGTCGTTGCGCCGCGTCGAAGAAAACTGTAGACATCCGCGGACGGAGTCGGGCTGCGGTGAAGGGGCGCGACGCCAACGCGCGGTGCCGGAGAACCACGAAGACGGCGCGTTTCGTTTTTGAAGTGCGGATTGACGGGCGACGACAAACGAGGCCGCAAGGAAATTTTGAGGCCTTCGCAGTGAAGGTCAGGTCCCGGGGGGACTATAGGAGAAGACGGCTGGAGAAACGGACAACCGGAGCGCGTCCGGTGGTCCGCGGAAGGAGGCGGCGGCGTGGCCCGCCAGCGCGGCGGCGCCGGCGACTGGCGGCGGCGGTGCGCCGCCGAGGGTTGGCGGCCGGCGGATCCGCCGCCGGCATCAATTAGCGGTGGGTGGGGGACACCCCGCTCCGCGATACGGGTTGAACCGGTTCGGCCGACCCAGGGGGGGTCGGGCCAGGTCACCCCGGGCCCAAACCCCCGTTTTCGGACCACTTTTGGTCAAATGTCTGTAACATGGGCTACGAGCCCCCAAACGACTCATCGTTAGCGGCTACGTGGTCCCTGGACCGAGACGGTCGTTTCGGTATATCACACTCAAGGTTTCAGATCACTTTGGGTTCGACCGGGTTGGATTGGATACGAAACCAACCGGGCCCTCAGAGCAGAAACGCTCGTAACATGAGTTTCGGACGTCCAATTTACGTGCCGTCGATTTTGATTGATTACTCTATGTGAGACGGATCTTTTGGCTTACTCCGCTCGAAGGTTGGATGTCGTCAGAGTGCGGTCGAGTTGGTTCGCTCACGAAACCAACCGGGCCCCTGGAATGAAAAATCCAATAACTCACAGACCGGGCGTCCGATAGTCGCGCCGTCTATTTCGATTAAGTCCTCTTGATGAGTCGGAACTGTTGGCATACTTCGCCCGAGTTTTGGATATAGTTGGATAGTGGCCGGGTTGGATCACACCCGATATCCAACCGGGACCTTGCAACGGAAAATCTGATATCTTTCAGATAGGATGTCTATTTGACGAACCGTCAGCGGCGTTGTTGATCACGTTGAGAAGCGGTCCCTATGAGTATACCCTATGAGGGTTTGGGGTACAGTTTAGATACGACTGGATTTGGTTCGCTCACGAAACCAACCGGGACCCTAGGACGAAAAGGCTAGTTACTCACAGATCGGGCGTCCGATTGACGCGCCGTCTGTTGCGTTGTGACCCCTATAACGAGGCGGTACATTGAGATACTTCTTCGTGAGACCTTGAGATACTCGGAGTATCAACCTGTAGCTCGTGGAGCGGACCCTCCCAGAGACGAGCGTGCAACGTACGTAGACCGTGTAGCCGACTGAGACCTGACGACTGCTTGACCGACTCGACTTGGAGTGCGTCGACTAGCCCAGTGGATAGAGCACTACTTTCTGAGGTGCAGAACCATGGAGGACGGAGCACTACTTCTGTGACTGTGCATACCCGTGGTACTCATCCAGAGAGTACCTCAGCAGGCTACTAGGGGGTGTGCACTACTATGTTTGGGTGACATACCTCGGTGGGATGCACTACTGTGTCTGGGTAGATGACCCGCGGTACTCGACAGGAGGAGTACCTCAGCAGTCTTAAGTTAGTGAGCAGTACCTCGGATTCGTAACAGGACCACTGTACACTCTAGAGAAGGAGCTCTTCAGTAGTTACAGTTTCGATAATGAAAATCTTGGTTTGAGCTGAGACTTTTGACCTTTGTGTTTACCTAATGATTGAGATGGGTCACTTGTTTACTTAGGTATATGTATGGGCATATACCTGGGTAGTGGTGATCCGTTGATTTCATGATCCTTGTGTTTCCTCATGTTTGAGATGGGTTACATGATAACTTAGGCATATGTATGGGCATATACCTATGTAGATGTTATCTATTGAGATCTTATTTGTGGTTATCCTTGTTGGTTTAGTTAGACCTTGAGGGTCTCGGTGTCCCTACTGAGTATCGTTATACTCAGCCCTGCACGGGCTATGCCTGCACCTCGTCGTGTTGGTTGCAGACGACAGGCAGTGCTGACGGAGGCCGAGTATTCGAGGACTAGACAGTACCTAGATGTGGACTACACAACGAGTCAGTACCCGGAGGTGGACTACACGACGAGTCAGTACCCGGAGGTGGACTACATGACGAGACGACACACGGAGGAGGTTGACGGGTGAGAGCATGGAGGAGGCTATCGGTACCTACCTTTCAGGCAGGATCCAAGGAAGATGACCCAGGAGCCGCTTCCGCCCTTCAAGCTATTATCTTTTCTGTTGTACTTGTTTTGTTGTAGTTGTACTTTCTTTTGGGTTTGTATTCTGGCCCATTTACTTTTCATCACTTCTCTTGTACTTAGTGTTTACTTTTTCTGCTTGCTTACTCGGTGGTGCTTGTTTTCTTTTATAAAGGCAATGCCTTCCCATTTATCGGGATTTACTCCTTTGGTGCAAGTCGTCAGCCTCTAGCCTATGGAAGGCAGGCTTGGGGTAGTCACGGAACAGGCCCCGAGGACGGGTCGTGACAAATTGGTATCAAAGGAGTCGGTTCAACCGCAGAACATATAACTCTGATATTTTTTCGTTCTGTGGAGCAATAGTGTTAAGGGTACCGAATGTGGTCTTCAGTTCAGGGAGTCCAGTGTTGGTGCGGGTGGCCGACGTATCCATACACCAGGACCCTGACCACTGAATTCCGACTTTGTGCACGAAAACACTGATTCCATGTGTGTTTTCCAGAAGTTCTATTTAAATATCAGCTCAAACCAGGTCAGCACACCAAGTATAATCGTTTGACCGTGTCATGTTGTTTCTTTTAGGATGCCTTTTTTCGGACGACCAGCTAGAGCCCAGAGGGATGTGCGTGCTGACAGCCTGTCGAGTGAAGAGGCTTCGGTACAGGGCCCTCTTGTAGTTGAGGCACCAGCAGAGGCACCAGTGGTACTACCATACGTTGGGCCACCGATGCCACCAGCCCCAGTAGTAGGCGATGCACGGCACTTGAGCGCGCTGCACGATTTCCAGCGCCAGAGGCCACCCAGGTTCTGGGGAGAGACAGACCCACAAGCGGCTGAGGTTTGGATGGAGGTTGTGGTGAGAGTCTTCCGGCTAGTGGGGACGCCGGCAGACTTCATGGTGATCTTTGGTGCCAGCCTTCTTCAGGCAGCAGCAGGCAGGTGGTGGATCCACATGTTTCAGTTTTGCGATGGGATGACCTTCGAATGGGAAGACTTCGAGACCTTCTTTAGGATGGAGTTTTTGCCAGTATCTCTACACCCCGAGCGTGTACAGGAGCTTCTGCCTTTGCCGCGTGTTTTTCGATCAGTAGCCAAGTCATCTGTGGGCAGTAGACAGATGACGCAGAGGTCCAAGAGGGCCAGAGCCAGCCGTACAAGGAGCAGGAAGTGTTACTCAGGAGGCAGAAAGGGTCACCTGGAACGTGACTATCCGACTCCTAGCACAGTCGATCCGCAGGCGTTGGAGGAGCCACTGAGGTGGAAGCAGCGACAAGTTCTTGAGCAACAACCGATCAGTGGAAATGGTAGTACAGCTCCGAGAGCAGGTGGATAGGAGAGGAACTAGTTGATACATCCCTTGTACATATAGTTCCATGTTGCTGTTGTATTCGAGTCTTTGTATTATGGGCTGAAATAATAAAAAGACACTTATCTTTGTTTGCTTTCCTGTCCTTTTGATTCGTTGATACTGAGTGGTCCCGGTTAAAACTGTTGACTTGACCCTCACATTCGTGATTTCTACTGGAGGAGACCCAGTGACCTCACACTGATGCCGACAGTGTGACTCGACCCTTGGAGGCGAGAGTGACAGTTGGATCTCTCAGTAGTTACGTCGAGTCCTTACGACGTCATCCATGGCATGAATGCGTCTTTCATGTCAAGATTGACTGTATTAGGAAATGAGTGTGGATCATCCAGGGGATGAGACCGAGTTTCTCTTTTTGGCAAAAGGGAAATTTTAGCAGCTCTTTCAGATCATAGGAAACGAAGGTGCAGATCATCCAGGAGCGGATGAAGACTGCACAGTGCAGTAAGAAACAAGAAACTGGCGCCAGTCTTAGAGACTCAAGCATGTTAAATGTTTCAAGAAGAGGATGTTTTAAGGAGAGATGAGTCTACGAAGTAGCAGACGTGGAGGCAGAGCTAGGAGAGAAGCATGAGGTGGTGTACATCCTATCATGGTACAACCACCCGCCTTGGTTATTCCCGCCAGGCTCAGGGAGCTAGAGGGTGGAGGAAGAGTGTGGCTGCATGCGGTCAAGGAGTGTGACCCAATGGATCTAGAAATGATTCAAGGGACAGTCTGTATCCACTACTAGTTGTTGTAGTAACGGACGTCGATATGAATCATTCCTTGCTTTCAGAAATCATGTTCCAGACCTAGAGTTTTTGGTAAGCCGTGGACTTGACCCTCACGTCTGTAGATACCTTGGGAGGAGACTCTATAATCACACATACGCCGACGGTGTGGTCAGACCCTCGAGGTGAGAGTTCCGGTTGGAATCTATTGGTGGCATCGTCGAGGCCTTACGACGTTAGTTTGAGTATTGAATGGGAAATAACTGTTCATACTCAAATTGATGGTTTTAGGCAAACGTCAGAATGGGTTTTCCTTGGTCGGCGAAAAGGAAACCCCAGGCAGCACAAGATAAACTCTTTCACAGGAGGGTGTGACCGATCACTCTTGAGTCGGTCAACCATACCCTCATAGGAGAAGTCGTTTTGAGTTCCAGTTCTAATAGAAAATGGAGACCTCTGGAGTTCGAGGATGACGATCACGTCCTTATACGGGTCTCACCTCGACGAGGTTTACGAAGATGTGTCCAGGGCAGAATGTTATCTCCGAGATTCAACGGGCCATTTTAGGTCCTCAGCGGGGTAGGTAAGGCGGTTTACCGCTTGACCCATCCACCGTAGTAGCATCAGGTGCACGACGACTTCCACGTATCTCAACTGAGGAGATACGTGCTCGACCCTTCCCATATCATCGACCATGAAGAGATGGATGATAGCGATGGATTGTCATTCACGGAGGTTCCAATGGGGATCGAGGATCGACAGGAGCAGATCCTACGAGAACTATCGATTCCTCAGTTGCACTTTCATTGGCAGTATACGAACTTCCAGGTAAGCGCATGGGAGCGGAAGGCTCAGATGCGTGCTCTGTACCGCTTTTGTGACCCTAGATTTTATTGAAGCTTTACGGGGACGTAAAGCCCTGAGGTGGGAGTATTGTAAAGACCCAAAAATTTCAAGGAAAATTTTTTCTTAATTTTCTTTGGAATTTTAAAAGAACGCAGTTACTGACGGCGCCTGATTCCGAGGCCCGGTGTGCCCGAAATTAATTTCCTAAGTTTGGCTCGGGTACGTTCAGTGAACGAGCGAGCAGGATTTTCTATCTTTTGAACCGGTGTTCGAAATTGAAATATGATTGCACCGATGAACTCGTAACGCCGATAATCTCTTAAGGGAACCTTTACTGTAGTTGCATTTGTGTGGGAGAAGATTTTAATTAATGGGGTTTAATTAAAATGTAAATAAAATTGTTAAATCAATTTTATTTCTTTTTCAAGGTGGATAGTTTCTCCCCTGGGAAGTTGGTGGTGGGGCCCACATCCACCCAACTTCCCATGTGTGGATAATTAAAAGGGTAGGGGCCACACGAACCCCCCACCTTTTCAATTTTTCTCTAATTCACTAACCCCTCTTAACCCCTCACATTCCTAACACCCCATTAACTCACCTTCTTTAATATTTGACAACTTGTTGTAATTAATTTGTTGAGTTACACATAAGTTTTTAGAATTCAAACAATTGAATTTAAAAAGCTTTGTTGTGTTAATAAAATAAGTTATGAAATTATTTTATTAGGGGTCGGTGATGGGTTGTTTGAGATCTTTTTGGAGAAAAAGATAAGGAACACCTTCGTCAACATCGACGAAGAACATCGTTCTTCATCGAAGAAAATCTCCGCCGAAGAACGCGACATCTTCTTCCAACGACGTTTCCCCTTCGAACGCACCTCGACGACAACAGAATCGACGTTCGATTTCCACGACGCCCAACATCCGTGATGCTCATCATCCACAACTCGATTGACATGCAGTTTATCTGAACCGAGGTAGGGGTTTGTATTCAATTATTTATATTTGTTCGATATTTCCGACTTGATGATCTTCGTGGTAAAAAACCATTTGTTATCAAATTTGAACTTTGTGGTTTGAAGCCAAATGATAACGAATAACGTGAGGGGGGCCGGACAGCACGAACACGGCCGAACCTCCTCCTTTATTTTTTCTTTGTGGTTGGTACGAGGAAGCGTGGTGCCGTCACACCACGCGGTTTTGATGCGGTAGATATGCGTGGTGCCGTCGCGCCGCGCCGTGGAAAGGAATTCAAGGACGCGACGTCGTCGCGCCGCGTCGAAGAAAACCGAAGACATCCGCGGACGGAGTCGGGCCGCGGCGAAGGGGAGCGGCGCCATTGCGCTGCGCCGGAGAACCACGAAGACGGCGCATTTCATTTTTGACGTGCGGATTGACAGGCGACGACAAACGAGGCCGCAAGGTAATTTTGCGCCCTTCGCAGTGAAGGTCGGGTCCTGGGGGGACCATAGGCGAAGACGACAGGAGAAACGTACCACCGGAGCGCGTCCGGTGGTCCGCGGAAGGCGGCGACGGTGCGCCGCCGGAGGGTTGGCGGACGGCGGATCCGCCAACGACATCAATTAGCGGCGGGCGGGGGACAGCCCGCTCCACGATACGGCTCGGCCACGCAGGCCGAGCCGCGGCCGGCCGGTCGGGCCGGACCGCGCCGGACCGAGCCGGACCTAGCCGGGCCGGGCCGATCCGAGCCCAGACGGGTCGGACCCTGTTCGGGTCGACCCGGGCGGCCGACCCAGGGGGGGTCGGGCCGGGTCGCCCCGGGCCCAGACCCTTGTTTTCGGACCACTTTCGGTCAAATGTTCGTAACATGGGCTACGGGCCTCCAAACGACTCGCCGTCAGCGGAAAAACGATCCTTGGAGCGAGGCGGTTGTTTGGCTATATCGTACTCAAGGTTTCAGATTACTTTGGGTTCGGCCGGGTTGGTTCGGATACAAAACCAATCGGGCCCTCGGAGCAGAAATGCTCGTAACTTGAGTTCCAGACATCCGATTAACGTGCCGCCGATATTGATGGATTCTTCTAAGTGATATAGATCTTTTGGCTTACTCCACTCGAAGTTTGGATGTCGTTGGAGTGCAGTCGGGTTGGTTCGCTAATGAAACCAACCGGGCCCCTGGAACGAAAAAGGCAATAACTCACAGATCGGGCGTCTGATAGTCGTCGCGTCTGTTTCGTTGAATTCCTCCTGATGAGACGGAACTTTTGGCATACTTTTCCCGAGTTTTGGATACAGTTGGATAGTGACCGGGTTGGATCACACCCAAAATCCATCCGGGACCTTGGAACAGAAAAGCTGATATCTTTCAGATAGGACGTCTGTTTGACGAACCGTCAGCGGCGTTGTTGATCACATTGAGTAGCGGTCCCTATAAGTATACCCTATGAGGGTTCGGGGTACAGTTGAGATACGGCTGGATTTGGTTCACTCACGAAACCAACCGGGCCCCTGGGACGAAAAGGCTAGTAACCCATAGACCGGGCGTCCGATTGACGCGCCGTCTGTTTCATTGAGACCCCTATGACGAGGCGGTCCTTTGAGATACTTCTTCGTGGGACCTTGAGATACTCGGAGTATCGACCAGTAGCTCATGGAGAGGACCCTCCCAGAGACGAGCGTGTGGAGTAGGGAGACCGTGTAGCCGACTGAGACCTGACGACTACTTGACCTACTCGACATGGAGTGAGTCGACCATCCCAGTGGACAGAGAACTACTTTCTGAGGTGTAGACCCATGGCGAATGGAGCACTTCTTGTGTGACAGTGCAGACCCGCGGTACTCATTCGGAGAGTACCTCAGCAGGCAATTAGGGGGTGTGCACTACTGTGTTTGGGTGACATACCTCGGCGGGAAGCACTACTGTGTCTGGGTGGCTGACCCGCGGTACTCGACAGAAGGATTACCTCAGCAGTCTTAGGTTAGTGAGCAGTACCTCAGAGTCGTGACAGGACCACTGTACACAACAGAGACAGAGCTCTTTAGAAGTTACGGTTTTGTTAATGAAAATCCTAGTTTGAGCTGAGACTTTTGACCATTGTGTTTACCTCATGATTGATATGGGTCACTTGTTAACTTACGTATATTTATGGGAATATACCTGGGTAGTGGATATCTGTTGATTTCATGATCATTGTGTTTCCTCATGTTTGAGATGGGTTACTTGATAACTTAGGCATATGTATGGGCATATACCTAAGTAGAGGTTATCTGTTGAGATCTTCTTTGTGGTTTTCCTAGTTGGTTAAGTGAGACCTTGAGGGTCTCAGGGTCCCTACTGAGTATCGTTATACTCACCCCTGCACGGGCTATGCCCGCACCTCGTTGTGCTGGTTGCAGACGACATGCAGTGCTGACGGAGGCCGAGTTTTCCAGGACTGGACAGTACCCAAAGGTGGAAAACATGACGAGTCAGTACCCGGAGATGGACTACACAACGAGCCAGTACCCAGAGGTGGACTACATGATGAGACGACACACAGAGGAGGTTGACAGACGAGAGCGTGGAGGAGGCGATCTGTACCTAACCTTCATGTAGGATCCGAGGAGGACGACCCAGGAGTCACTTCCGTCCTTCCAGCTATTATCTTTTCGGTTGTACTTGTTCAGTTGTATTTGCACTTTCTTTTGGGTTTGTATTCTGGCCCATTTACTTTTCAGACTTTCTCTTGTACTTAGTGAATAATTTTTCCGCTTTCTTATTTTGTGGTGCTTGTTTTCTTTTATAAAGGCAATGCCTTCCCAGTTATCGGGATTTATGCCTTTGGTGCTAGTGGCCAGCCCCTGGCCTATGGAAGGCGGGCTTGGGGTAGTCACGGCACGGGCCCCGAGGATGGGTCGTGACATAATTCATGTAACAATTATAAAATATATCATACTAAAAACATTTTTACAAAAAAATATAATCAATAAAAGTAATAAAATATTAATATTTAAATTAATATTAATAACATTAGAAATCACCAATGAGTATTAATTAATTTATTTATCATGTTTTTGGTGATTTAGAATCAATGGAATTTATTTTATATCATCTATGATAAAAATATATATATATATATAAATATAGTTGATATTTTAATAAAAAATTTTAAAAAATATTCCACCGTAACATCTGTAGTCATTGGTCCATGCCTCTCTCAGAGTTCATCCACTATAAGCTAATCTTTCTCTCATATTCCTACATGGTATATGATAAAAACAATTTTCCAGTTAATGTGATATTTATATTGTTAAGGAGTAGAGTATGAAGGAATATAAAATAGTGGAGAGAATATTTGACCACATAATTTTCATTAATCTCAATAATACACATCAGCATGATTCTAGAATAACAATGGGTTTAAAATAATTTTTTGATGTTTGGTTTTGAGGACCCATGTGTATGGAATTTCATACTCACATATGGTTACCATATTTTTTGGGAACTAAAAGGATAATCAATAAAAATATTGATAAATAGTCAAACAAAAATATATGAACATGAATAGAGAGTAATTTCAAAAATAACCAATGTAAATGAAAAATAATTGATAAAATATAAAATTATGAGTCCTATATCAATACAAAATGATTATTACATAAATCTTTTGTAATATTGATGTAATTTTTCATCATAATTGTGGAATTTGGTAATTTATGTTGTCATATATTGAATCATGCTCCTCTAATGCAATGGCATAACCACCACGACTCAATCCCTCCCCCTATACACAATGGTTTCTAATTACATGATTAGATATCTCTAGGAATATAAAAAATAGATTATATAGAATAAATATTAAGTCATATAGTTAATTAAACAATTTAATCATTCATTTAATCATCTCCCATAACTCCTCATATTACATCAATATATCAAAAAATAGAATTAAAATGGAACTCACAATGCTCCAAATGTTTATATTGTATTCTAATCTCATACACAAGCTTTGATTCTACATTAATAATCCCTATAATGTGATATAATCTTTTATCAATATATTTATACAAATTGACAAAACCAAATATAATATTATAGCTATATTATTATATTTTTTCTAAAATGATCTTTATTCAATAGTTACTCAATGAATAATCAATGAATGCATTAAAGAAATATTTCCAATGACCATGAATTGATATTAGGATATGTTTCATCACTATAGATCTCATAGGATAAATATTGATTTTAAAATAAATATAAAATATACCACAAAAAAATGAATTGAATTCAATCAAAATTAATCCCTTTGATAAACACCACAAACTAATATCAACATGAATCTCATTAAAAATATCTTATGGTCTTATAAAGTTAAAAATTTATCATTTAATCCATATAAATGTTTATAGACATTGAAAACTATAATTTCCACTAATTCACATGTAAGAAATTTCCTGATCAGAATATTGACAGATTAAATGATCAATTTCTAAATCATAACATGAGTTATGGTCGATGGTTGGGAAGAAAATAATAATAGGATATTGGAGTGAAAAAAATATATTTATTAGAAATTTGGATCCACATGAGTTGATTAGATTATGATTGAAATTTATTAATTTTAGGGGAAGTGAAGTGGAACTCAAATGTAGAGTATTTTTTATTATCATAACAATAAATATTTTAATTGATATTTGAAATTATTTAACAGATATGGGGGAAGACCCATACCTTTTATTTAACAAGTAATCCCATAATATTATTATGGAAAGATGAATTCATTATATGACACCAGGAATAGTGGGTCTGAATCCAAGTAATAAAAATTAACTCGAATGACCCGAACCATTGGTATTCCATGCACCACCACACACATATAATGTGGTCCTTAAAGATGATCCACTTATACATTATGATCATTGATGGGATATAAAAGTCCTACTATTGTTCTGAACCCCCTCCCCCTCCCCTAAAGTGCATCACAAGCTTTGGGTATTCTTCCCACCACCCACCAATGCTGATAATGTTATCACTACATAATTCGATGAAATAATCATGGACTACACCCACTGGGTTCCATCTCTAATTTTACCTTCCATATCTAATGTAGAGGACCTCTCCCCATCATTCGACATCGATCATTATTATGTCGTTGTTTCATCCCTCCAGCCATCATGTGAACACTAACTCTATTAATCTTCACACCTCCAACATCACCAATTAACCATCAAGTATGTCATATTCACAAGTTGAACATTGAAATAGATGAACAATAATGGGAATAAATACCACTAAACTACTATCCAAGTTATGATGATTGACATTTATTCATATAAGATGTCAAAATATTTACATTATGATAATTTCATTTCAATGTTTATAAGTGGTTTGTCAAGAACTATAGATGACGTGTGATATTTGATTCTGTCTGAGTGTTTATTTAACCAATTACATTGAAAGTAATTATCACAACCAATTTTTTCACAACAATGATAGTAATTTAGTTATTTAGTACAAATTATTCTATGATATAAATCAAATTTTCCATGCCATTGTTCTCATATATTATGATTCTTGAGTTCCATTATTCCAAGATATAGGTCATATCCTAACTTTTCGGAAATAATGTCATGTTCAAATGACATGTTGGTCTTTTTGGTGATGAACAATGTTATTAAATAATGAAGGTGGTACTGATAAAATTAATTTGACATAGAAATTAATTAATTAAACAGTACATATCTCACCATATAATTCACATGAATAAAAAATTATTTTTATAGTTTAGTGGATATCCGATTTATCAAATTTAGTCTGAACATCATAATTCACCTTGTTATGTTTTGATATATTTTAATGTTAAAATTCATGATATTTATATGAAATTCCAATTAAGATGATACCTAATTTAATCTTAATCTTTTATTCATATTCTGAATACATTATATAAGTTACATGTGGATAGGATTTTTGAAATCGATTATATTTAATCAAGATATGGTTAAAAAGAATATGGTTAATTAATATTTGATTAATATTTTAGAATTTAATGATAAAATAATGAGAGTGTTCAAAATTCGTGAGAAAATGCGTTTAATGACATAGAGTGTTAGATGAGGGATAGAATATGGAGATACCCCCATGAAAAATCATTATTGTTTATTATAATTATTTTGATCGTAATAATTTTTAATTATGGTTTTTTAGTTAATAATTAATCTAGATGTCATTATTTATTTCATTATTAAGATTAAATTAGTGAAAAGGTGGTTTAATGTGTAATATGTATGTTAAAATTTCACTATATTTTTTAATTTTTTCTTTTCATAATATATTAGAGATAAATTACAGTAACAAAATTATACTGAATGAATAATTGTAATTTGACATAGTGTTTTTAAATATATAAATTCATAGATGTTACATAATGAATGGGATGACTGTGGATAATCACATTGTCGAATCAATTATAAATTTTAATAGATTATTAATGAACCACTAATAAAATAATCATGATGATTTTGAACATTATATGTGATTGAATAAGAAAAAATTTGGAAGGATTACAAATGAATCAAACTTATGTTTTTTTAATTTTGAAATATAGAAAAACTGAATCCCATAAATGAATAAAAATATGATATCATATTTCAATTGATGATGTTGGTGATAAGTTCACTAATGATTAATAAACTATTTAATTATAATAATTATTAAAATAAGATGTTCATTTTTAATTATGGAGAAATACATTGAAGTTTTCAAATGGAGTATACATTTATTTTACACGATTAAAAAGATGAAAAACGTAATATAATTATTCCAATAATTTTATAAATGTATTTATATGATATTTCAAGGGAATGTTTTTTTATTTGAGTTTAAAAGGATATAAATTTTTGTGTTATAATTTGTTAAAATATACATTTTTATATTGTTAGATAAACTTGGCATATTATTGAGATTAAATTATAAATTTTTAATGATGTATAATAATAAATCTTGAATTTTACCTATTTTAGTTAAAACTCATAACGAAGGATGTACATGTAATTAAATATGAAATGGATGGATCACATATGAATTTACCCATAGAGTAGGTGTTGTATAAGAATTATTTAGACATGTATATGATTAATTTAGAATATATAAAGTTTATTACATATTATTTTTAAGTTGATTCAAAATAAAATATTGTGAAAATAATCTTTATCAAAATAACTAGTATTTTATAAAAAATATGTTACATTAAATGAATATTGTGCAGTAATAATGCATATTTATATAACATTAAATACAATAGTGGGGTAGTGATGTTTTTATTTTCATGTGTATACATAATATCTTTTAAAGAATATATTCTATTTAATTAAAAATATCATATAATGTTTGTGTTTTTAAGAGAATATGTATGATTTATTGTTTTTAATAATGACGGAATATGGAAATATGATCTCTGGATGCAGATGTATAAATGAAAATGATAAAACTACACCACAAGAGTAAAATATCAGAAATCATGATAGAACAACCTATAATTAAAATTGATGTTAGAGAAGTTAGAATATTACTATAAAAATCAATACCAAAAAAATTAATTGAACAAAATAGGTTTCAGGTGGTTTTATAAATACAGCTCCCATCATGATTCTATTAAATACTGAGTGAGTAGTTTTAAATATGGAAACAAGTATTTGAATTAGAATGGAAAATTGGGTCTTTAAAAATATGTATGTCATTCATTAAAAATATTATTTCTTGTAGTTGAATATATGAACACCACATCATGAGATATATATTTCATTAATGATATCAACGAATTTTTAAATCACAAAAGAATATTATTATATTGTTTCTTTGGGAAGATAATAGAAATGTGATATTGTGATGTATGTTGAATTAGATTACTATTTTGGAGATATATATTCCTAATAATTATGGGTCACTAAAATTGTAATATTTGAATACCATTAAAAAGGATAAAAATTGATCGGTTGTTCTTGATATATAATTTGACAACTATTTTAATTGTGATAATAGGATATTGAACAATAATTATTTATAGGATATTTAACTGATCATTGGGTGATAATTATGGGATTTTATATATGATTATTTGAAATAATTATTGAAGATAAATACTAGTAGTGTTTAAATATTCTAAGATGAAAATGAATAAAAATAAGAGATATGTGGCTAATAAGAACCACTAATACAATAATCACATTTTAGGATCATAAATAATGAATTGATGTGTGAGAATATATTGTTAGTAGGTTTAAATAATATTGATGATAAAAAATGTAATTTTTTTTTTATATAATTTTTTTTGATCATTATAAAATTGAGAATAATATGTAGTTATTAATTTTTCGTTATTGAACATCCATTGGCTATATTAGACCACAATTTATGGAATAATATCTGTGTATATTTATTTTATTGAATCCATGTCAAAAATCTAGATCTCATGGATGAAGTAAATATTATATAATAATTAAAAAATAGAGCGAGTCTTTCTAAAGATCACATAGAAAAACATTAAACTAGTACTATATAATTATGTATTAGCATGGTATTGTCAGTGAATCATCAGTATGTCAAACTTGATTACAATTTTACAGAGAGTAAATAATATCATTAGGAGTGAATAATGTAAAATCATTATGTGTTTTCCACTGTTTTCATTTTCTCTTTAATGTGGGTTAAATGTAATGAATAAAACATTTAATATTCGTTTATCTTAATAGTTGTGGCATGACAAATATACTTTTGTTAAACGAATTTTGTAAAACAAAATGGTCAACACCAATTTCACCCAAAAAAAATGTCAGCACAATGAAATATATGATCTTAAATTTGTAATGAAGAATATTATGTTTCCTATATATAGATATGTTTTACCTATATTTTTTTATGTATTAAATAAGAATTATTGATTTAATGAATATTTTGAGTTTCCAATTAAAAAAATCATTGAGGAATCTTCAACAAAATCCATTAAAATTACAATAATGAAAGTAATAAAAACCTGATAGTTATTACTCCTATGACAACGGAGAATGAAGTTTCACCAATATTTCATGGTAATCAAATAGTTAATATATTTATCAGATAAATTTATAATTATAGTTATATAGTATTTATTACATAAAAATAAGAGTATAAGATTATTGAATCAAATGATTATTTTTTCAACAAAATAATAATCTTTTTCAATTACAACATGCTTCAATATTCCACGATCATATTTATGTATATAAATTCACCATGACGTCAGAAGAAATATATATATATATATATATATATAATTTACTTCGATGTATTAATCATTGGATGAGAAGTTAAAAAATGTGAAACACTTATACCAATTCATGGAAATTCAATTATAATCATTTTTGATAATTTAAATTACAATATTTTTTGGAATTATAATATATTTTATTAATAATTAGTGTGAATTCTCAAACATTTATAATTTTTTAAGAGAATATCTATTCACAAGAAAAAATATATAAATCCACAATTACTATCATGAATTAAAAATTATGGATTAATGATAATATGATAAATAATATTGAAAAACCCATTTAATAAAGAAAAAAATTAATTAAAATCATTTTTTAAATTTAATTTTATAATGGATGAAATAATGAGTTCAAGTATGGATTTGAAAATTATCATCATCAAATTGTGACATAATCAGGGAGTTAAAATGAAAAATATTGATGTGACGCATTGTGAGTCTTCTTATGTTAATGAAAAAAATAGGTTCTAACGTTATTTTTTCTAATAATATAATTTCAAAAAAATGGAATGTCATGATAAGTATGAATATTATATAATAATATGAAAATATATCTACTCTAAAATCAGAAATGTTTAACCATTATTCTGAAAATGTTTTTACTTATTTTTATTAAATATATAGTGTTAAATTTAAAATAATTTCTATAATTTTTCGGGGGATAAAATTTAGATAAACTAGCCACATATTTGGGGGAGTATTTGTGTTGAAACATGATTTTTTGAATCCCAAATTGTAGAAAAAATTGACATTTAGCACAAAATGTTTAACTCTCTCTAGTATGACATATTAAAAAACAAAGGGGGATACCATGGATTATTATTCATTGTTGTTGTTATATAAGATTTAGTAATAATAAAAAATTATTTATGATAAAAACATGTTAATTAATAAATGACAGTATAATCCAAAATTAATGGAATCATATCATAAATGTGAATTGTCCAACTGAATTATTATAATGTATAATGAAAAGGGTATGGATTTTTTTCATCAAATTTATATTAATTTATTCAAAAATTCTATACAAATTTAAATCTAGGTTGATTTGGTTATGATTATTTCCCTTTAACAACAACCAAGCATATTCCAATTTATTTTTCTATTAATCATACATTGTATTATGTTATTTTGTTTTCATTAAGTCAGTAAGAATCAAGGTAGTTTGTAATATTCAAACAACTATTGCTTTGGAAAATATTTTATGAATTATTCTTTTTTCGTTAATATTAATGATCTAATTAATTTTATATTTTCTAGTAAAATGTGTTATTATATAATTTATACTACATTCAGAATGGAAAAAATCAACTATATGAGAATAATGATTCCACCTCTATGAATTTGGAAAATATAATTGGATGGCCTACGATTATTTAGTTAAATTATTGAATTAGTTGTTTATGATTAGATATTCTACGAAATATTCTACCATTAAATTTTTTTAAAATTTATTCTCCTACATTGAAAAGATATTGGATTGAATTTCTGAAAAATAATTAATCAATAATATTTATGTATAAATGTAGGTTTTATGATTTTATTACCACATATTTTTTATGAATAAATAGTTCCATAACTATCTATAAAATTTCAAAATTTATATATTATATATAAATAATAAATATTATATATATATAATTATTAATTTATTTCCATGAAGTTTCATACAAGTGTCTGTAATGAAATACAGTTGATTATGAATGTTTTTCTCTATTGGAAAAATGTTTACAATTGTTTTCTATTTGATTATGGATATGGAAGTTAATTAAAATATTATAAGGAATATCCATATAATAAAATATTCATATAAATATAGATCATATTTATCAAAATTTATTATATTTTGTTGAAAATTATTTTCAAATGGATGAAAATGATTGAAGATGTTTTTCGGTTGATTTGTAGTTCTGACAAGGTTATGATGTTTTTTTATATAATCTTGATATTTTCATTATATGATCAATGTTGATATATAGGATAATTGTACATATGTGATATATATATTTGAAAATATATTAAAAATAAAATATGAATTGATATGAATGATATTTGATTCAGACGTAACATATTTTGGAATCAATACCTCTAATGAATCTTAATAGATGGGATATTTGATATATTTTCTTATTGGAACAATCATGTGTAATTTATTTATTTTTATACATCATATCATTATCCGAGGAAAATCCATATATATGATATTCTATAAAAATGTGTTAAAATATTGAAAATCATGAAATTATGTAAGAGTTTGGCTCTATATAATTTTTATTATAAGCTAAATCTAGGAATTCACAAATGAGATAAACATGATGATTTTCATATATATGTATTTTTATTAGAACATTACTAGAGAAAAAAATTCAAAATTCATTCAAGTGTAACAAAATTATTATAATATATAATTTATTTCATGAAGTATTAAAACATTTTTGATTACATGTAATATATTTCAAATAATTTGAAACCAGTTTTCTACTGAACACATAATATGGAAAAAGCATTGCTAAACTATAACACATTTGGTTGTCACACTATCCTTTCATAGATATTAATTATCTTATCAATGGTTCATCACTAGAATAAATATGATATATCTGAAATCTAAGATCCCAATAATTGATTTTTATGTGGATTAAATTATATTAGATGATAATGTGATATTCAATAGTGGATTGGGAATTTTAAAAATTTATATAATTATGATTCAAGATATTATATTATTTAATTTTTGGAAGAAGGGATTTAAGCATGATATTAATAGGAAATCCATGTCACAAATATATCTATATATAAATTCAATATGAATATAATTTGGTACTATTGTTATATAGATGCAAAATTTGTGGATTTAAAAACCATAATGCATGATAGAGAATGACACTTCATGATATACTTGCATCAAAATAGATAGATCCATGATATAAATAAAATCACAACATTTCATTATGTAGTTATTATTTATCAAATAAATGATCACATAATTAAAATTTTATGGCTCTTATAAAATAAATATAATGTGGTATTAATAGTTCGAGTCTTAAAGTAGAGTAATGAAAATTATATCTGTGAAACATTTGAATGATATAAAATATGGGAAATTAAGTACATATATAGGTCATAATATTATATGGTTAATATGCACATTTAGTGATTAAATGCATTAGTAGTTAACGAAGAAGTAGAATGCGTTTAACCTATAACATTATTATTACTCTAGGAATATTACAAATTAAATAGGAAAAAGAGATACTAATAATTATTTATTAAAAATATAAAAATTGTATCTATGGTAGATATATAAAATTATCTTCTAAAAAAATATTATTAATTTGTGCAAAAGAATAATAAAAACAAATTAATAGTGGAATAATTCTATTAGATGATCCTATAAGCCAATGAAGAGGTGAGGGATCCTAAATTAAAATACTATATATTGAAATATATAAAGTGCATAAAGATATCAATAAAAAAAATTGTTGGATTAAGGGGATTATATAAATTAAATTTATTAAGAAACACTTTTCATTCAATATTTATTAGTATAGAATACCTGCATCTTAATATCCAAAATTATATGGTGAAATTTTTGGATGGTTCATGTACCATGACTATGAATTTGTTCTTTACAATTTACATGTTTAGTTTTATGATTAAATTTCCCAATTTATAATATTTCCTAATATTTGATTTAACTTTATAATGGATTTGTGTGTGTGTGTGTGATTAAAACAATTACACGCTATGGATTTAGTTATACACATTAGAGATGACCCTAATTAATAGATAATAGAGTTAATTTTGTCTTCAAATTCTTATATTAGTAGATATATGAAAACAAATAGTGGGGATTGAGAGAGATAGGGGTCCATTAAATGATAAAATATAGTTGTTTAATAGGATAAAATTGGTTTAATTAGAAATTTTAAATTATGAATACTACATTGTTTCTCCCCATCTAATTGTAGGTCATATTAAAATGTCATTATAAAAAATGATACTAAACCATTAGGTCATATCTATTATTAGATTCAAAAAATTCAATGATTTTCATGATTTTATATTATATTTAGAAATTCATAATGATGTTTAGACTAGGAGAATATGTATTTATTTCTAAATATTAACATAGTATTATGAATAAATCAATAAAAAAAAGAAATGTGAAGAACAATAATATCAAGAAGAAATATCTCTTATACAATTCGTTAAAATAAATAATTTCCAAAATCAATGATTATCTAAATTAAAGATATAAAATAGATGATAAGTTAAATTTTTATAATAAACTACAACCATGGGATTGGGATTATATTCTTACATGGTAGAATAAAAATTATTTGAATTAAATAACAAGATTATGTTTTCATACTAATGTTTTTCTATGGTATAACCAAACACAAGTTGTTTTTTACACATATATAAGGATTCACATGATGAATTTGTTACATCCTAAAAATACCCAATAAATAAATTTACAAAATAAATGATCACGATTATTTTTATCTTCTTTTAAAAAATACAGGACAATATCTCATAACATGAAAACTAGTTTGAGGATATGACGAGGGTTTTAAAATAAAATGTTTTTCATTATGTAAATATGATTAAAAATTAAACTATTTTATAATTAATATTGAAATTGAAAAATTGTAATACACATTTGAAAATTAGGTTCCTAATACAATTTGTCAGACTAAATAAGCCAATAAAACCCATGAAGAAATAATAATGAAAGATAATAAAAAAATCAATTAACTGATGTTAGGAATGGAAAACTATAGATCAATGTAAATATAAAAAATAATCAATAAATCTCATTTCAGAAGATATTCATAACACATGATGTCTTATAGATTTATTATAATGATCTTAATAGAAATTTTGACACCAGAATCAAATCAGTTGTGTGTGATAAAAAAACATAATCAATATTAAATGAATTATATTTAAATTCATATTGAAATATTTAAAATATGTAAAATAATAGAATTCAAAATTTTATGAGATAAATTTTTCAATAAGAAATTCTTATGCTGGTTTGTTTATGAAAAAATACTTCTATATTTTGTAAAAAAATCTTGGGATATCTAATGAAAAATGTTGAATAGAATCAATGCTAAATATATCTACAATTTATTTAAATAATATTTCTAATAGAATTGTTTTTCAATAATTAGTACTAGTATCAAATAAAAAATTGTAAAAAAATTGGTGATTAAATTTAAAAATGAAATTATCAGAATATATTTTTTTGATATGAGAATTTTTGAGAGATGTTTTTATTGAAAAATAATACAAAAAAATAATGAGAAATTAAAAAATGAATTATGAAATTGATTCTATATTAATTATTTGAAAATATAATAGATCATAGTTTACAAGATATTCTCTGTGTCATGAAATGTTTTGTTTTAAGAAACCATAATGTTTGAATAATATGTCAAATTTTAAATAAATGTATGGATATATATAAAGGGTGTAAGGGTGGAATCATGAAATTATATAAAAAAATGATATATATTAATGTCTCAAATAAATATTAATGAATGATCA
This sequence comes from Viscum album, assembly GCA_963277665.1. NCBI lineage: Eukaryota > Viridiplantae > Streptophyta > Magnoliopsida > Santalales > Viscaceae > Viscum > Viscum album. The sequence continues at coordinate 2,008,836,638 of OY728136.1, read as the reverse complement.
ATTTAATGAAAATCATAATTTAAGTGGTCATTGAAGAGGTGATTAATTGACAATAACAACTAAGAATGCAGAAATATAATCTGTAAATAAAATAAACTATTTGATGTCATTTAATACATGGTATGAAATAATAATAATAATATAGTACAATGAGTTCCTAACATGTCCCTAGATAATTCTTCACAAATAACAAGAATATGTTAATTACACTATAAAAGAATATGTCACAATATGGATCATATTAAACAATCTATGGAAACTAATCATGAATTATGTATTAGAACAATAAAAATAATTAGTTAATATATAATAAAAAGTTCAATTTTATTTTTTGATAACATTTATGAGGAACCATATATATTTCTAAGAATGGCAACCATAATTGCAATGAATGTATGATTATATATCAATATCAATTTAATGTGTTTAGAATCATAGGAACACATGTATTAAAATATAAGTAACATAGTAAAAGATATTTCACATGATAAAGAAATCATGTTTCCTGATATATATTAAAATGATGAATTTTTTTGGTCTCATTATTGTTTTTTTGGGGACTTAACTGAGATATATCTAACATAATGGGTTTTCTGACAATCATACCAATAATAGAATATATTCTTATGATAATGAACATTTCATTATAAAATTAATTTTATTTGATGGATATGGTCATGTAAAGGACCCATCCCAATAAAAAAAATGTATAAAAAATTAATATAGAATGGTAAGAAGATCACTGATCTAATAAACAAAATACAATGCATGAAGAGTTATATGGAATATGAAATTAAAAAAAATACTATCCTAGCTGAGAATAATATTTTAACCATCATACTTCTATTTATGATGGAAAGTGTTTCAACTTATTCCAACTTGTATTTTGTGTTATTTTTGTTCATTATAAAAAGGTAATTAACGGTGATGCTTCATAATAATAAAAGTACAACTGAAATTATCAATGAATTAATACTATATAGTAATTTTAAGGATCCACCATTGGGGAATAATCAATAAATTATTATAATTAATCCTAATTGTTTTATAAAATATCATCATGAAAAAGGAGATCATTATTACAAATATGATTATAACACTAAATAAGTTATCATAATCTTATAATTTCAAAAATTATGGCTTTAAAAATTATATAGTAAATATATCACTCTTTGTTTTGTAGAGATTGAGTTTTTACCTTGAGGGATAAAATATTGAGGCTTCAAAAAAAATATAAATTTTCGAACCATATATATTCTTGATTGAGTTTAAATTCAATCGTGGAATGGAATTTTACATTGATAAATTTAACAAGAATTTTTCATCAAGTAAAATCATAAAATTACATAATTTTATAAATATGTTTTATTATCCGAGGAATATTTCACTAGTCCATGATAAATACAATAATTGGAAGTAATGTAATTTTGTTTAATATTTATATTTAACAAATATCAATTATTCATCTATATTTTATTTTTTTCCTATATCTATAATAATTTATTTATATTAGTTGGAAAACATTGATTGCATAATGTTACGACAGGATTAATATCACCACCAAATGAGAATGTTTTATTTATTATCAATAAAGATGCAAGTAAAATAATAAATTAGTAAATAATAAATGAAAGAATATGATGAAATTCATTTTCAATATTAAAAATTTATAATATATAATAGTATTATATGAAGGACTAACATTATGTTTTTTTCTAATATGTATGTGTTCTTGAAGTCAATGTGTATGATGTCAATGTGTTTTAATGTATATTATGTTGAAACAAATATGGAATTATAAATAATTTTTATGATATATGTAATACTCAAGGATTTATGATATATTTCAACATAAGTAAATTAAATTTCATCGATAACATATTGTACAAGAAACACTGATTTTAAACCAATGAAGAAAAATTATTAATACATTTTTACATGAGAGTAATCATCAATCCATTGGATAATCTTGTAAGAATATTTTTAAAAATAATATTAAATATTTGTATTATTTATTTATTTAATTAAAATTTATTTTTTGACTTTCTTAAGATAAGTATAAATTTTTATTACTGTCACTTTATGATTCAATAATATATTTTCATCTAATATGATTTTAATTGAATTTGGGGAAAATAATTTCATTAATTTATTCCACGTTAAGAAATTTAATTCAATAAAAAATTTATAATTTTTAAAATCATCATTTCAATATTAACTAAATTTTTTTATGTAGTATTTTTCTAAAGCGATTTAATTTTAACATAATAGTGAAAAATACTAGAGTTTTTTAAAACTATAATTCCTATAATTTAAATAATGTAATAATAAAGATATATAAAATTATATATTTTGTATTAAATTGATATATTATGAAGCTAACTAAAAAGTATAAAATTAATTCCACTAGTATCATATGTTTACATATATTTTATATAAGTCAATTATTAGACTTAAAAATCCTTTTTTCCAGACAAACAATTGTCATGAAAATTGTAGGTTTATTTTTAAATCATATTCTATAACTTATGAAATTTAATTTAATAAAATATAATCCATATTTGTAAATTTTATGTTCAATTTTTTCATAATTTTTTTAAATTTTTTGCCAATATGAATAGTAACTATTGTAAAATTTATCAGCTCGGTAATGGGAAAATCATTTATTAAAGGTTAACAACTACTCTGATAATGATATAAATTCATTTAAAACAATAATTAATTTCATTATATGAGTATAATTCATCTTTATTCATTAAAAATTTTATATATTATAATTATCCATTTAAATTTTATTTTCATTATTATAATATTTTTGTAAATGATTCCGTAAAATTTTTCAGTATCTTCCTATTAAAAAAATAAATATATTTTCCTAGATATACAACTAAATTATGTTCGATTATAAATAATTATTTTAAATATAAACTAATTTTCATGATAATTTATTTATAATATTCATATATGAAATAATTACCTTAAATTCCTAAACAATGGGACACATTGTACGAGCATGTTGTATAAAAACCATTTAAATAATTTTAGTAACTCATGAGTAATATTTTTTTTGTGACTTATCATTCTACAATTTTTTTAGATAAATATAAAATATTTTATATGTGTGATATAATAATGAATTAATTTTATATTCCATTAGAATTATTAAAGATAGATTAAATAATCAAAATTAATTAAATTTTATGAAAAAAAATTATATTAAAAAAAACATAAAAAATGTAAAATGATCATGTGAACAATATATGGTCTACAATTTAATCTTTATTGCATTTATGATCTAATTTTAATGTTGTAAGGAATGTTATAACCATTTAATATTGATGTAGTTGTTATTGTTGTTATGGATAAAAATGGGAAATAAAGTGGATAAAAATGATAATGTTTAAAATTATATATATATACCTATATTAATGTTGTTAGATGACTATATTAGAATCCTACTACACTTAATTTGGAATCCAAGTCATCTTACAACCACTTTCCCTTGAATGTAACTTTATTTAAATTTCAATATTTTGAATCATTATAAGAATGTCCCACCCCCACATATAAAATGAAACCACATCTCTTATTTTACAATATATAAAGCTATCCAAATCAACTAACCATATGTATATTATCTTCCCGTGATCCCTAACCATGAATTAGAGATTCTTTTTTTCTTTAATTACCATTCGACGAGTATATAGAAAAAATTTAAATTAACTCTACTTATGATGAGGTAATCATATTTACCAACTCATTAAAATTATATTATCACTCTACATCCTAAAAATAAATTATATGCCTAAAAATGAAAAATATAGTAAAGTAAAAATAATGGTATGTTATTATAATTATGGCAAAACAATTATCCTTATCTTTTATTAAATGAAATAACATTTCTCATGCATATGTACATCCTACCATCTACATGTAAGGGTTAAATTCATTTTTCATTAAAAAAATTTATGTATGGTTCTAAATATGGAAATAATAGACATAAAGATATGATATTTATGAAATAATTATTCTTCCTAAATTATAATTTTGTATCAATATTCAAACATTCTTGTATATTGGAATACGATATCATCACTCATACATATGGGCGGGTTGTCTCCTCCATAAAACGATGTGATATGTTTTTCTATTTTTCCATTGCATTGTTGGTAATATGGATAGATGTAATGAATATAAATTTTATTTATATGATATAATAATTATCATGGAAATGTAATTTTATATTTTACATTCTTTTGTTCTATCAGTCGATTAGTGAAATAAAATTCATGAGTACGTAAGTCCTATCATTTCCATGAATAATGTGATTTAGTTCTTTATCTCTAGATTTTATGTATTTCCCTATATATATAATTAATGTATATGGTATTTATTTCATGACTAAAATTATTGTTACTATGCAAAAATAAACAATGTATATTGAATGAGTCTACAAAACAAATACTGTCGTAAATAATATTTCAGTTGACACCCGAATAATTGATAATAATAAAATATTTTATCAAAACATTGATACGATTTAATAAATTTACTTTATTTAATATTATATATAGGTATGTTGTTGTAATATTTAATTCACAAAATTATACAATTATAATAAAATTGTTCAAAATCACTTATGATTTTATTCTAATTTGATGTAATGGAGTTCGTCTCAAATTCCACTAAATTGGGACGTATTTCGTATTAAGCGTTGGTTTTACATTAGGGGATTTATATGTTGAAAATTTTATATATTGAAAATAAATATCTATTTATTAATTTATTATTAATTCTTCAATTCAATTTTACTCTTTCATTGTGATATAATAAAAACTTACCAAAATTTTAATGTTTTACTTCACATTCATATTTATGTGATTTACATTACTTTATATCATATAATACTATATCATTACATTCATAAACAAATCATATTTTATTATCTTTTTGATATTTAAGTATTATATATTTTTCGTTGAAATTTTTCCTGTATTTTTAATTTTATTGAAATAAATAATTTTTTAAGAGAAAACATATTCTTATTTCTCTTTATGATACGACATATCATTATTTAGTGTCCATATTTTTCAATATTAATTTTCAAATGTCATTTTTAATTATTTAATGATTTATTTTAGAAGTTTTGTGTTATGATTGAATTTTAAGTTGTTTTATAGGAATATTTCTAATGTTTTTTAAATTGTCTATACTCAACCAGCTTTAAAAAATTTCAAATTTAATGTTTCATTATAATTAATATAGAGTAAATGTATTTTAAAAATGGTATTGTTATTTTATATTATTTACCTTACTATACATATTTTTAATGTTTTTCCCATGAAAATAATCTTCAATTATTTATTATTTTACTTTATGATTTAATTATATATATTTCTCCAAATGAAATCAATTTAGTAAAAAAATAGATCTAATGAATGGGAGCTCATATTGTATCTCTTATTCATTTTGTGTCCATGGAATTTCTATTCAAACAATATGTTTCTTATGATAATTTTCACTCAGAATTTGATTTCAATTAAATTTATATATTTTTGTTACATGGATATAAATATTTCCAAAACCATAGACCATTTCTATATATGGTGGTTTCCTATAAATTTTATATCATTTAAAATGGAAATAATAATATTTTGTATTGTTTAATGAATATTGATATTTGGTGACAATGAATTTTATCGATGAATAAAATTGATCATTAAATATATGACTAATTCCATGGGTATATAGTTATAGATAGGGACCTGGTATAGATATCACATTATTGAAATGACATGAATCACGGGAGAAATTAAATTGATAGACTTATTAGAATTGATTTTTGGTTTATTGAAATCAATCGATTATACAGTTTTGTCACATATTTTTAATAGTTATGATATCATGATGTGTAATATCATGACATATGATATTAATAATTTGGATAATTGATAAATAAATTGTTATTATCTATGATATTAAATCATTTAATTTTTAAATGGATGAATTTCATTCTAATGTTATTGATTAGATTGAATTTTTTTCATTTTTTAAACATTCCCTTTTAATTAATCATTATTTACTCATAATAGATACTATTTAGAGTAACAATTTCTGCGATCCTAATGTGAATAATTATTTTATCTCCCTTCTAAATGATATAAGGGATGACTTTATGAATCAAATTAAAAAATGGAGAATAATTTTATTCTATATATTTTATCTTTCTAATGTAATATGAAAATCATGCTTGTATTTGGGTCTTTCCGGTATATTACTAATTTATCCAACACATAGATATCCCATGTACAGATTCCAATATAATAATGTAGAATCCAACTCCATATTATTGGATTCTGGCTATCTATATTTCATATTAGATAAAATTTTGTTAACAAATTTTTGATCTATATTATAAACAAACATAGCAGACTTGTGAATTATAATAATACCTTATTATATTTGATAACATTTTCCATGATGTGGATTTTTATTTTTTTTATAAATATTTATGATTATTATGAATTTAATTTAGGTGTTCTATTATTTATTGGTTTTTCCAAATGGTGGAAAGCAATTCAACACCCATATAAAATATAGGGATTTCCCTGTTTAGTAATCCTATATTTGTGGTGTTAGAAGTGATAAGATCATATAAATATTAGGGTAGCTCCTTCAGAATATTATGAATTACATTTCCCATATATATAAACTTATTATTCCATAGTGACATTATCATATGTTAGATAAAATCATTAAATATAATCCTTCATCATATAATGAACTAATAATCTAATGGAAGACGAGGATTTGATTACATCTTCACAAAATATATTCATAGATTTGATATTTAGTGAATTTGAAAAGTATATTAATGATGTATACGGTTTTAAAGAGAACACTAATCTATAGTGGTCAATGATACAAAATTTTAAAGAGGATGAATAAATCGAAAATATAGATTGAATACGTTTTAATGTGATAGCAATCACTGGGTAACACCCCAATGAACAATATGATGAAATATTTAATGTGTTACTCACTTTATTATATAAGAAACCAGAAATTTAGGTAATGTATATGGATTCCATAATAATATTATAAAATCATGTTTTATTTAAATTGTTTTGATATGTGACATCACTGATAGGGGGTGGTATTGAATTAGTGATCACATTTTTCTTTTAAAGTAATGATTCTAAAAATCACATGGAATCATTATTTACCATTATAAACAAGTATGAGTTACAATACACTAAACTAAAAATATCATAATCACATTTCATATGAAAAAATATAAAATGTGTGTATCCCCCAATATTTTCATGGTGTGATACAATTAATTTATCATTATCATGTCATATATTCCACATTTTTACAAGAAAGTATTCAATTACTAACATTATTATATATTATATTGGCATAAAATAAAACTCAAACGACACCATAATAATCATCCGATTTCCAACCCTTCCTTTACCCTAATAAATAATCCCTTATTAAATTGTAGATTATACTACCCATCTATACTAATTATATTAACTGAACTCATAGCATAATTTACTGAGCCATCTAATATACATTTCTAGAAACTATCAATTCCCATAGATACAAGATTTTTTTCCGTTTTCATTTTCGATCTAATATAGAATGATATTTTTTTCTCACCATAAATTAGAGATATTCATTAAATTGGTATGATATTAAATATAATAAACACCCAATTTAATATTTTCTATGTATCAAAATATCCTCCTAATCTTTTTTGGGTTTGGATATTATCAAACTATATTTTTCGAAACGTTCTTATAAAAACCTCATTATAAATATTTCATCCATTATGTCTTATTGTGGTAACATTTATATATAGTATACATAATATTGTTCTATTTATGATGATTCTCCAAATATTTTGGTCAAACAATTATTTCTTATAGAAGATCTTGAAAACAAGACTTCATCTGATTGATCATATATGCCAATGTGTACTTCCTACATTTAGATTGTAAAAATTAAATTATCCTCACTCAACTAGTTTTTCAATCGATGTAACACTCATTATTTTAATTTGGATGATATATGTCCTGTAGATCAACATCATAAGAAATGTGAACTTTTGATGGATTCAAAACCAAACAAAAAAATACATTTTTTTTTCTTTTCATTTGAGTGAATATTTCTAAGCGTAATTATACATTCAACTCTTTATATTGTTCTTACGAATGTAGTAAGGGTGGAAATTGACATTCGCATTAACATTCACTGAAATGATAATATCAATTGTCCTATTAAAATATATTTTTTTGAAAATCCTCAAAACATATAGAATAATCTTGAATAATCGCGAGTTTTCTTAAAATAATCCATTTTATTATAAAATAAATATATTTTTAAATATAATTTTTTTCAATCTTCCTTATTTTCATAAATATTTAAAACATTTAATGAATAACTTCATCCAAAACCTATTTAAATTCATTAAAAATGTTTTATATATATCCTTTGAATTTATCTTCTTGGTGTTTAATAGTCTTTTTCGATTCACTATGGCTTTTTTATTAAATCAAAACACTTTAGTGGTATTCATTTGTTAAAATAATGATAATTAATTATCAGAGGTACAGTAACTTATATTCCAATTAATTGGATCATTACATTCAATTTTATTAGTGACATCCATTATGATATCTCAAGTATTTTTCTTAAATATCGTCAAATTTTACTTTATGTGATGATACATTGTATTGATCCATATCTGTGGCATCTTATTTTTACTCATTCTTTAGAATACCTTTTCCATTTAAATATATTTCTCTATTTTTCTCCTTCCATATATTCCTTCTATTGGATATCTCACGTTTTTTACAAATGGAACTTCAGTCGTTGCAACTATATATAAATCTATATTTTATTGATTATTATATGATATAATTGATTCATTTTGAAACCATCTATAGTGATATTCTTGATTTATCCATGAAAAAAATATTGAAATATTTACATCGATAATCATTAGTGACCTATGATTTCTCCCCATTTATATTGTCATATATATTAAGTCTAAATTGTTTCGACATAATATTATTCCTCTTTTATGCTAGTAATTATATAATTTCAAATTATTTTCCTCCATTATTATACATTTTATACAGTAGTTTCTTTCCCATTCCTCATAACCAATCAAACTCATGTTCATATAAATTGAATTTTATAATGATTTTTTTATTTTATGGAAATGTAAAAAAAATTGACATGATGTTTCCACCAAATATTTTTCTAAATTAATAATCCCTTTCTCATCTAATATCCTTGAAAAAACCTTTTTACAAATTATTTTTTGGTCAGTTTGATTGGATATGATCATTTAAAATCATTAGATTCACTTATCTTCCCTTTTACACAAATTTTATCGATCATGAATTCTAATTGATGTTTAGAAATATTTTTTAAATATAATATAATATGATTATTTTTTAAGAAACAATCTTATACTCAACTATAAGGAGAGTTCATACGACATCTATATACAAAATCATTAATTAAATTTCCTAAAGAACATTCTCAAAGAAAATACATAAATTATTTTTTAATGAATTTCCCCAAAAATAACATATTAATATGTTATCAAAATGAAAGTAAACATATTTTAGTCCTATTAATCTCTAAATTTGTGTTTGTTTTTTAATATCCTTATAAAACTCCAATTATTTTAAAATTAAATTTTCATTCCCATTTCTTCTTCTAAAATGATATTTTCATATTATTTCTCAAATTATGTAATTTCCGTAATTATTGGTAATCAAATAAAAATGGGTTATCTTTTTTTTCATCCTTAATTATAGAGTCATGAAAACATTTTTTTAGTGGAAAACAGTAACATGTGAGTTTCTTATCAGGGATCCATTAATTTATTTACTCTACGTCTATATGGGAGAACCCAGTGTAGAGAACACTAGAGAATATACAATGTAGTAATTGTTTTGTATAAATCAAATTTCATATAATAATTTCCCAAAAATATAAAAAAAAATTATATGGTGATATTTGAGATAAATATTTATGTTAAATATATCCCCATATCGATAAATATTTTAAAAATATTTACATTTACAAAAATAATTTTTCTAACATATCACCTTTATTAACGTTCTCAATTATGTTTTAAGTAATTTGTGATAATCAGACATCATATTGATATTTTTCCATAAAGTGTATCAAAACACTTATCATCATGGATAAGAATGTTCCGTGTTGTATATATATATATATATATATTTCATTTGCCAAACTTCAATGAATCTCATAATACATCTTAATATCTCCTTTAATTCATTCGACGATATTACAAATAATAAATGACACTGTGAATAAATATGAACATATAATTCCATAGTCTCAATGATTGGATTTATAATAATCTTTTAGTCTCAAATTAAATATCATTTCATTGATTTTTCCTTTGATTTGTTTTCATCATTTTTTCATCCTACTAATATTTTTGCAATAGATTTATTCTCATTTGTTTAGTAATAGAATAATGATTCCAACATTTCATTATCATCAATAACATTTATTTTATAAAAATACTATATCAAAATTTTCAATTAATTTTTTATAGGGATTTTTATCAAATTCATCTCATTAATGTTATTCATATACATTCAAAGTTCATTTTATTCTAAAAATAACATTTTAATAAATTTTCAGTATTTAAGAAATTGTATTCCATTTCCTTTCAATTTCACATTCTGTATTAATTACTTTAAATAGAAAATATTGTTTTTAAATATTTTATTATATCATATTCCTCTGAATTAATCGATTATTCTTCAGCATAATTTCTCTGATTATTCCTTTCAATGAATCATCAATGGAAATTTAATTCCCAAATTTTTTCTTTGAAACATATTTTATCCTCATCTCACATACCATTTTTATATTTTTAGGTTCATCAATTGAAAAAAATGATGATTTATATTGGTGATAATTTAAAAACAAATATTTCATGAATGTTTCTCATAAATGACATAATAATATTAGAATCTTCATGATTCTAATGAAAATCTCAGATATTACTAAATTTCTCAATAATAATTGTGAAATATCCATAAATAAATTATTCATAATCTATAATAAAAAAATAAAAATCTATATAATTTTTACATGTCTTCCTTTATATTGAAATATCATTTATTAAAACAGCCAAATATATCCCAAATTTTCAAAATGATTTGAAATCCCATATTCATTATATAATTTTTTTATTAAGATCCATAAAAATTGATTTTTGATCTCTTCCATCAACATTAATATTTATCATATCAATAGTTATTATAACAACATCATTATTGAGAGAAATACCATTATTGAAACATATCTCACATTAAAGACAATATATTAATGATTGGGTAACATCTTAATCTTCCAACCATTATATTTGATTCCATCAAAAACAAGAACAACAATTTTGTTCACAAAATTATAATTCCATAATTATATAGTTGCATCTTATTAGAGGTAATATTACCTTTGATTCCAATAATGGTGAACTTGGATTGATATATTAGATCATAAAATAGGAGAGGGACAAATATTTGGTCATTTTTTATTTTTTATTATATTTTATCAATACAGAATTAAATATTTCTCAACCACTAAAAACTTTTTATTGTTATGATCCACATAAACAAAAATATCAAACATATCGATCATATGAAATAAATATAAATATATTGAATCACATTTCATTTAACATGTAATGTAATAATATGTACTCCTTGTCATGATTTTTATTTCCACAAAAAAATATGTATTCATTAATATCCTTGTAGAAAATAATGTCAGTGGAAGAATCTAGTTCTACACTCCATTAATAATCCACTAGACAACCTTTGGTATAACACCAATAATCCTCCATTCAACAAAATATTATTATACCCTATCATTATTAAATGCACTCAATAATGTCACACCTAGTTATACACTTATCCAATAATCCTTTTCAACAATTGGATATACCCCCCAAGATAGAAACTATAATTCTTAATTATTTTCTAATTCACTGTAGAAGGACATTTAATTACTCCAAAAGAACATTGGATCTAATCCACTTAGTTATATTTATAATTATATTTGAAAACGTTTTAAACAATCTTCTGATCTCAAAACATCATATTATTATCCTTTAGATTTATGTATACTATGTCTAATTTTTTTAATGAATTATCTATAAAAATCAATGAAAAATGATTACCTATATAAACTTTTTCCATTATCAACTATCTGATGGTATCCATCCAATGGGGTTCTATAAAATATATCATTCCTATCATTAATCAAGAATTGATTTTTTAAATAATCTCCATTATATGTAATTATACAATATAAATTCATTATGCCACTACATCTAATTAAATATGTCTTACATTATGAAATTCCTAATTCAACTGAGTATAATATCAGTTAGCCTCTATCAACATGTTTATTATGTGATTGACCACTAATTGATTTTGCTTCATCATATTGATATCTATACAGTATCTTATTTTTACCCTAAAACATATTATTATTTTGAATATAATTTTTCCCCAAAAATATCAGGGTATGGTTTTATCATATTCATTGAAATTTCTTAGTGGAATAAAATAATATCCTTTTTATATAATTTCGTTCTATGTAATTTGGATGTAAACAATATTAATTTCCTGTTTATTTAAATATCCAAAAAAATTTACCCAAATGAATTTTATTATAATTGTCTCAAAACCTATTGTACATTATTTATTATTCATGATTATTTAAAAATCTTATTTTCTATAAAAACATCAGCAAACATGGTGTTACTGAAATTTTGAAAACATCCTTAAACCTAGGAAAATATCATACATTGAATGACCAATATTACCATGATCATATATATGTACATCATAGTGTTTTAATATATCAATTTTAAATAAATTTCCTGTATATTCTTTTAAAATTTTAATTACTATGATTTTTTTCCAATTAGCACACTTTTAGATTTTTTATTCTACTAAAATAGATAAAAAATTTCATCTATTACACCATCATATGGTTTTCATTTATTTAGTACCTTCAATAAAATGAGATAATTGTTATCTTAAAGGATATCACATCTCTCAAAATGGTATATCTTCTTATAATACTCTTTATGATGATAATTAATATAGATCTATTACTGGTGAGACTCCTCTTTTCTATCAATCTACATACACCATTTTTTATTTGGATATATTGCTTTTTTCATTAAACACAATGATATTTAATCCATTGGGTCTTTTAGGTTTTTTGGGTCTGAAATTTTGTCATTGTGACACTACATAAATCTATATATGACGATTGATTATCTAATTGATTTGATTCCATCAAAACTAGTAATTCATTCATCAGGGATTTTAAATTTGTGAATGGATGATTTGAAAATTTATTATTTGATATGGTATTCTATCAAACATTATGTATATTTGAAAATAAATTTAGATAGTGATTATTTTTTATAAGAGATAGTTCCCACATTAATATTTTCCCAAATTTTTTGAAAAATTTTAATTTTCTATGGAATTTCATTATAATTTTAAATTAAAAAAATTAATAAATATAAAAAAATTTCTTCATTAGAATATTAAAAAATAAAATAATATAATAATTCAATAAAATTTAAAAAATCAATATATATATAAAAAGGTGAACATGTGTATTAATAACAATATTATATATAAAATGTTCATTCAAAACTAATCATATTATGTTTTTCAATAAAATATGTCATTAAATTTGATGGTGGTTGATTAATTTGAGTACTAGGTGGAGGAAACATGATATCAATACCCTATGCAGTTCTTCGTATCTACTCCATCATCTTCTTATTATGCAGCTTCTTCATCTGATCATATTGATCCTCAACCTCTATCTGGTGTCGACGAAGCTCCTCAAACTCTATGAAGGATCTCTATAGTATCATTCTTTGTTTATATCTTCTCCTAATTCTTTCTAAATGATGATTATGACCCTATATGTGCTCTAATCGAGCTGTAAAATGACTAAGCTACAATGAAAAAAAAAACTGGCTAGTTTAAATCAAGTAACAATACCAAACAATCAAAAATTTATTTATGATACAAAGTCACATGAATCCATGAATCCTCATAAAATCATTGTCCATTGGAAACATAAAACTATACATATTTCAAACTATCCCCGTGCGTGTGAGTATTAAAATCCTCATATGTCTCATTCGAATACAATTTCAAATTAACATCATTTAAATATTAGTTTGCGTTAATTTATTATTAAAAATATACGATTAAAATTCAACCATTGTTGGATACCAGTAATATATACATTATCAAGATAAGTATTCATACTATTAAAATAACAAACACTATAACATCAGGATTATAAACACCCTATATGGATATAAAATACTAATTGAAAATTTAATGATAACATAAATTATTTAAAAATATTACATAACATGTGTCATTGATTAATAATAAATTTATTCCTACCAGCTCTATGTGTCACAACTTCTCTACCCTAGTTCTACTATACATGTGATGATCTGTAATGAATGGATTCTTTCATCCAGTATGATAACAATTCATCCCAATCCTGGGATGCGATTAAATTAGGATTACTACAATATTATGATTGATACAACATTATGGATCTAAATACATCCATATATCTCTTTATATTATTAGGAAAATCTAATAATAGTTATATCATATACATATCATCCGTATCTCCCATATATTTCCTCTCATTATATCATTAATGGTATTACATAAAACCTTAAAATAATTAATTATATAATATTTATATCTAGAGCTACTTCAAAAAAATAAATTATTTATATATCATCTAATGATCTAACGTGAGATGAATAAAATTAATGAAAATCTGATACCATGTCACCAATGGTCCATGTAAATAATTCTACTGAACCACACCCTGGTCCCACTAATAGATGTAAAAAACTATATGAAAATGGAACAAATAATATAACAATTAATATATAAATAAATTAATGAAAGTTAGTGATAATTAACACAAAAATAACAAAAATAAAATTCATACAAAAAATGCATATGTGTATGGAAATCAAGATGTAGACGACACTCTTGAATATGGTTTGGAAAAAGTATCATTATACCATTCCCTAATCATGATGAAAATGAATTTTTAGCAGCAAATAGGTTGTGTGATGAGTCATCATGTAGACCCCAAAGAAAAATATTCATCGAGGCTATAAAACATCTCATCCAAAACCATATGAACAAATTAAATTATGAAAATAATCATTCCTTCAAATAATTAAATATAGGTATTAAATTTTAGTTATCCTAATAATAAGGATGTAATTGGGTTTTCCCTCATCCTAATATTCACATATGATTTTATCAAAACCTTCATGTTCATCTTTAACAACATCAACTTACATAAGATATTTATTGTAATCGTATATTACTATTTCAATTCCATATGTTGCATCGTCAAATTCATTATCCTCACTGTCCTATTATGAAGTGGCTTCATATTTGATAAATGACTCTCTACATGAAAAAATGATTATGGAGTTTTTTATAGAAAATTTTTAATTTTGTGTAATTTAGAAGAAACACATTAACTTTTCCTAAACTGATTTTAATGAGAATTAATTTTTATAATGTTCTACTTTTCAATTAAATTTCGTGAAACAACATAATTTTTTTCATAATATATTTTATGTTCATAATGAACATGCCTAAATTTATTTATTACTTCAAGAAATATTTTATATCTAATGTCATAAAATATATGGCATGGATGAATAATGAAATTCACTATATTAATTAAACTATTATCAATTAACCATTATTATCCAATTATTTCTTAGTTAACACTACTGAATTATTTTTTTAAATATATGATAAATTTCATCTTCAGTTTGTCTATAATGAGAATCATTCACGAATGAACCAAAATTCCTTTTTTATTTACAATGTTCACTTGTATGAAATTCATAATCATTCACCAAATAAAAATATAATAATTATCGAGAGGTGATTGTGGGATACTCAGTACACATAATAAATTATTAATTTCATATTGATGTTGAGATACATGAATATTTTAAATAAAAAATAACAATATAAAAAATATCAAATTGATATCATACAGTCAACTATACAAATATTTCTCAAAAACCTTTTGAAACTAATAACAAAAATTCCACTATTGGTCTTCTTTAGTTGTGGTTGGTGTAACTTTTCAGTATGTTTTACCTATATTACAATAATATAATATATAAATAATTTAATTTAATTTTTGTAAATGTTAATAATAATTAAATGTATCAATCACTATAAAACACAAATCATTTCTTCATAATTGATATGATCTAATGTATGAGACAGTGTGATGTTAAACCATCAAAATCCATCATTCATGTACTCCACAAAATCCTTGTTATGTCACAATAAAAATTGATAATTTATAAATCAATGAATTATTAAAATATCCCTCATTATGACCCATCCAATAATGTTTTCAACTATTTCTGGAGGGAAAAATGAGAATAGAAAATTTGAAAATACATATCATAACAATATGAAAACATCAAATTATAAATCTATTGATAGAATTATAAAAAAAGGACTTTAGAAAATGTATGATGTTTTTTTGATTCAATAACTAATGTGATAATTAATTTTCTTATATATCATTTTTTGGATGCATAATATTTAGGTGAATAGTTAATCTAGCCTTTACATTTTACATTTTTATATAATTTGTTTCCAAAAATTTATAAGATAAGATATTATAAAACATATATTAAATATGACTGATATATAACATGTAATAACCCAACATATTTGACCAAAATATAATATAATAAAAATAATTCATCATCCTTACTGTGATATTTCACTGTGCTATTTATTTTTCATTATATTATTATTAGTTAAAATGATAAATGAGGGAATTCAATTAAAATATATCTAAAATAATTTCTTATTATAATTAATGGTTGTCCATCTCTCTAAATTTCACCTTTTAACAAATTATTTCTCTTCGATAAAAAATGAAGCTATTTGAGAAGTAATATAATATGAGTGTCAAAAAAATATTTAATCCATTTAAAAGAATGAATGAATTTTTCTTTCACTCATACAGTACATATATGATTTTTTAAATTGATTACATCAGCCAGAAAATAAGACATTCAATAGTAAGTCAATAATTTTCCTAATTAATTGGGGCTTTATTAATAATTTTTTTCCAACAAAATCACACATAATGACAGAATTAATACAAAATAATCATAAATCAATGGTTAATGACTTCAAAAACACATCAACAGTATTTCTTAGATGTCTCAAAATTTTTAATTCCAGAATATATATGGTTCAATCATCCATATACAAGGATATATGTTTTAAATAATTTTAAATAAATACCAAAAACAATATTGGCTATAATAACAACTCAATAGACTAAAACCATCATTAAAATGACCTAATTTCATGTTAGTTGATTCTAAAGGAAAATCATAATGAACCTGATTTGGATGTCTCCATGAATCACCATCACAAGGATTATTTAATCTTTTATCGATATAGATAGAAGACTTTTTTTTCATAAATTACACTATATTACAGGGATTAAATAAAAACAAAAATATAGATATACAAGATAAATAAATAAATTATTTAAATGGAACCAATATAAAAATTCATTTTAGTACCACATTTTATTTATATTTTCCCATGTAACAACATTATATAAATACTAATTTTGACCATAATATATGATGTAAAAAATTCAATATACATTGATCTTTTTATAATCATGAACCATATTATAGTTCATTATTTTACATTATAAAATAATTATTGGAATCACATTTTGATAGCACGAATGTGAGTAAAACAAATTGAATATATGATTATCAAAAATAAGTTGATATTCTAGTATCTAATTTATAGACATAATTTTGTAAAAATCCCATTTTTATTATATTGAATCTAAGATATAATCAATAATATGAAGCCATCGTCGACTCAAAAATCAGAGATGGATGTAACTCGAGAGTTTGAACATTATTCTAGGTTTTTATTTTATGAAAATTACATACAAATTCATTGTGTTCAAATTATGTAATAAATGATGGATCTAGAATAAATTATTTTCTTGTTCCACTATACAATGTTAACCATTTTTATACAAAAAAATTAATCTCTTTGAAACCACACACCCAATAGATGAACCCCTACCCTAACAAATGTTTCAAATCTCCATAGATCACATTAATTATACGGACACATATTTGACAGTTGGGAACCAAATTCTTGAATTAATAATGACAGTGAAAAAAAGAGATCAATATACATTGTATTTACATTATTATTTCCAGAAACATATTCATTCCTAAGATGATTTATGCAATCATGATCTCGAAAAAAACCTATTGTCTAATTACTTGTTCCATTAATTTATAAAAATAGAAAATAAATTATTTGGTTATGAATAATTTGATGAAAGAATGGAAGGTTCGAGAAAAAAATTACAAATTTAAAATTTACTTGTAAAAGATATTAAACAATTATGAATATCAATAATTAAATATATATATATGATTATTAGAATTTACCTATATCAATTATCAACAACCCATAAATATTGGTTATTAATAGTGAATATCAAAAAAATTACTAAATAACCAAACAATAGAGTATATAAATATTGAATACTAATTATAGAAAATTAATGAAAATTATATCAAATTACATGTAGTTGACAACAGATATTCCAAATTATTAATAATTATCACTATTTATTAATAAATACTAATAATTTATAACATCAATTAGTAATTATATTCAATTATATTTATTTATTTCCAATTATCTATAATTAATAAAAACTTTTAGTAATTGTCATAAATTAATAGTAATTATCACATCCCTTGCAAAAGCACCTACAATATTAGCAATAAAAAAGATGGGCTCCTTCGATATAGATGAATTAGATGCTGCACCATTTTCACTAGAATATCATTCAGTAGTTTATCCTCATGTTCTAAGATATATTTTCATGAACCAAGACACATTTTCATGACCAAGAAGAAATGGTATGACAAACACCTATGAACCTCATAATACTATGTTGATCATGCCCAATATCATTACAATAAAAAAATGCATACATTTTTTGTAGAAAATTTTCGATTCATTGAAAACAATATTGGCTGACAGAATTAAAATATTATGAAACATGGAACATAAATATACCTCAATAAGTAGGGGAGAATAGATCCAAAACCATGAAATGTTTGTTTCCTGGTTCATCGCGATTGGTACTATAAATAACAATGCTATATTATATGGAATTGATGGTGCTAGAGGATCCATTAGATCCCGTGTACATGAACCCAAAACCGGAAAAAAGTGTCCCTCGCCTACAACAAGTTAATTTTTTGATCAAATTATTTAATATGAAAGAAAATAGGCTTAGAATAATGCCAAACCACAATCCCACGCATGCATTTTTACTTCCTCAAATGTGAATAAAAAATTAAAGAATTGTATTCCCATGGAAATAAATTTCAAATCTCTCAAACCCCATAGACATGAGAGGTTAGAGAGAAAATAATCCATTTTTAGGTTATATAACCATTCAACAAAATCAATCGGTCAATAACATAGTTTTTACGCAAATCGATGCATTAATCAATGGATTCGTGTAGAGAAACTAAATGTCTAAAAACACATTCCTTAAAAATCATTCCTACTTCCACTGCACTAAAATGAAATAAATAATGATGATCCCAATTATTAAAAATTATTTTAAATTATATCAATATATTAATAAATATTGGTACTGATTATAAAATATTTTATATTATTTTGAAATATTAGTTACTATTTTTAATTATTATTCATTATTTGTAATTCTTAGAAATTATTAGTAATTATTAATAATAATTTTTAATTAATAAATTTTCATTAAATTTTTACTACTTATTTGTAATTATTTGGGATTTAATTTTTTTATCAATAATTATTACTATTATTTAAAAATATTACAAATTTTTTATAATAACTTTTAAACGTAACTAATTATAATAATTATTAATAATTATTGTTATTTAACTCTAAATATTGTAAATTATTACTAATTATAATAAATTTTTACTAGATATTTTTAAATTAAATTTAATAAAAAAAATTATTAGTTAATTATGAATATTGTGTTTATTTATAATAATTATTTTCAATTATTACAAATTCATGTTATTTATTTATAATTATGACTATTTTATAATAACAATTATTAATAATTAATAATTTTTTTCAATAATTTTTACAATTCCTAATTACTATTAATTATTAGTATTTTTTTTTTTGAAATTAGGTATATTTATTTATAACTATTACTAATAATTAATAATTCATTCTTATTGTTTTTATTAATTTCTAGCTATTAAAAGGTATGTTCATAGTATTGATAATTATTAATAATTATTAATAATTAATTTTCAATTAAAAATACTTAAGGATATCGTAATCTAATTACTTTTAAATAAAAGAAATTACTTCTACAAAATACTAAGAATTTCTACCAAATAATATAATAAATAAAATAACAACTAAAAAGGTTAATATAAATACCTCCACATTGATGAATTACTGAAAATAAAATAGTGACATGATCTTGAAATCACCGTGTGACTATAAAAAATTAAAATTTGTGACCAAAAAATGTAGCGTGAAGGGTGGAGAGGAGCATAGAAATTCTGGAAAATCAATTCTAATAGGGGCTATATATATGATCCTAATATTTTCCATTAGTTTTGTATCATTTGAATTTCTATTTTATTTATCTATTTGGGACTAATGTGAGTGCCTAATATGGCCATGAGAGCATCTGGGGATTTGTGGGGATTATTCAGTTCCTAGAGGCACAGTTTTTGGAATAAGAAATTGTTCCACATGTAATATAAATTTTCCCGCATAGTTCACAAGGTAACTACTGATCAAGTGGGGTGTGTCCGGGAGATATAATGAGCTGCACGTCTTGATGAAAATGTGCAACCCTTGTTTCATGCTCATATGGTGGTTGTACTGTTCTTAACAGATCCAAAATTGTATTTTAAAACTAATTTATAGAATAGTGTGCATGAATCATGTATGCTCCATCCTTTGAGAGTGAAGGGTGTAGGGATGGCACATGGTTTTGAGAACATTGTGGACAACCCATGTGACCCCTGTAATTTGAAAAAATGAACTTTTCACCAACCAATTGTTTTAAGTCCATATGTCCTTTTTCCTCATCACTCATGCTTCTAATCTAATCCTCCTCTTTTTAGCACTATAAATCCTTGTGATATGCATTGATGTAGATTCTTCATTAGATTTCCAATTCAAGAAAAGTTTATCTCATGGGATAGATTTGAGTATGTCATTAAATCCTTAATCGAAATGTTATCATTCTTCTTTATATCGATTATACTATTTTTATGAAATGTTATTTTCCATCATTCATGTTATTCATCAATTTTTATATTTTCTTCCAATGCAAGTTGAGTTAAGATAAAATGATATACGATTATTCTTCCATAGGCATCATGTATGTTGTATATACCATTCCAGATTAGTATAGTTTTTTTGTTGGTAGTTGTACTTATGATGCACGTAAAACATCCAATTATTTTCTCCATAATTAAATCATTCCTTAATTAAATTTTTTGCAACTTGATATAATTCCCACCACACACTATGATATGGTTGGCGGTTGAAAATCTCAACTTTTTCTATATGTGATTTGTTTCTACATTCCATTCCCATGAGATACAACCCTGTAGCACGTGTGTATGTGAGATCACCATAATAGCGTGGCACTTAATGTATGGAATGAGTTTGTGGTAGAGTATTTATTCCTCATTTTCATTGTGATTATATTTTATAAAAAATACGAAATTTATTAAATGATAAATAATGATTTATTTTGAAGAAGTCATGGATCTTGAATGATTATGAAATGAGTTATGAAATGACTAAGGGGATGTTTATTATTAAATTTCATTACAATGATGATTATACATCAATTATAATTAATACATTATAATCCATTTACATTTATACTCATTGGATATTGATTAAATATGATGACATAAAAATTTATACACCATGGATCCTTATTAATTAGGGTTCTATGGATATATCAAATCCTTGGATCTGGCCTACATGGACCTCCATGGACATGTAAGGTATATAATATCCTAGGTATCCACTCATGTCTTTACTATGTTTCCAATGGAGATTCCTCATGAAATAATGGAGGATACCTTTTTCATATTAAACCATGGAATGTAACCATTAGTTCTGAAACTGGATTACTCGGTTTAAGTTGTAAGTGTTTTATATCATGCATACAGATTGCCGATGTTATTGGTGCATGATTTCATTTTTTCGAATGGATAGTTTCATTCCATATTTATTGTTGTTTATATTAATCCCATGTTTATGGTTTCTTATATTCAATGATCCATGTTAGCTAGGATGTATCCATCATTATTATTCCTTTATATTATTGTTATATATTGCACACTCTCCATATCATATTCCAGGACAATATTTGTTATAGAAAATGATAGTGGTGGCCTACTGAGTTTTATCTCATAACATATTCAGAAATCCAATTTAAAATTGTAAATAATTAATGGATGTAGGTAATGACCAAGTTAGTCTCCTTATTTACAATGATTAGTTGATAAGAAATATTTATATGGGAGAATAGAAATGCTCTGTGGAAAATGACGATATTAGGATTTAGTTTTCATTTTTTAACACCATTGATAAATATGTTTCACTATATTATTACTACCTATAATATCATTCCCTTTTTGTAGAATCATGACATATTCCTTATTTTTGTTTTATATTTCCCTTGGTTTTATTTACTACTATTGTCATATACATGTTTATCAACTATGACTCATTTATATTATGTTTCCTATTATTTCTTCACTTGTGATATAGATTCATTACTCCAATCACAAGGGTATACTTTCCCCATTTTTAAATTTTATACCTTTAATAGTAATCATTATCCTATATTATATATTGAGTTGTTCTTAAGGGCATGTGTCTTACTGACTACTTGCACCATTCTATGTTTCCCAGGTTAAGAATTTAGAAATTGGTATTATACGATTTATTTTCCTTCCATAAAATTTTGAAAAAATAGACATGAGAGTAATAATTAATGAATAACATAGTTATATGTCAATCATGGGATTGGATAACCCACAATTACCATATTTTCTAAAATGAGAATTTTTTTCTATGTTTTTCTTTTATATTTGATTTGAATCCACCATTGTGGGATGCAAATGAAATATGATGTTATTATTTCCATGATATTGGATTCTAATTTAACATTTTCCTTATATGGATTGGAATAATGGATTATTAAAAATCATTGAAACCTTACAGGATTCACCTCCCATGAATATTAAATTCCATATATGATCAATATCATGAATGCATGACATTTATTATGTGATCCATGAGTTTTATAATTGTTATAAATAGTAATTTCATTTATGAATATGTTAAATATTTTTTTAGAATTATATATAGACATCACATAAATTTACAAGGTGTATAAACCATTATACATTCGATGTGGTGATCAAAATAGTTCAACCCTTATGAGAACATTACTAAATAAATGAGTGTGAAATAAAATTAAATTGTACACTAAAAATTATTCCTATCAATATATAGGGATTAAAATTGTAATATAAGTATTTATTCCTCTGTAAAATAAAATTTTAAATTTATATACTAGATCCCATAACTTATTGTATAGAGACTTACACATACCCCATCGTAATATTGAGTACGAGTAGTGCGTCTAGATTTTTGTTGTTGTTCTTATTACCCAGTAATATCATTAAGGGAAGTAAATGGGTGTCATTTATTTATATTATGGCTTATACTTATACTATTTTTATATCAATGATCCTTATAGTATTAAATCTATTCATAGGTGTGTTCATGGAATACATAGAGATATACTACCATGAAATCCTTGAGTTGTATACTTGTAGGTTAATGATGATAATTCTCTAGAGGTGGTGAGAACTAAACCAAAAATAGAACCTATAGTAGTTCCATTGGGAGAAAAACCCATTTTTCATAATATTGTAAATGTTTCCTAGTTTTGAGAGGGTTTCCTATTCTTTTAGAATAATGTTTAGGGATATTCATTGCATTCCATGTCTATGTATTTTTTGTGCTTTTGTTATAATAGAACCATCAATCCTCCTTTTTGATGGATTGTGGTCCATAGGTTGCTGAGATATGTCTTGAGACTATCATACCAATCATAAAACACCTAGAGACAGCAAATGATGTGAAATTAAATATCAAAACAAATATTTTTAGGGGACCCAATATGAATTGGTGGCATGATCTATAATAGGATGGTTTTCATAGAGATATGGTTTAGATGGATATCTCACAAATATTTACAACAGATTCTTTCTAGATACCATTAGATCTAAATGGGATAGTGATTTTATGCATTTGGAACAAGGTACAATGATATTTGTGGGATATTATTCTCTATTTAAGAAAATTGAGTGACTTTTTATGGTATATCTTTCTAGTGAGCCTTCTAGGGGAGGTATTTTGAGGATGGTTTCACAAATTTAATTTGATAATAGATGAAGATTTTTTGGTTGAGTATTATAATGTTGATAGTGAATCTAGAACTGATTACTAAATGTAATTTTATAGAATCTATGAGTGTAGAGTATTGATGTTCATCTTCTCATCCTAGAGGTTTAGGTATAAAATGTATAACTATTTTTTTGAGACATATTATAGTGAAAACAAGTTAGAGTTTTAGTGTTGGTAGTTTTTACATATATAATCAGTGTCACGGGAGGGGATTCCTGAGGTGCCATTGTGATAGAGACTCATTCGATAGTCAACCCAACAACATGATGGTTCATGCATATTGTGTTTGAAGGACATTCCCTCATGCATCAAATGAGAGAGTTTCAACACTAAATCTATGTTCAAGAGTGGGATTCACAACTCCACATTAGGATAGAAGCTACTGTACAATAGATTTTCAAGGCCATGAAGGTGTTCAAGGCCACGTGAGTCGGATACAAGTTGCAATGTGATAGCAGAGTGGCCCCCATTGGATAGTTAAGATATTTTTAAAGGTCATGAATTAGTCCAGGTATATTCCGTATATACTATCCATATATTGTAGGGAAATAGGTCATCTATATTGAGATGTATGATCATTGTGTCATCTAAATTAGTATCATTCCATTGGATTAGGTGATTCAAATTAATTTATATATATACATGTTCAGAGGAGCCTTGGGTTCCATTTTTTTGCTGATGTTGTTATGACACTCGATAATTCATTGGGGATTGGATCAAAGAATATATGGTAGTTTATGGAATTACACCTTTTGGTTGGTTGGGTATTGTTTCATATAGAATATATTTATTCTTAAGATGAAATGATTTTATTTAAATCTCGGAATAGATTGGTTGGTTACCTATAATTAAAATGTCCATGGAAATAAATGTAGTGTATCATTCACATCACCAATTATAATTTGGTATATCAAATATGGATATTTGGATCTGTATGAAGGTAGATACATACTAGATCATCGTGGGTTGTGTAATAATAAATATTTGATTTATATCCATTATTTTTACAAGAATATAATGAATAATTTTAATTTCATTTTAGTATTAGATTATTGTAGTGATTCCTTCATGATGACTTTTCATATAAACCTCCTCAATTGGAGGTGGAGTTCTATATTTATCATGATCATCAGACATCCCCAGTATCCAATCCTCCTTATGGAATGTCCACTACTCACCTATGTGAGCTCAATAAACATATAGAGGAATTAAAATAAAGTTATTTACGCAACCTAGTATTTCACTGTGGGGATAACTAATCATTTTCAACAATAAGGAAGAAGTTATCCTTATTCCAAGTGTTTATTACAATAAAAATTGATCATGTGGAATGTTATGAATTTGTATCCTTTAACCCATATCTATGACCTATTGACTAACACAGGGGAGAATAGTATTTTTTTAAAATTAACATGACTCTATGTAATCATCAAATATGTTCTAAGAAAAAATGTATACCTCATTAATCATTATATAACAGGTAATGCCATTTTGAATCTCTGAATAATTTTTCCAGCATCAGGAAAGAACTAGCATATTTCATGGAAATGATGAATCATGGATTCGACCTGTTTTTGGACACATTTAGTTTGGTTTTATGGGTTGAATCATGGTGTATTCGCAAAAATTAAGTTATCATTTCAAAAATCATGAAATCATTTCTCATTAAACTAAGATATAATTGGATGTATTCTGAGCTATAAAATTTTATGTTCAATAGATATAATGTTTACTTCCTTGTTATCTTCATCTTATTGGCATGCATATATATGGTTCTATAGAAAGTGAGTGATGTGGTTCATTTGGGTTATAAAATTGAATTTATTTGATATTCGTATTTTTTAATGATTGGATAGTTATTTATTTAAAGTTATTATGACCTTTTCATATCTAGTTATACACCTCTCATCGGCTAGTCCAAAAGGTTGTCAATATTTTCCTAGCCTGAAGTATCTGAAACACCATTTTAGGATCTAATGGCTTATTTGAATTCATTAAGTATCCAAATTAATCTAGATATTGGTAGAATTTATATAGTTTAACAATATTCATCAATCATTGTGATGCAATCTTTCTTGATATAGGGGGATAAAGAGGTTAAATAAAGGGCTTGGTAACTGATACAACATGATCATAATTGTTGGATTCATGATTTCGAATTGGCTAATGTGGTTAATTGGTTTTATCAATCATTACACTATTTGTAGGTTTATTTGTGTGGTGTACATAGAACACATAATCCTCAATTAAATATTGACATAATTATACTTGAACATTTATTAGAGATGGTGATTTATTTTATCTTAAAATGTTTGATCTTGAGCTTACCTATATGTCTTATAAAATTAATGTAGTAACAAACACTATGTTAAGGAATACTAAAAAAGAAAGTTTAGGAACTTAGTAGGGAATGTAAATTGAGGTACTTATTATATAAGATGCACTTGAAGGTGTAGGATAGTAATGAGAATAAATTTCACTCATCTATTGTAGTCACATTAAAAACATATGTATAGATTGGGGATGATGAAATTTTTATATTCTAAGGGATTAGTATTAAGGGATAGAATTAAACGTGAGGACCTGCCTTCTAGACGGACATTGGGGATAAATACATTAAATATATGTTTGAGAATTTTAGGGTTCTGGAAGACATAAAAAAGGTGATTATATAGGAATAACATGTCTCTTCATGGGAAGTGCATCAACATTTCACATAGATGATACTATATTTAATACTCTATTATAGATTATTTGGAATGAATTGGGAGATAAAATTATTTTTCATTAGGTTATCCAACTATTAGTAGGAGAGAGCACCACACTAGTGACCCACAAGGATCATAATGTAGTTAACCATTCCCAAGTGGAAATTGGAGGATGTTATAATGGATTTCATGATGAGGTTTCCATGGTTTCCTAGAGGTAAAGATGTTTTATGTGTCATTATTTAATGGATAATTGTGGATTCCCACATCATACTAATTAGATATGATTTATTAGTATTTTATTTTGGGAGAATTTATATAGGTGACATTTTCCAGAATTATAGGGATTCTCAATCAGTTGTATTTGATTTGGATTCCTAGTTTTCATCTAGGTTTTTTGGAAGGCATATAAATGGTATCGTGAATCCATGTGATGTTGATACTAACCCCTCACCCTTAGATGGATGCCTAGTTAAAACATGTGATATATGTTATATATGACTTTTATAGAGAATGTTTACTCAATTTTTGTTGCTATGGAGAGATTTATGTTACCATAGTTGAGTTCTCTCATAAAAATAACTATATATATTAATCATTAATAGGTTTTTATGGTAGTCCATTTTGATAAAATCATTACTTAATAGAGGAAGGAATGACATTAATGGTTATACAAAATATCAATTAAGAGAAATTGGGGAGTGTTCCTATGATCATGATGTGGATGAAAGTTGAACCATCTAGAAAATTATCCTTCAAAGATCATCATTAATAACCAACATATATTGAAGGTTTTGATACACTATTTTTATGTCTCCTATACTAGCTGGGTAATAGAAAAATTCAGATATATGTCGTGTTATTACATTAATATGTTGGGCCTTTCGATATTTTGGAGATAGTCATGATAGTATCCTTTAGTTGTAGTTATCTTAGAGGTATTAATCGATGCCTGAATTATTCAATATAACATAGTTGTATAATTATCACTTTTCCCCATATCATAATCATCTATTATATTTTGATGAGTAACATAGATATGAATCTTTATAGAATGATTTAATATATATAATTTTTCAGATACTTATTGATCTCTTAGAATGGTCAGTTTCATTACTGTATGTGGTATGGAAGCATTACTATATGTTGAACGAGACTTGGTAAATAAATGCATATTTAAATTCTTAGTGGGTGGTTGTTTTTTCAGATCCATTACCACCATAATAAGAGACTGTTGAGGACCTGTTGTCTTAAGTGGGTGATATTTTATGAGTATAGATTTTTCCCTGAGTTAAATGAATTTTTAATTATAGATTAATTCAATTTGTTTTTTATTAATATATTTCCTTAATTATTCCACATGAGTGTTAGGGTAGTATGGGTAATGTTCATATCATATAGTGTACTATCTCATATTTTTTCATGTTTTGTTTTTATATTATGTGGGAATTTTATCGATAAGATGCGATGTAACGACATCCAGTTCCTTGGCCCGGTGTGCCCGGATCAAATGTGTTAATTTAATTAAATAATTATATTATGTTCACGTATGGTTCTCCTAAAAATGTTCTATAACTCAATAATTAGTTCTCAGATCAGAAATATGAGGTCACCATTTCTTTCACAAAAGTGATTTTACCCTAGGTGAGGCCTAACATCGGTCGTCACAGGTCGGTGGTGAAATCTTGTTTTTGGACGTAACTGTAATAAAATATTTTATAAAAATATTTTATTGAATCCTTGCTATAGAGAAATATTTTAACTTTTGAAATAGATATTTCACAGGGGATCATGTTTAAAATTCCCATAACATTGAATTTAATTTAAGGCTCTGGAATGATCTGGAGAAAACCACCCAACACGGCGACAGGGTTCTAGACAAGCTTTGCCGGCAACGAAGACGCGGTGACCGGATCATCACCAATTAATGCTACGAAACCAGGTTGGGTGTTTGATATCTTTATGAGTTCTTTCCCATTATTGATTCCTACGATGAATGTGGACTAATCCATGAATATATTATCCCACAGATCGATCATATTTGGGGGATGGGATTTTGCAGGGATTTGGGGATTTTTACTCTTGTGTTATTTTGGTTTTGTTCATCCTTCTAACGGTGACGATGAAAGATCAACATGAACATCGATCATCATTCATCCCTCTCGAATTATAGTAGTTTTCTTACACAAATTCTCGCGTTCTTCAAGTGCGTTCTACGCGATCATCATGGAATAAGAAGAATGATCATGTTTTCCTTCGATCTGCGGCGTAACGATCTGAGATTATAGATAAAACCTTGGAATGATGGTACGAAGCTAAAAAAATGGTTTTGGTGGTTGATTCGAAATAGATCAGGAGATATTTGTTTTTGGGGATTTTTCTTCTGAAGGATCGTTATAGGCTTATTACCCGATCGAAGGACTTAACACACCCGATTCAGTGTTCCTATGATGCAACGAACCAAGACCTGCAGCATCAGGATGAATGGACAAGAGATCGAGAATCAGGAGGTTGGCTGAAGCACGAGGAGGAAGACGACGCTTCTGGAAATTTCTCGACATCACGGCGTGTAGTATGGATACATGTCGTGTGTTCGTTGGTGGGCCACCTGGCTTGTACTCCAGATGTACACGGACACAGGTTGGGTACATGGCCAAGGACATGGCGTGTATAACATTCCCCGTCCAGACCCGGCACGATACACGGGATACCCCCATGTACTGGTACATGGGCATGCGACACATACGGACACCATGTACGGGAATACAACCAGGGTACACTGGTGTTTCCTAGTTGACAGGACATGGTGTGGGCTTTGACATACACGCCATGTATATTCTTTCCTACATGACTTCGATTCTAGACACGATCCATTTACACGGGTAGTAACTGGAGTCAAGGAACAGGGTTTGTGATCCTTCTACACATCGTATAGTTGAGTTTTACCCAACATGGATGGATGACATGGTCCATTACATGGGCAGTACCAGAGTCAAGGAACCTGATGTGTACCCATACTACACGTTGTGTAACATGTTTTACATGTCTTGGCCCGGTGGTCTCCAGTGACTTGGACTAGTTTCCTTAGGGTTTGTCCCCATGGTCCTTCCCATGATGGTTTTCATGTATCATTTCCTATGTACAGGAGTATGATCCCTTCAGTAGGACTTCATGAATAGTGTTGTTGAAATCCCCTCTCTGAGTTATAGAGCCAGATCCTCTATTCATTCCTGGAACCCTAAGTAGAGTTCTTGGTATCGACGTGACCTACATTA
Source organism: Viscum album (assembly GCA_963277665.1). Taxonomy (NCBI): domain Eukaryota; kingdom Viridiplantae; phylum Streptophyta; class Magnoliopsida; order Santalales; family Viscaceae; genus Viscum; species Viscum album. The sequence goes on along the minus strand of OY728136.1, from coordinate 2,008,805,900 downwards.
CCTGGGTGTCGATCCACTGCTTAGAGGATTAGTTCAGATTGAGATGTTGGAAACACCCCATAGCTATTAGTTGTGATCCCCATATGAACATCATATTCTAAATTACTTGTGGAGTGTGTTATCCTGTATGGAGTACTTCGTGTCTCTCTCTTCAGATCTGGGAGTGTGTTCTCCTTGTTATGTGCTTAGTGGAATCTTCAATAAGGATCTTAGTGGTAGTTTCGCGATGGTCGATCATTTATGAGTATATCTGGATATTCTTGTTATATGATTTGTAGACATATACTGTGTAGAGCTGACTATATCAATCCTTCGTGGAATTTTCATTATTTTTATTCCATTTTGGTTTTGAGTTATTCTACTGGGTATTGTTATACTCACCAATTCACGGTCATTTCCCACACGTGTTGTGTATTGTAAATACGAGTGAGCCTTTGGCAGGATTCTAGGAGGACCCAGATAGGACGGTGCTCAGTGAAATCAGACAAGACAGGGTGTGTTCCTATGGCTACAGATTGCTAACCGAGTACCTCTCATTACGTGTTGGACATTATTACAGACTCTCTTTTTTGTGGCCTTTTACATTGGGCCCGTGGTTTTACATTATTTTACATTACATTCTTGTCATACTATGTTGGTTGGGATTTTAGTGTATTCATGCATTTCCATTTTTAGTAGTTTTTACTTTTTAGATTTGTGGGCTTTGAGATGTGTGTGTGTACACATGATTATAGACAATTCCTCTCATGTTAGTGAAATGCCTACTCAATGCTAGTCACCAGCCCCTGGCCTATTGTAGGTGGGATTGGGAAGTCGCGAAATGGGCCCCACTGGGACGGGTCATGAAAAAGTGGTATCAGATGTGGTTGGTTCTACCTTAGGTCTGAGAGTCTGTGAGTTGGTTTGCGGAAATAGTGTTATGTGTTTCATGCTCTGATTTTTGGACAGGGACCCTAGTGTTGGTGCAAGCGGCCCACGTTTCCATACACCATGACTTTGATAACTTTATTTTCAACATGGAACACGAGAACAATAGTGGCATGGTAATGTAATGGTATATGCATCATATAAGAATGGGTTGTGGTTTCCATGTACATCTTGAGTCAGCTCTCCAGATATACTCACTGAATGAGATACATCTTGTTTCTTTTTATGATTCCTCTACAATGCACACGTGCTAGGATCTAGTATCTCGATCACGAGGATGACCCCATCAGTGATGAAACATCAATAAAGGGAACAAATCCCCCAGCTTTACCATTGGGTGGTGTGCCATTTATTCCACCACATGTGGATCAGTGTTTAGTGCCTATTGTACAAGTAGAGGAGGAGCGTAGGTTGAGCACACTCCACAAGTTTTAGAGATAGAGACCCCAGAGGTATTGAGGTGATCTGACCCTCAGGAAGGAGAGGACTAGCCTGAGGCAGTGACCAGAGTCTTCCCTTTGGTCAGGACACCAGCAAACCAGATGGTGATCCTGGCCGCAAGCCTTCTCCAGGGATTGGTAGGACGATGGTGGAGTTTGGTTATCTAGACCCTTGATGAGGCGACACATGCGTGGTAAGAGTTTGAGAGTTTCTTTAGAGAGGAGTTTTCACCGGTTACCCTAAAAGAAATATCTATATAAGAGCTTCTTCAGCTCCATCAGTGAACCATGATGGTGGATGACTATTACTCATGGTTTACCGACCTCTCACAATACTCGATGGATATGGTCAGGGATCAATACTTCAGCGCTCGGACTTTTGGGTGGGGATTGCGTATTGAAATCTGAGCTACCATCATCCATATGAGCATTCCTACCAATGTTTGGGTGTTTGAGCAAGCTTTGGTTGTCAAGAGATTCTTGGCAGAGCAAACACAGCCTGCATTTTTCAGTATTGATCATGCTGGAGCAGAGACCTCAGCAGCAGGGGCCGATTTCAGGGACCCTGGCATGGGAGAAGTTTTCAAAGGAGATCACAGGACATAGGATCTGCAGTATAGGGTTCTAAGGGTGCATCCAGCTAGCCTCAAGAGAGGTGATTCTTATCTTGTGATGGTAGGGGACATCTCTCTCGAGAGTGTCTGACCCACCATACTACTGACATGGGAGTAGTGGATAGACCACCTCGGTAGAGGAAACGTGTGGAGCAGCCAGATTCGTGGGATGGAGGACGTGGTAGAGGAGTTGAGAGAGCTGTTGGAGGTAGTCAGCGGTTTGACCATTTACCACCACTAGCCCCAAGAAGTCCACCATTGGCACAGGGAGCTGGTGGACAGAGGTAGGGAGAGCTGTAGGCAGTGGAGGCTTATGACCTAGGTACACCCGGAATGATTAGAGGTACAATATATGTCATTTATACTTTGGATGCCCTACTGATACACACAGGTGCTAGACATTCTATTCTGGGTACTTATCATGTTCGAGACCTTGAGATTCTAGTGGAATAATTGACTCGACCCTTATGCTTAGAAACACATACTAGAGAAGATTCAGAGATCAAACACCTTTGTAGACAGTGTTACCTGACCCATGGATGTGATAGTTTCGGTTGGAACCTTTTTTTTGGTAGCATGAAGGCCTTACGATGTAATTCTTGGTATGGATTGGAATTCCACAATTCCTTCTCATATTGATAGTTTCAGGTGATGGGTGTGGTGTATCCGCAGTAATGGTACTAGGTTCTCCTTCATCGGTGAAAAGAAGACCCAGGTAGTGCAGGATGGACTTGTGCGTAGGATGGAAAAAAACTATTTCACATCACATGGCTAGCCTAACCCTTGGCGCAACAGATTTAGAAGTTTCTAGTTTCCAGAAGTAGTGCCTGAGTACGAGGAAGTATCTCCAGGGGATGTCCTTGGACTACCTCCCCATCGAAAGGTAGATTTCTGCACTGATTTGTATCCCAAGACAACACTGATACCAGCATCAGCATATCAGATGGCTCCTACAGAGCTTCGCATGCTCAGAGTGCTTCGGGAAGACATGTAGAGGAATGACTTCATGAGACCCAGTGTTTCAACCAAAGTGACCCCCGTTTTGTTTTCCAAGAAGGATGATGGCTGCTTGATGCTGTGTGAGGTATACCGACGCTTGAATCAGGTGACTGTGAATAAATGGTATCCACTACCGAGAATCGATGACCTCTTCAACCAGTTAAGAGGGTCACGATGGTTCTTGAAGGTTGATATATTATTTCTCTATCACTTGTAGAGAGTACTAGATGAGGATATACCGAAGACGCCTTTCAGATGTCTCTATGGTCAATATGATTACTTGGTGATTCCCTTCGGCATGTTAAATTTCCTGTCTGTGTTCATGGGAATTAGGCACCATATCATTCAGCCTAATCTAGACTTGTTCATAGTGGTCTTCATCGGTGATATCCTGGTGTACTCTTCGTCCGTGGAGGAGCACGCAGGGCACCTAAGGATTGTTCTCGATACACTCTAAGAGCACCAGTTGCATGTGAAACTCTTGATGTGTCAATTCTGGATATAGGAGGTCCACTTTCTGGGACACGTTATCTCAATAGATAGTGTGAAAGTGGACAAACCCAAGGTATATGTAGTGTTACCTTGGGAGCCACCATGGAGCGTGATGGAGGTTCGGTGTATACTTGGGTTGGCAGGCTACTATCAGAGATTCATTCTTGATTTCTCTAAGATTTCAGCACCCATGATAGCTTTGACCCGAAAGGGGCATCCTTTCGTGAGGACCAAGAGATTCCAGAAGGCATTTCAGCAGTTGAGACAACGTCTATCAAGATCCCCGATCAGTATATTACTGGAGGAGGGTGTCAAGTACGTAGTGTTATGCGATGCATTAGGAACCGGGATTGGTTGTGTCCTGATCTAGAAGAAAGCAATGATTTCCTATGTCTCACGTCAGTTGAGGCCACATGAGCTGAACTAAGTGACCCAGGTTCTTGAGTTAGTAGTTGTAGTCTTCGTATTGAATATGTTGCAGCACTACCGGATGGGATAGAGGTTTATCATATACTACGATCACAAGAGTCTCGGATGTATCTTTTCTCAGAAGGATCTGAATTTTAGGAAGAGATGATGTCTTGAGTTCCACCATGATTGAATTTGATATCGTTTATACTCCACGAAAGGAGAATGTTGTGGGAGATTCTCTTTATAAGAGATCCATTTCATAGTTGCTGGATGAGGTGATGAGGAAGTTGGCCTCTTTAGAGTTATCCTTCTTGGATAGAGATGAGTTATCTTTGATTAAGTCGATGGTTGTTACCCCTCTACTCGTATAGCGAGTCAGGGAAGCATAGCTCGGGGATGTTAGTTGCGAGACTTTATGTGCTCAGATATCCAAAGGTGATGCAGCTATTGGATATTCAAAAGTCAGGGATCACATTGTTATTTTCAGAGGGCGCACAGCAGTACCAGTGACGTTGTGGGTTGATGTTTTTAGGGAGTTCCATACATCTTCATTGGAGGTGCATCTAGGAATGGAAAACAAGTACCATGACCTCCGATGTTAGTTCTGGTGGCCTGGAATGAAGAAGAGTGTGGCAGAGTTTGTTTCATGGTGCCTCACGGGTCAGTATTTAATGGAAGAGCACCGGGATCTACCAGGCTTGACTCAGCTCCTTGAGTTTCCAGGGCGGATGTGGGATGGGATATCCATAGACTTTGTGATGGATTTACCATGTACGTCCAACGAACATGATTCCATCGCAGTGATCGTTGACTGACTCACCATTTCGGCCCACTTACCAGCCATACTGGAGAAGAGTTCATAAGAATGATTCGGACGCATATATGTGAAAGAGATAGTTCGGCATCATGGAGTGCTATCCACCATCGTCTTAGATCGTGATGCTCGTTTCACATCCATTTTGTGGAAGGTATTGCACGAAGCTTTTGGCACACATTTATGCTTGAACACAACGTTCCATCCTCAGACTGATAGTTAGACGGAGTGGACCATCCAGGTTCTGGAGGATATGCAATGAGCTTGCATACATGACTTCAGTCATAGTTAGGAGAATCACCTACCGCTGGTGGAATATTCTTATAACAGCAGTTATAATTCCACTACTTGTATCGCACCATTTGAGGCATTGTACGGATGACCTTGCAGATCCCCACTTTGCTGGAATGACCCAGGAGAGTCAGCACTCGTGGGCCTAAAGATGGTGCGAGCTACTACATAGAAGGTGTTGGTCATCCAAGAGAAGATGAAGAATACACATAGTAGGCAGATGTCTTATGCCGACCGAAGACGGAGGAACTTGGAGTTTGTGGAGGGCGACCATGTTTTCCATCGGGTCTCACCTCGAAGGGGATTGCAGAGATTCGGCCGAGGTGGAAAGATATCTCTGAGGATCATCAACCCTTTTCAGATTCAGAGTAGAGTTTGAGAGGTGGTGTACCGCTTGGATCTACCTCCTTAGATGTACCGAGTACTCAACATATTCAATGTATCGCAGCTGCGGAGGTATGTGCATGATCTATCACAGGTTATCGACAGGGGCGAGGTGGACATTGATGATGGAGCAACCTTTGCTGAGTACCCAATGGTGATCAAGGATCGGCAGGAGAAGATCTTATATGGGAAACCTATTCCCTCTGTGCATGTCCAGTGGAATCCCAGGAATCACCAAAAGAGCACGTAGGAGCGGGAGGCTCAAATTATTTTGCAGTACCCACATCATTTTGAGTAACCTTTATTTTGGCTTTTCAGTGAAGTAAACGACCTAAGGTGGGTGTGGTGTTAGGTCTCTAATTTTTCCATTATTTATTTTAATTTTTTTTGGAAATTCTTTCGAGACCAGGCGGTGTAATTGTGTCCAGTTCCATGGCCTGGTGATCCTGGATCAAATTTTTGAATTTAATTTAATAATTAAATTACGGGCCTGTATGGTTTTCTAGAAAAAGTGGAATAACTCATGAACAGGTTCTCAAATAAGAAATATGAGGGAACCATTGTGTTCAGAACAACAATTTTACCTTAGGCAAGGCCTAACATCGGCAAGCGCAGGTCGGTGGTGAAATATATTTTTTTGGAGGTAACTATAATAAAATATTTTACAAAATAATTTAATTGAATCCTTACTACAGCAAAACCTTTTAAGTTTTTAAATAATGATTTTGTAGGGGATTAGGGTTAAAATTACCGTAACCCCGAATTTTTTTGGATGCTCTGGGAATCAATGGATAAAACCTTGCTACGCGGTGAAAGTGTTCTTAATGAGCTTCACCGGGAACGACGACGGGGCGACCAGATCATCGCCAACGAAGGCCGTCAATCTAGGTAGGGCATTTGATCTCTCTGTGAATTATTTCCGGGTCTTGATTCCAATGATGAACACAGACTAGTCCATGAACATATTAGCTCGCAGATCAATCGTATTTGTAAGATGGGATTTTGTGGGGATTGTTTGGGATTTTGATTCTTGAGTTATTTTGGTTTCATTCAACCATCTAAAAATGGTGAACCAAGATTGACACAAACATCGATTGAGGTTCATCCCTCTTGATATGTTGTGTTTTTTATTCCCCATATTCTCGAATTCTTTGTGTGTGTTCTATGCATTCTTCACAGGATAAGAACAACGATCGATTGAACCTTCTAACTATGGTGTAACGATTAGATATTGTAAATCCAACCTTTTAATGATGGTACGGAGCTATGATGACTGTTTCAGTGGACGATTTGTAGTGGATCAGGAGATATTAGTTTTTTGGCGATTTTCATCATATGGATCCTTGGAGGTTTGTGACCCGATCAAATGACCAAAAAAACCTGATTCGGTGTCCGTATGATGCGTCTAAGAAATACTTGGTGCATTGGGACGAATGGACGAGAGATCGAGAATCCTGAGTTCGGCCGAAGCGTGAGAAGGAAGATGACACTTCGGGAAATTTCCCGACAACATGGCGTGTGTTCGTCGGTAGGCCACCTGGTGTGTAATTCGGATGTACACGTACACGAGTTGGGGAAATAGCCCAGGAAACATCATGTATACCCTTCCCCAGCCAGACCCAACTAGATACGCGGGATACGCCCTTGTATTGGTACATGGATAGGCGACACGGACGGACACCGTATAAGGGCATACGACTAGGGTACACTGGTGTTTTCGTGTTGACGGGACACAATGTGTGCTTAGAATTACACAACGTTTACATGATTTCATACATGACATCGATTCCAGACATGAACCATTTACACGGGATGTACCCGGAGATGAGGAACACAGAGTGTGATCCTTCTACATGTCATGTAGTTGAGTTTTACACAACATTGATGGATGACACGGGCCGTTACAAGGGAACTACCCGAAACCTAGAAACACGGTGTGTTACCATACTATAGGCTGTGTAACCTATATTACATGGCTTTATCCAGTGGTTTATTGTGACATAGACTAGTTTTCTTAGGGTTATACCCCTTGGTCTTTCACTTGAAGGATTCCTGGTAACATTTATTATGTACAAGAGTATGATCCCTTCAGCAGGATTTCCTGAATATAGTTGGTGGAATCCCCTCTGTGAGACATAGAGTCAGATCCACTATTCATTCCTAGAAACCTAAGTAGAGTTCTTGGTATCGACATGAAATACTTTACCCGGGCGTCGATCCACTACTTCGCGTATTAGTTCAGACTGGGTTTTTGGAATCACCCCATAGCTATTGGTTGTGATCCTCGTCTGAAAATTATATTCTCAAGTACTTATGTAGTGTGTTCTCCTGGAACGAGTACATTGTATCTCCTTCTTCAGACCTACGAGTATGTTCTCCTTGTCACGTGTAGTGAAATATTTGAACAGGATCTTAGTGGTTGTTTCGTGATGGTCAATCTTGTATGAGTATATCTGGATATTCTTGTTATATTTTCTGTAGACATATACTATGTAGAGTTGTCTGTATAACTCTTTTGTGGTATTTTCCATAGTTTAATTCCTTTGTGGTTTCGGGGTGTCCTACTGGGAATTGTTATACTCACCCATGCATGGGTATTTCCCGGACGTGTCGTGTCTTGTGCGGTTGAGTGAGCCTTTGACAAGATTTTAGGCTGAATAGGACTAGACGGTGTTCAGTGAGATCAGAAAAGCTGATGTGTGTTCCTACGACTATGTATTGTAGTCCCAGTACCTTTCTTTAGAGGTTGGTCTTTGTTACAGACTCTCTTTGGGTGTTCTTCTACTGTTGGAGGATGGTATTACATTACTGTACTTTACATTCCTATCATAATATGTTGGTTTGGATTTTAGTGTATGAATGCATTTCCATTATTAGTAGTTTTAACTTTTCATCTTTGTGGGCTAGGAGATGTGTGTGTGTGTGCAGGTTTATAGGCAATGCCTCCCATGTTAGTGAGATTCCTACTCGGTGCTAGTCACAGCCCTTGGCCTATTGGAGGCGGGCTTGGGGAGTTGCAGAACGAGCCCCACTAGGACATGTCGTGACATAGAGAAACAATTTATAGATGATGTAGTCAAGCCATGAAGGTGGTAGAAAATTCACCTCCTAGGATAAATGGATACTTACAATCAAGTGGGTTATAGTAGGTATAATAAGTCTGATGAATTCCTTGAAAATCAATAAATCCAACACCACATCCCCTTATGCGGGATGATTAGTTTTTAGAGGAGAAAAAATATTCATATGGCTTCAAAAATTATACACATCAACCAAATGAGGTCCCTCCATGGATAGTGAAGGGAGTACAATTATCGACTGATCCAGATAGACATCATTCTCCTCACTATTTGAGAGGTCTCATGCCTTGATATTTTATTTTATGTTGATTCTTCATATGAATACATATTCAAGAACCTAACATCACATTAAATAGCACTTGGTACATGAATAACTCCTTCGACTCATTTTTCCTTTATTAGTTGTATCGATGAAGTAATTTTGGTGAAATTTAATATGAAAGATTTCTTTGTTAATCATCCATTCACACATTTTCATATATTCTGTATTGATTTCGGAGCTGAAATTGGAGGAGTGTTCCACCACTGTCAGACGGTAGGTTTTACTTACTTTTTCCCAAAATGTATTGTTATTTTATAGCTATATTCCATTAAGACACATAAATATATTGTTCCATTTCCACATTAGTAATTATGTTAATTGATTAAATTATTGGACCCTTTCAAAGATGCACACGAATCATTATAATATAGGATGTTTATGTTTTTTAACTGATATATATTATTAATCCTCTAAATTTTTTCACATGTGACATCACTGAATAACTCTAAAAATCTGGGTATATTATCCTCACCATACCATTAATGATCCTTGATACCAATTAGAAGCCTCTAGAATACGGTGGCACATGATTGATTCACAGTGCTCCACCTAATTGGGATCTAGTTTAGTAAATATTTTTATTTAACATTACACAATTTAATGATTTCCAATTAGTAGTTACCTATTTTTTCACTGTTTCCTTCCAAAAATAGTGGCGATCAAAAAATTATTTTTCAGGGGATTTTCTAAAATAGATCCCTCCATAAATAGATACAGTGGTGAAATAAATATAAAAGCAGGTAATCTCAAATAAAATACATCTCTATTGTATACTTATTTTAAAAGGGTTATATAAAAATTAAAGCGATAAAAAAATATTTTAGTTGATAAAAACTTTAAATACTTCAATACCGAGTCATTAATCTTTGATGTTTATAGGAATATTATCCATAATAATATTTTTATTTGGAATCATGTTGGAATTTATGTAATTTTACGAATGGATTTCATCTATCAGTTTTAGAACAATGCATTTTTTCATGGAAGGAATGTTATTTTAAATATTCTGAATCATCTTCTTACATTCTTTGATGTGTGGATGACCTTGAACTCTGATTGGAAATTACGTCCATATTTTGGGATTTATTTCTAATTCATTCTGGATATTTAACTTATTGGTTAGGTGTGAAATAAAAATTGATGATAATTGTATTTTTTTACAGTTTGGGGATTCCATTACAGAAGACTAGAATAGACATCCCTATAATCATGATTTTGAGTTTTCTACATGACTCATACTTACTTTTACACTTGTTCAGAAGAATACACTTAAAATTATCCTTATTAATTTATATTAATTTATGAAGAAACACCAGGAGAATCAAGATAAGGGATTCATTTATTCTAGATATTCACCATGGTATTCAAAATTTCTTTCTATTGGGAAGAAAAATTTTACAATGGTCCTTCGTAATGGTAAACATGATCTTAGGAAATCCGTATTATGAAAAAATATCATCCTCCATATTTCATTGATAATTTTGAAAAATTATGATGTGGTTAATATTATTTAAATATTTATCATCGATCTAGATATTATTAGAAAATGTTTATGAAAGAGGAAATACCCACAAAAACATTATTTATGAGATATAAAAATTAAAAATTTTGAGTAATTTTATCTATACATTCCAATTATCCTTCCTTCTTCATGTATTTAATTTAATGAGTATTTATATATTATATTTTTTAAACTAGAGTAATATTTTTATATGTTATTATGTATATTTAATATAATATAAATATTAGGAAGATCATTTGTGGAGTATTCCGATGAATAAATGGAAGGGGAATCCATATTACATATTTTCCATGTTAGAATTTTTAGTGTAATGTTGTTTCATTATTAAGCTATGTGATCTCATTAGAGGGTCCATCAGTGGATCCTTTAATGATGTGAGTGTTTTATCCTTGACCTAGACAAAATATTCTATTCATGATCTATAGTTTTCATTGAATTAATATATATAACTATTTTTATGTGGGATATTTATCATGAAATGTAATCAAATGAATATATTGACTCTGAATGGGGTTTTATTCTTATGGAAATATGAGTTCAAATATAATTTCAAATAAGTAAATATATGGTTTCCCAGTGTGATTGTTTTTATGCTACCCTAAATTAGAGAATGTTTTGTGATATATAATGAGTTATTAGAGAAGGGACTAGGTAATGTAATGATTGGTCATGATATACAAACATATTATGCCTCCATCCAAATGGAAAGTAATAACTTTAATTACAATAATTGTGATTTTGAAATGGAATGGTGTTTTTTTGGATGATATAACAAAATAATATCTATAGTGAATGGATTTATATAAATAATTAAATTAAAATATTTAAGTATCTAATTATAAATAATTTGATTAAAATTTTCATATAATGTTTTTGGAATTGATCAAATGTTATTATTACACAATAAATTATCACCTTGTGAAGGGGAAGACAGTGGCTAACCATCATTGGTAGAATGACCATGATTGGTTTTCCATCATATGGATTGAAATCGATAAATATTCATTATTTTTTATAATTTGTTTATTCAATATATTATGAAAATGGGAAAAATCATATCTTTCATAGATGAATGTTTATCCATCCATCCATTAGGCGATTTAGAAGGAAAATAGAGAAGATGAAAAGCTACAGAAGAGTGTGATGAATGTTACTAAGATAAACACTTATAATAATTTAAATACAGGGTTCATGAATTGAGTATGTTTTATGCCAATAATAGATATTAAGAAAGATTTGTTGGATGAAACTCATACATCATCATTCTCTATTCATCATAGATGATGAAAGAGGTATTGAGATCTCAAAGATTATTTATAGTCGAAAACCATGAAAATTGATATTTTTTACGTATTTTTATAGATTTGTATTGTTTTAGTATGTTAAGAATGAGAGATAGAAGTCCAATAGGATGTTTTAACTATTACCCATACCATAATGGTAAGGGGAAAACATTATTGTGGATTTATTAAAAGGTATTAAAAAATAGGAAGGGGAAAATGCTATTGCTATTGTAGTCTACTGCTATATGAAATCAGAACATTTTACCAATAATAGAGAATAAACCCCTCTTTACCATTTTACTTATTTATATTTTATGTTTGTTTTAAAATTTCATATTGTACCACTATAAATATTTTCTTATTATGATTTGAGTTGTATATTGATTTTCTAGAGAAAGTTGTTGGTCATTTATTGTCTCAAAAATATTCTATAAATATTACTTATTTTAATTATTTTTAAATAACATTATTTTTTATAATTATGTTTATACTTTACGCATTTTATGAATAAATTTCATGGGAATCTTATCTTATTTATGTGTTATAATATCTGGTAAATTATTCTGAATATGTTTTGAATGTATTCTGGAATAACTATTCAAACTATATGTTTCCATGAATAATGGCAACATATTGTTATGAAAATGTATGTCTAAGATATCACATATGTATCATATAACAATTATTGTTGGAAAATAATTTCTTATTTACCCAATTTTTGGATGAATCTTATGTTTGGGAATAAGTAATCTATTGTACAACTACCCTAGGATTGAATGAAACAATAAAATTATGGAGAAAAAATTATGGTACATCCACCATTCTTTTTTAATCAACCATACATTAAAATGAATATTTTTGGAGTTTTTTATAATGAAGGAATGCTATGTTTTACTATTCAATATTGGAGTTTAATGTATGGATATTTCATGTAATTTCTGTAATGGTCTCCATAGAATTAAATATAATTTTAATGACATTATATGATTGACTACGTCATTCATATTAAATGTATTTTATAATTATTATTTCAATGGGATGTAATGACTCCATGTAATTATTTAAATATTAATGGTTTTGATTAATTAGGTGATAATTTTGAATATTATGAATAAATGTAAATCCATGTATTATATATATTTATATTTGTGTGTGTGTGTGTCTAGATGTATTTTTACTTCATATATGACTATATATTGTGAAATATTATTTTCAATATAGAACTATTGAAAATAATTGAATTCTCATGTTACATTAATATTTTTGAATAATTTATATGTTTGACGTATAAAAAACCATGTAATTCAATATGTTCATTACTACAAATATGGAATATAATTGTCAACTTGATATATTCAATGATATTATTTCATGAAGACATTGATAGTTGAAGATGATGTTTTTTAAAATATTAATTGTTTCCTCAACTGTGTTCTTGAAGAAACCAATACAACCAAACCAAAATCTTTTTTACTAATGTGAGTTTGGTCTACATAGACTTATTCATAGAGGAGTATCATCTTTTTGGAATAAACTTTTGGTAGACAATTTCACTATAAAATATGTTGAATGATGTTTAAGGAGTTAATATAAAAGTTGTCAATTGTCTGAACACTTTTTTATGGTCTTATGATTTGATTAAAATTCTTTTAGAGATAACCAAGGTCATAGAGAATGCATCAGCAGTGTGGAATAAGGGATTTTTTTATTTAACCACTAAAAAAGATGGTGTTATTCTTAACTATTTTTTTCACTGATCGACATATTATTAGATTAAAACACTAAATATTATCATAAATCAAAATGAAATGTGAAATCCAGTGTCATTCAAGATTTTAAAGAAGAAACTGCTCAACCCTCCCCCCACCTCCCTTGTGTATCATTCTATTATTACAGCCACATAAGTTGGTATCAATTTTATTATTATAGATAATGTAGATAAAGAGCTTGAATGATAAAAACTATAAGGTCTATTGAATGACATATTCTAATATATGTTCATACGAAATGAATATGAATGATACATGATCTATATTTCAATATGCACAAAAATTGATGTTTGAAAAATTGTATGATAATCTATTTGAAAAATCATTGAATTAAAGTATATATTAATATTATCACTCCATTTTATATTCTTAAAAAAATATAAACATGTTAATTTTACAAGGAGTCTATATACAATATCAATTCTGATAAAAAAATTTATTATATATAGCCATTGTCTAGATGAATTTAGTAAAGTATATAAATGTCTCAACACATATGATATGTGGAAGATGATTGTATTTTCAGTTGAATGAACATACAATGTTATAAAATATAGGTACACTACAGATAAAATATTATTTGACACCGTCAAAATGTATCATGGAGAATAGAATTAAAAAAATGAATAAGAGGTTAAAAAATGTCGAGGATGTATCTAATATAGGTTCTTCAATTAGTAAATAATGTTATGAGTTGAAAGAACATAGAGTAATACCTTAAAAATAGAATTTTATATATTTGGATATAATAAAATTATCAACCATAAAATATTTGATAATGAACAAATTTATTAGAACACTGATGATGTGTGAATTTGAGCATTAATTTGATGCTAGAAAAGAAATCATATTAAAATATAAAAATACTAAACATTATGATATATCTCATAAGAATTAAAATAACATTATTGAAGATATAAAATGGTCAAAATATTTATAATTATCAATATTCTAAAATAGAAATGGTTCTTTAAGATATAATATTTAGAAAATGTTATCTGAATAATAAAGGAATTATAAAATACTTAATGAATGATGATAAATGATCAAATTCTGTAATATTATACAATCACTAATATATAAGTCATATAAAACCTGACATCCCCAAAGTAAAATGAAAAATAATAATGACCAAAATGAAAAATCATATTATAACTTATTATGTTCATAAGCTAAAAAGGGCTATTAAAGCAACATGGAGTGTGTTTGAACACACTATCATCTATTCAAAATTTAATTTAGATAAAATAGTAAAAATATAAAAAATTATTCATATGATTTATTGTTATGGAAGAAAATTATTCAAAATCCTATTTTTTTTACTTATGATTATAATATCTACTTAAGTATAAAATTGGCTTCTTAATGATTAACTATTGACAAAAATAAGATTATCTAGATTAAAAATAAGTCTCTAAAAACATTTTTAATTTTATTTTAATGAAAAAGTACTAAATTCCAAAAGAAAACATGAAATAAAAGAATATGTTAATACATAAACATCAGATTATACTATTTCATACAATAGAATAAATTAATTACAAAATGATATATAATCATTCAATATCGATTCAAGTATTTTAACCAGTGGAAAAAAATCTCGAAATGATATTCGATGAAAAAATTATATTATTAGATAAAATTATAGAATAATATAAAGGGATAGAAATCAAGATTATATAATAATTAGTTAGTTATTCATTATAAAAATTCCAACTAATTTTATTTTGGAATGAATGAACATTAATTTATGAGTTATTGATCAATAAATCTTTAAATAATTAAAATTAAAAAGGATTTAATTTCGAAAATATATTGTCATGAAAATATATTAGATTTTGGTAAATTGAGGAAAATATTTATTTTCAAAACATTTCTTAGTGACATTTGTAGGCCAAATAAAATATGGGTACAATAACACAATTTTTACAAGATTTTTGAAGAAAAATACAAGAAGAAGAAAAAAACAAATGGTATATGGACATTGAATACTACTTATACAATAATGGATACTCATAAAAATTTCATACACCTACCAAAAAGGAGGTAGGAAATTCTACATTTATAGGTAATGATTGAAGTGCAATGTGTTGCATTTGTTGTCAATGAGGCATGAAGTTGTCTTGGATTGAATGGATGTCAAGGAGTCAAGATGTGAATGTCAAAGGATGTGATGGTGATGGTGATGAAGGAGAATGGCCATGGTACTAAGATGCATGTCACTTAGGAGATTCACTAAGTGACATAGGAGATGATGGTTGAAACATTCTCTAAGTACATCTGACGATTGTTGAGCTCTTCTTAGAGTTCCAAGAACTTGTATCCTGATGATACAAAGTCACAACATGATTAGAAGACCATGCATTGTAGTGACAATGCATGAGGAGTTGAAGAAGCAAGATGATCCATTCACTAATTCTAAGTGGATGAAGTGGTTTAATTAAGTCCATGTACTAACTCTTAGTGCATGTGAATTTGAAGTTGATCCAATTGATCTCTGATTAGATCAATGAAGCACATTGAAGAATTTAAGTGATTTAGGAGTTCGGTTGAAGATGAAGAACCTTCAAGAATTTCCATTCCTAAGTGATGAATACATGTTGAATAGAATTGGAGGAATTCTAATGAAGAAGATGAAGTAAAGAAGAAGAAGAATAGAGGAGGAGGCATTTGGCATATAGAATTGGTATTTTTTATGGAGGAATTTGTTTTTGACAAAGTCTTATTTGTTTACTTTGCCAAAAAATTGGCCAGCCCGTGAGCACCTTGTGGGTTCAACCCCAAGGCTCATGTGGGCCTAAGGCGCCACGCCCAAGGGGGAACCCATGGGGCGAGCTCAGGGCGGCAGGGGCGCACCCGCAGACACCACAGAGGCGCTGGGGCACGCCCGGAGGAGCACAGGGGGCCGTGTATAAGCCCCCGAGGGCACGCGGTGGTGAAACCTGCGTGCCGGAGGAGCAGAGTGGGCGCTAGGAGCGCGCCCGCAGGAGCAAGAGTGGGCGCAGATCGCGCCCGCAGGGAGAACATGGTGCGGGGCGGCACCGTGGAGGGAGAAGATGCAACTGAGGAGTTGCGGGCAGCGGCAGGGTAATAAACCGGGGAAAAATCCCGCGGCGTTTCGATGTGGGACGCGCAAATTCCACCGGGAGCGAATCCCAGCCGGTCATCTGATCTCGCGGACGATCGGCGCCGCTCATCTAATCTGCCGCGCGCCGCGATCGATCCAGCCGTCCGATGTCTTTCGATCAACTGATCCGACGGCTGCCGCTTCATCCTCAACCTCGAGCTCGGCCGAGGCAACTCCCGCGACGCCGCTGAACCAGAGGCCTCCCGAGCACCTGTTTTTGAGATTCCGGCCACCTCTGAACAAACCGAAGGCTCCATTGAGCTCGTCTCGCCCGTACGAACAGGACCATGCATAAAAGTAGGCATGCATGCGATGAGAGGATAATTCGAAGCAATGCCGAGGCAAACGAAGTTGCCGAGGCTTATTGGGTTCATGCCTTTGCATGGAATGGGTTTAAACAGAGGCTTTGCATGCATGGGATAGAAGAGGCGAAGGCCGTGCATGCGTTATAAATCGCATGCACGAGGAGAAGAGAAAATAAAAGATCCCGCGTGAAACAGAGGATAAAAATCAAGATTTGAAGATTTTAAAGATCCGAAGATCTCGGGTGTTTGAAGTTTTTCTCACGCGGATGAACCGAGGCTCTCCTCGCCTATAAAAAGAAGACCTGAGGCGCTGGAGAAGCTTGCTGATGCGCTGAAAGTTTGAAGAGAGTCCCGCGTGTGCCTCTGCCTCGCGAAGAAGAAGCCACCGCGCAAAACATTGCGCAGCTGTTGTCCCGAAGCCACCCGAGGCTTTGAAGTGTTCCCTGCGCGCCTACTCCTTTGCGCGACAGGAAGAACCCGAGGCCGCTTCCTTGCGCGCCTGAGGTTGTCACCCTCTCTGCCCGCACCCTTGCGCGGCAGGAGGAAGACCCCGCGGGTGTTGCACTTGCGCGCCCCGCGGGTACGAGGTCTTGTGCGGCCTTTGTGCACCCAAGCTCTTGCGCGGCCAGTGGCACCCAAGTGTAGCTTGCGCGGATATTGAAGAAGAGATTTGCAGGGAGTTCGGGTTGTGTTCTACACACATTGTGTGTGTGCCAAAGAAGGCCGAGGCCCTGCCTCGTGTGTGTGCAAACAAAGGTGAAAGGCTGTTGGCAGTAGGTGTGGAGAGGAGGAAGAACCGAGCCCTTAGTGCTTTGGGTGTTTGTGCAAACAAGAACAAAGAACGGGCAGTGGGCAGTGTGCGTGCAAAAAGGAGAGAAAGGCCGTAGCCTTGTGCAAACAAAAGAGATCACACCATTGTGTGTGTGTGCTAAAGTGAAGGAAGACCCGAGGCATGCCTTGTGTGTGCAAGTGGGTGAAGTGAAGACCACACATTTGTGTGTGTGTGCAAACTTGAAGAACCACCTACGGCCCAAGTGTGTGCAAGAATAAAGGAGTAAGCCAAGATCAAGTGTGTGCTAAAAGAATATTATTTCTGTGTGCTAAGTGAGGAGGAAGAGTACACTTGACCGTGTGTGCATTTGAAGAGGCCGAGGGTTGTGACCTTGTGTGTGCACCAAGTGAAGACACATTTTGTGTATGCAAAATTGAAGAACAACCTACGGGTTAAGGGTGTGCAACAAGAAGAGGGAAGAGGCCAAAGTCAAGTGTGTGCAAAACAAAGAACAATTTATGTGTACATAAACAAGTGACAAAGAAGGCCGAACCTATGTGTGTGCACAAGAAGTGTGTGCTCACTTAGAAGAAGAGGAGAAGACCCACACAAAGTACAACACACTTTTAAGTGTGTAAACAAATAGAATTAAGTGTGTGAAGATTGTGAAGAAGGTGTGTGCTTAAAGTGACTACACCCTTTGTGGGTCTACTGCACCAAGAGGAAGAAAAGGAGAGTGCATGCATGCATGCATGCACGTGCACACGTGAACAGTGCTAAATCAGTGGTGTGCAACTGAGACTGGACCAGACCGAAGATAAAGATATTATTTGTCTGAGCATTCAGTAATTGGAGAGAAGCCGGGGCATCCTTAGAAGAAGGTGATAAAGCCCGAGCAAGATGAGAAGACCTGTTCACCACAAGTGATCAGAAGAAGAGCAAGGCCATCAGTCTTTATCCCAGACTGCTGAAGATACTTGAAGAAGCTTAAAGTGAAGAAGAGCTACTCGTGTGACTCGAGGAGCCAGGAGAAGACCCTGTGGGACTCAGGGAGAAGAAGTCTTCAGTGGGATTCTGGAGCAGGCCAGTGGGACTCTGGTAACACTGTGGGACGCAGTATAAAGACCATCCTGTGGGACTCAGGAGAGATACGGTGGGAATCTGTATCGACCATTGTAATACTAACAGATTATAATGGGAGAATCCATGCTTGGAGAGCATGGCAAGGATGTAGGCCTTTGGTGCCGAACCTTGTAAATCATTGTGTCCTGTGCCTTTTCATTACTGCATTATCCGGGAAAGGTTGAGAGATACAAGAAGAGTGGATCGAGGCTTTAACCATCCATAGAGGTTTAATTGATAAAGAATCAATTAGTAAAAAGTTTTAAGGGATCACTGATTCACCCCCTCCCCCTCTCAGTGATTCACACTGATCTGGGCACTTCAATTGGTATCAGAGGGAGGTTCCCTCTAAAAGATCCAAGGGAGTCTATATGGAGTGCAGATTTGAGGAAATGAAAGAACAGCCTCAAATGGAGATATCTGCCAAGACTCAGAAAAACAGAATGAAGAAACAGGCAAAGAAGATGAAGAAGAAGGCTGGTGCAATCAGAGAAACTCCTTCTATGGAAAGAAATGTGAAAGTCACATCAGATGAAAATTCCTTTTATCATTCTTCTGATGAAGCCTGCTCTAGCTGTGATGAAGATGAAAGAAACAATGATCTTCTAAATGCAATCAAATATCTTCAGAAGAGAGTCCCCAAGGAAGTTGCAATGTGTATAGCTACAGGCCTCCTTGATCTTCAAGAAGAAAAATTACAGCTAGAAGATGAAGCCAATTCTCTGGAAGTCCAATTGGCTAAAAGGGTTGGCATAACCAACACTCTCAGAAAGCTGGTAAATGCCAAAGATGAAACAGTATCTCTTTGCAATGAAAGATATGAAGACACTGCTGAAGAATAGCAGAGAAGCCTTTCTGAGAAAGAATTCTTTAATGTATTGGTCAAAGAAGTTTTCCATGCACTGGAAAAGAGGCACAAAGTGTCAATGGTTGTCAGAGATGCTCAACTAGAAGACAAAGTCAAAAGGGTGAAGGAGCTGGACAATTCATTGCAAGAATTGAAGAAGGTGCATGAAGACCAGATGAAACAACTGGTGGAGAATTGGGAAGGAAAGCTAAGAACTGTTGAGGATGAGAAGAACTCCCTCAATATGAAATGCTTAGAACTGGAGGTGATATTGAAAAATCAGCAATCACCTAAAGCTGAATCCTCCCAGTCAGCTGAAAGAAGACATGTTGCTACTCAAGTATGCTTTGAGCAGGATGATTCTAAGAGAAAGACATCCTCCAATAAAAGTGCAACATCTTCTAGAAAGAAGGTACCATCCATACCATCTTGTACTCATGCTTCTAAAAGTGTTTCTACTAAAAGTGCAGGATGGAAGAATAATTCCAAACAAATATGGATGAAGACAGTAAAGAAGCAGAGCTCTCCTGAAACAGCACAACATGTCAAGAAAAGTACCCTACAATCAGAAGGACTGAAGAGGTCAAGATTCGTGGGACAATGCTGGTGTTGTAACAAGTATGGGCATTGTGCAAAGGATTGTTGGTACAATCCACTAAATGCCAAAGCACAGAGGAAGCCCATGCCTAGGGGGAGCAAGCCAGAAGGAAATAAGCAACATCCACAGGTCCAGAGACATCTGTTTACTGCAAATAGATTTGGATTACTTGACAACATCTGGGATGATTGCAAAAGTGGTCAACAAAAAGATACATGTCAATCTCCAACTGTATCCAGAGCTCAAAAGAAGAAAAGATCACAGAACCTGGCTAAGAGAGATTCCTTGGGAAGCAAGAAGAAAGTGGAAGATGCTCCCAAGAAGAGTTTGAAAAGTGAAGAGAAGTCCTTGGAATCTAAATCCAAGAAGGGTGAGTCATCCAGAAGGACCACCAAGAAGAAGTGCTTCTACTGTGGAAGGAATGGTCATACCATGGATCTTTGTAAAGAAGCCATGGAAATCAATAGAAGCCAACTGAACTCAAACAGACAATCAATCCAAAAGAAGCAGAAGGGATTGATTGAAAACAAGTTGCCTAAGAGAGGTAGCTTGACATCATCGAAAGAACCATGTGGAACTTCCAGAACTGAGGCCACACTTCCAAATGACTTGTTAGTCATATGGCCAAATCAGTTGCAAGTTGCCAAAGATCTACAAAGAGCTGAAGATGAAGTTCTGGCAATTGCTAAAGCAAAAGGGAAGAAGAAGGTTTCACATGAAGATGTTTTGAGAACCACACCAGCACAATCATCAATGAAGATCAAATGTGCAAGTGTGAAGACTGGTGAAAATGGGACTTCTCGGTTGAGAGAATCTTCTCAACCTTGTTGTTCACGTTGATGAACCAAGGAGGTTCCATCTTATTCCCTTATACTATTGGTATTTACATGTGCTGACATTGCAGGGAATTGAAGATGATGATCATTCTCAAGTGGAGGATGGTTTGGAAGGAATGGAGTGCACCCCTTGAGGGGGGGCCAATCTGGAGAAGATGATGTTCTAAAATTAATATCATCTTGAGAATGTGAAGGTATTCCAATCATGCTTTCATCCCTTGTTTCTTAATTGAGTTTATCTTGTCAATTAAGGGGGAGTATGGATTGAAGACAAATGGATGAAAGGGGGAGCTTTATCTTTGCACCTGAACTTTCTAATGAGTTTTGTGATGTTGTGCAGGATTTAGCAAATTCATTGTTATATCTGAAAAATTTCAATCCCCTAAGCATGATCTCACATGTATAGTGAATGTTGGACAGCATTGAGTTCCTTGGTTACATCACTCTTGTTTTCTACACCGGGTTAGCCCAAGTAGACTTAGAGTTGATCAACTAATGGTTCTTTGCTAAAGAAGAACATGTGACATCATCCCTCTCTTAGTGTTTTTCAAGAAAATACTTTTCAAAGGGAGGAAGAGATATTGTGGAAGAGAACCACACCACACCTTTGCATTTGATTTCCAATAAGGGGGAGAAATATTGGCACACATATTGACCCATTCATATGTGCTGAAGGAGTGTATTGACAACAAATACAAAGGGGGAGATTGAAGTGCAATGTGTTTCATTTGTTGTCAATGAGGCATGAAGTTGTCTTGGATTGAATGGATGTCAAGGAGTCAAGATGTGAATGTCAAAGGATGTGATGGTGATGGTGACGAAGGAGAATGGACATGGTACTAAGATGCATGTCACTTAGGAGATTCACTAAGTGACATAGGAGATGATGGTTGAAACATTCTCTAAGTACATCTGACGATTGTTGAGCTGTTCTTAGAGTTCCAAGAACTTGTATCCTGATGATACAAAGTCACAACATGATTAGAAGACCATGCATTGTAGTGACAATGCATGAGGAGTTGAAGAAGCAAGATGATCCATTCAATAATTCTAAGTGGATGAAGTGGTTTAATGAAGTCCATGTACTAACTCTTAGTGCATGTGAATTTGAAGTTGATCCAATTGATCTCTGATTAGATCAATGAAGCACATTGAAGAATTTAAGTGATTTAGGAGTTCGGTTGAAGATGAAGAACCTTCAAGAATTTCCATTCCTAAGTGATGAATACATGTTGAATAGAATTGGAGGAATTCTAATGAAGAAGATGAAGTAAAGAAGAAGAAGAATAGAGGAGGATGCATTTGGCATATAGAATTGGTATTTTTTATGGAGGACTTTGTTTTTGACAAAGTATTATTTGTTTACTTTGCCAAAAAATTGGCCAGCCCGTGAGCACCTTGTGGGTTCAACCCCAAGGCTCATGTGGGCCTAAGGCGCCACGCCCAAGGGGGAACCCATGGGGCGAGCTCAGGGCGGCAGGGGCGCACCCGCAGACACCACAGAGGCGCTGGGGCACGCCCGGAGGAGCGCAGGGGGCCGTGTATAAGCCCCCGAGGGCACGCGGTGGTGAAACCCGCGTGCCGGAGGAGCAGAGTGGGCGCTAGGAGCGCGCCCGCAGGAGCAAGAGTGGGCGCAGAGCGCGCCCGCAGGGAGAACACGGTGCGGGGAGGCACCGTGGAGGGAGATGATGCAACTGAGGAGTTGCGGGCAGCGGCAGGGTAATAAACCGGGGAAAAATCCCACGGCGTTTCGATGTGGGACGCGCAAATTCCACCGGGAGCGAATCCCAGCCGCTCATCTGATCTCGCGGACGATCGGCGCCGCTCATCTAATCTGCCGCGCGCCGCGATCGATCCAGCCGTCCGATGTCTTTCGATCAACTGATCTGACGGCTGCCGCTTCATCCTCAACCTCGAGCTCAGCCGAGGCAACTCCCGCGACACCGCTGAACCAGAGGCCTCCCGAGCACCTGTTTTTGAGATTCCGGCCACCTCTGAACAAACCGAAGGCTCCATTGAGCTCGTCTCGCCCGTACGAACAGGACCATGCATAAAAGTAGGCATGCATGCGATGAGAGGATAATTCGAAGCAATGCCGAGGCAAACGAAGTTGCCGAGGCTTCTTGGGTTCGTGCCTTTGCATGGAATGGGTTTAAACAGAGGCTTTGCATGCATGGGATAGAAGAGGCGAAGGCCGTGCATGCGTTATAAATCGCATGCACGAGGAGAAGAGAAAATAAAAGATCCCGCGTGAAACAGAGGATAAAAATTAAGATTTGAAGATTTTAAAGATCCGAAGATCTCGGGTGTTTGAAGTTTTTCTCACGCGGATGAACCGAGGCTCTCCTCGCCTATAAAAAGAAGACCCGAGGCGCTGGAGAAGCTTGCTGATGCGCTGAAAGTTTGAAGAGAGTCCCGCGTGTGCCTCTGCCTCGCGAAGAAGAAGCCACCGCGCAAAACATTGCGCGGCTGTTGTCCCGAAGCCACCCGAGGCTTTGAAGTGTTCCCTGCGCGCCTACTCCTTTGCGCGACAGGAAGAACCCGAGGCCGCTTCCTTGCGCGCCCGAGGTTGTCACCCTCTCTGCCCGCACCCTTGCGCGGCAGGAGGAAGACCCCACGGGTGTTGCACTTGCGCGCCCCGCGGGTACGAGGTCTTGTGCGGCCTTTGTGCACCCAAGCTCTTGCGCGGCCAGTGGCACCCAAGTGTAGCTTGCGCGGATATTGAAGAAGAGATTGGCAGGGAGTTCGGGTTGTGTTCTACACACATTGTGTGTGTGCCAAAGAAGGCCGAGGCCCTGCCTCGTGTGTGTGCAAACAAAGGTGAAAGGCTGTTGGCAGTAGGTGTGCAGAGGAGGAAGAACCGAGCCCTTAGTGCTTTGGGTGTTTGTGCAAACAAGAACAAAGAACGGGCAGTGGGCAGTGTGCGTGCAAAAAGGAGAGAAAGGCCGTAGGCTTGTGCAAACAAAGGAGATCACACCATTGTGTGTGTGTGCTAAAGTGAAGGAAGACCTGAGGCATGCCTTGTGTGTGCAAGTGGGTGAAGTGAAGACCACACATTTGTGTGTGTGTGCAAACTTGAAGAACCACCTACGGCCCAAGTGTGTGCAAAAATAAAGGAGTAGGCCAAGATCAAGTGTGTGCTAAAAGAATATTATTTGTGTGTGCTAAGTGAGGAGGAAGAGCACACTTGACCGTGTGTGCATTTGAAGAGGCCGAGGGTTGTGACCTTGTGTGTGCACCAAGTGAAGACACATTTTGTGTATGGAAAATTGAAGAACAACCTACGGGTTAAGGGTGTGCAACAAGAAGAGGGAAGAGGCCAAAGTCAAGTGTGTGCAAAACAAAGAACAATTTATGTGTACATAAACAAGTGACAAAGAAGGCCGAACCTATGTGTGTGCACAAGAAGTGTGTGCTCACTTAGAAGAAGAGGAGAAGACCCACACAAAGTACAACACACTTTTAAGTGTGTAAACAAATAGAATTAAGTGTGTGAAGATTGTGAAGAAGGTGTGTGCTTAAAGTGACTACACCCTTTGTGGGTCTACTGCACCAAGAGGAAGAAAAGGAGAGTTCATGCATTCATGCATGCACGTGCACACGTGAACAGTGCTAAATCAGTGGTGTGCAACTGAGACTGGACCAGACCGAAGATAAAGATATTATTTGTCTGAGCATTCAGTAATTGGAGAGAAGCCGGGGCATCCTTAGAAGAAGGTGATAAAGCCCAAGCAAGATGAGAAGACCTGTTCACCACAAGTGATCAGAAGAAGGGCAAGGCCAGCAGTCTTTATCCCAGACTGCTGAAGATACTTGAAGAAGCTTAAAGTGAAGAAGAGCTACTCGTGTGACTCGAGGAGCCAGGAGAAGACCATGTGGGACTCAGGGAGAAGAAGTCTTCAGTGGGATTCTGGAGCAGGCCAGTGGGACTCTGGTAACACTGTGGGACGCAGTATAAAGACCCTCCTGTGGGACTCAGGAGAGATACGGTGGGAAGCTGTATCGACCATTGTAATACTAACAGATTATAATGGGAGAATCCATGCTTGGAGAGCATGGCAAGGATGTAGGCCTTTGGTGCTGAACCTTGTAAATCATTGTGTCCTGTGCCTTTTCATTACTGCATTATCCGAGAAAGGTTGAGAGATACAAGAAGAGTGGATCGAGGCTTTAACCAGCCATAGAGGTTTAATTGATAAAGAATCAATTAGTAAAAAGTTTTAAGGGATCACTGATTCACCCCCTCCCCCTCTCAGTGATTCACACTGATCTGGGCACTTCAATTGGTATCAGAGGGAGGTTCCCTCTAAAAGATCCAAGGGAGTCTATATGGAGTGCAGATTTGAGGAAATGAAAGAACAGCCTCAAATGGAGATATCTGCCAAGACTCAGAAAAATAGAATGAAGAAACAGGCAAAGAAGATGAAGAAGAAGGCTGGTGCAATCAGAGAAACTCCTTCTATGGAAAGAAATGTGAAAGTCACATCAGATGACAATTCCTTTTATCATTCTTCTGATGAAGCCTGCTCTAGCTGTGATGAAGATGAAAGAAACAATGATCTTCTAAATGCAATCAAATATCTTCAGAAGAGAGTCCCTAAGGAAGTTGCAATGTGTATAGCTACAGGCCTCCTTGATCTTCAAGAAGAAAAATTACAGCTAGAAGATGAAGCCAATTCTCTGGAAGTCCAATTGGCTAAAAGGGTTGGCATAACCAACACTCTCAGAAAGCTGGTAAATGCCAAAGATGAAACAGTATCTCTTTGCAATGAAAGATATGAAGACACTGCTGAAGAATTGCAGAGAAGCCTTTCTGAGAAAGAATTCTTTAAAGTATTGGTCAAAGAAGTTTTCCATGCACTGGAAAAGAGGCACAAAGTGTCAATGGTTGTCAGAGATGCTCAACTAGAAGACAAAGTCAAAAGGGTGAAGGAGCTGGAAAATTCATTGCAAGAATTGAAGAAGGTGCATGAAGACCAGATGAAACAACTGGTGGAGAATTGGGAAGGAAAGCTAAGAACTGTTGAGGATGAGAAGAACTCCCTCAATATGAAATGCTTAGAACTGGAGGTGATATTGAAAAATCAGCAATCACCTAAAGCTGAATCCTCCCAGTCAGCTGAAAGAAGACATGTTGCTACTCAAGTATGCTTTGAGCAGGATGATTCTAAGAGAAAGACATCCTCCAATAAAAGTGAAACATCTTCTAGAAAGAAGGTACCATCCATACCATCTTGTACTCATGCTTCTAAAAGTGTTTCTACTAAAAGTGCAGGATGGAAGAATAATTCCAAACAAATATGGATGAAGACAGTAAAGAAGCAGAGCTCTCCTGAAACAGCACAACAGGTCAAGAAAAGTACCCTACAATCAGAAGGACTGAAGAGGTCAAGATTCGTGGGACAATGCTGGTGTTGTAACAAGTATGGGAATTGTGCAAAGGATTGTTGGTACAATCCACTAAATGCCAAAGCACAGAGGAAGCCCATGCCTAGGGGGAGAAAGCCAGAAGGAAAGAAGCAACATCCACAGGTCCAGAGACATCTGTTTACTGCAAATAGATTTGGATTACTTGACAACATCTGGGATGATTGCAAAAGTGGTCAACAAAAAGATACATGTCAATCTCCAACTGTATCCAGAGCTCAAAAGAAGAAAAGATCACAGAACCTGGCTAAGAGAGATTCCTTGGGAAGCAAGAAGAAAGTGGAAGATGCTCCCAAGAAGAGTTTGAAAAATGAAGAGAAGTCCTTGGAATCTAAATCCAAGAAGGGTGAGTCATCCAGAAGGACCACCAAGAAGAAGTGCTTATAATGTGGAAGGAATGGTCATACCATGGATCTTTGTAAAGAAGCCATGGAAATCAATAGAAGCCAACTGAACTCAAACAGACAATCAATCCAAAAGAAGCCGAAGGGATTGATTGAAAACAAGTTGCCTAAGAGAGGTAGCTTGACATCATCGAAAGAACCATGTGGAACTTCCAGAACTGAGGCCACACTTCCAAATGACTTGTTAGTCATATGGCCAAATCAGTTGCAACTTTCCAAAGATCTACAAAGAGCTGAAGATGAAGTTCTGGCAATTGCTAAAGCAAAAGGGAAGAAGAAGGTTTCACATGAAGATGTTTTGAGAACCACACCAGCACAATCATCAATGAAGATCAAATGTGCAAGTGTGAAGACTGGTGAAAATGGGACTTCTCGGTTGAGAGAATCTTCTCAACCTTGTTGTTCACGTTGATGAACCAAGAAGGTTCCATCTTATTCCCTTATACTATTGGTATTTACATGTGATGACATTGCAGGGAATTGAAGATGATGATCATTCTCAAGTGGAGGATGGTTTGGAAGGAATGGAGTGCACCCCTTGAGGGGGAGCCAATCTGGAGAAGATGATGTTCTAAAATTAATATCATCTTGAGAAAGTGAAGGTATTCCAATCATGCTTTCATCCCTTGTTTCTTAATTGAGTTTATCTTGTCAATTAAGGGGGAGTATGGATTGAAGACAAATGGATGAAAGGGGGAGCTTTATCTTTGAACCTGAACTTTCTAATGAGTTTTGTGAAGTTGTGCAGGATTTAGCAAATTCATTGTTATATCTGAAAAATTTCAATCCCCTAAGCATGATCTCACATGTATAGTGAATGTTGGACAGCATTGAGTTCCTTGGTTACATCACTCTTGTTTTCTACACCGGGTTAGCCCAAGTAGACTTAGAGTTGATCAACTAAAGGTTCTTTGCTAAAGAAGAACATGTGACATCATCCCTTTCTCAGTGTTTTTCAAGAAAATACTTTTCAAAGGGAGGAAGAGATATTGTGGAAGAGAACCACACCACACCTTTGCATTTGATTGCCAATAAGGGGGAGAAATATTGGCACACATATTGACCCATTCATATGTGCTGAAGGAGTGTATTGACAACAAATACAAAGGGGGAGATTGAAGTGCAATGTGTTGCATTTGTTGTCAATGAGGCATGAAGTCGTCTTGGATTGAATGGATGTCAAGGAGTCAAGATGTGAATGTCAAAGGATGTGATGGTGATGGTGATGAAGGAGAATGGCCATGGTACTAAGATGCATGTCACTTTGGAGATTCACTAAGTGACATAGGAGATGATGGTTGAAACATTCTCTAAGTACATCTGACGATTGTTGAGCTGTTCTTAGAGTTCCAAGAACTTGTATCCTGATGATACAAAGTCACAACATGATTAGAAGACCATGCATTGTAGTGACAATGCATGAGGAGTTGAAGAAGCAAGATGATCCATTCACTAATTCTAAGTGGATGAAGTGGTTTAATGAAGTCCATGTACTAACTCTTAGTGCATGCGAATTTGAAGTTGATCCAATTGATCTCTGATTAGATCAATGAAGCACATTGAAGAATTTAAGTGATTTAGGAGTTCGGTTGAAGATGAAGAACCTTCAAGAATTTCCATTCCTAAGTGATGAATACATGTTGAATAGAATTGGAGGAATTCTAATGAAGAAGATGAAGTAAAGAAGAAGAAGAATAGAGGAGGATGCATTTGGCATATAGAATTGGTATTTTTTATGGAGGACTTTGTTTTTGACAAAGTCTTATTTGTTTACTTTGCCAAAACATTGGCCAGCCCGTGAGCACCTTGTGGGTTCAACCCCAAGGCTCATGTGGGCCTAAGGCGCCACGCCCAAGGGGGAACCCATGGGGCGAGCTCAGGGCGGCAGGGGCGCACCCGCAGACACCACAGAGGCGCTGGGGCACGCCCGGAGGAGCGCAGGGGGCCGTGTATAAGCCCCCGAGGGCACGCGGTGGTGAAACCCGCGTGCCGGAGGAGCAGAGTGGGCGCTAGGAGCGCGCCCGCAGGAGCAAGAGTGGGCGCAGAGCGCGCCCGCAGGGAAAACACGGTGCGGGGCGGCACCGTGGAGGGAGAAGATGCAACTGAGGTGTTGCGGGCAGCGGCAGGGTAATAAACCGGGGAAAAATCCCGCGGCGTTTCGATGTGGGACGCGCAAATTCCACCGGGAGCGAATCCCAGCCGCTCATCTGATCTCGCGGACGATCGGCGCCGGTCATCTAATCTGTCGCGCGCCGCGATCGATCCAGTCGTCCGATGTCTTTCGATCAACTGATCTGACGGCTGCCGCTTCATCCTCAACCTCGAGCTCGGCCGAGGCAACTCCCGCGACGCCGCTGAACCAGAGGCCTCCCGAGCACCTGTTTTTGAGATTCCGGCCACCTCTGAACAAACCGAAGGCTCCATTGAGCTCGTCTCGCCCGTACGAACAGGACCATGCATAAAAGTAGGCATGCATGCGATGAGAGGATAATTCGAAGCAATGCCGAGGCAAACGAAGTTGCCGAGGCTTCTTGGGTTCGTGCCTTTGCATGGAATGGGTTTAAACAGAGGCTTTTCATGCATGGGATAGAAGAGGCGAAGGCCGTGCATGCGTTATAAATCGCATGCATGAGGAGAAGAGAAAATAAAAGATCCCGCGTGAAACAGAGGATAAAAATCAAGATTTGAAGATTTTAAAGATCCGAAGATCTCGGGTGTTTGAATTTTTTCTCACGCGGATGAACCGAGGCTCTCCTCGCCTATAAAAAGAAGACCCGAGGCGCTGGAGAAGCTTGCTGATGCGCTGAAAGTTTGAAGAGAGTCCCGCGTGTGCCTCTGCCTCGCGAAGAAGAAGCCACCGCGCAAAACATTGCGCGGCTGTTGTCCCGAAGCCACCCGAGGCTTTGAAGTGTTCCCTGCGCGCCTACTCCATTGCGTGACAGGAAGAACCCGAGGCCGCTTCCTTGCGCGCCCGAGGTTGTCACCCTCTCTGCCTGCACCCTTGCGCGGCAGGAGGAAGACCCCGCGGGTGTTGCACTTGCGCGCCCCGCGGGTACGAGGTCTTGCGCGGCCTTTGTGCACCCAAGCTCTTGCGCGGCCAGTGGCACCCAAGTGTAGCTTGCGCGGATATTGAAGAAGAGATTGGCAGGGAGTTCGGGTTGTGTTCTACACACATTGTGTGTGTGCCAAAGAAGGCCAAGGCCCTGCCTCGTGTGTGTGCAAACAAAGGTGAAAGGCTGTTGGCAGTAGGTGTGCAGAGGAGGAAGAACCGAGCCCTTAGTGCTTTGGGTGTTTGTGCAAACAAGAACAAAGAACGGGCAGTGGGCAGTGTGCGTGCAAAAAGGAGAGAAAGGCCGTAGCCTTGTGCAAACAAAGGAGATCACACCATTGTGTGTGTGTGCTAAAGTGAAGAAAGACCCGAGGCTTGCCTTGTGTGTGCAAGTGGGTGAAGTGAAGACCACATATTTGTGTGTGTGTGCAAACTTGAAGAACCACCTACGGCCCAAGTGTGTGCAAGAATAAAGGAGTAGGCCAAGATCAAGTGTGTGCTAAAAGAATATTATTTGTGTGTGCTAAGTGAGGAGGAAGAGCACACTTGACCGTGTGTGCATTTGAAGAGGCCGAGGGTTGTGACCTTGTGTGTGCACCAAGTGAAGACACATTTTGTGTATGCAAAATTGAAGAACAACCTACGGGTTAAGGGTGTGCAACAAGAAGAGGGAAGTGGCCAAAGTCAAGTGTGTGCAAAACAAAGAACAATTTATGTGTACATAAACAAGTGACAAAGAAGGCCGAACCTATGTGTGTGCACAAGAAGTGTGTGCTCACTTAGAAGAAGAGGAGAAGACCCACACAAAGTACAACACACTTTTAAGTGTGTAAACAAATAGAATTAAGTGTGTGAAGATTGTGAAGAAGGTGTGTGCTTAAAGTGACTACACCCTTTGTGGGTCTACTGCACCAAGAGGAAGAAAAGGAGAGTTCATGCATTCATGCATGCACGTGCACACGTGAACAGTGCTAAATCAGTGGTGTGCAACTGAGACTGGACCAGACCGAAGATAAAGATATTATTTGTCTGAGCATTCAGTAATTGGAGAGAAGCCGGGGCATCCTTAGAAGAAGGTGATAAAGCCCAAGCAAGATGAGAAGACCTGTTCACCACAAGTGATCAGAAGAAGGGCAAGGCCAGCAGTCTTTATCCCAGACTGCTGAAGATACTTGAAGAAGCTTAAAGTGAAGAAGAGCTACTCGTGTGACTCGAGGAGCCAGGAGAAGACCATGTGGGACTCAGGGAGAAGAAGTCTTCAGTGGGATTCTGGAGCAGGCCAGTGGGACTCTGGTAACACTGTGGGACGCAGTATAAAGACCCTCCTGTGGGACTCAGGAGAGATACGGTGGGAAGCTGTATCGACCATTGTAATACTAACAGATTATAATGGGAGAATCCATGCTTGGAGAGCATGGCAAGGATGTAGGCCTTTGGTGCTGAACCTTGTAAATCATTGTGTCCTGTGCCTTTTCATTACTGCATTATCCGAGAAAGGTTGAGAGATACAAGAAGAGTGGATCGAGGCTTTAACCAGCCATAGAGGTTTAATTGATAAAGAATCAATTAGTAAAAAGTTTTAAGGGATCACTGATTCACCCCCTCCCCCTCTCAGTGATTCACACTGATCTGGGCACTTCAATTGGTATCAGAGGGAGGTTCCCTCTAAAAGATCCAAGGGAGTCTATATGGAGTGCAGATTTGAGGAAATGAAAGAACAGCCTCAAATGGAGATATCTGCCAAGACTCAGAAAAATAGAATGAAGAAACAGGCAAAGAAGATGAAGAAGAAGGCTGGTGCAATCAGAGAAACTCCTTCTATGGAAAGAAATGTGAAAGTCACATCAGATGACAATTCCTTTTATCATTCTTCTGATGAAGCCTGCTCTAGCTGTGATGAAGATGAAAGAAACAATGATCTTCTAAATGCAATCAAATATCTTCAGAAGAGAGTCCCTAAGGAAGTTGCAATGTGTATAGCTACAGGCCTCCTTGATCTTCAAGAAGAAAAATTACAGCTAGAAGATGAAGCCAATTCTCTGGAAGTCCAATTGGCTAAAAGGGTTGGCATAACCAACACTCTCAGAAAGCTGGTAAATGCCAAAGATGAAACAGTATCTCTTTGCAATGAAAGATATGAAGACACTGCTGAAGAATTGCAGAGAAGCCTTTCTGAGAAAGAATTCTTTAAAGTATTGGTCAAAGAAGTTTTCCATGCACTGGAAAAGAGGCACAAAGTGTCAATGGTTGTCAGAGATGCTCAACTAGAAGACAAAGTCAAAAGGGTGAAGGAGCTGGAAAATTCATTGCAAGAATTGAAGAAGGTGCATGAAGACCAGATGAAACAACTGGTGGAGAATTGGGAAGGAAAGCTAAGAACTGTTGAGGATGAGAAGAACTCCCTCAATATGAAATGCTTAGAACTGGAGGTGATATTGAAAAATCAGCAATCACCTAAAGCTGAATCCTCCCAGTCAGCTGAAAGAAGACATGTTGCTACTCAAGTATGCTTTGAGCAGGATGATTCTAAGAGAAAGACATCCTCCAATAAAAGTGAAACATCTTCTAGAAAGAAGGTACCATCCATACCATCTTGTACTCATGCTTCTAAAAGTGTTTCTACTAAAAGTGCAGGATGGAAGAATAATTCCAAACAAATATGGATGAAGACAGTAAAGAAGCAGAGCTCTCCTGAAACAGCACAACAGGTCAAGAAAAGTACCCTACAATCAGAAGGACTGAAGAGGTCAAGATTCGTGGGACAATGCTGGTGTTGTAACAAGTATGGGAATTGTGCAAAGGATTGTTGGTACAATCCACTAAATGCCAAAGCACAGAGGAAGCCCATGCCTAGGGGGAGAAAGCCAGAAGGAAAGAAGCAACATCCACAGGTCCAGAGACATCTGTTTACTGCAAATAGATTTGGATTACTTGACAACATCTGGGATGATTGCAAAAGTGGTCAACAAAAAGATACATGTCAATCTCCAACTGTATCCAGAGCTCAAAAGAAGAAAAGATCACAGAACCTGGCTAAGAGAGATTCCTTGGGAAGCAAGAAGAAAGTGGAAGATGCTCCCAAGAAGAGTTTGAAAAATGAAGAGAAGTCCTTGGAATCTAAATCCAAGAAGGGTGAGTCATCCAGAAGGACCACCAAGAAGAAGTGCTTATAATGTGGAAGGAATGGTCATACCATGGATCTTTGTAAAGAAGCCATGGAAATCAATAGAAGCCAACTGAACTCAAACAGACAATCAATCCAAAAGAAGCCGAAGGGATTGATTGAAAACAAGTTGCCTAAGAGAGGTAGCTTGACATCATCGAAAGAACCATGTGGAACTTCCAGAACTGAGGCCACACTTCCAAATGACTTGTTAGTCATATGGCCAAATCAGTTGCAACTTTCCAAAGATCTACAAAGAGCTGAAGATGAAGTTCTGGCAATTGCTAAAGCAAAAGGGAAGAAGAAGGTTTCACATGAAGATGTTTTGAGAACCACACCAGCACAATCATCAATGAAGATCAAATGTGCAAGTGTGAAGACTGGTGAAAATGGGACTTCTCGGTTGAGAGAATCTTCTCAACCTTGTTGTTCACGTTGATGAACCAAGAAGGTTCCATCTTATTCCCTTATACTATTGGTATTTACATGTGATGACATTGCAGGGAATTGAAGATGATGATCATTCTCAAGTGGAGGATGGTTTGGAAGGAATGGAGTGCACCCCTTGAGGGGGAGCCAATCTGGAGAAGATGATGTTCTAAAATTAATATCATCTTGAGAAAGTGAAGGTATTCCAATCATGCTTTCATCCCTTGTTTCTTAATTGAGTTTATCTTGTCAATTAAGGGGGAGTATGGATTGAAGACAAATGGATGAAAGGGGGAGCTTTATCTTTGAACCTGAACTTTCTAATGAGTTTTGTGAAGTTGTGCAGGATTTAGCAAATTCATTGTTATATCTGAAAAATTTCAATCCCCTAAGCATGATCTCACATGTATAGTGAATGTTGGACAGCATTGAGTTCCTTGGTTACATCACTCTTGTTTTCTACACCGGGTTAGCCCAAGTAGACTTAGAGTTGATCAACTAAAGGTTCTTTGCTAAAGAAGAACATGTGACATCATCCCTTTCTCAGTGTTTTTCAAGAAAATACTTTTCAAAGGGAGGAAGAGATATTGTGGAAGAGAACCACACCACACCTTTGCATTTGATTGCCAATAAGGGGGAGAAATATTGGCACACATATTGACCCATTCATATGTGCTGAAGGAGTGTATTGACAACAAATACAAAGGGGGAGATTGAAGTGCAATGTGTTGCATTTGTTGTCAATGAGGCATGAAGTCGTCTTGGATTGAATGGATGTCAAGGAGTCAAGATGTGAATGTCAAAGGATGTGATGGTGATGGTGATGAAGGAGAATGGCCATGGTACTAAGATGCATGTCACTTTGGAGATTCACTAAGTGACATAGGAGATGATGGTTGAAACATTCTCTAAGTACATCTGACGATTGTTGAGCTGTTCTTAGAGTTCCAAGAACTTGTATCCTGATGATACAAAGTCACAACATGATTAGAAGACCATGCATTGTAGTGACAATGCATGAGGAGTTGAAGAAGCAAGATGATCCATTCACTAATTCTAAGTGGATGAAGTGGTTTAATGAAGTCCATGTACTAACTCTTAGTGCATGCGAATTTGAAGTTGATCCAATTGATCTCTGATTAGATCAATGAAGCACATTGAAGAATTTAAGTGATTTAGGAGTTCGGTTGAAGATGAAGAACCTTCAAGAATTTCCATTCCTAAGTGATGAATACATGTTGAATAGAATTGGAGGAATTCTAATGAAGAAGATGAAGTAAAGAAGAAGAAGAATAGAGGAGGATGCATTTGGCATATAGAATTGGTATTTTTTATGGAGGACTTTGTTTTTGACAAAGTCTTATTTGTTTACTTTGCCAAAACATTGGCCAGCCCGTGAGCACCTTGTGGGTTCAACCCCAAGGCTCATGTGGGCCTAAGGCGCCACGCCCAAGGGGGAACCCATGGGGCGAGCTCAGGGCGGCAGGGGCGCACCCGCAGACACCACAGAGGCGCTGGGGCACGCCCGGAGGAGCGCAGGGGGCCGTGTATAAGCCCCCGAGGGCACGCGGTGGTGAAACCCGCGTGCCGGAGGAGCAGAGTGGGCGCTAGGAGCGCGCCCGCAGGAGCAAGAGTGGGCGCAGAGCGCGCCCGCAGGGAAAACACGGTGCGGGGCGGCACCGTGGAGGGAGAAGATGCAACTGAGGTGTTGCGGGCAGCGGCAGGGTAATAAACCGGGGAAAAATCCCGCGGCGTTTCGATGTGGGACGCGCAAATTCCACCGGGAGCGAATCCCAGCCGCTCATCTGATCTCGCGGACGATCGGCGCCGGTCATCTAATCTGTCGCGCGCCGCGATCGATCCAGTCGTCCGATGTCTTTCGATCAACTGATCTGACGGCTGCCGCTTCATCCTCAACCTCGAGCTCGGCCGAGGCAACTCCCGCGACGCCGCTGAACCAGAGGCCTCCCGAGCACCTGTTTTTGAGATTCCGGCCACCTCTGAACAAACCGAAGGCTCCATTGAGCTCGTCTCGCCCGTACGAACAGGACCATGCATAAAAGTAGGCATGCATGCGATGAGAGGATAATTCGAAGCAATGCCGAGGCAAACGAAGTTGCCGAGGCTTCTTGGGTTCGTGCCTTTGCATGGAATGGGTTTAAACAGAGGCTTTTCATGCATGGGATAGAAGAGGCGAAGGCCGTGCATGCGTTATAAATCGCATGCATGAGGAGAAGAGAAAATAAAAGATCCCGCGTGAAACAGAGGATAAAAATCAAGATTTGAAGATTTTAAAGATCCGAAGATCTCGGGTGTTTGAATTTTTTCTCACGCGGATGAACCGAGGCTCTCCTCGCCTATAAAAAGAAGACCCGAGGCGCTGGAGAAGCTTGCTGATGCGCTGAAAGTTTGAAGAGAGTCCCGCGTGTGCCTCTGCCTCGCGAAGAAGAAGCCACCGCGCAAAACATTGCGCGGCTGTTGTCCCGAAGCCACCCGAGGCTTTGAAGTGTTCCCTGCGCGCCTACTCCATTGCGTGACAGGAAGAACCCGAGGCCGCTTCCTTGCGCGCCCGAGGTTGTCACCCTCTCTGCCTGCACCCTTGCGCGGCAGGAGGAAGACCCCGCGGGTGTTGCACTTGCGCGCCCCGCGGGTACGAGGTCTTGCGCGGCCTTTGTGCACCCAAGCTCTTGCGCGGCCAGTGGCACCCAAGTGTAGCTTGCGCGGATATTGAAGAAGAGATTGGCAGGGAGTTCGGGTTGTGTTCTACACACATTGTGTGTGTGCCAAAGAAGGCCAAGGCCCTGCCTCGTGTGTGTGCAAACAAAGGTGAAAGGCTGTTGGCAGTAGGTGTGCAGAGGAGGAAGAACCGAGCCCTTAGTGCTTTGGGTGTTTGTGCAAACAAGAACAAAGAACGGGCAGTGGGCAGTGTGCGTGCAAAAAGGAGAGAAAGGCCGTAGCCTTGTGCAAACAAAGGAGATCACACCATTGTGTGTGTGTGCTAAAGTGAAGAAAGACCCGAGGCTTGCCTTGTGTGTGCAAGTGGGTGAAGTGAAGACCACATATTTGTGTGTGTGTGCAAACTTGAAGAACCACCTACGGCCCAAGTGTGTGCAAGAATAAAGGAGTAGGCCAAGATCAAGTGTGTGCTAAAAGAATATTATTTGTGTGTGCTAAGTGAGGAGGAAGAGCACACTTGACCGTGTGTGCATTTGAAGAGGCCGAGGGTTGTGACCTTGTGTGTGCACCAAGTGAAGACACATTTTGTGTATGCAAAATTGAAGAACAACCTACGGGTTAAGGGTGTGCAACAAGAAGAGGGAAGTGGCCAAAGTCAAGTGTGTGCAAAACAAAGAACAATTTATGTGTACATAAACAAGTGACAAAGAAGGCCGAACCTATGTGTGTGCACAAGAAGTGTGTGCTCACTTAGAAGAAGAGGAGAAGACCCACACAAAGTACAACACACTTTTAAGTGTGTAAACAAATAGAATTAAGTGTGTGAAGATTGTGAAGAAGGTGTGTGCTTAAAGTGACTACACCCTTTGTGGGTCTACTGCACCAAGAGGAAGAAAAGGAGAGTGCATGCATGCATGCATGCACGTGCACACGTGAACAGTGCTAAATCAGTGGTGTGCAACTGAGACTGGACCAGACCGAAGATAAAGATATTATTTGTCTGAGCATTCAGTAATTGGAGAGAAGCCGGGGCATCCTTAGAAGAAGGTGATAAAGCCCGAGAAAGATGAGAAGACATGTTCACCACAAGTGATCAGAAGAAGAGCAAGGCCAGCAGTCTTTATCCCAGACTGCTGAAGATACTTGAAGAAGCTTAAAGTGAAGAAGAGCTACTCGTGTGACTCGAGGAGCCAGGAGAAGACCATGTGGGACTTATACAACCACCCAAAGGTGGTCCACCACTGGCTCCAAAAGCCGATGGATAGGGTTGGGTATAACTTCAGTCGTTGGAGGCTTAATCCCTTGGTGAAAAATAGATGATTATAGGTACTATCTATATATTTATTTAAAATATATATTTATTTTTGACCTAAGTACAATTCACTCATAATATTGTATAGTCCTTTTTTGATGTTTATGACTTCATAGGAGCCATTGGCTCGATCCAAAATGCTTATAGACTCCTACGGGAGGGGATATGATGATAATAAGGTGGTGGTGGCAGTGTGATCTTACCCAATGAGGCGATAACATCATCTTGGATGTCTTAGTAGTGGTGTTGATGATTTATGACAAAATTCTATTTATGGACTCATTATAAATAATTCATACTTAGATTGACCATTTTAGGAGTAAATTGTGGTGTGTCACTGGATATGGGTCATGGTTCTCCATTGCTGGTGAAAATGAAACACATGCAGTATATGATGTAAATTCTCAAAAGATAGGGCATCCAATCAGTCACCAATTTTATAGCCTCACCCTTGGTGTGGTGGAGGATATGATTCCAATGATTCTGATAGTGGTGGATGAGTATGAGGACATTTTCTCTAAGGGTGATCTGGGATTACCTTCTCATAGAGAGATTTTTTCTATATTGATCTATACCCTAGGATGAAATATAAATTATCACATTTATATAAGATGGATCCTAAATATATTTTTGATTAGAGGGTACATATAGTAGAAATTCAAGTGAAGGGATTCATGAGATCCATCATTTTAATCTGGATGGGCCCCGTTTTTTTTCAACAATGAATATCAGTGTCCATGGTGACATCATGTATTATAGACAGATATCTAACGAAGCAGCATGATTTTAGAGGAAACTAATGGATGATGATTACATGTTACTTATCCTCTATTTTTTTTATGACTGGTATTGAGTATATTTTGATTTTCTTGGTATACGTATGGGTGTATACCTATGTAGAGCAGATTGTACATTCTATTGTTGTTTTTCCTTAATGGATTCAGGGTGTCATGTTGAGTATGGTTTGTTTTATCCTTACACTTGATTTTATAGGACTTCTTGTTTCTTGTGTAGATGAACAACCCTTAGATGAAATCATGGTCATAGTAGGACCGTTACCAAGAAAAAATGGTTCATTCTGAGATCAGACGGGCTGAGGTGTTTCTAAACGTTTTCAACAGAAACATCAGAACACATGTTTTTTTGTCAGACATTTCATTTGTATTTCTTTTAGTGGGTTATATTCTTGACTGGTTTACCATCTTGTTCATTAATCTCATGTTTCACTCTATGGTTGATTTTTAGTGAATGAAAATATGGTGGTTGGTGTTTTCTTTTATTAGAATTGGGTTATTTGGGATGTATGTGTGCATATAGGAACATATGAAAATGCATCCCAATTTTGAAATATGTCAACATGGCATTAGTCACAATCCCCTTTTCAATTAGAGGTTGGGTTAGGTTAGTTACTGCGTAAACCCCCTAGGACTGGTTGAGACCACATTAAACATATCACTATGTTATGAAAAATAATAATTATTCTATCATATCAATATCATGTGAATTATAAATTATATTTGATGGATATAGAATAATCCTTTTTAAATTAATATTTATTGGTGTGATGTTATATTGAACGACCACTGGGTCTTTTACTACCATAATTAACTAGATTCTATATTTTATCCTTCAAATGATTATTAAGGCCTTAAACGGGAACAATGGTCAATGTATGAAATATTATTCTCATTTTAATTAGATAATAGATTATATATTGTATAAGAATATCCTACTCATTTTATGAACTTTTTTTTATCTAATATGATATTCTTATATATTTGTTTTTATGATGTTATTTTTTTATAAAAATTTAATAATAATTTTAATGTTTTTCAAGTCCAATGAGAAATGAATTTAGAATTAGTATGATGGGATAATTAATTTTACTTTTACGATGAAAAAATAAAAAACGGTTACAGAAATGTATTAAATCAAAAAATTACATTATTGATTTATTGAAAAGTTTTTACTAGAAAATATTATGTTATATTCAACTCCCATGTTTACTATTGTAAAACATGATTTGGATGAAGCTATAAATATAGTTGATAATATGTCATATAGAGTTGTGATTGGTATTTTATCATATCTTAATTAAACTAGACCACACATAATGGATTCATTATGCATATATGCTATATTAAAGTAAATCCCAACATAATTCCACCTCACTAATGTTAGAAAATTATTTAGTTATTTAAGTGGAATTATTTTTCTATATCTACATTACCCAAAAGCATCTGATTTTAATTTAATTTCAAAATTAGGTTCTCATTTTAGAGGATGTAGATATGGTAAAAAATAACATCCAGAACCTAACACATTTTATGAAAATATTTAGTTTTATGGTTGAGTTAGAAACAACATTCTATTTCTATTTTATTAGTTTATATAGTATATATATATATGTTGGATGTTAAATTAGACAAGTGTAGTGGATTAAAAACACCTTAATAAACATTTTCCTTAATTTTAAAAACATAACTATTATATGTGATAATTCTAGTGCAATTAATATTTCCATAAATCATATTGGCAATTCAAGAACTAGGAATTATTATATAACACCTAATTTTCTTAGATTTCATGTCCTTAATAATATATATCTCATGAATTTTTATATACTGATAATCAACATGGTGATATTTTTACTAAACCATTTCACACTGAATGTTTCAATTTTATAATGGGAAAATTAAAAGTATTTAATTTCAAACATTTTTTTGCTAATTTCTTTTAAAACGTTTATATTGACAGTTTTTATTTTATTTATTTATCCAGTTATTTATTTATACATCAATAAATTAAAAATAATAAATTTTTTCATTTTTTAAAATGCATTTCGATGCAATGTCAAACACAATACTTACTACAAAGAGTAATTTATCACTATATACTAGAACTGTGCCATCCATAACCATCTGGAAGTCCTTCCTCTCCCTCTTTCTCTTACTGAAAATCATATATTGAATCATTTTTCTTCCTTGATCTCTCATATTTATTCTAAACCGTATAATTTGAACCTTGGACCTCCATATTCTTAATAAATGATGGAGAAAAAGAGGATATTTGATGGTGAAACATTTGAATAAAAATGTATGGGTATACCCTTCATATATATTTTCAAATAAATTTTATTTACAATATATTCTATAATAAGACAAATATCTTCCTAAATAAATCCATCCGCATTCAATATTTATAAATCAATTTAAAAAATACCATATTTATTTTTTCCCAATAAGTAAATCTATTCTATAAGAATGTTTAGTTTCGTTTCATGGAAATAGTGTCTATCATCAGTTCACAGGTAGATGATAATGATTTTTCTATTTCATCTATAGAAGTTCAAATAGGTATGTAATATCAACAAGAAATAATGTTTTACATTGATAATCGGTCAATAGGAAATCCAAAAAATAGTCAATAAATATTATGACATTTATATTATACTTGAACATATTATGAATGATTATTTTTAAGGATACATAGGCTTACAAAAATGTATTGTTCAAGTTATTCTAGTTTTCAAACCCCTAAGAAATTTATAATTATCAAATATTATCGATCCTTACATGTTTTTTATATTCTTATTCATTAGTGATATTATGATAAATATCCAAATTGTTATTCTTCAATATCTAAATTACTACTACTAGTCCTAGTCACAGATGTGATTCTATCCATAAAATCGAATTCTTCCTCCACATATATACAGAATGAAATATATTCCAAATATAGATGTTCAAACTATTTTTCATCACATAAAAAATATTAATTTAAGAATTTTAATAGTGTAAGAATTCATCTTAAGTATAATCCAAGGAAATTGTTGTCTGTGTTTGCTAATGACCAACAACAATCCATGACTATTGGTCATGGGAGGCAATGGATTTTGAAATCATCTAGTGCAGTTCGTTTGTCATATTAGTAAGTTTGAGAATTTAGAATATATTATTTTTATCAACTAACAAAAAGGGGACTCATATATAATACTTCTAATAAGGGTGACATAGATCCTGAATAGGAAGACCATGGAATTATTATCAAATAGAACAGGAATAGAAGAGAACATTTTAATAAGAACCTAGATGTTGAAAGTAAAACACCCAGAGAGGGAACTCTATAAATATTTTTTGAACTATAAATCACTCTTTTGGAATGACAATTTCACAATCATCCACACGTTTAACATTTAACTATTGAAAAACAATATGTTCATGAAAAATTTCAAGGAGATGAGAAAATTGAAATTTTATATAGGAAATCACAATAAATGATATGATTAAAATAATATCTTCGAAAATACAATACATGGATAAACATGCTTATATGACTCAAGAGATGATATATGTAATTCCTAACACTTATTTATATAATAATTAAATGAATATAGGAACAATATCATTTGTATTGGAAGGTTATCAGTAGTCCCCACACTAAGAAGAAGATTATTATTATTCACTAAATAATTATATATAAGATCCAATCATCACGTGTAATAAAACAATGGATGAGAACACCAGCTTACATCATGAGGTGGAATCTAAATGAAAAGCATCGAAAATTTAGTGAAATTAAATTGATTCAATTTAAAAAAATATATTATTATAATCAGATGCTTAATTGGAGAATAAAATTAAGTTTCTATATTATAATTTGATGATTTTTTGTAAGAAATTTTTGATCTGTTTGGAAAACTGAAAACAAAATTTTTTCAATGGAAAATTTCAGTATTTTAATGAAATATTTGGAAAATCATTTTTAATCGTTGTTGCATAACTCATTTCAAACAAGAGTTTAACCATATATATTTGAATCATTAACATATAATAGTAGGTGGTTTATTGAAATTAATTATATAATTTCTAATATGAATGATTAGATTCATTCAATTTTGTTTCATACTACACATAAAAATGCGTTGTTAAATAATCAAGGATATCTTGTCATGATGTTAACCTCAAGTGAAAAAGGAATAATGCTACTTCAAAATTAGTTAAATGAAAATATATATAATTTTATAAAATTTAATCTGATTAAATGTTAAATGGTGGGCTATGACTAATGATTTTTTAGAATACAATTATCTATGAACCTTTCTAAAAAATTTCACGTGTAGATAACACAGTTAATCGATATTCTTTAGATTATTTACGAATCACCAGTGCATGAAACCTCATAATCCTCTATTTATATATAAACATTCCATAGCCATCCCTGAACTTGTAATCATAAATATCTCATTATTGAAAATTATTTTGATTATTTATATTTATGTTAGTCATTATTTTCGATTTATATCAACATAGAGAACAAATATATGATTTATAGGTTAAAAAACGAAAATAATTAATTTACAGTTATGTACAACATTGAATCAGTTTTGACTAATTTACATATACTCTCATTTTCTATCACAAGAAGGGGTAGAAAATTATGTTAACACAACATTCATTTTTTTATTATTAAATTACATGTTTTTGTTATTAATTTAATGAAATTATTTTTTTGTTTAATGTAATCAATTATATCTATATCTTATTAATGATATTATTTCATTTTTTGAACAATTTATTTATTTTCTATGTTATATAATTTTTTATCATAAAAAAATATGGTTAATTTTCAACATGATATGTATAAAAAATACTATATAAAACTTTTTTATTTTTATTCCAAACAATACCAATGTTTGTTTTACAAATTAAATTACATTAATTTTTTTAATAATTTTTTTCATGAGAACATTATCTTATTTACGTTTTATAATATTTTTAAATGTATTCTAAATGTATTTGGAATGTATTTTAGAGACATATTTCATTCACTATGTTTGTAAGTATAAGTGTAGAGTAGGTTTCATCATCCGTACATTTGAGATATTATGTATGGATTATATACACCATGATACTATAAAATTATTTTTTATCAAAAGAATATTTTGATGGAATCCTACATTTTAGAATGAGGATGAAATGGTAAAATTACCCAATGTTTTTAAGATATCGTTTATTTGAAAAATAAAACCTATATAAAATTAACATAATATTTATATTCAACTATAAATTTTTATCAAAATATATGGAGTTTGTTTTCCACATGAAGGAACAATATATTTGACTATACATTTTCGAACATTCATTTATGATTTTTACATGATTTTATGAAATGTCTCAACAGATGTAGATGTATTTTTTATGATTCTTTATGACTGATTGATAATATAATATTAGTTGATGTAAATCCTTAAAATATATAAGGGATGTTATTATTCCCAAGAATGATTTAAATTTCAATGACTTTAATTTTTAAGGATACATTTATGGATATATAGAACTAAAAAATCACATATTATACAGGTATGTATAGATTTATTTTCACATTATATATGATTGTATAATTTTCAGCATATTTTTGAATTCATAACTAATTCAATGAATAAAAAATATCGAGTCAC
Organism: Viscum album; assembly: GCA_963277665.1. Classification (NCBI taxonomy): domain Eukaryota; kingdom Viridiplantae; phylum Streptophyta; class Magnoliopsida; order Santalales; family Viscaceae; genus Viscum; species Viscum album. Next base: position 2,008,762,025 of record OY728136.1, on the reverse strand, counting down.
TATGTTATATCCGAATAATATGCATTGTGGAGATATAAAAACCCATGTGTTTTCGGTTGTCTGTTTATAATATTATTGAAGTTCATTAGATAATAGGATCTTTGAAATTATATTTATTCAAGATGGAATTGATATTTAATGAAAAACATTTATATTATATCTTTTCTTAAAAAAATATATTTAAGAACCATTAAAATGTTCCCAATCATACTATTATGATTTATTGGAGTTTTGGCTACTCAAACCCAGGTGTGGAATAAAATAATCTTCTTTGAATAAGAAATGGATTAACATTTTCTCTGTAAATGAACCACAATTTTCATTATGTAATTATTTTAAACGGTTTCAATTATCTTCACTAAGCTATGAAGGAATTATTATAGGAGATCTACTCTAGTGAAAATCACCTAACACATTGAAACAACATTGGTGGATTGGTCTAGTGTATCTATATACTGAACCACAGTAAAAGATATGTGTTATTGTTTACGTTTTATCTTGTTCTGATGATATTAATAGGAGATAATGTTTTATATCTTCATAAATACAAAATATATCAAAAATATATCATATTATTCGGTTATTAAAAGGACACAATTCCCCCACCACTTTTGAATGTTTATATTATTCCTACTGTACAAAACCATACAACTCTGGATACGACGTTGAGTTTCAGTAAAGTATATCATCCATATAAAAATTTTCATGTGGGGAATAGAATTTGAACACTATAATATATTTGGAGATATTTATCGTCATATTTTAAAGGTGTTATGGATCAATACTGTCATTTTTTATATTTTTATTTAAATAATAGGTTTCACTCTGTTATTCAGCTGGAATCTTAGGTAGTCCTATTTAATGGTGTTATGGATCAACACATTCATTTGTTATATATATATAAATATCTCAAGGGTTATTAACAATACTCTTCAATTCATGTTTCCAAATTTTACAATAAACATTACATAATTACCAACTCTATGGTCCTTGGATCTTAATAAATAAATATCACACATTTTTAGATTTTGATTTAAAATATTTCATAAAAACATTCCCATGGATCATAATAGCTTAGTGTCATAAAATAATAGATAACATATAAATATATTTCATGAAGGATCATCAACATCACCAACAAATATCGTTCGATATATAACTCTTGTTAATCATGAATTATTGAAACCAGTCATTATAACATGGAGATGTGACCCTAAGAATGTATGAGAATAGATGTTAATTTAGGAAAAATAAAGTAGATATTATCATATGATCATTTAAATATCAATATAATCCGAAGAGTATTTGATCATGAATATAACATACGAAGTTCTTACCTAACCTTCCATAGATCACAAACATGATTTATTTTGTAATAAATTATCATTTCACAAATCATTTGACATAATAGTGAGTAATAATTATAAAAAAATCATTATCCATAATTTTGTTCCATAAAATTATGGCACCATCATAAATATATAAATCCAACAAATATAGGATGGTTTTCTAAAAGGACAATAATCATTGTAGACCAGTACTGATCTCCAGATCCGATTGTGGATCGAGATGCACATGTTTTCTAAGGTTGGTTAGGAATCATTGATTTCCCATAAAAGATAAAAAAATGGACTAATATTCCCTTATTATATAAAGAGGTATAATGTGGTACCAACTGAAATATAGAGATATATATGTCCCACATATCACATAATTGAATCCATGCATTTGTGTGCCATAATAGCATTATATATTCATTATAACATCGAATTGTAACCCATTTAAATTAAACAAATGTCATAAAGATATCATCAATTCACCATAACATAACCCATGAATAATAAATTTGTTTATAAAAATTTCATTAACATAATAATTAATGTACCAGTGAAAGTATAAATTGAGTATCATTCAATATTCTACCAAATAAATCATATGTAACATTAAATGATATAATATTAGATGGAAATCTTTTTGAAAAGATAACTTGTATAATTTATTAAGGAAAATTTAATTTCCACATTGAAAATAAACTTAAAACATAAAGCATTATAAAACTAATTTTCTTTAAAAATCATATGGGAAACATACTAAGAAATATTTAAAATTAATTTAAAAACTTTCATGATGAAAATTTAATTTTTAATTTTAAAAACTAAATAATTAATAAAACATTTATAAAATTTATTTCATATAAAATAACAACATGAAGTTATAAAGGATGCATAAAAATAATTATTTTTTCTTTGAAGGATGAAAATATCATTCATTCCAGATATATTGAAATAATGATTCCATTAAATATTATGATAATCTGAAAAGGTTTTTATATGTAAACTGACATGATGGTTAACTTTCAATAAATTTTTAAAAATTTACATATGAGAAAAAATTACTTCAACAAATTCATCATATAAGAAGAATCAAGAGTTTCATTAGATATGGATTATAATATTTCATAATAGAAAAAAAACATAAACAATTACAATATATTATTATATTGTATAATAAAACCTGTAACATTTTGGTAATAATAAAATCTTATGTAACATTATAGTGATCCTAGACATTTACACATATTATTAATTTATTTTAAAAATAAATAACCATCATGTTCAAACCAATAATCATAAAAATGATTGACTTTGAATGATTTAATTCATAATTATAAATAATGAAACTAAAAAAGAATATTTTATTTTAACAACATACTATTCTTTTAAAAATATTTTATCACATAAATTGTTATATGATAACCGTGGTAATACTTGAAAATGGGATGAGATAAAAATCCATGAATGGGAACACACATACAAATAATGAATATCACCCTAGTTTGGAGGCAATAGATGATTACATAAAAATGAAAGGAATAATAAAAAACTTATGGAATAATAACAAATTGAATATGGAATCATTTAAAAATAGATACATATTAATTTGTAAGAACCATATAACATTACATTAACATAATTCAATTCAAACATACATGATTATATCCCATAAAACAAAATTTCCAATAAAAGAATTTGGTTTACTCAATATCCTAACAAGACATATTCTTAGAATAAAAATTAATCAATGAATTTGATCCAAATATTGAAACCCCCTTAAAAACTTTTCAGGGATATTTGTTCCACATAAAATCAATCATAAAGAATAAACATAATGTTTACCCATTGAATGAAATGGGTATCATAATCATTTCCTAATGAATAAACAAATGGAATATCATAATTGTTCCATTTAATGAATAGATTTAAATATTAAAATATCATTCATAATAGAAAATATGAATATATCATGACAAATTATTTCCATGAAAACTTACATCTGTAAAAAGATTGTCTTTGAATCTTTATAATTTAGTCATTCTTATGCTATTTATATGAAAATGTAAATTATTTTAAGTGGATGAATGGAAAATTGATTCTATAAAACCCAAAATGAACAATTATAGATTATAATGATAAAAATAATTATTTATGATATATATTTGTGGATGAAAATATATTATGATGTGTACTCGAAAATGTGTAAGAAATTGAGAAGTTCTCTTCAATCGGGCTTACTTATTGGGTGAAATTGAAAAGGGACAATTGCAAACATTTATTAACCCATCAATGAATGATGAATTGATCATGATACATATGTATTTGACACATAAAAATATTATCGGATAGGAAAATAATAATAATTTAGAATTAAATTTTGTTAAATATTGATAAATTGAATCCCATAGGAAATAACTGATGTTCATATAAAATCTCATATCATATATTTGAAAGTGTTCTACAATTATAAAAAATTCCCTAGAAAATATAATTAGATCCACAAAATAAAAAACTAATAACCAAATATACATGTATTATACATAATATAATTTTATTAAGTTCATTTATGGCCATTTGAAGGAGTTTTAGAGTTCAATTTGTTCGTTTCAGGGGCATTTGTTTCATGGTTTCAGGATATATCCGCTTGTGTATAATCATAAAAGTTCATGTAAAATTTGAATAATTCTCCAAATATAAAATTATATTGTATTAATTCACATTAATAAATTTATATATTTTCATACTTCATTTATTTTTTGTAAATGAGTATGATTCATTAGATAAAACATTAATGAAAAATGAACGATTTAAATTTTCATTGTTTATAACCATCATAAACATGTATCATTTCAATTAATTTTATGTTTATATACTAGTTCTCAAAAATTATATATTTTTTGATATGAATAATATATTTTGGTTTACCATAAATTATTTATGATAAGGCTATAATGCTATAATTAGAAATGAAAACTCTTCTTCCATGATGCTTATAAATTGAAACATCGTGGATCTAGTTTTAACATTTAGTATTAAAATGAGAGGATAAGATATTTGATTATGGATATTATAGTAACATAATAAAATTATATTATAGTTTTGTTACTAAATCATCATGTCACTTCAGATACACGATATTATGATATGATAAGAAAAGAATAGAAAATCATTGTGGAAGAAATAGTGTTTAACTCCTCAATATCATCTCCTTGATAACCACCTCAATGCACAAGGAAGTGGTTTTCTATGATTCTAGCTAGAGAAGAATTGGAGAATACTCTTGGTAGATTAATTGTGTTGAATTTTGAGAAGCATAAATTATTTGGAGGTTTTAGGATAATTGGTGATGTGGGGTGTTGTTTACAGGGGTTATACATTGGTATTTTGGATTATTTTATTCATTTGATTATTTTCTTGGCTCATCAAATTCAATAATTTCTATTACAGTGAGAATGGAAAATGAAAATTTTATATATGTTTGAGATAATGGGAGCTTACTTCATCAATGTTTCAACCATGAGTATATAAATTTACAATTGTATATAAATTTTCAAGAGTATGTAAATTTTTTATTTTCATATAATGTTAAAAAATAGAAATTACCATATTCCACTATTCATAAAAAATTTAACTATTTTAGAAAAGGAAAAAACATACCACAATAATTTTTCATTATTTATAATTAAAATATGTGAAAAAATTTATTAAATTTTTTTATATATGAGAAATTTGATTTTTATAATAATTATAATTTATAAAAAAATACAAATATTATTATTAAAAATAATTCAATGAAACACTGAAAAATTAATTATTGTATAATAAAATTATCAAATAATAATGGTAAAAAATTTAATAAATTATGAATATATTTTATTAATTACATTTTCAATAATTTTATTAATTATAATTTTATTTTTAAACACATACATTTTATAAAAATAAAAACCATAAATTTATCATTATTAAAACATTTATTTAGTTATTACATGATATAAATATACTATATTATCATTTATAAGATAAATAATTTTTACTCATACCTTAATAAATATTTTTTCATTAACATTGTTTTATTTCATCAACATTATTCATGAGTACCATCATTCTAGTGGACAAAGAATATAATAATTATCAGAGAAAGATTCTGTTATTATCTATTTATTGTCTCATTATAATTGTTCATTTTTTCCTAATTAATGAATCATTATTCATATATAAGGATTATTTTATTAATTTCCCAATTCGATGTATTATAAGAATGAAATTTTCATTGATACGATTTCGGGTCATAACATTCTTCCCTCATGATATTTCAACCTCTTATTTTCATTTTATATTATATAGTGACAATATGTGATGATTATTCACTAATGACAATATAAAAATGAAACTATGAACAGAGATGGAAGAAATGTTTAAATGAAAATTAAATCATGACTTTCAATTCCCTGAGATTCAATCTATATTATCCAATTCGATAAAATTTTAACTAGTGTTATTAGTAATGTTTTCTATTCCAAATGTCAACAAATAAATAGAACTTATATGATAAAAAATATAGAGACCTTATCGTTTTAAAGATATTATTACATGATTTAGGAATAATTAACAATCAAATAAATAACATGGATATTATTGTCTAGATTATTTGGAAGATTTTATAAATAATTAAAAATGTGAAACCAAAATAACTAATGGAGTTTTTTAAACTCTATAACATGATACTATCTTCATTAGAGCACTAATATCTACATAGTATAATCTCAGTAATACGTGGACCACAGGATGATCGAAAATTACCTATAAGGTAATAAAAAATGGGACAAAGAATATCACATTAAATACAAGTAATAACATGATGACATAAAAAGGCACCGCATAAGAATAACCATATAGGAATACCATATAGAGAAAGGGATCATACAATCATGTTTTCTCAAGAATGAGAATGAAACATATAACATGGAATACACATGATTCGTGGACAACTACGTATACTATATCTGATGGTGGGTAATGTACCATGATGAAATATGATTTACTATATATCCTAACATGATGTCTCATGAATCCAAACAATACCAAAAGAAACAGAGCACTATCTGGGTGCTCCCATTATAACATGTTATTCAAAATGAGTTCCCCATGAATAAACATTCCTAAAGAATAAAACATATGGGTTACCCATTGAATTAAATTGGTATCATGATCATTTAATAAGGCAATATTAAAGAGAATATTATAATGGTGTAACCATAATAATGGATTTAAATCATACATGGACATTAATATTGGTAAAGAGGTATAGATCACAATAAATTATGTCGAATTAATTCTAAAAAAGTTCAAAATAGTTTTTATGAATCATTAGAAATGAGACATTTTTGTGTAGTTTATTGGAAAATATAAAATATTCATTAATATTGATAAACGATGAATTGTTTTAATAAAAAAATAAATAAAATGTGATAGTTTTTTTTGAAAAAATAGTGATTTAATTAAAATAATTTTCACATAATATTTATTTTGGAGTGTATAAGAAAATGTGTACGAAATTGGGAACTTCCATTTTTCAGGCTTGATTATCATGAGGAATTGAAAAAGGGAACTATTTTTTAACATTTATTTCCATATGAATTATTGAATAATTTATATAGATAAATTTTTTTTAAAGTTAACATTGAATATAGTACAATTAGATAATAAAATTTTTCAGTTGCATTGTAGACAAGAGAGATAAATTTTCACCCAATGGAAAAATTGGATGTTTAGAGAAAATCCCTTGACTTATGTCTGAGAGTGTTCTTAACAAATACTGAATTTAAAACATAATAAAATTAAATCCATTAATTTATGAATAAATAAAAAATTATACATTTATTTTATTTTATTTATTTTTATTGAGTTAAATTATGTCTATTTGGACGAGTTATATATTTTCATTTTTTTTTCATTTCAGGAGTGTTCGTTTCGTTGTTTCATTATTGGTCCGACTGTATATAATTATTAATGTTCATGTAATATATGAATTGTTATAATTATGTGAAAATATATTGTATTAACTAACATAAATAATCTTATATGGTCACATTTATCATTTTCATTATTTTCATGAGAATGAATGATTAGATAAAATGTGCCCGATTAGTGATTATTTAATTTTTAAGGCATTTAAGACCAATAATAATATTAAAATTTTATTTAGTATTATATTTAAACTCTTGTTTTCGAACAAAAACCATGTTTTAGTACAAATATTATAATCTGTGTGACTATAAAATGGTTTTACAACTAGAATTGAAGGAGGTAGTGAAAAAAACTCATCATACCTGAAGGTAGTGAATCAACAACTCAATGGTGATGTTTTCAATTTTAGAATAAAAATGATAGGAACAATATTTTATAATGTATATTAAATTAAAAAAATTAAATTCAATAATATTTTATATACTGGAGTTATCATTTGACTTTGTATAATGGATGTTAGGAGAGGATAAGAAAATGAGAGAAAATAAAAGAGAAATAAGGAGTCTTTTTCCACAAGAAATTAGAATCATTGATAACCTTCTTAAAGCACATGGAATTGTTATTTTTGTGATACCATAATGACCATGACATAGGGAATTGGTCAGGGAGAAAAATTCAGAATAAATTATAAATATTAACGGATTTAATGGTCGGAGGTGAAGTGTTATTGAGGGGTTGAATTTATTGGGAAGAGGGGCGTTTTTGATTATTTTAGTCATTTATTGTTATTTTGGATCAATATTATTAATAGTGTTAGTTATTATAACATATTACATTAACTAGACAATTTTTGTTTGAAATCATGGGTATATACATCATCTATTACTCAACCATTACTCATAAAATCCATTATTTACATAAAATGATAAATACCATATATTTCTATATATCACTACCAACCAAATATTCATATATTTTAATAAAATACTGAAAATTAACCCCAATAATATTTCTATGTCTATATAAAAAATATGGAATTAGTTTAATGAAAATTGTTATGTAGATATGAAAAGTTAAATTTTAAATTAAAAAAATCAATAATTGGAAAAAATCCAATTTTAATATAATATCGTATTTAATGAAAAATTTAAAAATTAATTCCATTCTCCTAAAATTATATTATAATCACCATACAATAATTTTTTTTATGAATCTCTTGTATGAAAATAAATATAATTTTAAGACATTATAACAATTATTTAAATGTAAATAAAAATTCTCATTTTTCAAAAATAACAACAATTAATTTATAATTTTTTAAATATTTATTTTCTTATACCATTATATAGATATAAAATATTTTAATTTATATGATACATAAACCTATATTATATTATAATGCATGGTTTATCATTGAAATTAGGTTTTATTTCTACATCATTGAAAGTGAGTTTAGTCATTTTAATGGCTCGATAAAATTAATATTTTCTTATTCTTAAAATCATATTTTATATTTATTGTAAAACTATAATTATTGGTATCCTTTTGATCTAAAATATCATTCTTCATTTATTATGTCATTGTTTTTATTTGGTTCCCTATATGATGTATTATTAGAAGGCTAATTACATTGATAAGATTATGTGTCATTACATACATGAAATAATAAAATTAAACAAAAATTAATATATCATAGGACAAATAAATTCAATATAACAATTGTAAATTTTCTTCTATAAAATTATAATTAAATAATATTGGTATATCTCACCACATATGTATCAAATAATGAAAATTGAGATTAAAATTTCTTACCTAATATATGAAATTCTTTAAAACATGTTTGAACCTCATGTATACTTAATTTAAGTTTATTATAAATCTATTATAGTACCATTATTAAATAAATCGAAAAATATATTATTTTTTATGATTTTTTTATTATGTATTTCGTGTTAGAGTCACATTTTATGTAAATACTCCATTGTATTTTATGTATTTTTTGATTTCGTATTTTTGGTCCACTTTATTTGATGAAGGTTACATTATTTCTCTATTGTTAACCATAATATAAATATCATTAATGTTCAATTCATATATATTTATGGTAATCCATAATATTATGTTATAGAATATGAAATACAATATTCATTGATACATATGATCAATCATATTGAAGATGGCTACTTCATATTTTTCAACTAACGAAAGATAATAAGTAATAATATTATATTAATATTATAAAATAATATTTTTCATATATATTTCATATATTTAATATAATTATTTTTATTAACATCAATGAAAAATGATCATTAAATGAGAATCACATTGCTTCGCGAGGTGGTAGTCTTCCATACACATTAACATCATTTTCATACCCACCATTGAATGGAAAGTAAGAAGGTATATAAGATATTATAGGTATATAAGTATATTTTAGTTACAAATACCCTATATATACACATTATATCAATCATCATACCAAAAAATGGGTGGTCTTCATTGAAAAAATGATACAACGGTATCGGAGGTCGTAGTCCTCGATACACATGACTAATGTTATCATATGCCATTTGAGGGAAGAGGAGATAGATGTTGTTCGTGAACATATTTTAATGAAATATATGTATAAGTAATCTATTTAAAATATCATATTAAAATTTTTTAATAAGAATTTATTGATTTTTAGGAATAAATAAAAAAAATAACTTGTTTAATAATATCACAGCTTCTTCGGGTAATATCTTAGGGTCTAATCGAAATTCATTCAATAGATGTACTTACGATCAATTTTTGTTGTCAGGGATTACATTAAGGAATTATGGATCATAAATTTTTAGTTCTTGGATAATCCAAATGGTTTTAACTCTAGATATGAGAATATATGGTGTGGATTTGATATGTGAGATGAGTGAAAAACATGTAATTTTTGTCAATTAGAATGTATAACCACCGTTTATATGAAATAAAGAACTTATAATTATAAATTTTAATTCTATAGAATATTTTTTCTGAATATGGTCATCCAGTGGATTTGTTATTAGTTTTGGGTCATATAAACCTTATTTTTTAAGTTTATCCTTATATAAACAGATTTTTACATTAATTGTAAAAATATTTTGTTACTAATTTTAGAACACAATTTCTGAAAAATTATGTTTAAATTATTAGAATATATAAATTTATCTTATAAAAAATATGGAATCTTTTTTTGAAAATTCTACTCGATGAAGTTCTTGAATATATTTTTAAGTTTAACATGAAAAAGACATAAGAAAATGAGTTTTCAATTAGAAAATATTCATAATTAGAAATTGTATTAACATTCCATTTTAACATGAGAATTATTATATTTACCTAAATTCTGTTATTAAATACACTACTGAACAAATTATATATTAAAAATATATCACAAATTTTTTTATGTTTTTTAATATATTTACAAAAATAAAATATTTATAAGAAATATAATTTTTAACTATTCATAAAAAATTTTATATTTTTTACAATAACTAATTAATTACTATAATATTTTAAAATTTATATTGATAAATTATGTTTTTATGTATTTTTCTTTAATTCGTAAAGGTTACTTTAGTTGTTTTTTCAAAAATTGAAATAATGTTTTTTAAAAAAATTATATTTTCAAAACATATACTGAATTTTCAAAATTTTATGTACATTTTATTAATCTATTTTATTTATATAAAACCATTTCAAATTATTCTTAAAAAGTAATTATTAATATTCATACAGCTATGTTTAATGACCTCATTATTTCAGTCATGTTTAAATATTAACATTAATTAAATATTATAACTTGTTAAAATTGGGTGTCTTCTGTAATGCCAGATAATTTCTAGTTATCGTTAAATAGAAGAAATATATGATATATTAGTTATTCAAATCTAACAATTCATCAAAACCAGGTCATTGCAAATCATTTTATGTGGAGAAAAAATTCACATCGTTTCTTGATGTAGTAGTCTTCCATACACAAGATCAATGTTATAAATATTCGATGTATGATAATGTAAAATGGAATGTGATAAATTTATTTTTAAAAAATGTTAATATTTCATGAATATATAATAGTAAAATAAAATGCATCATTAATTATAGTCATGTCAGGTTATGATGGAATACAAATTATTATTGTTTATTTGGTTGAAGTCTTTCATACACACACATGACAATTTCATTTACCATTTCATGGATGAGTTGATTAATAAATATTATAAAATTAATATAAAAATACTTAACCATATATTTGATAATTTGTTTGTTATATTTTAGTTTTTAATACATTATACGATTTGGAATAATAATATGTAAAAAAGAGGTATCTCAGTGAAGACAATTTCTTTTTGTAGAAGATCCTCCTTTGGATCTCTTATTTATAACCCAATGGATATTGTTTATAAAAGAAAATAGTATCTAGAATATTTCTATGGATGATGGTGAGATATTTTTTAGGTATTATTTGATGAATATGTCTTCATGGGGGTGAAAATTTTGATGGAAGGTGGTCCACATTATAATTGATGAGGAGTGACATTTTTATTAATACCCAAAATTATTAAATAATGGGATGTCCAATTCAATTTATGTACCAAAAAATTAAAATAAAAACTTTTATAGGAGTGATATGTTACATGAATACCTTTAATTTTCTTAAATATACTTTTTTAATAATTTTATTTCATTTACCTTTTTTATTTAATCCCCAATTAAAATGGTCTTAATATGAATTATTGTAATATATTTTTTCAGTTGAAACTATTAATTATAAATATAAATTTTGTAGAAAATTTTGACTAGTAATAATAATCATTATTATAAATAATGAATAAATTTTAAAAATTAAATTGATTTTATTGGATGAAAAAAATTTTAAATAAAACCCACAAGTGCGATGAAAATCTATTTTTCATAAAAACATTTTTCAATGATAGAAGATCCAATATAAAATATTTTAATAGAAAAAATAATAAACTAATGTTAAATTCTATGATATAGATATTTAATATATTAATATAATTTAAATAATTCCACATTAGCTTTTTTTAATTATTTAATGTGTATGAACATTATGCACATTAAAGTAGTTTTCAAAAAAAATTCCTTTATAAGCCAAAAAATAAAATTATAAAGACAGATAGTATAAATGTGACTTTATATGTAATTAAATTGATTATATATACCAAAATAATAATTTTGGTAACATTAAAATTATAATGAAATAATAATGGTACTATTAAATTACTAAACATACTAACAGAAATGTGCTTTTAAAAAAATAGAAATTTTCCCTATTGGATGAAATATTAATACTTTCCGAAAAATATCCGAAAAACTCGAAATTAATATTAATATTATAATTTATAGAATAATTTTAATTTAATAAAATAAAATTTATAATATATCAAATATTAGTAATTGTACATTCTTGAAAAATTATATTTTTATAAAAAATAAATGTTTTTATTAATAATTGAGTTCTTATTTCGTATAAATTTTTAAATACATTTACATTGGTTAGAAATAATTTTTTATATTTCCTAAGGTTGTTAATAATATTTAGACCATCCAATTTAATAAATATGGTATATTGTCCATGTTTAAATAAAATTATTTTAATAATATGTTTATGTTTTTCCTAAACATATTGTAGCGTGTTAAATTTGCAATCAAACAAAATATTCATTTAAAATCTCTTGCTGACAAACTAAGGGAGTTAGAGTGAAATGTAAAAATTATATCCAAAATTAATTTCATTCAAGAATGAATATATCTATATTTCTAATTGATCATACCAACATTGAAATCTAGATGGCAACAATAATGTATAAATAAGATGTGGGGGATATGTAATCCATAAAATAATAGTGTGATTGTTGCCTAATTTTCATTCCAGATTTCAATAACCCAACTAAAATTACAACAACAGTTAACATGAAGGATAAAAATAGGGTCACAAAACCCCTTCCATATTTGAGAAATTTTTTGTTCATAATGAATTAAAATAATGTTGAATTCCCATATATTTACGGATAAATATTTCCCATAGGCAATTTTCTACACAAGCATCACACCAAAATTCAAAAAGAATACCTCCCATTAACACATCAGGTCTATTAGAATAAATTCATTCCTCATTTATGGACTTTCAAACATTTAAAAACATTCCATGTGATGTCTTCCCTCCTCCTGGGAGTCCAAAAGATGGTTGTAATGAATTTTATCAGAATAGATTGTGAAATCCTTTGTATCCTGAATGATATAATTTGTATTCATGGAGATAAATGGTAGAATTTATCAAATTAGAGTTATTCATCCATTAAAATAATGATGTCTCTTTTATTTAGTCATCTGATGCATAATTTTGTTGAATACACCTTCAATGGATTGAGTTTAGTTTCTTTTTTTGATAGAGGAGAATCCAAATACTAAATAAATTGGTGTATTCATAAAATGGAAATAATTTTTCAAATATTTTTTTCTTGTATTACTGAGTATTTTATAAGGATATAATATTAATAATATTGAAATTTAATTGATTCCATAAATATTTAAAAAAATACTGATTTATTTGAATATATATAGAAAAATAAAATACATACTTTTTTCTCATATTATATTGTAAATATAATATACATAGAATAAAAAATATTATAACCTCACTGAGATTATTCATAATATCATTCTTCATATCCGTGTGTAATGGAAACAAATAAATGTTGATCTTTAATGCTTTGTAAGGGTTATAACATCTCGAAATAGCGCCCACCACCAACTGCATAGCCAGCTCCTCTGCTACATCTGCCTGCATCGGAATGCTGAGAGAGATCATCATGGCCCTGATCTCCAACATGAGTCCATCCTCATAGGTTTATGCAATGAAGAATGGGTCCTGCACCATATCTGAGATAAAACATAAGAAGTCTGTGAACCACACTGAGTACTAAGTCACAGTCATTATAACATGTTGTTGATGAAGGAGATCTGGTATATGCACTACGTGAAGAGTCTCTATGACAAACTATGCCTAAAATAGGCTCTCAAAATATTCCCAGAGAAGTGCTAGCTCGTCGTGAACATGGAGAATCATCATACACTATCTTCTTCCCCTTCCTGTAGAAGACTGGCATCAAGAATCACCATGAGATCGGCTAGTGTACCTACCAGTATGAAGAATCTCATTATAACCTCCAAGCAATCCTCAGCTGCATGTTGGTCTATCTATCTCCTGAACCTGGGTGGCCTCTTGCATTGGAACTCGTGTAACGTGCTCAAGAGGTGTGCACTGTCTTCTGTTGGGTCTGGTGGAATCGGTGGCCCAATGGGGGAAGGTACCATTGGTGCCTCCATTGGTGCCTCTACTGGAATGGGGCCCTACACAGAGGCCTCATCAGTCGATGGGCTATCAGTGCATACAACTCTCAGAACCCTAGATGGTTGTCTTTGTGGAGCCATCCTAAACGAAAACAGGTGCTCCATGGTTAATATGTTATATCTGCTGAGCTGACTTAATAGATAACATAAAAAAAGTATTCAAAACAAACACACAAACAGTGTTTTCATGCATTGAGTCAGAAAACCAATGTTAAGGTTCTGGTGTATGGATACTTCAGTCACTGAACCAACACTGGAATCCCTAAACTGATAACCACACTCACTACACTTAACACTATTGTCGTTAAAATGAACGATCAGAGTCTTATGTTCTACGTTAGAAATGACGCATTTGATACAAATTTGTCATGGCCCATCCCTAGGGGCCAGTGTTGTGACTCCCCCAAGCCTGCCTTCCATAGGACAGGGGATGGCGACTAGAACCAAATGAGTAATCCCCAAAACTGGGAATGTATTGCCTTTATAACCCATAAAACACACATCCAAGTACATAGTAAAATTCGAACTCAAGTAAACTAGATATTAAATAGGGTGAGTAAAACATGTAAAAAGGATCCAGAATACAATACCAAATGGAGAGTACAAGGAAAACTGGAAAGTACAAGATAGATGAAATTACACATTACTAGAATAGATCCTATGATCACTCGCCAAGGATCCTACCCGAAGGGTAGGTACATATCATGATCGGTCGTCTCTATGGTACGACTCTTCTGGGACCACCTCCTAGCTACCTCCAGTCCTGGTACAATTTTCCTCAGTCTTCAATGTCTGTCTTCTGAATCGAACATGATAAGGTGTGGGAATAACCCGTGCATTGGTGAGTATAACGATACTCAGTAGGGACCCTGATACCCTCAAGGACACACAAAATCCACCAAGGATAAACCACAAAGTATGAAATCAACATATCACACTATATAGGTATATGCACATTCATATGCCTAATTTATCAAGTAATCCATCTCAATCATAAAGGAACACAAAGGTTCTGACTCAGCTCACACTAGGTATATATTTTGGTAAAGTAGTAGAGATGATTCAATGTAACTAATAAATCATCATACTCCATTAATACGCTCTACTGCTAACCTGTACAGAATCACTAGGAGCTCTACCACACATGATCACAGAAGATGACCCACACAGGATCACTATGAGATAACCCACATAGGATAGCTAGGAACTAGCCCTCACTAGATCGCTAAAAGATGACCCACATTGGATCACTAGAGTTGACCCACGCTTGATCTCTTGATGTTGACCCACACAAGATCGCTAGAGGAGACCCACATAGGATGGCTAGGAGCTGACCCACAGAGGATCCCTCGAGCTGAACCTTACAGAATCTCTAGGAGTTGACCCCTAGAGGATGTCTAGGAGATTACTTGCATAATATCACTAGGATATGACTCACACATGATATATAGTGGCACATTACTAATCAATGTCAGCTACTGGGTTTCCACACTAGGATTTCTCATCTCTGGGAGAGTCCACTCCCCAATCCATTGGTCGATTCTCCAACTATCATGATGTCCCACGAAGAAGTATATCAAAGGCCACCACATCATAGGGGTCTCAAAGAAATAGATGATGAATTAATATGACACCTGATCTCTGAAATATTATGCTTTTAGTCTCGAGGGCCCAGTTGGATTTGTGCTCGATCTAACTCGACCATTCCCCAACATTATACAAAACTCAAGTGAGGTATACCAAAGGGACTTCATCACTCCATGATAAATAGCACCACTGATGGTTCGTGAAATGAACGTTCAGTGCCAATGTTATAAACAAAATAATGTAAATGTGTCGTAGTGGCCCCGGTTATGGTAAAACCAAATCTGACTGACCCGACCTGACCCGACATGGTCAAACCCAGTTCGGGTCAACCTATCGAGACCCACTAGGTCTGGCTCGGCCCGCATGGTAGCTCGGAACACTAGGCAACCTGGCCTGTTGGGTTTGACCCAACCCTCTAGGTGGCCCAATTGGCCGGGAGGGGCCACAGAGGGCCATGGGTGGCTGCGAGGCCACGAAGGGTGCGGTGAGTGCATGAGGCTGCATGGCGGCCCGACTACGGTGGCTCGTCCGGGGAGTTTTGGCTGGAAGGGTGATGAAATCTCAGTTGGTGTCTCAGCCCTAACGGCGGTGATGCCTCGGATGGCGGCAGCAGCCCGGACGGTGACTTGACCAGGATGGTGGAAACATCTAGGCCCGGATTGTGGTGGCGGCTCGTACGAAGTTGGTTGCTCGGACAGTTGCGGTGCCTCGGGGGGGTGGGGGGGGGGGGGCTTCGCAGCGGTTGGCGTGGAGTAGTAGAGAACGCAGGTGGCAGTGTGGCACGGGGTAGTGATGGTCGCAGGGCGACAAAGGTCGTAGGGAGGTGATAGATGTGGGGCATCGATGGTAACGGGGCGGCGATGTCCGCAGATGGCATTGCACAACAGGGGATGGAGGCCGCGAGGAGGCTGGGCGGCGTTCATTGGCCGGCAGTTCTCGAGATCCATCGGTGCTGACCGCCTGCAACGGTTGCCAACACCAAAGTCGTCTTATTCTATCGCGAAGGATACACCATTCTAGAAGAACAATGGAAGGGTCATTCCATGATTGTTTGTCCCACACCCTTCGTATTAGAGCTGTATAATGTGGCTCAACAAGAACAAGAATGTGTATGGATGATATTTATGAACATTAATCCCCACAAACAACGTCAATAAATAATCCCATTCACGCAAAAGAAACATTGAATGGATGTACTTGGGAACAAAAATCATACCTCATTTTTTCATCAATGGAGATCGCGAGGGAGAAGACGACGTCATTGGGAAGGGGAAGACGATTTTCGATTGAAGAATTCCTACATGGGAGGATGTCCCGAGGAATAAAGTCGAAGTCGAGGTCATAATTATTCATTGGCATTCTACATTGGAGATATTTCTCCCAAGTTCAAAAACGCTCACTACTTTGCCAAGCCCTTTCCCCAATTCCACCAAAATGAAAATGTATCCCATGATAATATATTATGTTATATATTATTTAGTTTGTTTCACAATTTAATATAGCCGAATTAATCAAATTTTGTTTGCATAATAAATGTTGGAGAAGTTGTAGAGGTTTTCCCACATTTAATAGGAATATTGAGAGTTTCTCTATTAAAGGGGTGTTCAAGGGGTTTATACCATGGGTAATACCCACCACCATAACCTCTCATAGGAGGTTAGTTCGGTTGGTCCCCATCATCATAACCTCTCATGGGAGGTATAGGTCTGGTGTCCCCACTCTTCAATATGCAGATGGAATAAAATTAAAAATAAAATATAACCAACTTTATTTGTATATTATTCTTTCATGAAAAACCCAAATCGTATCTTTCAATCTCATCCCACTGTGGTCTAGGTGAAGGTCTCCTTAAGTGAATACCGGTGCTGCGATTTCAACAGTGTCCTCAGCATTCAGTTCCGTGCACCAATTCAAAAGATAGAAAATCCCGCTCGCACGATTATTAAACGTACCCGAACAAAATTTCAGAAATTCAGTCTAGGCACTCTAGGCCTCGGAATCCCATGACGTCAATTTTCCCAGACTCAAAAAAATTCACATTTAATTAAAAAAATATACAAGGAAATTTCTGAGTCAACACACATGTGGCCTAAGTATCCAAAAAATAATCCATTCAAAATAGGGTGAATATTGGTATTACTATCTCTCCATATATCGCCAAAATTTTAATAATTTCATTATTTTTAAAATGTTTAAGAGAGTTTAGAATCCTATAAAATATTATACATACTTTTTTTATTCATATATGTTGTATTTTGTTAGTTTTTAAATCATATATATGCATTGTTTTACCCATTTAATAAGGGGTTTGATGTCATAAAATCCCTACAATTGATCCTTATATTTTACATTTGTTTTTCAATTTTTTTAAATAAATATAATAAAACTATTCATTTTTTGGATAAAAGTTATATTATTTCATTAAAAATGATCTTATTCACCATATACATTCTCTCTTATTTTAATCATTCTCTTTGTAAATTTATTTCCACATTAATTTTTGAAATCAATATTCCATCTAGGGGAGAAATAATTTCTTATATTTTGAGTGAGTTTAACCACACTATCCTCCATGTCAAATATTATCATGCATATAATATTAATTTTATAAACCATTCCAAAAGATGGAAATTATTAGCATACTAGAAATTCTCATTTTGGATCTATTAATTTTTTTCTCTAAATGTGATAGGAACGCATTTCCTAAAAATTATTTATTATTTATATACTTTTGATTAACAAATTATATTAATTTTAAAATATAGTTTCCTTCAGAAAATTCCATGAATAAATTTTTTGTTTTACTCAAATTTCATTTGTTTCCACAATTATATGTAAATTGTCATGTTTTATGTCTCCCATATTTACTTAATCATGAACTAAAACAATTGTATTATAAACTAGTAGAAATATCAGCATATTAATTATAATATAATCATATTATATATCATCCTCATCTCCATGTAGATCCAAATAATATCAATAACATAGATGGAGATTCATTTAAATTTTCACAAAATCTCATCTTAAAATTATCAAATATTTTACGATGAATTTTTTTTCTTTACACTTTTTTATTGTGGTCAACTTAATAAATGATAGAAATTTTAGACCATATTAAATAAAAAAATTTAAATTTAACATCCAAATATATCTTATTATATAATGATCTATACATGGAATTTCAAGCCTTTCTATTAACATTATTTAAATTCTTATCCACTTCTATCAATCAAAATATATATAATCCCAGAAATGTATTCATCATAACTCTTTATAGAATACATAATAGCCAAGAAATATTAATTCTGATCTTGTCATATGATTATTTATATGATAATCAATTCCATAAAATATGTCAACTTCATATTAATTAAAGTTATTCTCTATAGAAAAAAAATTCAATGGAATTATCATCATGATTGATCATGCATCTAATACCAAATATTTTATCATGAGGTCCTAATACATTCTGTTGATGGTGACATAGATTATGTAAAAATATATTCTCATCATACTATCAAACTGATAATTCATTATTATTTTGAAACACACATGGTTTTGTTAAGAACAATCACACAATTGGAAAACCGAAATTCACAAATATGAATAGCACAATCACTGAGATCTCAAATAGTTCACAAAAAACAGGATAAATACTTTAATAAAAAACCACGATGTTCTAGTATGACTAATGAAACATCCCACACACGAATATGATTATAAAAATTTGGTATTCCCACAATTAATCCCCCAATTTCTAACTCTTATTATTTTATATGAATTTCAATCCAATTTATTAATTAGAAAATATTATAATGATTTATATGTCGAACCCAAGAGAATAACCGTAATAGAAAAAAATTTAAATTTTTGTTCTCCTCAATGCATTGATATTCACCATCCAATACTCCATTATATGAGAAAAAACTCATATTACATGAAATATCTTTAATGATATATAAACAATTAATAAATCATTAATCCAATTCCATTTTTTTCAATGACATCCAAACCTTCTCCATCATTTTCAGAACATCCTGATATTATTTTAATATTCTCAAATATAGTATTCTCAAAATAGTTATCACATATATCCATATTTATAATTTTAATATATATGAACGCATATAAATTGAATCCAACCTTGAACATATTCTATAAAACCTTAATAAATCAAAATAACATAATATTTTATAGGATATACAACACATAAAACTGAGATTAAATGAACCCCATAATTATATTTATTAAATGTGGTCATTATATCCTAACCCTTGAATTAGATGGAATGATCATGTTAAATCATATTATAATAAATATATATAATGTTCCATATCAATAAAAATTTATTTGTTAATTTATATGAAATAAATACTGAATTTTTTATGAAAGCAATTGTATTCATGAAAATATGATTTCCACAAAAATGGGGATTATTTATACTTATGAGTAAATATTTTAACAAATTTCATGAATTATTAAAAACCATATTTTATAATCAGAATATATTTTTTAAAATCTCCACATGAAATTTCACTGATGTTTAATTTATTATATTTTTCTAAGACATTAATTTTTTTTGAATAGTTAAAAAATGTTTTTTTTTGAAAATTGAATATCTATTTCAATAATTTCAAAACATAATTCTTATTTTAAGATGGTTAGAATTTATAATTATTTATGTTATATTATTAACATTCTTGATTATGTCTATCAGATAAAAATGTATTTTTGAATTTTATAGAAAATAAATTTATTCATTTAACTGTTCATGTGTAAAAAAATAATGGAAAATTGCGATTTGGGAATTGTTATTTTATCATTAATTCATTTTTTATCATATATGTATTGAATCATCAAAATTAAATTTCATATTTGGAATCAGGAGTTAAATATTTTTGAAAATACATAACTTTTTATTTTGAGGTATTATATATATTAATTGTGATGAAATTTATCACATCTGTAGGGGAAATAATTTAATTATGTTAAAAAATGTGATAATTAATTAAAAATAATACCAAAAAATTACTTTATTTAAATTTATTTTAATAAATAATAAATTGATACCAAAAAAATTATATAAATGTAATTCTGGAGTCGAATTACATTAGTACGGAAATTTATATTATTTCACATAATGAATGTCCATTTTGTCACTTTATTTCATTAAAATTGTATTATTTGTTAAAAAAATTATAACAATTTATTATGAATAAATCTCAAACAGTATTTTGAAAATAAATAAATTTATTTCACGGTATTTTAATTATATTTTTTATTTATTTAATAATTACATTAAATTATTACAGAACACATATGAAGTATTAATTCAACAAATTGATAAATAAATTAAATCATTTCAAAAATATTAATTGTAATATAAGATGGATAAATAATTATCTCATGTGAATTATAAAGATAAATATAATATATATTTAATGTTTTAGCATATTATATTTCAATTAAATTTTAGTCTTTCTTTTTTTATGTCAAATTAAAAGAAGAGTGTCATAAAATATATTAATGATAATTTATGTAAATAATATTTTCTTGAATTCTATAATAATAATTAAAAACGTAAACTGGAAAATGAGAGAAAAATATGGTATGAAAATTATAAAATTGTAAATTTGTGGTCCAATACTTCTTTAATGGAATATTTTTTTCCACTATGTTTTAAAAACCTTAATATCCTGGTAATTGTCAAAAGGTTAAATGGGTGGTGAAAACAATGAAATAAGGGTGCCAATATCTCATCCAAATGACCATATTCTATTCGATGTTAATATTATGGATTATAATCATATTATCAAATAATTATATCATTTTGGTGTCATTTTTACATGAATATCAATTTAAATGAATTTATAATTTATTAAATATTCAGAATGCCTATATAATCATATAAAGAATAACAACCCTTATATCATCCATTTAAAATTCATTGAGAAACATAGGTTGATCAAACACAACTTTTTATCTTTATAGAATTATTATAATATTTATATAGGTCTATATCTCCCCAAAATAGTTTCCCAATGTTTCTTTATTGTTGATCAAGAGGAAACATACTAAAGAAGTAGTAATCTTTTTTTCCGACTCATTCATGAATATTTATTACTATAATTAATAAATATTTTTCTTCCAATCTTAAAATAATAACTATTGATTCACAAATACTATCATATTTTATTGTTTTAATATGGATTTTTTTTTCTTTTCTCTCCCCTTAATAACAAACAAATCCTTTAGCGTATGTACAGATTACCATCTTCACATAGCGGTGTTGTATTTTAGTCTTAATCATTTTATTTTGATAGTTATTATTATTGAACTAATCAATGCATATTATATTTATAAAATTATTCTTCTTCTTAAAATATATTATCATATGTATCTTCTTACATTCCAATCCGTTTAGAAAATGATAAAAAAACTAATTTGTATGTGTGGATAACCACCACCACTAAGCAATGTGATCTGTTATTCATTTATTATTTAGATGAGTAGTAATAGGAATTGTTTTATAGAATATATATGTTATATAATATATAAGAAATTTTCTATAATTAAAAATTATTAATTACCTCTTTTTTCCATCAATCAATAACTGAAAAATAATGTTCTTGTATACATACATCCAATCATCTCCATGAATAGTGTAATTTATTTTCCAATATCCATCAGTTATTGAATATAAATATTTATATGTACTGAATATATTTATGACATTTATATCATGATTTTAATTCAGGATTTTATATGTCTATGATCATTTTTCAATGATCAATACTATTGAATCCTAACACACATAACCAACAAATATGTTAACTGCCAAAATAATCATAATGATAAATTATAACTATCAAATGTGAAATAAAATTATATAAATGAATCATATGTTGTATAATAAATAGTTATATAGTTATATTATGTACATATAATAAAATAAAATTTATTATATGTGAGGATAGAATTAAATACAAGGAATGTTGCACCTTAGGTAAGTGTTTTCATAACTCAATTTTAATTCGTAGGGTAAAATATCTACATAATTAACTATGTAATTCCATGATTATATTATAAATTTTATGTAATTGAAATATTTTAAATACCACACTTGTTATTTTTCATTTAATTTTGTTTAAAATAGTCAATTAATGAATTAATTTTCACCTTAATGATATTAACATTGTATGGGATTTCTTATCTATTTTAAATCTATTGAGTAATATTTGGTGTCAAAGACCTATTTTCTATCATGCAGTGTATACATTGAAATATTGGAAAATTTAATAATAATTTATAATTATTCATAATGATTATTTATTTAATTCATGTTACCTGTAAGATGCCAGTTTTTGTTGTGAATGTCTTTGGAATATTTTTGATGATATTCCAGAGCAGCGCCTTCTGACAAAGTGTGATTCCGAGCCCCGGTGTGGCTAGAATTAAATTTCCAGTGCGTTCACACTAAAAGCGCCATATAAATAGGATAAATCATAAAAAGTGTTCCGGATCAAAGATCCAAGTGTACAGATGTGTTCGGAATGGGGTGTTTACCATAGGAACGACATAAAACTTGTCGGCGCGGGACATTTGGACCCCTCGCTCGCTTCCGGAACGTGAAATAGATAAATTAAATAATTAATTTATTTGTTTAAGGTTGAAACTCAAGTATCTCTTAACAATGGCACAGATTGGAAAACTGAGGGCACCGTTGAGTTCAGAACATGTCGTTTACCCTAGGAGGGGTGTATGTTTCATGGGCGCGGGTCATCTGTGATAAATGGCCCCAGGGGCGTTTTCGTAATTTGGCGGCCTCGGGCACTAAGTTTATTAACATTTGAACGATGCCTCAGATTAAAATCTTGAGACATTCGTTGTGCTCAGAGCGTGATTTTTACCCTAGGGGAGGCTTAACCTCGTCCCCGTCTGATGTTTCAGATGCAGGTTAAATTTGGGGGTTCTTAATTAATTAAATTTAATTAATTATTTCTTTTTAAACTCTAACCACCCTCTACCCATCCCCCTGGTTCTCTGGCAGAAGAAATACCAAGCATCCAAGGAGCCCTCCCATTGACCTCCTCCACCTCCCTCCTCCGATCAAGGCAACATCGAGCGGCGGGGCGCGGATCGAGCGAGAAGCGTCGGGCAGCGCCCACGAGGTAGGAGTTTTCGTTTTTTGCGATTTCATTTACGAACTCCAATTTCGAGTTAATTTATTTCATTTAATTACCGTCGAATTTTTAATAATATCCCATAATCATTTATTATAATTTTTGTGCTACCCGATGCATCTTTCCAATCAAAAATTGGAGTTTGGAGTCGATCGCAAATGACCGCCGAATGATTCGGGTTTTCGGTTTCCAGCGGGTTTGAGCAGCGGCGTGGCTGGCTTCCGAAGGATGGCGCGGTGGCAGGGCTCTTGGATGGTGGCGCGGCTAGGCGCATGGTGGTTCGGGTCTTCATCCGGGGCACCCGGTTGAGTGGAGGTCAGCACTGGGGGTGAGCGGACTGGGCAGCCGGGTGACAGTGAGGGTGAGGCCGAGCTCGCCGGGGCAGGGGAGTACCGGGGTCTCCGTGCGACCCCGCGGGGGAGACACGACCCGCGTCTCGCGGGTCGTTGTGTTGAGGATGACCGGCCACGAAGGTCGGTCCCCGTGGACCGTGGGTTCATGGTCGGCCCACACGGTAGAGCCGCGAGCTGGCTCTCCGAACCGAGCCATCCGGCGTGAGGCGGCCCAGGTCGGGCGGACCGGCCGGCCCAGGCTGGTCCGGCACAAGGGGATACATCCCCCCCCCCCTCTTAGGACGCCCATAATTTTCATTACAGGTGTCCGATTTTCATGTCGTTTACAGGTGTGGAACCGTATCATCGAGGCAGAATTTTTGAGATGGTTTTGGAAATTTTTAATTCACGAAATGAGGGGTCGTGGAAGCTCGACACATCCTTAAGTGAAGTGATGTTTTCTCCCGATGATTCTTATTTTGGATGGCGCAGTCGTGTATGATATCCCTTTTGAGTGTCGTCAGCGGCGTTGGGACCCTGGTACTGGGGTGAAGCTTTCTATGGTGGGTTTGGGCATTGCGGCCGAAGTTGAGGCGTGATCCCGACAGCCCGTCTTTTGAGATGCGTGCAGCGTTTAGAAAAATTCTCATCGGGTGTCAGTTCGGGGCATGCGGGCAGTCGATTCTAGATGTTTTTCCCAGGGGATTTCAATGGTGCAATACTCCCTCTCTAATTCCGCATGCTAGTGTGGGCCCCGTGAGGGCGGTTTCGGGAGTTGACGGTGATTTCCAGCATTATCACCGGGTGTCCATTTCGGACAAGTGTTTAGTAAAACTTGTGTACTTTTTCAAGAGGATCAGAACGGTGTGATCCATCCATTGAGTTTCGGGACCGGGATGTAGGTCCCATGTAGCACAGCTCATGTGCAGTGTGCCGTAATGCATCTTTTTCACTGGATATCTGTTGTGCTCAAGTGAGCTGTCTTTTGGACGTGTTTTCTTGAAGGGATCACAATGGTGCAATGTGCCTGGCTTTTTTCGAGACCGAGGCTTGGGATCACGGGACGCCATTCGGGAGTGAGGCGGTGTTGGTGACTTTTCGGTCGGATATCTGTTTGAGGTGAGTAAGTAGTCCATCTCGCATGTTTTTTCGCGAGGATTACAACGCTGCGATCCGTTTGGTTGTGCAGAGCTTCTTGCACGATCATATTAAATGTGGAATAAAAGGGTTCTCTAGTGGTGGTTTGTCCTACCATGTTTGTAGTGGACCCTTGGCGTGTGATAGCGCACTCTTGTGAGAGTGACATAAATGATTCACAAGATGTGGTGGGATGTGCTTGGGCCTTTGAGGTGGAGTTGTTACGTTCACGCATTCACATTGACATTGGGTGCCTTGTACATGATAGCATGTGGGATAAAACATGGTATACTATGGGAGTATAAGGGAACACTTGGAGGTACTTGTGGTTATTTGTACCTGAGGATGTTTGTGCGCTCAGTTGGGGTTGACTTGGGTCCACACGTTGTGTGGGCCCCATGTGTGTTCCATTTTCTTCATTATGTACTTTTGAACTCTTGCGACATAGAGGGTCCCTTTGTGCTCGTTTTTTTGACCATCAGGGTTGAGTGGTCTCCCCCTGGTTTTGTTCTCGATGATTTTTCCGGTAGAGATGGTTTGTGACTCTGTTTCTTCAGCTGTGAGGGGTTTCCGTGTTGTGCCCTTTAATCGGAATGTGGCACCGTTTACGACTACAGGTGTTCGTGCAGTGTGGGTGTTTTTCCCACTATTTGGGATGAGATATCTCGTTCCTCTTCGATAGTGACTCAGCAGATTAGAGCGTGATCTCCCTGAGGGGTTGGGGAGTTTCACCCATTTAGTCGTGTTCCCTGGTGGAGTTCTTGTGGGTTCGGTGTGACCAACACTTTACGCGGGCACCGAACCTCTACCCAGGAGGTTGTTCCCAGCATGGCTAAGGTTGATACTAGCATGACTAAGGTTGTTTTCAGTAGGGATGATGTTGTTGCCAGTAGGGTTGAAGTTGTTTCTAGCAAGATGTTGTTGTTTCCTGCAGGGCTGAGGTTATTTCAAACAGGTCTCACCAGTTGTAATATCCAGCAGGGATGGCCAGTACAGCGGTGTTCACTGAGCAGTCCCATCCTGCAGGGATGGCCAGAGCAGTTCTGGGTATACCTCCAGCAGGGCTGTGCAGTGGTCCGCGATGCCGGGCTTACATCCAGATGGACAGGGCAGTGGTCCCCGATGTCGGGCATACCTCCAGCTAGGCTGGCCAGTGGTCCCCAATGTCTGGTAAGCTCGAGCTAGGCTGGGCAGTGGTCACATCGCCGACATTAGACGGGTCAGCCTCCAGTGGATTACCATGTGATGTGATTGGAATGTGTGGAAACCATAGACACTTTCTAGGTCTCCCTATAGTGGTAACCTGTTGACTTCCAGGGACCCTCCTACAGGACTGGGTAGGGGGTCGCCTGTCGACATTGAGGAGACCCCTCGACTGTGGGGCAGTGACGAGTTGTGGTTTGACGTTCCACCAGAACTCTCAAGTACGTGGAGCACATACCCCAACAAGACGTGTCCTTGTGACGCGACTTAAAACCGTGCGGGTGAGTTAGTGCCACCCAAAGAGGATAGTTTCGTGGTGCGGTGATTGGGCCCTTGACTTGTAGTTCGGGGAAGACGTGCAGGATGCTGGGCATCGATGTTGTTTCTTCTTCGAAAGTTGGAAACTCTCTTTTCTTGGGCTGAGCTATGGGACAGAGATCCCCTTACGACATCGTTCGGGCTTCTAGATTGAGCATAAGGATATGTATGTAACTTTCTAAAGTAACCCTTTCTTGGGTTTGGTAACTCTCCTTCCATGAGAGGCGAAGACACGCGGGGTATTCCATTGGCTTTCCGTGTCTAGCATCTCATGATTGGACGCGTCTACTCTCCTGATATAGGTATCGAATACTTGACGAGAAGTCCATCTTCTCACCATTTCCATCTCCTAGTTTATGGTCAAGTCTACCTTACTTTATTTGGTTGGGTTGAACTGGACTCGTTGCTGCACGATCTGTTTTACTTCTGTTCTACTCCCTGTTCGATCTACTGCTCAACCTTCGGTACCTCCTTTGTTTCTCCCTCAAACCTTTGGGGTATCCTACTGAGTATTTTTATACTCACTCATTCATGGGATTTTCCCCCACTTGGTGTGCCTTTGAAGATGGCGGACAGGTGGAGCGTGACTTCTGAGGATCATAGGTGCTTGGGATCTTGGACCGCGTGCGGTGGTCGGAGTCTGGTTCCAGGCGGGTGACCCTTCAACCTATTTCTTTTGTTTACTTGTTGTCGGGTTGTGGCACTTTTCTGGTAGGGCACATGTTTTTCCCCTTCACATTCCAGTTTACTTTCGGCACTTTCATTGTACTTTAAGAGGTTGATGCACATTCGGGGGTTTATATATATTATAGTTGTACTTTACTCTTCTTGTATTTTCTTTTACTCTGCACTTCTACATTGAGTGTGATGCGTGAGTTTGTGTACATGTACATAGGCAAAGGCCTCCTCGAGTTGTTGTGCTTTCAGCGTTGGTCTCCAGCCGATGGCCTATGGAGGCGGGCTTGGGGTAGTTGCGGCTCGAGCCCGGGTAGGGTCGGGTCATGAAAATGTGGTATTAGAGGTGGCTCTTTCATTTAGACGCTATTCGGACGTCCCTAAAATAAAAGGAATTGGTTGGGATATAGGGAAACATTATTAATGTGTCTTGAGAGTGTCTCTCAGGCCAGGGAGTCCTGTGATGGTGCAGTGGTTGACGTATCCATTCACCAGGACCTTGATAACCCGCTTGTCGACTTGAAATTCTGAGACACTTGTTGCAGGGAAAATTTGTATGTCCATCACATGGGATTGATTCTATGACTATCCTCCTTGAGTCATCTCTCCATTTTTGTTATTGGTATATACATATATTCTCATCTGATCGTGACACTCCGTGATAATAATCATGATGTCTCCATGAAGACAACCTTCCAAGATACCAAATTCGGTTTGTGACGATGACCATGTGAGCTATGAGGCATCAGTCTATGACCCACACAGGATCACTATGAGATAACCCACATAGGATAGCTAGGAACTAGCCCTCACTGGATCGCTAAAAGATGACCCACATTGGATCACTAGAGTTGACCCACGCTTGATCTCTTGATGTTGACCCACACAAGATCGCTAGAGGAGACCCACATAGGATGGCTAGGAGCTGACCCACAGAGGATCCCTCGAGCTGAACCTTACAGAATCTCTAGGAGTTGACCCCTAGAGGATGTCTAGGAGATTACTTGCATAATATCACTAGGATATGACTCACACATGATATATAGTGGCACATTACTAATCAATGTCAGCTACTGGGTTTCCACACTAGGATTTCTCATCTCTGGGAGAGTCCACTCCCCAATCCATTGGTTGATTCTCCAACTATCATGATGTCCCACGAAGAAGTATATCAAAGGCCACCACATCATAGGGGTCTCAAAGAAATAGATGATGAATTAATATGACACCTGATCTCTGAAATATTATGCTTTTAGTCTCGAGGGCCCAGTTGGATTTGTGCTCGATCTAACTCGAACATTCCCCAACATTATACAAAACTCAAGTGAGGTATACCAAAGGGACTTCATCACTCCATGATAAATAGCACCACTGATGGTTCGTGAAATGAACGTTCAGTGCCAATGTTATAAACAAAATAATGTAAATGTGTCGTAGTGGCCCCGGTTATGGTAAAACCAAATCTGACTGACCCGACCTGACCCGACATGGTCCAACCCAGTTCGGGTCAACCTATCGAGACCCACTAGGTCTGGCTCGGCCCGCATGGTAGCTCGGAACACTAGGCAACCCGGCCTGTTGGGTTTGACCCGACCCTCTAGGTGGCCCAATTGGCCGGGAGGGGCCACAGAGGGCCATGGGTGGCTGCGAGGCCACGGAGGGTGCGGTGAGTGCATGAGGCTGCATGGCGGCCCGACTACGGTGGCTCGTCCGGGGAGTTTTGGCTGGAAGGGTGATGAAATCTCAGTTGGTGTCTCAGCCCTAACGGCGGTGATGCCTCGGATGGCGGCAGCAGCCCGGACGGTGACTTGACCAGGATGGTGGAAACATCTAGGCCCGGATTGTGGTGGCGGCTCGTACGGAGTTGGTTGCTCGGACAGTTGCGGTGCCTCGGGGGGGTGGGGGGGGGGGGCTGCGCTGCGGTTGGCGTGGAGTAGTGGAGAACGCAGGTGGCAGTGTGGCACGGGGTAGTGATGGTCGCATGGCGACAAAGGTCGTAGGGAGGCGATAGATGTGGGGCATCGATGGTAACGGGGCGGCGATGTCCGCAAATGGCATTGCACAACAGGGCATGGAGGCCGCGAGGAGGCTGGGCGGCGTTCATTGGCCGGCAGTTCTCGAGATCCATCGGTGCTGACCGCCTGCAACGGTTGCCAACACCAAAGTCGTCTTATTCTATCGCGAAGGATACACCATTCCAGAAGAACAATGGAGGGGTCATTCCATGATTGTTTGTCCCACACCCTTCGTATTAGAGCTGTATAATGTGGCTCAACAAGAACAAGAATGTGTATGGATGATATTTATGAACATTAATCCCCACAAACATCGTCAATAAATAATCCCATTCACGCAAAAGAAACATTGAATGGATGTACTTGGGGACAAAAATCATACCTCATTTTTTCATCAATGGAGATCGCGAGGGAGAAGACGACGTCATTGGGAAGGGGAAGACGATTTTCGATTGAAGAATTCCTACATGGGAGGATGTCCCGAGGAATAAAGTCGAAGTCGAGGTCATAATTATTCATTGGCATTCTACATTGGAGATATTTCTCCCAAGTTCAAAAATGCTCACTACTTTGCCAAGCCCTTTCCCCAATTCCACCAAAATGAAAATGTATCCCATGATAATATATTATGTTATATATTATTTAGTTTGTTGCACAATTTAATATAGCCGAATTAATCAAATTTTGTTTGCATAATAAATGTTGGAGAAGTTGTATAGGTTTTCCCACATTTAATAGGAATATTGAGAGTTTCTCTATTAAAGGGGTGTTCAAGGGGTTTATACCATGGGTAATACCCACCACCATAACCTCTCATAGGAGGTTAGTTCGGTTGGTCCCCATCATCATAACCTCTCATGGGAGGTATAGGTCTGGTGTCCCCACTCTTCAATATCCAGATGGAATAAAATTAAAAATAAAATATAACCAACTTTATTTGTATATTATTCTTTCATGAAAAACCCAAATCGTATCTTTCAATCTCATCCCACTGTGGTCTAGGTGAAGGTCTCCTTAAGTGAATACCGGTGCTGCGATTTCAACAGTGTCCTCAGCATTCAGTTCCGTGCACCAATTCAAAAGATAGAAAATCCTGCTCGCACGATTATTAAACGTACCCGAACAAAATTTCAGAAATTCAGTCTAGGCACTCTAGGCCTCGGAATCCCATGACGTCAATTTTCCCAGACTCAAAAAAATTCACATTTAATTAAAAAAATATACAAGGAAATTTCTGAGTCAACACACATGTGGCCTAAGTATCCAAAAAATAATCCATTCAAAATAGGGTGAATATTGGTATTACTATCTCTCCATATATCGCCAAAATTTTAATAATTTCATTATTTTTAAAATGTTCAAGAGTGTTTAGAATCCTATAAAATATTATACATACTTTTTTTATTCATATATGTTGTATTTTGTTAGTTTTTAAATCATATATATGCATTGTTTTACCCATTTAATAAGGGGTTTGATGTCATAAAATCCCTACAATTGATCCTTATATTTTACATTTGTTTTTCAATTTTTTTAAATAAATATAATAAAACTATTCATTTTTTGGATAAAAGTTATATTATTTCATTAAAAATGATCTTATTCACCATATACATTCTCTCTTATTTTAATCATTCTCTTTGTAAATTTATTTCCACATTAATTTTTGAAATCAATATTCCATCTAGGGGAGAAATAATTTCTTATATTTTGAGTGAGTTTAACCACACTATCCTCCATGTCAAATATTATCATGCATATAATATTAATTTTATAAACCATTCCAAAAGATGGAAATTATTACCATACTAGAAATTCTCATTTTGGATCTATTAATTTTTTTCTCTAAATGTGATAGGAACGCATTTCCTAAAAATTATTTATTATTTATATACTTTTGATTAACAAATTATATTAATTTTAAAATATAGTTTCCTTCATAAAATTCCATGAATAAATTTTTTGTTTTACTCAAATTTCATTTGTTTCCACAATTATATGTAAATTGTCATGTTTTATGTCTCCCATATTTACTTAATCATGAACTAAAACAATTGTATTATAAACTAGTAGAAATATCAGCATATTAATTATAATATAATCATATTATATATCATCCCCATCTCCATGTAGATCCAAATAATATCAATAACATAGATGGAGATTCATTTAAATTTTCACAAAATCTCATCTTAAAATTATCAAATATTTTACGATGAATTTTTTTTCTTTACACTTTTTTATTGTGGTCAACTTAATAAATGATAGAAATTTTAGACCAGATTAAATAAAAAAATTTAAATTTAACATCCAAATATATCTTATTATATAATGATCTATACATGGAATTTCAAGCCTTTCTATTAA
The DNA here is from genome assembly GCA_963277665.1 of Viscum album. NCBI lineage: Eukaryota > Viridiplantae > Streptophyta > Magnoliopsida > Santalales > Viscaceae > Viscum > Viscum album. The sequence goes on along the minus strand of OY728136.1, from coordinate 2,008,729,503 downwards.
CATTATTTAAATTCTTATCCACTTCTATCAATCAAACTATATATAATCCCAGAAATGTATTCATCATAACTCTTTATAGAATACATAATAGCCAAGAAATATTAATTCTGATCTTGTCATATGATTATTTATATGATAATCAATTCCATAAAATATGTCAACTTCATATTAATTAAAGTTATTCTCTATAGAAACAAAATTCAATGGAATTATCATCATGATTGATCATGCATCTAATACCAAATATTTTATCATGAGGTCCTAATACATTCTGTTGATGGTGACATAGATTATGTAAAAATATATTCTCATCATACTATCAAACTGATAATTCATTATTATTTTGAAACACACATGGTTTTGTTAAGAACAATCACACAATTGGAAAACCGAAATTCACAAATATGAATAGCACAATCACTGAGATCTCAAATAGTTCACAAAAAATAGGATAAATACTTTAATAAAAAACCACGATGTTCTAGTATGACTAATGAAACATCCCACACACGATTATGATTATAAAAATTTGGTATTCCCACAATTAATCCCCCAATTTCTAACTCTTATTATTTTATATGAATTTCAATCCAATTTATTAATTAGAAAATATTATAATGATTTATATGTCGAACCCAAGAGAATAACCGTAATAGAAAAAAATTTAAATTTTTGTTCTCCTCAATGCATTGATATTCACCATCCAATACTCCATTATATGAGAAAAAACTCATATTACATGAAATATCATTAATGATATATAAACAATTAATAAATCATTAATCCAATTCCATTTTTTTCAATGACATCCAAACCTTCTCCATCATTTTCAGAACATCCTGATATTATTTTAATATTCTCAAATATAGTATTCTCAAAATAGTTATCACATATATCTATATTTATAATTTTAATATATATGAACGCATATAAATTGAATCCAACCTTGAACATATTCTATAAAACCTTAATAAATCAAAATAACATAATATTTTATAGGATATACAACACATAAAACTGAGATTAAATGAACCCCATAATTATATTTATTAAATGTGGTCATTATATCCTAACCCTTGAATTAGATGGAATGATCATGTTAAATCATATTATAATAAATATATATAATGTTCCATATCAATAAAAATTTATTTGTTAATTTATATGAAATAAATACTGAATTTTTTATGAAAGCAATTGTATTCATGAAAATATGATTTCCACAAAAATGGGGATTATTTATACTTATGAGTAAATATTTTAACAAATTTCATGAATTATTAAAAACCATATTTTATAATCAGAATATATTTTTTAAAATCTCCATATGAAATTTCACTGATGTTTAATTTATTATATTTTTCTAAGACATTAATTTTTTTGAATAGTTAAAAAATGTTTTTTTTTGAAAATTGAATATCTATTTCAATAATTTCAAAACATAATTCTTATTTTAAGATGGTTAGAATGTATAATTATTTATGTTATATTATTAACATTCTTGATTATGTCTATCAGATAAAAATGTATTTTTGAATTTTATAGAAAATAAATTTATTCATTTAACTGTTCATGTGTAAAAAAATAATGGAAAATTGCGATTTGGGAATTGTTATTTTATCATTAATTCATTTTTTATCATATATGTATTGAATCATCAAAATTAAATTTCATATTTGGAATCAGGAGTTAAATATTTTTGAAAATACATAACTTTTTATTTTGAGGTATTATATATATTAATTGTGATGAAATTTATCACATCTGTAGGGGAAATAATTTAATTATGTTAAAAAATGTGATAATTAATTAAAAATAATACCAAAAAATTACTTTATTTAAATTTATTTTAATAAATAATAAATTGATACCAAAAAAATTATATAAATGTAATTCTGGAGTCGAATTACATTAGTACGGAAATTTATATTATTTCACATAATGAATGTCCATTATGTCAATTTATTTCATTAAAATTGTATTATTTGTTAAAAAAATTATAACAATTTATTATGAATAAATCTCAAACATTATTTTGAAAATAAATAAATTTATTTCACGGTATTTTAATTATATTTTTTATTTATTTAATAATTACATTAAATTATTACAGAACACATATGAAGTATTAATTCAACAAATTGATAAATAAAATAAATCATTTCAAAAATATTAATTGTAATATAAGATGGATAAATAATTATATCATGTGAATTATAAAGATAAATATAATATATATTTAATGTTTTAGCATATTATATTTCAATTAAATTTTAGTCTTTCTTTTTTTATGTCAAATTAAAAGAAGAGTGTCATAAAATATATTAATGATAATTTATGTAAATAATATTTTCTTGAATTCTATAATAATAATTAAAAACGTAAACTGGAAAATGAGAGAAAAATATGGTATGAAAATTATAAAATTGTAAATTTGTGGTCCAATACTTCTTTAATGGAATATTTTTTCCACTATGTTTTAAAAACCTTAATATCCTGGTAATTGTCAAAAGGTTAAATGGGTGGTGAAAACAATGAAATAAGGGTGCCAATATCTCATCCAAATGACCATATTCTATTCGATGTTAATATTATGGATTATAATCATATTATCAAATAATTATATCATTTTGGTGTCATTTTTACATGAATATCAATTTAAATGAATTTATAATTTATTAAATATTCAGAATGCCTATATAATCATATAAAGAATAACAACCCTTATATCATCCATTTAAAATTCATTGAGAAACATAGGTTGATCAAACACAACTTTTTATCTTTATAGAATTATTATAATATTTATATAGGTCTATATCTCCCCAAAATAGTTTCCCAATGTTTCTTTATTGTTGATCAAGAGGAAACATACTAAAGAAGTAGTAAACTTTTTTTCCGACTCATTCATGAATATTTATTACTATAATTAATAAATATTTTTCTTCCAATCTTAAAATAATAACTATTGATTCACAAATACTATCATATTTTATTGTTTTAATATGGTTTTTTTTTCTTTTCTCTCCCCTTAATAACAAAAAAATCCTTTAGCGTATGTACAGATTACCATCTTCAAATAGCGGTGTTGTATTTTAGTCTTAATCATTTTATTTTGATAGTTATTATTATTGAACTAATCAATGCATATTATATTTATAAAATTATTCTTCTTATTAAAATATATTATCATATGTATCTTCTTACATTCCAATCCGTTTAGAAAATGATAAAAAAACTAATTTGTATGTGTGGATAACCACCACCACTAAGCAATGTGATCTGTTATTCATTTATTATTTAGATGAGTAGTAATAGGAATTTTTTTATAGAATATATATGTTATATAATATATAATAAATTTTCTATAATTAAAAATTATTAATTACCTCTTTTTTCCATCAATCAATAACTGAAAAATAATGTTCTTGTATACATACATCCAATCATCTCCATGAATAGTGTAATTTATTTTCCAATATCCATCAGTTATTGAATATAAATATTTATATGTACTGAATATATTTATGACATTTATATCATGATTTTAATTCAGGATTTTATATATCTATGATCATTTTTCAATGATCAATACTATTGAATCCTAACACACATAACCAACAAATATGTTAACTGCCAAAATAATCATAATGATAAATTATAACTATCAAATGTGAAATAAAATTATATAAATGAATCATATGTTGTATAATAAATAGTTATATAGTTATATTATGTACATATAATAAAATAAAATTTATTATATGTGAGGATAGAATTAAATACAAGGAATGTTGCACCTTAGGTAAGTGTTTTCATAACTCAATTTTAATTCGTAGGGTAAAATATCTACATAATTAACTATGTAATTCCATGATTATATTATAAATTTTATGTAATTGAAATATTTTAAATACCACACTTGTTATTTTTCATTTAATTTTGTTTAAAATAGTCAATTAATGAATTAATTTTCACCTTAATGATATTAACATTGTATGGGATTTCTTATCTATTTTAAATCTATTGAGTAATATTTGGTGTCAAAGACCTATTTTCTATCATGCAGTGTATACATTGAAATATTGGAAAATTTAATAATAATTTATAATTATTCATAATGATTATTTATTTAATTCATGTTACCTGTAAGAAGCCAGTTTTTGTTGTGAATGTCTTTGGAATATTTTTGATGATATTCCAGAGCAGCGCCTTCTGACAAAGTGTGATTCCGAGCCCCGGTGTGGCTAGAATTAAATTTCCAGTGCGTTCACACTAAAAGCGCCATATAAATAGGATAAATCATAAAAAGTGTTCCGGATCAAAGATCCAAGTGTACAGATGTGTTCGGAATGGGGTGTTTACCATAGGAACGACATAAAACTTGTCGGCGCGGGACATTTGGACCCCTCGCTCGCTTCCGGAACGTGAAATAGATAAATTAAATAATTAATTTATTTGTTTAAGGTTGAAACTCAAGTATCTCTTAACAATGGCACAGATTGGAAAACTGAGGGCACCGTTGAGTTCAGAACATGTCGTTTACCCTAGGAGGGGTGTATGTTTCATGGGCGCGGGTCATCTGTGATAAATGGCCCCAGGGGAGTTTTCGTAATTTGGCGGCCTCAGGCACTAAGTTTATTAACATTTGAACGATGCCTCAGATTAAAATCTTGAGACATTCGTTGTGCTCAGAGCGTGATTTTTACCCTAGGGGAGGCTTAACCTCGTCCCCGTCTGATGTTTCAGATGCAGGTTAAATTTGGGGGTTCTTAATTAATTAAATTTAATTAATTATTTCTTTTTAAACTCTAACCACCCTCTAACCATCCCCCTGGTTCTCTGGCAGAAGAAATCCCAAGCATCCAAGGAGCCCTCCCATTGACCTCCTCCACCTCCCTCCTCCGATCAAGGCAACATCGAGCGGCGGGGCGCGGATCGAGCGAGAAGCGTCGGGCAGCGCCCACGAGGTAGGAGTTTTCGTTTTTTGCGATTTCATTTACGAACTCCAATTTCGAGTTAATTTATTTCATTTAATTACCGTCGAATTTTTAATAATATCCCATAATCTTTTATTATAATTTTTGTGCTACCCGATGCATCTTTCCGATCAAAAATTGGAGTTTGGAGTCGATCGCAAATGACCGCCGAATGATTCAGGTTTTCGGTTTCCAGCGGGTTTGAGCAGCGGCGTGGCTGGCTTCCGAAGGATGGCGCGGTGGCAGGGCTCTTGGATGGTGGCGCGGCTAGGCGCATGGCGGTTCGGGTCTTCATCCGGGGCACCCGGTTGAGTGGAGGTCAGCACTAGGGGTGAGCGGACTGGGCAGCCGGGTGACAGTGAGGGTGAGGCCGAGCTCGCCGGGGCAGGGGAGTACCAGGGTCTCCGTGCGACCCCGCGGGGGAGACACGACCCGCGTCTCGCGGGTCGTTGCGTTGAGGATGACCGGCCACGAAGGTCGGTCCCCGTGGACCGTGGGTTCATGGTCGGCCCACACGGTAGAGCCGCGGGCTGGCTCTCCGAACCGAGCCATCCGGCGTGAGGCGGCCCAGGTCGGGCGGACCGGCCGGCCCAGGCTGGTCCGGCACAAGGGGATACGTCCCCCCCCCCCCCTCTTAGGACGCCTATAATTTTCATTACAGGTGTCCGAGTTTCATGCTGTTTACAGGTGTGGAACCGTATCGTCGAGGCAGAATTTTTGAGATGGTTTTGGAAATTTTTAATTCACGAAATGAGGGGTCGTGGAAGCTCGACACATCCTTAAGTGAAGTGATGTTTTCTCCCGATGATTCTTATTTTGGATGGCGCAGTCGTGTCTGATATCCCTTTTGAGTGTCGTCAGCGGCGTTGGGACCCTGGTACTGGGGTGAAGCTTTCTATGGTGGGTTTGGGCATTGCGGCCGAAGTTGAGGCGTGATCCCCACAGCCCGTCTTTTGAGATGCGTGCAGCGTTTAGAAAAATTCTCATCGGGTTTCAGTTCGGGGCATGCGGGCAGTCGATTCTAGATGTTTTTCCCAGGGGATTTCAATGGTGCAATACGCCCTCTCTAATTCCGCATGCTAGTGTGGGCCCCGTGAGGGCGGTTTCGGGAGTTGACGGTGATTTCCAGCATTATCACCGGGTGTCCATTTCGGACAAGTGTTTAAGAAAACTTGTGTACTTTTTCAAGAGGATCAGAACGGTGTGATCCATCCATTGAGTTTCGGGACCGGGATGTAGGTCCCATGTAGCACAGCTCATGTGCAGTGTGCCGTAATGCATCTTTTTCACTGGATATCTGTTGTGCTCAAGTGAGCTGTCTTTTGGACGTGTTTTCTTGAAGGGATCACAATGGTGCAATGTGCCTGGCTGTTTTCGAGACCGAGGCTTGGGATCACGGGACGCCATTCGGGAGTGAGGCGGTGTTGGTGACTTTTCGGTCGGATATCTGTTTGAGGTGAGTAAGTAGTCCATCTCGCATGTTTTTTCGCGAGGATTACAACGCTGCGATCCGTTTGGTTGTGCAGAGCCTCTTGCACGATCATATTAAATGTGGAATAAAAGGGTGCTCTAGTGGTGGTTTGTCCTACCATGTTTGTAGTGGACCCTTGGCGTGTGATAGCGCACTCTTGTGAGAGTGACATAAATGATTCACAAGATGTGGTGGGATGTTCTTGGGCCTTTGAGGTGGAGTTGTTACGTTCACGCATTCACATTGACATTGGGTGCCTTGTACATGATAGCATGTGGGATAAAACATGGTATACTATGGGAGTATAAGGGAACACTTGGAGGTACTTGTGGTTATTTGTACCTGAGGATGTTTGTGCGCTCAGTTGGGGTTGACTTGGGTCCACACGTTGTGTGGGCCCCATGTGTGTTCCATTTTCTTCATTATGTACTTTTGAACTCTTGCGACATAGAGGGTCCCTCTGTGCTCGTTTTTTTGACCATCATGGTTGAGTGGTCTCCCCCTGGTTTTGTTCTCGAGGATTTTTCCAGTAGAGATGGTTTGTGACTCTGTTTCTTCAGCTGTGAGGGGTTTCAGTGTTGTGCCCTTTAATCGGAATGTGGCACCGTTTACGACTACAGGTGTTCGTGCAGTGTGGGTGTTTTTTCCACTATTTGGGATGAGATATCTCGGTCCTCTTCGATAGTGACTCAGCGGATTAGAGCGTGATCTCCCTGAGGGGTTGGGGAGTTTCACCCATTTAGTCGTGTTCCCTGGTGGAGTTCTTATGGGTTCGGTGTGACCAACACTTTACGCGGGCACCGAACCTCTACCCAGGAGGTTGTTCCCAGCATGGCTAAGGTTGATACTAGCATGACTAAGGTTGTTTTCAGTAGGGATGATGTTTTTTCCAGTAGGGTTGATGTTGTTTCTAGCAAGATGTTGTTGTTTCCTGCAGGGCTGAGGTTATTTCAAACAGGTCTCACCAGTTGTAATATCCAGCAGGGATGGCCAGTACAGCGGTGTTCACTGAGCAGTCCCATCCTGCAGGGATGGCCAGAGCAGTTCTGGGTATACCTCCAGCAGGGCTGTGCAGTGGTCCGCGATGCCGGGCTTACATCCAGATGGACAGGGCAGTGGTCCCCGATGTCGGGCATACCTCCAGCTAGGCTGGCCAGTGGTCCCCAATGTCTGGTAAGCTCGAGCTAGGCTGGGCAGTGGTCACATCACCGACATTAGACGGGTCAGCCTCCAGTGGATTACCATGTGATGGGATTGGAATGTGTGGAAACCATAGACACTTTCTAGGTCTCCCTATAGTGGGAACCTGTTGACTTCCAGGGACCCTCCTACAGGTCTGGGTAGGGGGTCGCCTGTCGACATTGAGGAGACCCCTCGACTGTGGGGCAGTGACGAGTTGTGGTTTGACGTTCCACCAGAACTCTCAAGTACTTGGAGCACATACCCCAACAAGACGCGTCCTTGTGACGCGACTTAAAACCGTGCGGGTGAGTTAGTGCCACCCAAAGAGGATAGTTTCGTGGTGCGGTGATTGGGCCCTTGACTTGTAGTTCGGGGAAGACGTGCAGGATGCTGGGCATCGATGCTGTTTCTTCTTCGAAAGTTGGAAACTCTCTTTTATTGGGCTGAGCTATGGGACAGAGATCCCCTTACGACATCGTTCGGGCTTCTAGATTGAGCATAAGGATATGTATGTAACTTTCTAAAGTAACCCTTTCTTGGGTTTGGTAACTCTCCTTCCATGAGAGGCGAAGACACGCGGGGTATTCCATTGGCTTTCCGTGTCTAGCATCTCATGATTGGACGCGTCTACTCTCCTGATATAGGTATCGAATACTTGACGAGAAGTCCATCTTCTCACCATTTCCATCTCCTAGTTTATGGTCAAGTCTACCTTCCTTTATCTGGTTGGGTTGAACTGGACTCGTTGCTGCACGATCTATTTTACTTCTGTTCTACTCCCTGTTCGATCTACTGCTCAACCTTCGGTACCTCCTTTGTTTCTCCCTCAAACCTTTGGGGTATCCTACTGAGTATTTTTATACTCACTCATTCATGGGCTTTTCCCCCACTTGGTGTGCCTTTGAAGATGGCGGACAGGTGGAGCGTGACTTCTGAGGATCATAGGTGCTTGGGATCTTGGACCGCGTGCGGTGGTCGGAGTCTGGTTCCAGGCGGGTGACCCTTCAACCTATTTCTTTTGTTTACTTGTTGTCGGGTTGTGGCACTTTTCTGGTAGGGCACATGTTTTTCCCCTTCACATTCTAGTTTACTTTCGGCACTTTCATTGTACATTAAGAGGTTGATGCACATTCGAGGGTTTATATATATTATAGTTGTACTTTACTCTTCTTGTATTTTCTTTTACTCTGCACTTCTACATTGAGTGTGATGCGTGAGTTTGTGTACATGTACATAGGCAAAGGCCTCCTCGAGTTGTTGTGCTTTCAGCGTTGGTCTCCAGCCGATGGCCTATGGAGGCGGGCTTGGGGTAGTTGCGGCTCGAGCCCGGGTAGGTTCGGGTCATGAAAATGTGGTATTAGAGGTGGCTCTTTAATTTAGACGCTATTCGGACGTCCCTAAAATAAAAGGAATTGGTTGGGATATAGGGAAACATTATTAATGTGTCTTGAGAGTGTCTCTCAGGCCAGGGAGTCCTGTGATGGTGCAGTGGTTAACATATCCATTCACCAGGACCTTGATAACCCGCTTGTCGACTTGAAATTATGAGACACTTGTTGCAGGGAAAATTTGTATGTCCATCACATGGGATTGATTCTATGACTATCCTTCTTGAGTCATCTCTCCATTTTTGTTATTGGTATATACATATATTCTCATCTGATGGTGACACTCCGTGATAATAATCATGATGTCTCCATGAAGACAACCTTCCAAGATACCAAATTCGGTTTGTGACGATGACCATGTGAGCTATGAGGCATCAGTCTATGACCCATCATGTGAGACCCTTTCTCTGGGTGGGCTGGTAGCAGTACCCCCACCTGGTGAGCAACAGACATTTTCAGCAGAGCAAGCTGAGCTTGAGCACAGGTTGAGAGCGCTCCATGAGTTCCAGCAGCAGAGACCATTGAGGTTCACTAGTGAGCCAGACACTCAGGCATCAGGGGTTTGGATCGAGGTATGGGTTCACCTTTTCAGGCTTGTGCTGGCTCTAACAGATCAGAGAGTGTCTTTGGTAGCCAACCTTTTTCGTGGAGCATCTCGGCGTTGGTGGAGTCTGGTGACTCAGTTCCTTGGCGAGTCGTCGCCTTCATGGGGATACTTCCAGTTGTTGTTTCATGAGGATTTTCCCTCCTTCTTAGGCCCCGTTAGGATTCATGATCACCTGCAGTTTTAGCATGGAGGGATGATGGTGGCCGAGTATGCGGCTACTTTTGCAGACCGTGTACGCTTTTACCCAGATTTGGTCTATGACGACAACATCCAAGCACAGTAGTTTTAGCTGGGTCTCCGCTGAGAAATTCATGTTGTCATAGTACCCTTGGGTATTTCCACATATTCCTGGGGTTCTAAAGCAGGCGCTGGTGACAGAGAGATACCTTTCATATTCTAGAGTTGGTGGTGGCAGTAGGCATGTTGGAACGGAGACGTCTGCCGCAGCTAGTGGGCATCAACACGCAGGACCTCAACGCAGGTGGATTTATGACAACCAGACCTGAGGGCGTGGTCATACACCAAAATGGCCTCGGAGGGAACCGATTTATCCTAGAGATAGTTGGTGTTATGCTTGCGATGGGCGAGGTCACCTGGCACGAGACTCTCCGACTAGGCGTGCAGAGAGCTTCAGGCAAGCAGCAGGCGCACCACCACGACAGAGGCATCGCCGCGATCGGAATACCACCCAGAGAAGTTGTTATATAAGAATAGAGGGAGGAGTTGGGAGTGTGGGATTACATCACAAGGTCTTACCATTACCACTAGGAAGTCCATGTCAGGATCTGGGAGATGACAGTTGGGACTGCAGACAACCATGATCATTGGATGTCAACGACCCTACAGAGCATGAGGTGGCATGAGATACGCTCTCCAGATCTTCTACTTTTTGTAGTAGAATTTTTAGACTCTGGGTGTGCAATGATTTTTTCCATTCTCCTTGCTTGAGGTGTTACCGGGGTGATGCGGGGCATTAGTATGGCCCTGTGTCGGAATGTTATAAGGCGTGGAACCTTTCTATTTCGTCGATGGTAGCGACTAATTCACCTTTCGAGCATGTAAGAGTGTCTTGGTCAGGGGACATCGACTGTGAAATCTTGTGTAACCAGATATCCTTTGGTGTTCCACTATATGGATATTCTGAAGGAGGAAATCCCCTAGCCTTGTTCTAGGTGCGGGCTGTGATTCCAGTCACATCGTTCGACATAAGGGTTTGGTCGGGGAGGTGAGCTACCCCTGAGAGCCTTCGGGCCGTTGAAATCGTGAAAAGGGATGTCGAGGTTCCCTACCACCTTGCCCTAACCCCAAAATCTGGAGTGGGTTCATGACATCGGCATGGGCAGACCATGCATGAACAGATCAATCCTTTGGTCTTTGTGTGGTGGCGCAGAGCTGTGTGAGAGTTCTTCTGGGTACGGAAGAGCTGGGTGTGGGCTTAGTACCATGTGTTTCTCCCTAGATTTTTCTTTTCTGGGATGAAAATCTTGATGTAGGGAATGATATAAGAACCTGATTTTCACTATGAAAGAATTTTTAATATTTTTGATGATATTCCAGAGTAGCGCCTTCAGACGGCGTGCGATTCCGAGCCCCGGTGTTGCCGGAATTAAATTTTCAGTGTGTTCACACTGGAAATGCCAAATAAATGGGATAACTCCTATATGGTGATCTGAATCAAAGATCCAAGTGTACGGATGGGTCCGGAATGGGGTGTTTACCCTAGGAAAGACATAAAAATTGTCGGTGTGGGACGTTTGGACCCCTCGCTCGGTTCCAGAACGTGAAATAGATAAATTAATTAAATAAATTAGTCGTTTAAGGGTGAAACTCAAGTATCTAATTAAAGGTGGCTCACATTTGAAAACCAAGGGCACTGTTGAGTTTGGAGAGTGCCGTTTACCCTAGGAGGGGTGTAATTTTTGCGGGCGCGGGTCATCTATGAAAAATGGCCCCATTGGAGATTTTGTAATTTGGCAGCCTCGGGCTCTAAGTTTAATAACTTTTTAACGGGGCCTCAGATTAAAATTAAAAGACCAACGTAGCGCTCATAGCGTGGTGTTTTCCCTAGGGGAGGCTTAACCTCGACCCCTGTCGGATGTTTCAGACACGGGTTAAATTTGGGGTTCTTATTTAATTAAAATTTAATTTATTTTTTCTTTTTAAACCATAACCACTCTCTCTCCTTCCCCCTGGATCTCTGTCAGAAGAACTCCAAAGCAACCAAGAATCCCTCCCTTCGACGTCCTCCACCTCCCTCCACCGATCAAGGAAACATCGAGCAGCGGGGCATGGATCGAGCGAGAAGCTTCGGGTTGCGCCCATGAGGTAGGAGTTTTCAGTTTTTGCGTTTTCATTTTCGAACTCTAATTTCATGTTAATTTATGCTGTTAAATTACTATCTAATTTGAAATCAAAGACCATTATCGTTTAGTATAATTTGTGAGAAACCCGACGCATCTTTCGGATCAAAAATTGGAGTTTGGAGTCGATCACAAAAGACCGCTGAAGGTTGCGGGTTTTCGGATTCCGGTGGGTTTGAGTGGCGGCGCGGCTGGCTTCCGGCGGATGGCGCGATGGCAGGGCTCTCGGATGGATGCACGACTAGGATCTCGGCAGCGCGGGTCATCAACCAGGGCATCCGGGTGAGCGGAGGTCGGCACTAGGGGAAAGAAGCCTGGGTAGCCGGGTGACGGTGACGGTGAGGCCGAGCTCACTGGGGCAAGGGTGAACTCGGGTCGCCCCGCGACCCCGCGGGGGAGACACTGCCCGCATCTCACGGGAAATTAAGTATCGGATGACCGTACATGAAGGTCGGTCTTCATGGAATGTGGGTTCACAGCCAGCCCCCGCGACAGAGCTGCGGGCCGGTGCTCCGAACCGAGCTGGCCGGTCCATCCCAAGGGGATCCGTCCCCCCCCCCTGTTCGGACGCCTGTAATTGTCATTACGGGTGTCTGATTTTTATGTCGTGTGCGGTAGTGGAACCGTATAGTAGAGGTGGACTTTTTGAGATGGTTTCGGGAATTTCTAATTGTTGAAATGAGGGGCCGCGGAGGCCCGACCAGTCATTAAGTAATGTGACGTTTTCTCTCTGGGATTCTTATTTTGGACGTCGCGGTCGCATCTGAAGTCCGTTTTGAGCGCCGTTAGTGGCGTTGGAACCCTGGCACCAGGGCGATGATTTTCAGGTTGGTTTCGGGTGTTGTGTAAGAAGTGGGTGCGTGGTCCCCATAGCCCATCTTTTGAGTTGCGCGCAGCGTTTAGCAACTTTCTCATCGGGCGTCCGTTTGGGGAGTGAGAATAGTCGATTCTGGATGTTTTTATGAGGGGATTACAATGGTGCAATCCCCCCGCTCTAATTCTGCATTCTAGTGCAGGCCCCACGAGGATAGTTTTGGGAGTTGACGGTGATTTCCAGTTTTATCACCGGGTGTCCGTTTTGGACAAGTGTTTAGTCGAACTTGTGTACTTTTTCAAGAGGATCACAATGGTGTGATGCATCCATTGAGTTTCAGGATCAGTATGTGTGTCACACGTAGCACTGCTCGTGTGTGGTGCACCAGAATGCATCTTTTTCTATGGCTATCTGTTGTGCTCATGTGAGCAGTCTTTTTGATGTGTTTTCCCGAAGGGATCGCAATGGTGCAATGCGCCCGACTGTTTTCAAGGTCAAGGCTTGGGATCACGAGACGTCGTGCAGGAGTGAGTCGGTATTGGTGACTTTTCCATCAGATATCCATTTGAGGCAAGTAAGTATTCTATCTCGCATGTTTTACCGGGAGGATTACAACGGTGCGATACATTTGGTTGTAAGGAGCCTCTTCCGCAATCCTACTAAATGTGGAATAAAAGGGTGCTCTGGCGGTGGTTCATCATACAATTTTTGTAGCGGACCCTTGGAATGTGATCGCGCACTCTTGGGAGAGTAATATAAATGAATATAAAGATGTGGTTTGATGTTCTTGGGCCTTTTAGGTGGAGTTGTTATGTTCATGCCATTGCATTGATGTTGGGTGACGTGTGCACGATATCCTATGGTCTGGATCATGGTATACTATGGGATTATACGGGAACACTTGGAGGTAGATGTGGTTATTTTTACCTGAGGAAGTTTGTGATCTTAGTTGGGGTTCACTTGGGGCCACACGTCATGTGGGCCCCATATGCGTGTTGTGTTCTGATTTACGTACTTTTGACCACTCGCGACGTAGAGTGTACCTTTGTGCTTGTTTTTTTGACAAGCAGGGTTGACTGGTATCCCCCTAGTTTTTTTCTCGATGATTTGGCAGACAGAGATGGTTTGTGCCTCTGTTTCATTAGTTGTGAGGGGTTTCAGTACCGTGCCCTTTTACTAGACTGTGGCACCGTTTACGACTACGGGTGTTCGTGCAGCGTGGGTGTTTTCCCAACTCTCTGGGATGAGATGTCTTGGTCCGATTCAATAGTGACTCAATGGAATAGAGTGTGATCGCCCTGAGGGGTCGGGGATTTTCTCCAGTTTCTTTGTGTTCCCTGGTAGAGTTCTTGTTGATTTGGTGTGACAAACACTTTACGCGGGCACCGAAACTCTACCCAGAAGGTTGTTACGGTGTGGCTGAGGTTATTACCACCAGGGCTGAGGTTGTTTCTAGTAGGGATGAGGTTGTTTCTAGCAGGACTGAGGTTGTTTCCAGTAGGGTTGAGGTGGTTTCGAGTAGTGCTCGCCAGTTGTACCAGCCAGCGGGGATGACTAGTACAACGGTGTTCACCGACCAGTACCATTCAGTAGGGATGGCCATAGTATTTCCGGGATTACCTCCAGCGGGGCTGGGTAGTGGTACCTGATGTTGGTATTACCTACAGTTGGGCTGGGAAGTGGTCAATGATGTCGGGCTTACGTCCAGCTGGGCTTGGCAGTGGTCCCTGATGTCGGGTTACCACCATCTGGGCTGAGTAGTGGTCCTATCACTGACTTTAGTCGGGTCTCCCTCCATTGGATTACCCAGTGACAGGACTGGGCAGTGTGGCACTCGTCAACTATTATCGGGTCTCCCTATAGTGGGAACCCGTAGACTTCCAGGGACCCTCCAGCGGGGCTGGGTAGGGGGTCGCCTGTCGACTTTGAGGAGACCCCTCGATTGCGGTGAAATGACGAGTAGTGGTTTGATGTTCCCCCATAACTCCAAAGTACACGTAGCACTTTCCCCATTGAGACGCGTCCATGTGACGTGACCTAAAAACATGTGGGCAAGTCAGTGCCACCCAATGAAGATAGTGTCAAGGTGTAGTGATTGGGCCCTTAACTTGTAGATCGGGGAAGACGTGCAGGATGCTAGGCATCGATGGTATTTCTTATGGGTCTATTGGCGACTCTCTTTCCTTGGGCTAAGCTATGGGATGGAGATCCCCTTATGATTGTTTGGGTTCTTGATTGAGTATTAGGATATATATATATACCTTGTTCCAGTACCCACTTCTTGAGTTTGGTTACACTCCATCCATGAGAGGCGAAGATGCGTGGGGTATGCAACATGATTTCCGTGTCTAGCTTCTCGTGGTTGGAAGAGTCTACTCTCCTGATATAGGTAGCGAAAATTCAATGGGATGTTCATATACTCACCTTTTCCAGTTCCTTGTGTCTGGATGAGTCTACCTTCCTTTATCTTGTTGGGTTGAGATGGACTATTTACTGCACTCTCTGTTGTACTTCTGTTCTACTCCCTGTTCGATCTACTGCTCACCCTTCGGTACCTCCTTTGTTGCTCCCTCGAGCCTTCGGGGTATCCTATTGATTATTTTTTGTACTCACCCATACTTGGGATGTTCCCACACTTATTGTGCCCTTACAGACGACAGACAGGTGGAGTGTGACTTCCGAGGAGCTTAGGAGCTTGGGAGCTTGAACTGTGTGCGGTGGTCGAAGTCGGGTTCCAGGTGGGGGACCCTTCCAGCTATTTCGTTTGTTTTCCTGTTGAACGTTTCTGGCACTTTTCTGGTTGGGCGTGTCTTTTTCCTTTTTTCTTTACAGTTTACTTTCAGCAATTTCTTTGTACTTTTAGAGGTCGATACACATTTGGTGGTTTATATATATAGTCGATGCACTTTACTCTTCTTGTCTTTTCATTTACTCTGCAGTTCTGCATTGAGTATACTGCGTGTGTGTGTGTTTACAAGTACTTAGGCAAAGGCCTCCCCGAGTTGTTGTGCCTTCGGCGCTGGTCGTCAGCCCCTTGCCTATGGATGCAGGCTTGGGGTAGTTGTGGCTCGAGCCCGGGTAGGGTCGGGTTGTGACATTTCCCTTCCAAAATGAATGTTTAAAATAGAAACAATTTGTATCTCCTTTTTTTATTTGGTATATTATTCATCCATATTAATATTTTGTAATATATTATTATAAAATACAATTTTATTTAGACAATAAAAATTATATTTTATAATTATCTTTATAAAAGTATTGTATTGAATGTTTTTTATATTTTTTAAAAAGTATTTTCTCAAATTATTTTACAAAAATTAAAATATAAATAAATTTTCAATATACACTAAGTGAACTTATTTTCTAGCCTATATTAATATTTTACTTTTTTTATTATAAAATATTTGAAAGATTTAATAAATAAATATAACAACAAGATATAATGTTTCATAAAGTATGATTATTTCCTTTATTTTTATGAGATTTCTAGTAAAATTCATGTTTTATAATGGAAGCTATGCAATTATAGGTCATGTAATGTGATTATATGTTGTGTATTTTTCACCAGGAAGATTACATGAGTATTTTTTGGATTTAAGGTATTACATTCAATTTAAATGAAATTAATGACATGTAATGGTAATATAGGTTATGATAACATGGAAATTCATTTCTCATTGATTACATCCAGTGTATAATACACGATGTGTAATAAAACTCGACAATGGGTAATTGTCACATTTTGTAGTTTTATGTGTTACTCGTGTATGATTTTCATTTTTTCTGTAATATTAATCTACCAACTCAATTTAGATGATCTAATTGGTTATTATGGAGATCTCAAATACTTTTATATCATTTGTTTGGAGATTTTTCCTTATGTTTTCTACGGTTCTTCTTTCCTGATATGTAGATCTCATTTCGTATTGTTACTTATGATTTATCCTTCTTTGGTCCATATATATTTACTGATGATCTTGTAATATAAGGGTCTAAAATCCTTTCTTTTCATAATTATATATTTTTTCTTATAACTATTTAAATTTCATTTATTATTTGATAGTCTAGTTGAGGTTGATTATTTTGAGGTCATCAATTAAAATGAAGGTGGTTCCAAAACTTTTAAACTAACATTAATACATGGAATATATTTTCTATATCAAAACGAATTTTTAAATGATTTAGAAACATATATTTTATAGGGATTAATCTCAAATTTGAAATGGATATTGGATATTGATAAAAATTGTGTTTTCATTGGAAATGAAATTGTATTTTGGGATTATGGAAAATGGTTGTCTGATTTCGAAATATTTGTTATGATATGATTATATGTATGATATTCCAAAAATCGATTAAATTTAAATTTTATTCGAAATTGAATATTAATTTTGAATACTATAACATGGAAATATAATTATAAATATTTTTAAAATTATTTATTCCAATATTGACCGGTTTATTAATGATGAAAATGTTATCCATTGTAATCAGTTAAAACATTGACAAGAACATTATGTCATTTAATACCTAGAAATTGACTGAGGAGGAATAATAATTATAAAAAAATATTGATTGACTAGACATATTGCTTCCCCTATTGGGGTGTTGAATTCTATGATGGGTTCCCCAATATTAGAGTATTTGGGTAGTCATACCTAATTAGATTTTTTTACATTATGAAATGTGTGATGATATAATTACCTGATAAAATAACTTACCTTGATGTTTTTGAACATTTTGTTTTGATTTTTTATGTGTTGATTGATTTTATTTACATTTTTTCGACTATTGAATTATTTTATTCATTTTTATGGTTTTATATACAATATTTTATATATAACTGATCTCATAGGTATATTTGAATTATTTTATACATGTTTCATTATCATTAATGAATTGATGTTTTTGTATAAAATATGAAATTGTGATTCTGGGAATTATATTGTTTAAAAATATAGAAAAATTGGGATGATGTTTTGGTACTGATTATAGAACCCATGTAGGGACCTTATAGGGAATTATAGCTCACACACTACCATTGACATTGTTTTTTATATATTCTTATGAAATATCCATGAAAAGGGATTGTTCCACTTGTATGTAGTGGATGTCAAAGATCCTTCGAACTGTGGAGTTATAATATAGATTAATGTTAGAGATGTTATCCACATATTTCATGGAATAATTAAGTTTTCATTGTTCTATATGTTGAGTACATTGATATTGAACTTCTATGGGTTTTTTATTCATCATCTTATCCTATTACCTTCTCCATTTAGATCATTGAGCATATTGTCTTGTATCTTTTTTCTTATACTATATTTTTTACAATTCCTTATGTATATGATATTATATGATTCCATGTTCTAGTTTCAAAACCATGGGGATAGAGAATTCCCATCAAGAAATGCGAGAGCTAAATCTAGTATCATAGTACCATGATATCTGGGCAGTTTTATGAAAATGTTATATATGAGGTACAATTTGAGAATCTTTTTGTGATTTCAATATGTTCATTGATATGTCTTTATGGTACTTACAATGTAGTTATGATTGAGATCATAGACATCTCTCATCATTATGATATGTAGTTCACAATTGGAGTTATGGGAAAATTTCATTATGGAATGTGTTGGTCCAATTCTTGTATTTTTGCTTCTAATGATTTGGGAAGGATTAAATCTTAATATTGAAATCATGTTTGATGGGGTAGATATTCCTCTTGATCTTTTTTGTGTCAATATTCTCAATATCCATTCTTATATTTACAATTTTATTTCTAATGTTGTTTCACATTTTTCCTCTAATAATAAAAGTGATTACTCATTATAATGAATCTCTTGATAAACCACAACAAGCACATCCTCTCATGGACTAGAGTGTTGTTGATATTTATTTGTGTGATGTTCATCCTCATGAACATGATCATTCATCAATTAACATTTATTGTCTAACTATGGAACCAACGATTGATAAATCATTTAATCAAACTCAAAAGTTACTTCTCCAATCTACAACAACATTCCAATTAAATAATGATCCTTAAGAGTCTATATATTCATTGATGATGATTCAATTGATATTTGATTTCCTATAAATTCTGAAAGCTATTATGTTGAAATGTTTAACCATTAAGGTGGAATGTACAATAATGATATGGTTTAATTTGATGGAAATTGTGAATAAGAAAACATTTTTGGAGTATATGGAATTTAGTGATCATTTAGATGATCAGTTCTCTATGTAATATATTTTCATAGGTAAGACCATGGATTATTTGGCCACTAGTATTGTGATATGACTATGATGAAGTATATGAAATACATTTTGATATTTTGTAGTTTTCACCTATGATTATATCGAATTAGTAGATGAATGTTTGATATATTTTTATGTGTCATAGACTGGATATCGATTTATATGGTTTCTCCATAATGTTATCCTTGTACACTGATATGCTGCATAGGTTGTAAATTTTTAATCTTGTTTAATAAGGTAATGAAGGGTTGATGGGTGTAATGTTATACCCAAGATATTTTTTGATTATTTATTCTTATGTAATGAAAAAATGGTTTGTCTTATTGTTGTAATCGAAAACAAAAATCATCTTCACCAACATCAATACCTAGAAGATGCCTTATTTCATCCTTATAGCATTTTATGGTGGTGTATTTGAGATGTGTTTGTATAGTGGTGAAAAATATCATTAATTAATGAGTTCACTCATGAAGCCTACATATATTCATCCATTTATTATATAATCACATACTTTAAGAGAATCATTATCCCATAAATTTATTTTGGTTCACTCATATGATTCATAGTCAAAGGGGTTTCATCAACATGTATCTGGAATGTTGTTTCTTCACATAGTAGAAGAGCATCTAGTGGATGCTGAAATAGGTCCAGAAAATTGACAGGCCACATAATAATAGCTTCATATTTAGTTAATGATTTATTTTATACTTGTTAATCTATCAAATTTATATAAATTAATATTTGTCAACATCTTTACATTGATACAAACCTTTTTAATTTTTTTCGTTATTTTACAACACCCCTTAAAAAAAGTGTGAGCATGGTGTCTAATATCCATATTGTAAATTTTCATTATCATGCCTCAATCTTATATCATATTTCATGACTCATTAAATGAATAATATTGATGTCATATTCTAGATGGAATGAACCACTACTAAAATATCAGGAATTGAATGCTATATATTAGAAGTCACCTTTTCTTCACACTATGGGGTGTTTCATGTCATTCTAGGAGAATTGGGGAAGAGGTAGTGTAGATATAAAACATATTATCTACAATTAATGTAAAGTATTATAATTTCAGTCACAGGACTACGAGTGAGAATCATTGATTAAATATATCCCTCCTGTGGTTACTGATTTTCTAAATGTTCTTCCTTCATATTTCTCATTTTTCTCCACTGATAAGTTAGGTTGATTTTTATATTAATTTATTGCATGTAACATAGATATTATCTATAATGGTTTACCATGAAACACCAAATGAACCTAAATAGTTGAATACATAGTTGGATATTCTAATAGAATAGGATTTATATTCTTTAATGTGTCACCATCGGAGGAAACTATTATATTATTATATATTTGTATTTAAGATATCACTTTTGTGTTATTACCAAAAACTCAACTTAGTTATGGTAAAAGAAAAATATATTATTCACAGATTGATGTTCTTATTTACCACCTGAAAGGGGAGAAGTGGTTCTAAAAAATTTATCATTCATTTTTTATCAATAGTTTGGAATAAAATAACAAAACATTCACAAAACCACTTTCCATAGAAGGTATGGTCATTATAAGTATTTTTTAATGCATTTTTTCAAATCAATTATTTATAATATCTACATGAAATTGATGAAAATTATTTCCCTCAAGTATAATGATAGGTTCATGGTAGTATTAATGGCTGACATCCCTTTTAACTCTTAGTCCAAGGAGATTCATGTTCACCATCTAAGAAAAATTATAGAAATGTTGAGAAATCACCAAACTATATACAAATCATTCAAAATGAGAATTCTAGATTTTGAATGTGATGTTCATGGGACATGTGGTATCCATACATGGTTATACTATAAGCCTTGTAAAAGGTAATTTTTTTACTAAATTGGATAAAATTAAAAAAAATTGAGATTCACAGCTAATCGGGTTATTAGTTGGATTATCACTAGTGTTTGTATAATTTCACAATGTCAGATTTTATAACATACAATATCACTCATAATGGGGTGGTGTTCATATTATATTATATATATTATGGTTATTTTGTTGAGATAAAATTTCTTCTGACTAATATTTTGGTGTTGAATCATCTAGATGTCTAGAAGGGCTATATGATCTTTCATGACACATCGAGATCGTGATTGTTCTGTATTATTATACAGGGTGATTGAATGACCTATTATGGATCTACAATTATTATACCACATGAATAAAATTACATGTATTATTATAAATATCTAATAACTATAATTCATTATCCAAGGATTTGGAAACAATTCATTTTCAGATAAATTTACGCACTGTACTCTGACACACAAATTCAGAGTTATGTCTTCTCTCCAAAATATTTGTTCATGCTGTAGAGGATAAGAGTGGGGTACCATCAATGTTTTTCGTTATAAATTCTCAACACCCTAGAGAAGATAATTGTCATAGAAGATTCATTGAGATTAAAACATTATACACAAGAAGTGAAAGAATCATATGAAGAGTAGAACTTGACGTATCATTTTGAAATGTTTCATTTATGATTCCTTGAGTATGAAGCCAATGTTGTATTATAAAATTATCCGATGATTTTTTTTCTTTTTGAGATGATTATTAAGGAATATAATCTCAGTTATGATAGAAACTGAATTATAAATTCTCATTATTGTGGGGATACTACAAGTGAATGAACATTTATTTCAAGGGAATCATATATTTTAGAAACATATACATGGTAGGTTTTCCATTGTGAAAATTAGTGATGAGTGGTTTCAATAATTCCCATTTGGATGTGCTCTATCGAACCGGAATTTTGTTTTATGAAATGGAACTACTGTTCTAGTATCAAGGTATGTGATGTGACATTACATTTTTTGTTAATATATGATATACATTCCAACAGATCATTGTCGAGCACCTTATAAACACAAGATTATTTCAGCCATTTCCATTGTGGACATAGATGTAGGATGACATGTCTATTGGAATTGTGTATGTGATTCATGTATCCACTTGAATAAATAATTTGATATTGGTTGTGATTGAATTTCTATATATATTATCTCACTAATTAGCCATTCATGATGGAAAAAATGTCGAGGAGTTGAGAAATATCAATAATGAAGAATTTGTATTTCCACCTTATATAGTCTCTAATATAGATCCTATTTTACCACTCAATTTTTGGAGAGACCATCTGGTGGTGAAGTTAACTTATGTTTGTTTGATAATTGCATACTATCCAGAGAAGGATTACCATATAGATATACATATACAGATTTATTAGGTTATGGCTCATGGATGCGTCCTCGACTTTAGTGGAACTTGAGACTTTTATTTGGGACTAATTAAATTTTAGTATAACAATAATTACCATTAATAAATATGAATGTATCCTTTTGGGATCCTATATTGAAGGACTATTTAATCACAACTATGATGGTCATAGGTTGGTTAAACATCCTTGGGTGGACCAGTATTGGTCAAAGAGAAGACAAAAAAGATAATGTTTTCTTATTAAAAGTTTATATATTTAATGATCTAATATAAACAAAATGATGATATTCTTCATTGATAATTATATTTAAATTTTAGTGACCATGTATTTTTCATATTTTTACCTAAGTTGGTTGATCTATGGATTTGGATGTATGGGAATCTTTCATATCATTTTTCAGGATATTTTGATGTTATTGAGCAAGTGGGGAAAGTTTCCTACGAAATATAATTTTCACAGATGATGAAATCAATGAATAGTTTACTTTTTGTGTCAGACCATTAGAATTAAAATTTTGACACACTTGAATCTTTATTTTGGATGATCTACACGTCGTTCTCCATTTATTCGTGACTGATAATTTGGTTTGGAAACTTGATTAAAAGGAAATTGTACTTTATGGTAGAATGATAAATTTTTATGTGGAATTGAAATAGGGTTCTAATTCTCATGGTAATTTGGATCGCGATGAACTAAATAGAGGAAAGTTTCCTTATCTCATTAATATAAAAATTTAATCATTTAATTTATAATGAAAAAATTATTTTATGGTGGGGATGTTATGACATCCAATTACATTTCCTAAGTAATTCATTTTCTATTTTGTTTTCACTTTTGTTGTTTTCAAAATAATTTTGTGTAACTCCCTGACCTGAGATACCCATTTCCAATGAATTATTTTAATACATTGGCATGATTATAAGGAATAATATCTCGATGGACAAATCAGTTTATAAGTCATTGAAAATAGATTAAATACAAGAACACTACATTACACTTTCAAACATATAACACAACATACATAATCCACTGTAACATAATTATTTCACTAGATTAACTGTGAATAGAAATCATAATAAACATCATGGAATCCTAGGAAAAAACATAAGAAAGGGGTGAGATCAAATGCTCGATAATTGTAAATAAATCCACAGAAGCTATAATAAATAATAACAAACATTTATGGAAAGGTATAATACTGAAACACTAGAAATTTAAAAAAAAAATTAATCATCATAAATAAATGATAAATCAAATAATTCAATTTAATTATTCACATGGATATTCTTCTACTCGAATAACAACATGTAATAACTAATTTCATAACAAAGGAATGCATAATGTCGGCCATTATAACCACTATGTCAAGGCCTTGGGCCAAGAAACTACACAATTATTCTGTCAAGGCCTTATACCAGGACACTAGTTTGTCTAATGAGACCAACTGATGGATCTAGGGTCTATAGAAGATCCACCTTTAGCTTACTAAGACAAATGCATTCCACATTTTAAAATTGTTAAAAATGACATAGACATTCAAATTAAAACTAGTATATAAAATTATAATACTTAAAATATAATCCATGAAAGGTATAAAAATTGAACATCCATGGTCAAACATATTATAACACTTTTAATACAATATGTAATATTGTATTTATAATAAATCAACCTCATTCAAGAATAGTATACATAAATAGATTTTTACATATTTGAAAATAATCTGTAAAACTCTTTGAAAAAAGAATTCCTTTTTAATGAAATCATTTAAAATTATATCAATTAATAATGGGAATAATTTAAGAGTCATTATTAATCAAATATTCACAGAAAACATTGAATCTTTTGAATGTAATTACCATTTTGAAAACATCATACCCATATAAATAAATCCCTAAAATATTTTTGAAAACATTGACATTAATTAAAAAGATTTAGAATAATAAATCATTAAAACATATAAATTGTTGATCAAGATAAATATTCCCTTCCATAGACCCTAAAATAAATAATATTGAAAATATTTTTATGTAACATGTTCATTGATGATAAATAAGTCCCTGTGAAAATATGCACTTAAATAACCTCAAATAATAATGAGATTGAGGATTTAATCCTTACCATAGGTCTGATACTCTTTATACGTTTCTGAAACCCTTTTATAATGTTTTTAAATATATTATATAAATATTTCAGAATCAAAATAATATTTATGATATCATATACGATTCTATTATGACATTATATAACCGATTTATTAAAAATTCCATGATAATGCAACATTTTGGGTAATATCGTCTGGTTTATTTTACGTGTTTTGACGATTTATTCTTGATCATATTACTCAGATTATTATATCATAACATCAAGAATGTATAAAATGATTTATTTATCATATATATTAATAATATTAATATATATGAAAAATCAACATCTAAAATATAATACATCATTGATGGGGACGGTAGGTTGTACGTACTAATGAATGATGTTTCCATTTTCATATCGTATTGAATGAATATAAGTGATTGAAATATTTTAAGATACATATGTTTATACTTAATGTACAAATATAATCAAATATATTATATATTTTTATAATCATCCTTGAATGTTGAACATGAAAACGAATCTCATCGCGTTGTGGAGATGGTAAGTCATACATACACACGAGCGACCATATCATTTCCATTACGATTAAAATGCGTGGAATTGGATGGTATATTATCTAAAAAATAACATTATAATTTTATTTTAATAATTTATATACTTAATACTCATCATTATATCCATCCATATAACATACTGTTGAATAAAAAGTCACCCCACAACCTGAAGATGGTATGTCGTACGTACGCACGCAAGGTGACATGGTCATTAATAGGATAGATAGAATAAGAAACATGGTGTTACCATATTTATAATAAAGTCTCATAATGTATATGGGTTTGTAGTTATTATCTTAGGTTTGAAACAATATTGAATGGGGAAGTAGATAATGAAAAGAACATTGAAAGAGTTGATAAAATAATTACCTCTTCTTCGGATGATTCCTTTTTATTTCTATAAAAGGATTCATTAGATTGTCATTATACTAAAGTTATTTCCTATAAGATGAATTGATAGTAGTTGGGGATAATATTTGGTATGGTTCTTGATAAAAAAAGGGTTGTGGTAGTGTGAATTAATGAGAAATAGAGGTTCCCATTTATAAGAGAGGTGAGGGAAGATAGAAAAATCTTGAATTATTAGATTATTATAAAATTATTTTAAGAATATAGTTTCTCCTAATTGATTTCGTTAGAGTCTAATATGATGATGGATCTAAATGTTCTCAAATAATATGTTTTAAAAATCTTTTGGCCATAAAATTAACATTATTATCTTGATTTAACCCTTTGACAAAGAAGTTAAGAGTTTCCATGTCCTATTTTATATTTCTATTACATGGTTAATATCTTTTCTATAAAATTAAAAAAGAACCTATAGTTAATCATTTATGACATTATTATCACTATTAAATTTATTTGGGTGAACTATTTAATTTTAGTATTTTTATAACATTTAATAAAAAATTATTTGTTTTATAAATCCATTTGTATCATTTTTTACACTACATAGTAGTGTTTTTATGTCATAACAAGTTGATTCCATTGAAAAAAATACATTGACTCATCACTAAAATGTAATATTATCTATGAAAATTCATAGAAGACATAAAAATTTTCAATTTACATATATTTAAATATTTATAATATCATTTATTTTAACTATTCATTAATAATGTAATTACAAAACCATCATATTGTCGTTAATAAAATTAATTATTTAATGTCGAAATATTATAAATAAATTACAATGATGTTGTAATTTTTTTATATTTCAAATGAATATTTATAGTACTGTTTTTGTATGTATAACAATTTATTAATAAAATTACATATTATAATTTTAATTTGATAGGTTTAACTATATATTATGAATAATATAATAAATCTCCTAATCTAACACATGTGGGATAAAAATGGTCATATTTTTTTTCCTATTGTAGATTTGGTCCATGAATAATTATAAAATAGAATTAGGACACATGTTATGGAAAATTATACAAAATGACATACAATTGTATAAAATATATATTGTGTTTCTAATTTTATTTTATGATAAATTTTAATTAAAAAAATTATTTAAATGAAAAATTCGGTTTTAATGTTCTATACAGTATTTTTTACTATTCACCAAAAATTTAATGTTGTTAGAAAAATTCCACAAATTAACCCGAAGATAAGTTTGATATTATGAATTCAAAAATGAAGTCCATTAAAACCATATTATGTTTTTGAGTGGAGTCGAAAATTAGTTTCAGTACTGTTCACAAAATGAAATATTATGTAGTTCATTTATGAAATTAGTTTTTTCTAAAATATATAACTATTTTAAAAAATTTAATACATTTCATTATAAATTTGTTTTATTTCTGTAAAAATATTATAAATAAAATTTAAATTTATTTACTATACATATAATAATATTTTATTTATAGATAAATATATCGTTTAAATAATTAGAATAAAAATGTGTTGCTTCGTAGAAACTCAATCTTGTGTATTTTGTAATCCAAAATGTTTTTGAGTGAAATAAAAGCCTTTAAATTTATTTTAATAAGCAATAAACTACGAAATCATGGTGTGTTACATTCTCCCCACCTTCAATAAATTGTATCCTAAAAATTTTAATTTTTTCATCAAAAATAAAATGTCGAAAATAGAAAATACCTTTGTGGAAAACCCACATAAGAAATAGGGTTAATAAAATATCAAATATAATATTAAAAAAGGGAAGTTTGAAAGTTACCAGAGATAATACATACAAGGTTTCCATGTAGGAAAACATGGACAGGGATGAAAAATATAACATTCATGTTGAAATAGAGAACACGATTGGGAGAAAGTAAGAAATCACAAAGCTAGAAGTCGGCGATGATCCAATGGACCATTTGATTCATCAAAAAAGTTACTGGGATAAATTTTCAGTTAAATGATCCTTCACCTTAGAGTTTAATAATTAATTTGACTTTATATAATTAACATAGATTATATCATACATACTTGTCTAATTCCCACAACAAGTTCATATTTCTGTACAATAGACAATAAAGCTGTGAATGTTCTATTTATCCTAATCATATATCATTAAAAAACAATTTATACTTCATTTTTATACTTTTTAAATAAAAAAGTTATTTTATACTAACCAATAGATTCTGTAGTCCACTAGTAGGTGATTCAACCTTGTCTCCCATCAGTTGCAGGTTCATATCGTGTTACCTTACCAGACGGGACAAGTTGTCGCCCAACCTATAGGTTGTCCTTCTCTTATAATTATAAATTACTAAAAAAATTAATTAATTTTTTATCAATAATAATAGTATCTAAAGTCCAACTTAATCCATTCCAACATTTAGTATTATCCAAAGTACTTCTGTCCAATCTCACATTCTAAAAATCAGTAGAACGATCACAAAATCAAGATCTCTTTTTTCCACATAATATCATAAGAATACCTTAATCAAATATTCTATTAAACATTGTAACACCCTGAATTACCATAAAAATTTATTGAATAAATTTATGCACCCTTATTTATTATAGAATAATCGATATAATCCATAAATCAAAAAAAAACTCAAACAATGAATGAATAAAAAAACCATTAACCAGTTCTATGTTTGTCAAAATATCCAATCAAATGTATCCAAATCAAATATTTATTATTCAAAAATCTAAAACACAGTATCAAGACCATATTATGATTTTTCATTAACTCAAAAATGTATTATAATATGTATAACATTATATTTAGTCAGTTTTTATAGAACCATCGAAACTCAAATACTCATTGAAATAGTACGACAATAAAATCCTTATTTATTTTCATAATTAACATAACTAGTACAACATTGATACAAAAGTCAAATGACATAATTCATTCTTCTAAAGACATGAATAAATTAATTATTCCCATTATACTATAGTAACAGCTTAATCATCGAATTGATCAATTTTTTCATATGTTATATTTCCATGAAGCATAGGACATTTATTTATGTAATTATCCATTTCACTAAAATTTAATCACATTAAATTAGTTATTCATTTATTCTACCTGAATGATTCTTCTTGATTACCATTTTCTCCAAACATATAATAAACACTCAGTTTATTCATGCTATTCCCATGATGATTCTTTCTAGAGTTATCACATGTGGTAAAATCATTATTTCCCTTATTCCCATTATCCATAATTTTTTGCTGATATGCTCTTCTTCAGAAGCATCCCATAAAATCTATAGGAATCACTAAATTTTTTACTTATCTTATTAACACATGATAAAATTTACTTATATGGTGATAATACAGGGGATATTATTTCACATCAAAATATTGTCTTATATCCATGAATAAATTATCCTTCTTACTCTTTGGATCATGTGTATTAGTGGGGTTCTCATTCCTTATACTAGGAAATATTTCTAAACAATGTCATAACATACAGTGGGTTTAAAATTATAATGCATAATTATAAACTTAGGAAATAATAAAAATAAATTGATAGTTTATGAACATATAATCTCATTATCATAAATATAGTTCTTTGGGGTACATATCTATTCAAAAATCCGTCATAAGGGTTTGTAATGAAAATACTAATTATCTTAGGTATATCCCACATGATTGTAAAACTAGGTGCTTCGTATGGCCTGTTGTTTTGTACCATGTTACCCAATGTAAGGTTCAGAACACATTGTTGGAGTTGTTACTCATAGGTACATCTATTTCTGAACCACATTCACTTGTATTATCTAGAAAATTAAGTATTTTATATTAATACACCATAATATCCATTTTAAAATTCTTGGGTTCTTCTCAATACATTTCCTCAAATCCTATCTTAGGGTTATAATTCGTAATAATATTATTTCTAAATCTAGTTCTAAAGGTTATTTCAAAAATCCTCTGATAACAATTGTAACACCTCTAACCCAATTACCCAGAGTAGGTGCATTATTTTAAAACATTGACATGATTATAAGGAATCATGTCCTGAAGAACAAATCAGTTAGTATTCATGGAAAATAGAATACATACATGAATGATAAATTACACATTCTAGCAAAAAACACATCATAATTAATATTTTTATAATTCCATTATTCCCCTATCATAACCCTACATGTGAATCATAATACACATATTGGATTCCTATGATAATAAAACATATGAAAGGGGTGAGCTTGGTTTCTCTGAAAGTGTAAATAATCCAATGGAATTTATTATAAAAAACATTAACATTTATGGAATGGTATAAAATTGAAACACACGAAATTTAAAAATAAAAATTAACATTATATGGAAATTATATATTAAATAATACCATTTAAATATTAACATGGATATTCTAAATGTAAAATAATAAAATGTAATAGCTAATTTCATAATGGGGGACTGTATACTGTTAGACATGATAAGCACTATGAAAAGTCCTTGAGCCAAGACACTACAAAAATATTCTATCATGGACCTCTGCCAAGACACTATTTATTTCTTTAATACCTATTGACCCGTCATAGGGATTACGAGTACCCCTCACATCTCATACTATGCTCAATGCATTCCTCTTATGAAAAGGGCGATGCATAACATAAACATTCATATTATAACTAGCATACGATATTCCAATACTTTAATCATAAACATAGAATGGTATAAAAATATCACATCCATAGAAAAAAAATCAAAAATCATTCAATGCTATATAGACTATTGTATATATAATGAATCATCCAAAATCAATAATAATATCCTAAAAAGTAAGTTGTTGTAGTTGAAAATTATCAGTAAAACTCTATGAGATAAATATCCATTATTAGTGAAATCATTTATAAATTTCAAAATTTAAAATTGATTTTTTTTAAATATATTTTTGAATCAATGTTACCTAAACCAATTGGAAACATTTTATTATAATTATCATTTCGTGACAATCGTATCCATGTAAATAAATCCTTAAAATCTTTTCGAAAACATTGAAATAAATTAAATAGATTCAAAATAATAAATCATTAAAACATTTAGAATGATGATCGAGTTAAATAATCACTTCAATATAACGTTAAAATGTTTCTTTTGAAAAAAAATTATGAAACATTTAGATGGATGTCAAATATGTATCAGTGAATACTTACACATAAATAATATAGAATAATAATGACATTGATGAAATAACCCTTACCTTAGGTATGATAATCATAGTGAGTTTCCAAAACTCTTATATTATGTTTTTAAACAAATTATTAACTACCATAATAATCATAATAATATTAATGATATCATATATGATTCTTTTAGGACTTTAGATTACACATTTATTAACAAATACATGATAATGCTACATTTAGGGTAATATTGGTTGATTTTTCGTATGCGTTTTGAATTTTTATTCAAGATCATATTACATAGATAATGATTTAAATACTTATATAATTTATAATATGATTTATATGTCATATATATTAATAATATTAATATATATAATAGATAAATATATAAAATGGAATACACCATTCATGGAGATGGAAGGTCGTACGTACGCATTAACGTTGTTTCTGTTTTAATGATTAAAAGGTCTGTAATTGGATGGTATATTTATTATATAGAAACATTATAATGTAATGATAATTATTTATATACACAAAACCCATCAATATATCAATGAAAATTAAATTGTGTTGAATATCAAAATACACCTCGACATGGAGATGGTAAGCGATATGTATGCACTCGTGGTGACATTTTCTTTCATTGGATGGCTATAATAAAGAATATGGTTATAACATATTTCTAATCATATCTAAAAATATAGATGATACTGGATTTATTTTTTTAATATGGAAAAATAAATGAAAGTGGAAGTATAATAATAAAATAACATTGAAAGTGGTGATAAAATAATTACCTCTTCAGCAGGTGTTTCCTTTTTATTAGAAAAAAATGGATCATTTTGATGGATTTATGCTTATTGTAATGAATATATGTTGATGTCAGTTTAGTTGATAGAATATTTGGGTTGGGATTGGCCGAGATAAAGGGCTCATGAATTTTGAATTAAAGAGAGTTTCCAGTGCCCTTTTATAATAGAGTGGATATGATCATTTGGAAAAGATTTAAATATTAACTTACTATAAATATATTTTCATATTCTAATATATAAAAATAGATTTTTATCTAGGATAAGATGAACATCGGTATAAATAATCGCAACTAATATATTTAATTCATGATTAGGTCATAAAATCAACCTTATGTTTATGATTTATTCCTTTGTAAAATATGCCAAAGGTTACCATGTCCTCTTATATATTTTTTTTGTTACATTGTTAAAACTATTACAATAAACAACTGATAGAACATAAAGTTGATAATTTATAAAATCTGTATCACTATAAAATTTATTTTGATGAACTATTGTTATTATGTATTTTTATATAATTTAACAATATATTATTTATTTTAAGAACTCAATTATGTCAATTTTGATACTATATAGTAATTTATTTTTGTTAATCTCATGAAATCTTTTATTCCTTCGAAAAAATAAATTAAATCAACCCTGAAATTTTATATTCTCATAAAAATGTGTGGATGGAATTAAAAGCGTCAATTTTATTTATTTTAATATTTATAGTATCATTAAATTTAACAATTCATTAATAATGTAATTATCGTATCATCATTGTATCATTGATAAATTTAATTATTTAATGTCTAAAAATTAAAAATATAAAACAATGATTTAGGAAATATTTTTTTCTTTATAATTTATATTTATAGTCTAATTTATATTATTTATATCCCTATATTAAAAAATGTTTTAGTTATTAAAACTTAAATTTTATAGTTTTAAGACTTCTTTAAATAAAAGATATAAAAGAATTAATCTAACATAAGTGGATTAAATAGGAACATATTTTTTTTCCAAAGGATTATTTTGTTGAAATATACTTATCCATTAGAATTATGACATGTTTTTGGGATATTTTATAATAATATAATATTACTTTTTCTATTAATGACACAAATTAACTTTAACATTGGAAAATAAAATTCTAAAGTTACTATTCACCAAAAAATATTTCGATCCTATTGAACAACATTTTACCTATTGATTAATACCATGTATGTATATTTTTTGAAATTAATTTCATAGTGGTGGTAAGAATACATTTTATCCCTATTTCCAAATGGTTCTAGAAGGTTCGTAAATTTTCATAGAAGGTGTGGAAGAAAATATAAAAATGATAAATGATTTTTTATATATAATTATATTATAAAATGACTCAAATGAACTAGATTGGGATAGAATATTTATTTTGATTCTTTTTTTACATTATGATAAATATTAATTAAAAATTATTATTTAAATGGAAAAGGACATTTATTATTTAGTATTTTTAAAAATTCATTAAAAAATGAATGCTTTCAAAAAAAAATACGAAAAAATAACTATAATATAAATATGATATTATGAATTAAAAAATGAATCTTATTTTAACAAATTCAATTTTTATGAGAGTATAATTATAATGTTATTATTATTCATAAAAATAATGAAAAAGTAGTTCAGTTAAGAATTTTTTTCCAAAATATATAACTACATTAACTAAAAATACACATTTCATTATAAAATATCTTTATTTTTTTTGAAAACAAAATAAATAATATTTATTATTTGTTTTTTATTATTCATATTGGAATATTTATTTTATAAATAAATATATCGTTTAAATAATTTTAATTGTAATGTATAGTCTCGTAGAAACACAATCTGGCATATAATTCATTCCAAGTCAGTGTTATGTGCAATGTAAGATATTAAATTACTTTAATGATATAATGTACTATGAAATCATGGAGTGTTACATTGGGATTTTTATTTCTACAAGTTAACTACACATCATGTAATGGGATTACCCAGAGTGTATTATTATATTTGAAGATGTAAGGTGGTTTTTTGTTGGGAAATAATGATAACATATCATGGACTGGGAAAATATGATGTGTAGGGGGATGAATTTTTTAAAATGGTCACACATTTCATAATGTTTTTAGACTAAATAGATTACCGGATGTGTATTGGTATTATATTTAATATAATTAACATGATTTTTAGTTTTATTTTTGATTAAACAATTACATTCATTTCATTCATTCACATCCCTATCCCCAATCAAAATAGCGGATCTTAGGGGAAATTATGTAGAACTCTATTCCTTTGTGAATATTTTTTATACAACATGTTGTCATGGGTGTTTTGTTCATATTTTTGGCTAGTATTATCTCCTATAATATATTTTCTTCCAATTTATCTTTATTTTATCTATAGAGTGTGATGGATCATCATATGATTAACAGATCTAATATCATTTTCATGTGATATTAATTCTAGGTCGTGTTCCTATATCTTCCATACCTTCATTCTCCATTAGAGATCCTTGTAATTGGTGATGATATCTATAATATAAATTTAATGTTATTTGGTTTCATAATTCCATTCCATATCATTTTAACAATCAATTGATTGATAATATTGAAAGAGATTTGTTTTTTTCATTGATTTAAAATTGGTATTAAATCTCAGAAATACCCCAACATTAATTGAATGGAAATTTTATGTTGGATTTATGGAAATTGATGTATTAAATCGGAATTTTTTTTTATGAATTGATTTTATATATGATATTGATAAAATGGATTATTGTGAAAAGTGATTTGAAATTGAATGAAATGTTGAAACCCTATAATTTTGATTTCAAATAGAAAAAAGTATTTTGAAAATTGAAATTAAAAAATAATTATTTATAATGATATAAAATTATTGATTTATAATTTGATTGACTGACTATAGAAGAAAAATTTATCAAGGGTAGTAATTGTTAATTGTAAAAATAATATTAGGATATTGAATCCATAATAATGTATTAATGATGATAACTGTTACAAAAAAAATTGTGGGAAAACTGCATGTTATAGGTTCCCCAATTAGATTGTAAACTTATAAGGAAGAATTTACTAATTAGGGGGTATTATTGTGTGCACACATGATTATATATGATATCAGTATGTGGTGTGTGAGGATCCAAATAAAAGATAAACAAACATACCACAACTCTTTTGTACATGATTTTGGGATTTTTGAGGATTTTTTAGATTTGATACACATGCCAATTATTATTGACTTTTTTTATTGATAGCAACTAATTTATATAAAATATATAATACTAATTATTTATTAAAAAAGTTTTTTTTGTTTTCTTGATATATCATCTAACTTTTGAATGAAATCGTATTTTTGTTAAAAAAAGAACAGGTTTTCCATCCCTAGGATTATTTAAATTGATATAAATTATTTTAATTTTTTTATGATATTGATTATCAAACACCTAGTAAGACCCTATATGGATTTATTTCTCATACACTAAATTTTCTTTTGGTTTTTTTCTAATATAATCTGCTATGTCATTGAAATGGGAGAGCACCACATAGAGGGGTTGCGGGTTCTTAATTTTTTTTTACTATTGTGTGATGATAGAGGTGACCAGTGGAGATATTGTCCTCTATTTGAATGGGATGTTAGAGTTTTCATATTATTATATATTGAGTTAATTGATGAAGTACTGCTTCATGCTTTATAATACATATATTTTTAGGTACATTCTCCCTTTAGAGCACTAACCATTCTGACTTGTATAATTTTTATTTCATTGTTTTTTTGGAAATTTTGTTCCCTATTTGATCTTTATGATTCCTATATCAAGTCAGAAACCCAAGGGAATCAAGAATACCAATCTTGAAATGTTAGACCTATATTATGTATTTGATTTACAAGGAATCTAGGTGAGTTCATAAAAATACATTTATGAAAAATTATTTTAAATATTTATCATCAAATTTCAATTATTAATTAAAAAAATCTTTTTTATACAACATATAAATTTATGATAAAATTATGAAAATATTTTACGTCTTATTTTTTTATTGTTCATTGAAATTCCATTTAAGCATTAATTTTTTTAATATCATCAAACACTACCATTATAATAAATATAAATATTTTTTCATGTTGGATATGATTATCACCTTAAACTGCTGAAAAATTCTAAATACATTGTCTTACCATGAAAGTGGTTTTATTGAATATGGAAATGTAAATATTCTATATCATTAATAAATATTGATATATCTTTTACATGGAATTTTGTGTAAAAACTAAACTGATCATTTAATATATGATTAATGCATTTATTATGAAATGTCAACATGGGAACAAAATAATACCTCCCCTGGATGCATCAATAGGTGTGATTCGAAAAACGAAACATATATACTTATTAATGGGGTTTTGGTTTATTCCAAACTGTAGTTTAATTTATATTTGTGAAACATATTACTATTATAGAAATAATGATGTTTGAGATCATGATTTCAAATATAAATCCTTTACTAAAATGGGTGTCCAATTATGATTCTCTATGTTATTATTGCATTTGATATTATATTTGGATGGAAATCATGCTCAATTTATATAATATATGGTAGATATTTATATATAATTATCTCCCCATATTATTACAATGGTCAGGGGGAGGGTTATTTAACTCTCTATATTGATTATGCCATATTTACTCATAAAATAACCCATTGTACTTATCCATTATTAAAAAAAATTAACAACATTATTTATTCCCATTTCCTAAGGATGTGAATAAGAATACTTATTCTATATTCAAGGATAGAATAATTTTTTTTATTATATTTATAATATAAAATGTGAATCCGGTTTCTATATAGTTCTTCAATATTATTAAAAAGAAAGGCCCTTTTCAGGTGAGATCCCTTTTATCTTATGTGAATTTAATACTGTAACTTCCATAATTTTTTTTTGGAGTTTTTGTTGTGATAGTTGGTACAATATATTGTTTATTAGAAATATTGAGATTCATATTTTTGAAAACATAGATTTGGGAACATAAATATATGAAATAATTTTAGGGTAAATCTATGTGTAGAATATCATTCAAAATATTTTGTACGATAGGGATTATGTATATTAAAAAAATTATTATTGTTAATCATAGTATGATTATGTGATTTAGAAAATGAATGGAACTAGAAGAAATAATTTTATCATTGAATGTGATTAAATGTACGATGATTATAATAATCCAAATTGGCTGAGTACTCGGGTGAATGATCTAGTGATTATTTAAAATATGTAATCATAATAAATTAAAAAAAACACCTCAACTAACTTTGGGACTTTCCAAAGAAGATAATAATACATTCTGTTGAGAGATTTTGTGTTGGTTACAATAGAGGAATGAAATATAAATTTTTTTTTCAGGAAATAAATTCAGACACACACCCTAGAGAATGTATCAATGTAATTGGAAAAAATATTATATGTGGAAAATAATTTAATTGATTAATGATTTTTTTAATAAATATATATAGTTAGGTTGTGTTATATAACATTCATCTAAAATTTACATTTATAAATTAATGTCTTATGTGTCATGAATTTGATCGCATTCCATGACAATGCTCAGATCCGTGGTTTAATTCCTATTCTAATGAAGGATCTATGGTGTCAAATTCATTGATGTGTATGTATTGAAATTATTATGTATTTGGATAAAAATATAATTGAAATTTTTATTGTTGATGGGATAGTATTGGTGTCCCATAATATGGTTAGTGATTTGATAAAAAATAAATTTTGGTCATATTATTGGAATTTTATTGAATTTTTTGATTTATTGAAATAATTTATGATTTTATTTTATGAATAATTATTGTTATAATTCTTTAATTCATATATTATTTTATGACGGGGTAACTTTAGGGGTGTGGATATAATCATGTGATTTAATGTAAATGTTTTCAAAAGTCCAAATATATATATATATATAATTTTTCATGTTTTATGTGGTGTGATTTTCATTAGATTTGAATGATTTATTTCGGTTATGTAGGAATGCTCTATTAATAATTAAATAAATCATTGATTAGTGTATTATTTATTAGTTTCTGTTGGAAAATGGTATTATGATAATATTGATGGTTAAAAAGTGATTCACTAATATGTTAATATTTTCAAGGATATTGTTTGTGTTGCTAAGGATTTCCATTCAATTTAGTATCATTGTTTGATTCATGATATTCTGGTTAAATTAAAAAATTTATATGGGTAAATAGTTTTTTATCATGGTGCGACGTATTACTATTTTGATTCTTTATTTGGTTGAATTATATGTTACCATTTCTTTTAAACTACTGGTTTAACATTAATGATTTTTTAGATGAATCAAACTGAATATTAGAAATAAAAATTATATTATATTAGATCGATATTTATTTTAATATTCTATATACTGTTGAAGTTTTTTGGAAAATATATATTTATGTTAATATATTCGGTAAAATTTTAATATAAAATAGATTGTTTCATCATATATAGGTTTATACATTTTGGATTTTATCTTACCATATTGTAACCGTTAATATTTTGGATAAAATTTATAGATAGAATGTAAAGTCCCAGAAATTCCAAGGATATTTTTTCATAAATACATGGGCATTTTATGTGTCCGAATAAATTTATTTCCAATGATTCGGAGGCCCGTTGTTCCCGGAATCAATTTCTAAATTATTGTTCAGGTATGTTCAGTAAATGTACGAGCAAGATTATGTATCATTTTCAGCGGCGCTTGTAATTGATATCTGAGGGCACCATTGAACATGCATAGCTAGTATTCATTTAAGAGGACTTTCACTTCGATGGTAGTGAGTCGAGGATAGAAGATAATTTTTTGGTTTTTATAATAAATTAATAAAATAATGTTAGTGAAAAAGTTATTTTATTTTAGCTGCCATGTAGAGGTTAGGTGGTTAAATCCTCGTCAAGGGTGTTGGAGGTGGGGCCACCACACCTTAAACTCCCATGTGAGGTTATGGGGGTGGGGCACACCCGAACACAACATCCCTTGGGAGGATTATTGTAGTGGGACCACCCTTGGTCATGACACCTTAAACTCCCCATTAATGTGGATAAAACCTCTCAACACTCCCCCATTAATGAGGGAGAGCCTCTTCACCTCCCTTCACATTTAATTGTGCCAATCTCTCCTAATAAATTATTGACAACTATTTTGAATTAATTATAAGGGAACTGTATTGATTAATTAATTACAATATGAGTTTTTGTGCCATCAAATGAGTAGGAAAACCATTACTCTATTTTTTTAATTTGGCATTTGGTGGAGCATGGGAGGAAAAAATCTAGGTAGAATGGCTCCCATCGAATAAAGAAGAATACTCCACTAATGAAGAACGTTGATTCTCTTCGACTCCTTCCCTGGACATTTATGGAAATTGAACCACTTCCAAAACTGTCGTATGAATTTGGGAGTGGAAGAGTTCATGGTATACGCGACGAACTAAGACCTTACTTGACTTCTTCTGCAATGTCATCAATGTACAATGAACGACCGATAATAATATGATATGGGTTTATTACGTGTGGTTATTAATTTTTATTATCTCTTTCAATTATTGGAAAGGAATTGTTGCAGGTGAATTGTTGACCATCATATTCTCTAGGTGATCCTTTTGTTAACAACCCTAAATGTGGAGGGTGAGGGACAACTAACATGGTCTGACTCCCTCCACTGATTTCTTATGGTGTTTCTTCGGCATTGCTACGTAAAAAAGACGAGGCAACAGAGGCGGCAACGAAAAGGCCACGCTACCCATGGACTTCGTGAACCACACTGCCCCTGCGGTGCCCCATGCACACTAGCCGAACCCGCAGCCTCCCGGAGCACTTCCCTTTGCCCTGACCCACTGCTCGTTGCCTCCTGGCTTGCCGCTCGGTACCCCAACCGCCTGTCTGTGGCCTCCTTCTCCCTGACCGTGCGCCTTGAGGCCTGCCCGTGGGACACCGCACCCCACAAATCATACTCGTGCAGGTCTATGGCATGGCCTTTCCATGCCGACCTTCCCACTGGCCTCCGATCCACTGGCCTCTCGAGAAAACCCACGACATCCCTCACAACATCGCTAGCCGAACCAGCCCCGACCTTCGGGTCGACGCGCCTACGTGGCGACCACCGGGCTGAACTAACTCTGAAGTCTGCTCGGCCATGAACAATAGAATTGAAAAAACCTAGAAGTCTGAGGGTCGAACCAGATCGGGTCGGCCCATACTGGGCTGGGATAAGTCAGTTTGACCATGTCAGACCGGACCTGGGCCCACTATTGACCCCTTTACTTACATTGTCCATATATGTGGAACCAGACGTCTGATTGAAAAACAATCAGTGACGCTGGTAATCTCGATGAGAGATGGTCCCTCTAAGTTTACCCTACTTGTGTTCAGTGTATAATTGATTTATAGTTAGGTTGAATCATACACAAATCCAACTGGTCCCTTAGGACTAAAAGACTAGTAACTAACAGATCGGGTGTCTGATTAACCCATCATCAGTTGCGTTGAAACCCCTATGACGTGGTGGACCATTGAGACAATTTGTCATTGGACTTGGTGGTAGTATATGTATCAACACTTGGCATGGGGATTGGACCCTCTCAGAATGAAGCGTTCTTTCTGGAAACCATGTTGCATGTTGTTCGCTGACGGCTTTTTGGGGATCATGTGTTGGTCCTATAGTTTTAACATATGTTCCAGTATCATGTGTTTGTCTGATATAATAGCTGGTCCTGGATCATGTCTTGGTCTGATGGATCTGACGAATATTCTTGGATCATGTGTGGGTCTGACAGTTCTGACTTATGTTCCTGGAGCATCTGTTTGTACGAAAAAATTGATGGTCCTAGATCAAGTGTTGGTTTGACATCATAGATGATTCAGTGGCTACAACTGATCATTTCTATCTATCTAAAAAAGTAGTATTCCTATGTGAGCTAAGTCAGTAACTTGTGTATTCCTCATGATTTATATTTATTACTAGATAACTTAGGTATATGTATGGGCATAGACCTATGTGGGGTTATCTGTTGATTTAATAAAATTTAGTTTATCCTTGTTGGATTTTGTTAGACCTTCAGGGTCTTGGGGTCCCTACTGAGTATCATTATACTCACCCCTGCACGGGCAATGCGTGAACCTTGTTGTGTTGGTTGTAGACGAAAGACAACGCCGACTGAAGATCAGAGTAACAGGACTGGACGGTACCCGAAGGTGGACCTTACGAAGAGTTGAGACAAGGAGGAGACTGAAAAATGTGTTGTGCTGAGGAGGCTATTTGTACCAACCCTTCTGGTATGAACCACGGGGAACGTCCTAGTAGTTGTCTTACTTTTCTTCAGTCTTATTTCCTTTTTGGTTATATTTTTACTTTACAGTGGGGCTTGTATTTCATGCCCCCTATACTTTTCATCACTCGTTTTTGTATATAGTTTTACTTAGTGTTTTCTTCCAGCTTACTCTGATTTTTGTGTGTTTATAGTTTATAAAGGCAATGCCTTCACAGTTTTAGGGATTTACACCTTTGGTGCTAGTCGCGATCCCCTGGTCTATGGATGTCGGGCTTGGTGCAGTCACGGAACATGCCCTGTAGGACTGTTCATGAAAAATTGGTATCACAGGAGTTGGTTATACCACAGAACATATGAATTTGATCATTATTTTCTGTGATGCAATTGGTTTAGGGATACTGAGTGTGGTTCATTTTTTCAGGAGTCTACTATAGGGGGGTGACCAACGTATCCATACACTAGGACCATGACTTCTGATATCTGACTCACTCCACAAACAAACTGATTGCATGTGTGTTTTCAAGAGTTTTCCTTCTGATCTCTTGAGTCATCTCACGAGGTATAACTTCTTGATCGTGCGACACCCGTTTCATCTCAAATATGACTCTATAAAGACATCCATCTTGGGTTCTAAATGTTTTATGAGATAATATCCCACCAAGCGAAGAGGCCAATGTGTGGTGCCCTATTATAGGGGAGGCACCAGTAGTACCACAACCTGATGGGAATATAATTCCACCAGCCTCAGCTGCAGAGGGTGCATGCCACTTGAGCATGTTTCATGAGTTCCAGCACTAGAGGCCACCTAGGCTGATTGGAGAGATGGACCCACAGGTAGGTCAGGATTGGCTGGGGCCACGGTGAGTAACTAGAGACTATTAGGGACTTTAGCAGTCCTTATAGAGATCCTTGGTATGAGTCTCCTTCAAACAACAGCAGGAAGATGGTTGAGCCTAATGCTCCAGTTGCATGATGACGTGACACTTCTCTAGGCAGACATTGAGATCCTATTTCAGATAGATTATATCACACCCACTCTACATGTGGTGCAGATACATGAGCTACTACATCTACATCATGGTTGCATGATGGTGGCATAGTAATTAGTGAGGTTCATCGATATCTCATGATAGTCCACAAATATGGTCTGAGTCCCATTCTTTAAGGCTCATACATTCAAGAAGTCGTGCAGGAAAGAAATCGGAGCATTGATGATCTCCTTCAGCATCCCGTTGCAGGCAGGGTTGTTAGAGAGAGCCCTCTTAGTGAAGAGTTTCTTTGCAGATCAATCACTAATAGCTAGACTTGTAACTAGTTGACATACAGTGGAGTCTTCTGTAGCTAGTACTAGATAGATGTCCTAGAGGTCCATGTTGAGCAGGCCATCCGGTGGATGTCCTTGGGATACAAGTTCAGTTGTGCGGGGAACTGTAGACAAATCCAGTCATGCCCTGAGCGGGAAATGTTACTCATGCGGTGAGCAGGGTCACATGGCTCGTAACTGTCTGACCCGTCGTAATGATGATCAGTAGATTGGTGAGGGACATTCCAGGAATAGGAAGAGGTTTGATCATGGTGGACCATATAGAATAGGTAGATCTGGCAGAGGAGCTGGTTGTGCAGCTGGTTGTGGATTACAATTCATGGTATTACCACTAACACCACCATGAATCCCACCTCGACCGTAGGGAGTAGGTTGTAAGGGGAGTGCTCATCCCTAGGCAACTGAGGCATACAACCATGGATCCTTATAGATAATTCTATTTACAATCTATGTCTACTCCACCATAGGTACAGTTCTTATAGACCATTGTGCCAGTAACACTTTCATTAACACTGCCATCATTCGGAGCTCAGAGATTTCGATAGAGCCATTGGCTTCATCCTTATAGCTAGAGACATATATGGGAGATGACTTGATAATTACACACTAGTGCTAGTAGTGTGAGTTTTCTCTTGGACGTGAGATCTTTGGCTGGGATCTCCATGTAGTGGTGTCGAGGCCTTACGATGTCATCTTCGGTATGGACTGGTTATCTACAGTTCATGCTCATATTTATTTTATTAGGCGTAATGTTCTATGTGTCCTCATCGATGGGACCAGGTTTACCTTCACCGGTGAGAAGAAATCATTGCAACACAGAATGTACATACAAGGAGGAGGGTATAACCGAGAACTTTTTAGTTGGCCTGCATTACCCATGGAGTAGTTGATGTGGAAAATCTGAGCTATCCTGTAGTGGTGGAACAGTATGTGTACAATTTCCTAATGATGTTCCGGGACTACCTCCTCATAGAGAGGTGGACTTATAAATTGAAATATACCCCAGGATGACACTGATATCTAGTCCTTCATATCTGATGGCTCATGTAGAATTTTCGTGAGCTGCATGTACAACAAGAGGACTTTCATGTGAAGGGATTCATCCAGACCTGTATTTCTCCCTGGGAAGCCCTGATTCTATTCTCTAAGAAGGCTGAAAAGTGCTGGAGGCTCTGTGTTGACTACCATCGCCTGAATCAAGTGACCGTCAAGAAAAAGTTCCCACTCTCGAGGATCGGCAACCTATTAGATCAACTGAAGATAACATGGTGGATCTCAAATATAGATCACATATGAGGATATCACTAGCTCAATGTTCGAGATGAAAAATGTGCAGAAGACGACATTCAGATGTCGGTACGGCCACTGCAAGTTCTTGTTTACGACATTTGGCACAACCAACACTCCATCAGTGTTCATGGGACTCATGAATAGGATCATCCAACTATAACTCGATCACATTGTTTGATTCTACATCGATGACATTCAAATATACATTTCTACTAAGGAGGAGTATCTTAGCATTTGTGGGTAGTACTGGACACACTCTAAGAGAACCGGTTTTATGATAAGCTCTTGAAGTTCATGATTTGGATATGATAGATTCACCTCACGGGACACGTCATCTTAGAGGATGGAGTTATAGTGGATCCAGTGAAGATTGATGTGGTACTTTGGAGAAACCCAGGAGTGTGATGGAGGTACTGAGTTTCCTGGGATTGGCTGGTTATTATTGGAGATTCGTACCAGACTTGTCCAGAGTTGCAGAACCACTATCATCCATGAAAATGAAGGGGAAACCCTTTGTTTTGTTGGAGATATGCTAGCACAATTATCAAGACCTGAGGCATAGGTGGACTAGTGCACCCACGTCTTGAGGATTCCATAAGAAGGAGTAGGTTATATAGTCTACTGCGACACATCTCGGACTGGACTCGGGTGGGTCATGATGTAGGAGCTAGCAGTGATCCCATATGGTTCTTGGAAGCTAAGACAACATCACCAGAATTACACTACCCACGACCTAGATTTATCAGTAGCGGTCTTCACCTTGATGATGTGGAGGCAATATCTGATTTGAGAATGTTTTATCCTATACTCTGATCATAAGAGTCTCAGATATATATTCTCTCATAAGGACCTAAATCATAAACAGCTCTGATGGATTGAGTTCTTCTAGGACGATGATTTTGA
The DNA here is from genome assembly GCA_963277665.1 of Viscum album. NCBI lineage: Eukaryota > Viridiplantae > Streptophyta > Magnoliopsida > Santalales > Viscaceae > Viscum > Viscum album. Next base: position 2,008,685,258 of record OY728136.1, on the reverse strand, counting down.
GATAGTCCATACTATTGGGAATGTGAATGTTATTGTAGATGCACTCAGTAGGTGGTCTAGTATATAGCTAATCGGAGTGAAAATGGATAAGCAAGCCACTTTGCAAATATCCATTGTGGATCGAGATGGGGAAGCCTTTCAAAATTTTCATATGGTAACCCCACGACATCTTCAGCGAGTCATAGTGGCATAACATGGGGATGCTGACTACGAGACATGACATGCTTACATATCGACATGGTAGGCAACTGATGGATTTTATAAAGGTGGGGAGCACATTATCCTCTTTATGGGATGTAACTTGGTACTAGAAGCAATTTAAGAGGAAGTGTTGAGGGAGTTCCACACATAACCTCTAGTAGTACATCCAAGTCTGGAAAATATTTATCAGGACCTCAGATGGTAGCATTGGTGGCCCGGTATGAAGAAGGAGGTATCAAAGTTTTTCTCTCAATGCCTCAGTTACCGCAAATGAAGGTGGATCAACATGAACTACAATGCTTCGTACAACCTTTAGAGGTCCCATAGTGTAAGTGGTATGGAATATACATGGACTTTGTGATGGGAAATCCACATACATCAAGGGTCCATGGCTCGATTTGGGTGATCGTCGACCGACTCACCGAGTCAGCCCACTTCCTTACAGTCAGAGAGCAGAGTATAAGAGTGAGCCTGTGATGCCTCTACGTGCAGGAGATTGTACGACTACATGTATTACATTCTTATATTGTCTCTGATCATGACACGCTATTTACTTCTCATCTGTGTAAGGGGTTAGATGAGGCTTTCAGGACACACCTTTATCTGAGCACCGCCTTCCATCCTCAGACAGATGGTCAGACTGAGTGAACCATTTAGACTCTCAAGGACATGATCTATGCAAGTGTCCTGGAATTCAGTTGCAGATGAGAGGCTCACATTCCTTTGGTGGTGTTTTCACAAAACACCAATCATCACTCCACCATCAATATGGAAACTTTCGAGGCCTTGTATGGTCAACCTTGCAGATCGCCGTTGTGATGGACAGACCCAGGAGAGTCAGCACTAATGGGACTAGATATGGTATGGGATACCATAGAGATGGTTCAGATCATCTAGATGTGGATGTAGAATACATTGAGGAGCCAGAATTAATATGCTGATAGGAGATGGAGACCTCTGGAGTTCGAGGATGGAGACCATGTCTTTCTTCAGGTCTCACCCCGATGAGGTCTATAGTGATTTGGCCAAGGCGGCAAGTTATCTACGAGATTCATCAGACCATTCCAGGTGCTCAACAGAGTAGGTGAGGTGGCTTAACACTTGGCTCTCCCACTTCAGTTTCACCAGGTGCATGACGTCTTCCATGTATCTTAGCCGAGGAGATACGTTCACGGCCCTTCCCACATCATCAAAAATGTTGTGTTTGACGATGATGATGGGGAATCATTCAAGGAGGTTCAGTGGAGATTGAGGATTGACATTAGCAGGTCCTTCATGGATGGTTGATACCTCTAGTGGACATTTTCTAGAAGCACCGTTACCTCAAGGATAACACCTGGGAGCGGGATTCTTAGTTTCGTGCTCAGAACCCCCACTTGTTCCCATAGTTTGTGTTTTATCTTACTGGGATGTAAATCACAGATGTGGATAGAATGTAATGACTCTAAAATACCATGGATATTTTTCATAAATAAATTGGTATTTTACAAGTTCGAGTAAATTTATGGACCATTATTTTGAGGCCTAGTGTGACTAGAATCAATTTCTGATGTTTTTTTTGGTACGTTCAGTAAACGTACAAGAGGGATGTTATAAATTTTGAATCATTTATCAGAATTGAAATTCGCGGGTAACGTTGAACTTGTAGTCCCTGTATTCACTTATGAAAACATTCACTTTGACGAAAGTGAGTCAAGGATGTATGTTAATTTTTGGGTTTTGATAAAAAAATTAATAAAATAAAGTGAGCTAACACTTTCTTTTAATTTAGCACCCTTGTGGATGATGGATGGTTAAATCCACCTCAATGGAGTTGGAGGTGGGGCCACTGCACCTTAACCTCCCATGAGAGGCTATGGAGGTTGGGCCCACATGAAGTCATCCTCCCATGAGATGTTAATTGGGTTGGGACCACCCGAGCTCCTAACCCCTTAAACTCTCCATTAATGTGGAGAAAACCTCAAAAATCTCCCTCATTATTGAGGGAGAGCCTCTTCACCTCCATTAGCTATTAATTGTTCCAATCTATCTTAATTAATTCTTGACAACTCCCGTGAATTAATTAGGGGGATACATATTGAGTAGTTAATTCCAATTTGAATTGTTGTGCCAAACAAAATAATATAAAAACCATTTATCTATTATTTCCATTTGGAATTTGGTGGAGCTTTGGAGGAGAAAAGCTATGGAGAAAGGCTCCCAAAGAATAATTCAGAATGCTCCATCGACAAATAATGATGATTCTATTCGACTCCTTCCCCTGAAACTTTCCGATGTGGAAACAATTACACAACTGTCGTATGAATTAAGGAGTGGAAGAGTACATGGTGTATGCAGCGAACGAAGACTGTCCTTGACTTCTCCAGCAACGCTGTCAACGAATGACGAACGACCGATAATAAAAAGGTAGGGTTTTATGATGTGTTCATATTTTTTTTCTTTTATCATTAAATGATTAGAACGGAATTGTTGTGGGTTAATTGTTCACCATATTATTCTCTTGATGGGCCTTTTGTTATCACCCCTAAACACAGAGGTTGCATTCCAACTAACATGGGCCAACATCCACCGTCGATCTCTTATAGTGTTTATTATTCATGACAACATTACATTGACAACGCGACTAAGGTGGAAACAAAAAGGCCACACTACCCACAACCTTTGTGAACCGCACTGCCCACGCAGTGTTCCACACACCCCGGATGGACCTGCAACCTCTTGGCACAGAGCCTGGCGCCTCGACAGCATGGTCACGGCCTCCCAGCGTACTGCCATGTGCCTGGCCGTCCTCCCGGTGCACCACCCACCCGCGGCCTACCACGCGTTGACCACTAGCCCGGCGGCCTGCCCCCCGGCCTCTGGACCACCTAACTCCGTTGCCGACCAACAAAATCCCTCGCGGCGTTGCTGGCCAAACCGACCCTGACCTTCGGGCGAAGCCGCATACGCAGCGACCATAGTGCCGAACTGCCCCCGTTGTCCGCAGGGCCGAGCCCAGCAGACCGGGCTAAAACTAGTAGGATGACCAACACAAAAAATCCAGTCAGACCCAATGGGTCTGAGAGGGTCGACCAAGATCGAGTCGGCCCAGTCAGGGTGGGGCCAAGTCAGTCCAATCGGGCTGGACAGAACTCGGGCCCACTATTGACACATTTACATACATTGGCCAATTCATTGGCACCGAACGTCTGTTTGGAAAACCAGTAGTGGTGTTGGTAATATCAATGAGAGATTGTCCCTTTGAGTTTACACCACTAGAGTTTGGGGTATAGTTGAGTTATGGTACGGTTGGACAGTACACGAATCCAACTAAGCCGTAACGACTAAAATGTTATTAACTAAGAGACCGGGCATCCGATTGACGTGTCATCTATTGCGTTAAGACCCCTATGACATGGCGAACCATTGAAAAACTTTTTCGCGGGACATGGTGGTAGATGATGTGTCTACACTTGTGTTGAGTAGTCGACCCTCCCAATATCTAGAGTGCTCTATGGAATCCCTATGGCTTATTTTGTGCTGAATACTATTCCTGGATCATGTGTTGGCCTGATTGTTTTAACTTTTGTTTCTCGATCATGTTTTGGTCCAAGAGAATAGCTGGTCTGGGATCATGTGTTGGTCTGACAGCTTTGACGACTGTTTCTAGATCATGTGTTGGTCTGATAGTTTTGATTTCTGTTCCTAGATCATGTGTTGGTCTGACAAAATAGCTGGTCCTGTATCATGTGTTGATCTGACAGCTTAGATGATTCAATGGATACATCTGATCATCTATATCTCTCTATAAAAGTTGTGTCATTTTGTATGCTGAGTCATTAACTATTGTATTCCTCTTTATTGAGATGGATTACTAGATAACATAGGTATATGTACGGGTCATATATCTATGAGGGGTTATCTATTGATTTCATACTTCGTGGTTTATCCTTGTTGGATTTTGTTAGACCTTGAGGGTATAAGGGTCCCTACTAAGTATCATTATACTCACCCCTTCATGGGCTATGTCCGCACCTCATTATGTTGGTTGTAGACAACAGACAACACTGAATAATGATCAGAGTAGTAGGATTGGACGATACCTGGAGGGGGACCTTACGACGAGTCGGTAAATGGAGGAGACTAGAATAAATTGAGTGTTGATGAGGCTATCTGTACATACCCTTAAGTTAGGAACCCCAATGGACATCCCATTAGCTGTTTTACTTTTCATCAGTTGTACTTTCCATCAAGTTGTACTTGTACATTATAATTGGACATGTATTTCCAGAACCCATTACTTTTCATCACTACTTTTTGTATACAATTTTACGTAGTGTTTTCTTCCAGCTAACTCTGTTTTCTATGTTTATAGTTTATAAAAGCAATGACTTCCCAGTTTTAGGGATTTATGCCTTTGGTGCTAGTCTCCATCTCCTGTCATATGGAAGGTGGTCTTGGGGTAGTCACGGAATGGGCCTCAGGGGACGGGTTGTGACATAGAAGGAATATATTATTTCCCTTCAGTGTATTACAGGATCAATCAAATGTTAATTAATGTGTTTAATGTATAAAAATTATCACCTTTAACACACATTAATCATATATAGGATGATATTTCGGAGTAAATTGATTAACTAATATTATTTTACATGTAAACTAATTATATTTCATTAGGATTTTGGTCTAAATGAAAATTTAAATCTTTAACTATTGAAAATGATATTAAATAATAATTATTTCATATTTAGGTCATTGTGGATGAATCAATATTGTTTTTACCAATCACATATATAATGTTTTGTAGTAATTAACATTCTCTTAAACATTTTCTCTACCACTATCTATTTCTACATGGAATAATATTCTCTACCATATTATTATTTTCTCATAAAACTTGTGTTATCCTATTTCAAAAAATTATTTTTATTTATACTATGTGACAATCATATCACCATTTCCTTTTTTTAAGAGGAATTTTTATTTTAAATTTTCATTATATCGGTTTTCCATAAACGAATTTAAAATTTTCTAACCAATAATTTGTGAGAAAAACATAAAATTAGGAGGACACAATTTATTTAATGAGGTATAATGAAACACTTATATAATTTAATAGTATATAATGGTCAATTCCATATACATCTTTCAAAACTATGCTAAACTGAACCATAAAATATTATTTAGTAAATATAACATTTATAACCTGGACATATAATTGATGGGTATAAATAGGATTACTCCTATTTTAAAGAATATATATATATATATATGGCCTCATTAATATAAATTTATTAATTAATTATATTGGAATAATAGATCACTTTTTAGTGAAGGCATTTTATTCATAAAAAATTACTATCATAGATAATGGATTGTAATGATTATTATGAGAAAGTAGTGAAATTAATTTCTAGTTCATTTAAATATGTATGTAATATGAACATTATATAATTTTGAATATAACCTTATAAATATTTTCATATTTTTATTTTTTATCATGAATGTTGTTTTTCAATTGAATAGTGAAAAATAAATATTATTTTATTTAAAATTATATTTAATTTTCAAGAATTTTAAAATATCCATTTTATTTTAAAATTTATTTATATTTAGAAAATTTCAATTATTTTAATAATCATCCATTTAAGTTCACTATATTAAATATTTTTTTAAAATTGGTATAGAAATTTTACTTATAATATATTTGTTGATAATTTTTTGTTGTGTTTTTTTATTAATAATATAATTAATCCAATTCTATGAATTAAATATTGTAAAATATATGAAATATGTTGATTATATTGTTATATATTAATAAAATAGTCCACCTAAACATTTATAAATTATTAATAGTTACCATAGTAAAATATAACTCATTGGTGAAGGGGTAATTAGGAAATTGAAGTTAATAAAAATATGATATGGTATTAAAATATGAACCAACACCTAGTAGTATTACATTTTATGGGACTAATTTGTCCTTATATATCCAAAATTTGAATACATTACATTTTGGTGTCGGTATTTTTTTATTGGAATTTATATTACATTAAGTCATGTATAATTCCAAAATGTCAATCTCTTGCTTTTAAATAATTTTATATATTTACATAATGATAAAAACATCTTAATAATTATTTTATCAGAAAATTTTGACCATATTTGTTTATTTTTTCCAATTTGATTAATTTTTAATTTTTAAATAAATAATAATTTCAATAAATTATTACAAAACACTAATGTACTATTTATTCAATTAATGTTAATAATAAAAAATATTATTTTAAAAATATTTGAAGTAATATAATTAAGTTGAATTGTTGTATCTTGTGAATTATATATATAAATGAAAAATATTTATGTTTTTTATGTATTATATTTCAAATAAATTATTTTTTAATGTTTTTGATGTAATATTAAATGAATACGATTAAAAAAGTAATTAATGATATTTTATGGAACAAATATTTTATTGAATTAATGAAAAATAATAAATATATTGAACTGTGACCAATTGGATAATATATTATTGATAATTTCATACCATGTAAATTTATGTTCCAATTTTTCTTTTTATGATTTATTTCGTTACTCATATTGTGTAAAAAACGATATTATCCATATGATTGGGAAACAAATTGATGAGATGTTAAAAAAGTGATAAGTTTGAAAACATAGCCTTGTTTTACCCAAAAAAATTATATGAGAGGATTTAAAATAATTATCATCATATATCATAATTATATATATTTTTATTAATTTATGTGTGAAAGATAATTTATCTTTATTTAATATGTTATGAAATTCCGTGATTTACCCTACACCGCCATGTAAAAAGAATCTCCATCCCACATTTATATACAAATTTTTGAGCAGCCTATGTCAAATAATACCATACAATTTCTCTTCTAATAAACCTCATAAAAGTTATATGTATTGTTGTATTCATAAAATATCAACCCAATGTCTTATAAAAGGTTATCTAATGGAATCCTAAATAAGAATATGTAATTGTACTTACTAAATTTTATAGGTTTATTTTTTCATCTACTTAGTATATATATTTGTTTGAAATCACAAAATAATAAATCCATTATAATTATAATTTTTTTATTTTATTATGATTATTATCAAACTATATTATTTCTCTTTTTCATCCAAATATAATTGAAAACATTACCAATGCATATGTATTACTTACCATCTTCACATAGTTGTTTAATTTCATTCCTCAACATAATACTTGTATAGTTATAATGGTAAAAGTAATAAATATATAAAATATTTATAACATAATTATTATCATTAATTTATTTTTTTTATATCTACCTTCTTAAATTTTAATCCATTGAAAAATTAAAATATATCTCATTCATCAAAGTAGAATACCACCTCCATAAGTGATGTTATCTATATTTAATTTATATTTTACATGGACGGTGACAACGATATATTTAATTAATATATATGATATTTAAATTCTTCCATAACATTTAAATATTATTTACCTTTCTTTCTATCAATACTAGGAAAAGTGAAATCATCAATCTTTTGAATGTATGACCTACTATCACCAAGAACAGTGTAATAAACTTTTCTGTAACTATATTTTATTATTGTGTTTAAATAAATATATATAAATATAAAAATATATATAATATTTATTTTATTTAAATATTGAAAAAAATAATTGGTATGATGGAACATTGAGAATGATTAAGGATCAAAATAACCAAATCAAAACATATAGGAAAAACAGAGAAGTTATCATCATAAAAAATGCTAATAATTAAATATAATTAAAAATAGGGAGATAAAAAGTTTTAAATGGTTAATATATGATATTTTATACATGCATTTTCATTTATAATGTTTTTATAATAAATTTAAAATTTTTATATATGAGTTAAAATTCACTTATGAGGCATGTTTAATATTTGGTAAGGGGTTCCATAACTCAATTAAAATTCACCAAATATTTCAAATACACAATTGAATAGGTTATTCCATGATTATGTGTGAAATTTTAATGTGATTTTATTAAAAAAAATTCAAATATTTTTTAGATTTTATTACACATAATCACTTCATTTATTAAAAATCACATCCATGATATGATCTTCTAATGTTATTTCATCTCAATTTATTATCCATTGATCTATATTTGGTATAATGAAAAAATTTACTTTCATGTGGTCTAAATAATAAACATTTTATGAATTTTAAATGTACATTAATTTATATAATTTTTAATTATTAAATTTAATTTAACTTTTCATGAGTAACATTAAAAGTGAATCTGATTTTATTTATTTTTATTATCAAGTATATTATTCTTACATATCCATATTTTACAAAATTATTTTAAAAAATAAATTTTTATTTAATCAGTGGTCATTCTATGTCATCATCAAATTTTCAAAATCTTTTTATGAAATAGTTTTAATGCCTTACAATAGTTTTTTTATTTCATTATATGAAAAAATAAACGGAATTTCTTAATGTATACGGTGTTAAAATATTTTCCTTCTGTTACAATCATATTAAAATATTTAAACAAATTTTCAAGATTTTTATTATTTTACAGTGATAAAATTGTATGAAAAATAATTTTAAATTTTTGTTTATTATAATATATTTTCATGATTATAACAATTGATTTTAAAAAAAATTACTTTTTGATGAAATTATGGTTTTATTTATCTCATAAAAATTTTGTCATTAAATATCCACTGAAATAGACAAATTCATATGATAATTACCATTTAATTTATTTTATATTTCTATATTAATTTAATCTTAGAAACGATTATTTAGTTAAACAATATTCCATTTTTATATATAGTGTTTTACTATGAATGGAATTTCATTTTCTAGGAAAATATTTATATTATATATTATTAATCAATATTGATAATTATTTAATAAGGAATATTGTTTATGAAATAAATTAACAAATCACTATATGTCGAATTTATTGTATAAGTACTGATAGTTCAATATTGAAATTAGATAGTACCTTTAAGCATTGACATGTCTTAAAGGGAAAATCATTTGTCTTGAATTAATAAATTTTTTTTGTGTATTTCCTACCCATAGAATATACTATCTTGTAACAACATCACAATGGAATAAATATTAGGATTTTTTAGAACAATGGCCAATATCAATCACTTCCATTATTGACAGTTCAGTCATTTTTTTCATGATATCATTTCATTGATATTATACATGGACTCATTTCATGGTCAGGGTAATGATTAAATAACACATATTTTTTTAGTTAACATTACATATTTATTATTACATATTTATTTGTAATTTTTTTCTTATTTTACATAACATTTACTGGAAAATTGAGCTCACCATTATATTTTTTATTTCCATAGTATATGAGTAATAAATCATTGACATGGATTCAAGGATTTTGAAAGGTTTCTCATAATATGTTTTATATTTTATTTAATATTTAAAATTAAAATAATTTATGTATCTGGTTTGACAAGACTATTATATTGATCAGTCCATTAGGATGGGACCTCTTATATATTACAATAATTTAATATATTATAAATTTATTCTAAAATATTGGTTGTGGGATTTTCACATCATCAACTTAAAATTAATTTATTAGAGAATATATAAGTAAATATCAACCCTTTCTCTCAATTTGGGTAGTTAGTATTCCGCATGAAAAATACAAAAAAAATCATGTCACTACCAAATCATTTTTTTGAATTCAATATTGTTACAATAATCATGGAATAAATACAGACATTTAAACCAAAATAGCAGGGTACTATATCATTTTTTCTTGTTAGAAAAATAACTCTACATTTATATTCGTAATCGTGAGAGCTCAATTTTATGAAAAAATAACCAAACTATTAACAACCATATCCAAACCACTGCTATGTGAGTTTTTTCATTCCCTAAAATCAATTATGAAATGACTTGTAGTCTTATATTTTACAGATTAACTATTCAAAAAAATAGCTTTGTACCTTATTATCATGACCCAGTCATTGGGACATAATCCCTCTAATAAAATATCCAATCTATTTTTTCAGACTTCTTAAAATATTCCATTATTTTGTATCAATCATTAATGATTTCATTTCTATTTTTTTTACTCTTATACAAAATACAATCTTTATTCATATGTACGTTTCACACAATAAGAAAAATATATTATGATATGCACGAATCTTTCATAGATTTATGTGTTAAAATATAATTATTATAAAATATTAATGTTAAATGTACAATTCTCTAAAAATATTTTATTATTCCTAAATAACCAATCCACTATTGTTTTATCCACACTTATACAATGTAATAAATCAATATTCATTGATAAAAAATCCATCAATCACCAAGCCGCTCTAGCTTCCATAAATAAATCTGTGATCTAGATATGTCTATTATAGAAATAAAACAAGTTATTACAACCTCTGGTTATGACAATGTTTTTCTAAGATGTATGAAATTTTTGTTGTATACCTATATAATATCAATCTATACCTAAACGGGTTGTTATTTAAATCATAAATAAATTATTGGTAATACATATCACTAAAATTGAAGAGGAGGAAATTCAAATGACATTAAAACCATGGTAAAATGTTAAAACTAATTAATATGTTATTCTATAAATTTGTGACAAATTTGAGGTGGTATTCATAGATGAAATGAAATAGTAGTTTTTCCACCAAACTCTTAATTCCAGATTATTATAACATGTATTAAATTTACACGACATGATAAAAATAATAATATATTGGGATATGATCAATTATTAGTTCAATTTGTTGTTAATATATTAATTAAAAATTGAACATTCATCTAACATATATATTTCAATGATTTAGATGAGAGAAATAGGTTACTAAATATTAAGGATGACAAAAAACATGCAGGAGTTAAATATTAAACAATCCTCCAAATAAAATATTATAAAATAAATCTTAAGCGTTTGTGATGTGGACGTTTCAAGATAAGAGTTATATTTTCCCTAGTACCCTTATAATCATTAAATAATAATAATGGGGTGTTAAGTAAACTAATTTTTTCATTATGATATCACTAGTGTCATGGTGTATTTTTTTATTCTCCTTCTTTTCTAATTAGAGGATAATTTAAATAAGAATATATGTTCAATTATTCTTATAAAACCATACTCTCTTTTTATGAGTTTCAACATTATATAATTTTATTTTTATGGATATCCAACAATAAAAAACATTTTTATAATAATATAGAGAAAAGGGGTTCATCCACATTCATTAGTTTTAAATATTCTTATGATTAGTGTTTTCAGAAATTATATTGAAATAATTTTGATATATGAATATAATAGGATAGTATTTTTGGACATGCATTATAGATAACAAACCAATATTTACCTATAGTTATATAGATAATTAATATTTTGTTATGAATTTTAGTGGGATTCACTGTTTTCATGTATTCATTGTTTCTAAATGAAATATAGTGGTCAGGCACAGAGATTAATGATTGAATTATTTTATTATCCATGAATAAAAATTAATTTCAATTTGGTATTTTTTTATTAATTAAACTAATTATTAATCATTTGTTATTTGTTTACAGATGAAGAAAATAAATTTTGAAACCCATAAAAAGATTAAAAAATTATATTTTTAATAATTTTCAAATATATTAATGTAATTTTTTATACACTACATTTCATAGTTTACTAATATATTAATTTTTCATAACAAAGAAATTATTTTTGTAAACCAATTAATTAATTTTATTAAATATTTGTTAGGGGGGAGGATATCATATGGTTTTTAGTATTTATTTTTGAGTGTTTTTAATTTTAATATCATTAAAATAAATGAGAATCATTTCCTTATAAAGTAATTACAAAACATGAAAGGTTCAATTATTGAATAGTAATTACATAATTTATATGATCCTTAATATGTGTTTTCCATTATTTTAAAATGATCAAAAAAGTATTTATTAATCTCTTATAAAATCCATGGTTTTTATCACTATCCAATGTGAAATCCCAGTTCTTCATGATTTTATAAGCCTATTTAAATCTAGATGTATTATTCTTATTCTTGAGAAAACATGTATCAATATTAATACACATGATATTTATATAATTATTATAAAAAATTAAATGAATTGTCTGATTTTAGATGATAAAGGAATTTATTACCATTGAATAGTCAATTATTTTTTGATCATAAATTATATATATATTTATATATTCTATTTGAATACATAAAACAATGAATATGTTTATTAATATCCATATTAATAATTTAATTATATGAGTTCTCTCTCTTTGTAAAATGAATAAATCTCAGAGACCAATTGGTGTAGAGGATAATATAAGTTATCATAATTTTTTATTGGTTGTGTGTTTGATGGAGGAATATGATTAGTAGGACATATATCTGTACATGGGAGTCTCTCATGACTATATAAATATATTATAATATTATGTTAGTTATAAAAAATTATTATCATATAATAAATTAAATAATATGTAATATATAAAGAATTCATGATGGGGAATACTTTTTCAAATAAAAAAATATGTTTCTAAATAGGCAAAAAATTGGGGTCAATTTGATGATATAATAAATGAAAATAGAGGTTTAATTTTACAAGAATCATTGAATGATATATTTTTCAGTTTCACTCTGAACATGTAATTTCATTTTATGAAATAAATTTATAAAAGTAAATGTGATATCCCGAAAATATAAAAATTATTACTAAAATATTTGTTTTTAATACACCCCTACTCATGTGAGTGGAGGTGTTAGAACTAATAAAATTAAATGAAAATTTACTATATGTTCATTGCAACAAAAAGGTCCAATTGGAATCCATGACTGTGATAATATTAAAATTTTATTAATATGTTTTATTTTAAATGGAAGGAATAATTTAATACAATATCATTTTTTAAAAACATGTATGGATGAAATTTATTTTAATGTTACATAATAATTAATTTATTAGAATGATTATTTTTTTTATAATAGTTATTCATTTTCTAAATATAATATTTGTGTATAATTTTTATTGAATATTATATATTTGATGGACTGAGAACAAGTAGTTTGACATATTATTTTCCTTAAATTATGTTTAATATATATCAACATTATATATAATATTATAATCATCAGTGACCTTTTTCATTCATTTAGTTTATTCGTAGAATAAAAAAATTATTATTTTTAATATTTATTATTAAAAAAATTGTATTTAAAATACTATTTTTTAATTAAAAATTAATTTTGAATTATTATATTACATCTAATATATCAAACAGAAATGATATTATATGTAAACATTTTGTAATTTTATTGGTTAGTCATTATTTATTAATTGATTTTTGAATTGATTTGTTTGATACCTAATTTTTTATTTGATATTAAAAGATATATACATATTTCTGTGATAGACATCGGGATGGACTATAGGCTATAAATCATTCATTGGGCCAAATTATTTATTCTGAGTGGTTATATATATGTTCTTATTTTTTTTGTTCTTGTATTCTGATCTCTATGATCAAGTGATGGTTTAAATATAGTCAATGTAATATGTGTTATAGTGTAATGATGTAAATTTTACAAAAAATGTGTACAAACTGAATTCTTGGAGTAATCAGTGACATTAAAATCACGATGTTACATAAAATCACTCATGAATATAAATTAATTATTCCATGTCAATACATGAAATCATTCATGGTATAATGTTCCCTATTGATTCAAATTACATTAATTGAATATTTTTTTCATTATTGAAAACTATGTACCACAATCACCTCATTGTGATATAATTTTCATCAACAGGTTACTGAAGCATCTCATAAAAGCCAAGAAGGTCAATAATTTCCCTAACTATAAGGAATAACAATCATATTAATCATCATGTTTTTCAACCCAATGGGATGACTAGAATAAAAATATGCAATTACACAACATGACAATATGTTTCACTTGATTCATATATGAATTAATAGATCTTAAAACCCTATTTTTCTTGTGTTCCATCATGTTCTGAATTTTATTCTAGTATAGATTTTTATTTGATTGATCTAGACTTTATTATTTTAAGACACATCCCATGTGACCAAATAAGTTCTGTATTACCCATGTCACTCTACATGGTCTCTGAACAATTCACAACCTTAGTATAGTCCATGGTTATTCAATTATATCATCAATCATAATTAATGGACACAATGAAATAATGTGTCACCCCTATTTCTTATAAGAACATTATGGATTGGTAAACCTTATCCTAAAATATAATAATTGTGGATTATCATCCACTTATAAATCTCGATTGAATCAGTAATACCAAAAAAATAAAACAATGTTTGTTTCCAATTATTTTGCGGAGAAATACCTCAGGAAGAAAGGAATCCAATCACACACTACGAATAGATGATGAATTTATTTCCCTTATAGAAAATGGTTTAATTTTTATTTATTTCTTAATAAAATATAAATTTAAAGAGTTTAATATTATTTTCATAAAAAACAATCTAATTAAAGATAAAAGATGTATAAAAGGTGAGTTGTTGATATTGGGATCCAAGGTTTAGTGAATCTAAACTAATTTTTAATTCAAATCTAATTACCCTATACAAATCATTTACGAGGATGTTTTTCACAATTTTCATAATGTTATTTTATAAAAAATCATCATTTTAGGGGTGGTGAAAATGTGTTGAAATTTGAATTTTGTTTTATATTCTTATAAGGGGTATATATTTCGTTTTACCTATTTTTATTATCATAGATAATTTTTATAAAAAATATGTTGGTCCTATAATTGGTTATTTAACCTAGCAATAGTGTTTTTCTAATTTCCAAATCATATGATTTACGAACAAATATATAATATTTAATTGGTTAGATATTAATTTTTTCCCAGATTCACATTTTTATCCATTAGTAATCGATTTGTTCATTTTCCACTTTCTCATATCGATTCTCCTTCGGTGATCTAGGTTTCCCCCTTTTCACCTTCTTTTCTATCTCTCCTTTGGTCGTTCCCTTTTCCTCCACTATGTTCCAACAGTCATGGTGTTCTTGGATTTCTCCTTTTCAAATCCTTCTACACATTTTGCTCATTCAAATTAGGTTTTTGGAGTCTGTTTTAGCTGTGATGTTTTGGTTTTTTCACGCTTCGATTTCTAGTTCAACCGGATTGTCCAATGATTGATTTTTTGTTGTTTCATCCCATTGTAGACAACATCCTTTGAAGTTCGACGATGGGTTTTTCATGGGGTTTATGGTGCTGGTCATGTTATGGCTCTTTGTGGATGTTTGACTTCACCTAATCTACTCTGGACTCTAGATCAATTGATCTTTCCTAGGTTGGTAGGGTGGTATGGATCTGAGGAGGTTTTGGGAGGTGTTCATGGTGTTGGTTCTTCATACGATGTTGATTTATATATCAAGTTGTTTTCTATTTTTCTGTGATGATTAAAACCATGGCAACACAATGAGGGTCATTGAAAAAGACCCATGAGTTTTTCATTGAAAGTTCCATCTGCTTGCAATATTCATTATTTTTTTCCAACCAAGGTAGTGTGATGGTGGTTTGATTGATATTTTCAATTAAAAAATTTTATTCTTGGAAGGTGTTATGTGGTTGGATCTATTTGTTTTGTGATGTCATTTTGATATATGTGTTTGAAATTTTTATTCCATAATTGGAATGGTTTGATTTGTTTGAATTTTGGTTGTGAGGTTTCCACTAAACCAAAAAGTGGATTATTTAGAAAATAAAAAAATGGATAGGAGAAATTAAGTATTCCTATTCAGAAGATGTTTGGTGTCAATTAAAAACCCAATACATTCATTCTATTTGGGGAAGATGGTTTTCATTGGAAAAAATATTTACTATGAGTACACATCATATATTGTGACATGGCCATGTGTACAGGTATCTAGATAGATACCCAATGTATGGGGGACATGGTTATATAGTTGTACATGATTGGACACCAAGTGTTCCCTTGCAATATTGTAATAAAATAAATAACCCCATGTGTTCAGAAGATATATATTACTAAATTTCTAAACCCCATGTGTATTCTGGACATATAGAAATACATGGCTACATTTGAGACTTTGGCATAAAAATCATATAACCATTCTATACTCCATTTACTAAACCATAGTTACATATTTGAGGGTTTTGGGTGATTTTGTTTAATGTAAAATAATTTGGCATTATTTGAGTCCATTTTGTGTGTTTTTTTCAATAAAATTATTTTTTGACCCCCTATGGTGTTATAAAGACACAAAATGTGGGATTTAGGGTGAGTGATAAATGATATATAGTTTCGTCCTCTTATAAATTAAATAAAAGTCCATCTATGAGAGACCTTGGATTATACCCAAAAAAGGGTCCTGAGAATGGTTAAAGGAAAAAGAATGGGTAAACTAAAATCCTTGGTTTTTTTGCATGAGACAATCCCAAATATCTAGGGACTAGTTATGTTTTATGTATATAAATAGTTTGGGTTTTTTTGCTAATGTAAATTGATATGGAATTGTTATAGTCTTGAGGACACATATAATGGGTGGTTTTCCATTACTAACATGTGAGGACATGATTTGTTAGAGAATATGTTTTTGTACATGTTCTTATTGAAAATCATCCCAAGATATTATCTACTTATCAAGGATCCCAAGATGGATTCAGCCACTATTTTTATAACCTAGAGGACCCAAAGAGTGATGCCTCTGTTTATGATTTTGCCTAGAGGTTCCCAAGATTAATTCCACCTCTTAAATATAATTTATCATTCGAAGAGGGATGCCTCTGTTGATGTATCAACATTGTGGTGCTCAAATGGGATTCCTTAGGTAAAATGGTGATCCATGGAATCTATATGGGATCCCCTCCAAGACATAACTGTGATTGATTTTTTAGGGTTATGAGAAGATATAGTAGTGGGTGTCATTGTAAAATCCATTACGATCATGAAATACTGAAGTTATATAGTTTATGGTAATGGGTAAAATATTTAGTGCATCTAATCTCTTATATTTTATATCTCACATAGTTTAATTTCATTCATGTAAGGATTTGATGAAATTAATCATTGAAATCTACTATTTTGGATTCATGTGGTGATGAAATGGTGTGGTTTCCCTATGTACTTCATGAGACTTGTCTTATGAGACATATGTGATACAATGGATAGTATAGGGATTCCCATTTGTTATTCCTAGGGTTTATATTTGGTTCTCATTTGATATTGGTGGAATATTTATTTTAAATGATGATTTATTTGTATATTCCAAGTGTCATATGATATCAAATATCTTGTCTTGGTTAATAATTATTAGGTCACTTGGATTTAACCATAATGATATATGGGATGACATGGATGCCATATGTACACAGGATTACAAACATGTAAAGGATCTAACAATTTTGGATTTCTAATGGTATTCAATTTTATAATTTTTATGATGATTATTTTTTTTAATGCATTGGTCAGCCCTAGGATCTACACAGTTTACGCAAGATGTCATTACACATAAATGATTAGGATAACAAGATGCATTTGATCCAATTGTTTTTCATATTTCTTGGTGAAATATTCTTGATTTAGTGATTGACATGGATTCTAAGAATCAACGTCAATCATTTCATAATATTGTAGTTTTAATTGATTCACATTATCCATTAGATCTTGTCATGGATCTATTCATGATGAGATATTTTCTATTAAAGTATGATGATTATGGATAAATAGGTTAAACCCCAGGATCCAATATTTTTATGAAGGAAACTTTATCCTGATATTTATAGAGAGTCATCATAATTAGTTGAATCACATATGCTTGATCGATATCATGGTCCAAGGGATCGATGGTGGTTTTTTCAACTTTATTTTTTCTATATCATAGTTAGTATTGGAAAATATCATGAGCATGAACATATAAAAATAAGATAATAGGATCACCATTTTTTGGTTCTACTGATATTTATTAATATACTTGGTATCTGCACATTGGTTTGAATGAAGGCCTTATTTTTTATTTCTTGTTGACCATATATGAATGATGGATAGGTAAGACTATATGTCTTGCCTGATTAGGAAAAGCTTCAGCTGTGTAGTTCTGGAATGATAATTAGTCGTTATAAAATTCTTGAGGATATGAATGTATCTTGGAACGTTGCTTTTGTGGATCACAATGTATTTTATTTTGTTGTTTTGACTTATATATGTGTTTATTGTAATGGGATGACATTTGTTATGTATATCATGAATGATCATGTTGTATTCCAGATTTTATATCATTATGGAATTAAATAATGTATTTTTTCTCTTTCAATCATAAATGTGTATTATACATGGTTTTTTATATCTGATTTTTGAATTTGATTACTGGTTATAATATCATCAATGTTCTACTATATACCCCGTCATATAGTTAGTATCCTCAGTTATATAAGGAGAAATTCTTGAGATCTCGTGTTTAATATGGTCGTGTCACTAGTTGAGTGGCCCCAAGGCCAGGATGTCTAAAAGTGGTATTAATGATTTTTTTATTCTTTTGACTTATTATTTTTTATATAATAGCAATGTGATATAGTAATATTTTATATTCTATTATTTCACCAAGTTAGTTCATCATAAAAATTTTTATTTGTAGTATCTCATTATTATTAGGGGCTTGATATTACTATAATTAGACTGTGTGGAAACTGTTATTTATGAATTCCACCATCATTAGGTAACATGGCTATTTGATTACTTTTTATATATGAGGTATTTTTTATCAATAAACCTATAAAAAAATTAGGTGGGATTTTAACCTTGGACTGTAGATACAATTGACATATCATGCATCATAATATTGAATGTTGGATTCACATAACCATGAGGTATATTTTAATGTGAATTCATCAAATGATTATATGTTAATGTATCTAATATGTCATTAAGTATAAATATTATTCCTTCACATATATGTAATTAGTGTTATTATATTATGTTGGAGGATTATCTAAATATATTTCATTCTTATGGAAGTTCATGTATATCTATGGTGAGATTCTCCTTGAAGATGACAAAGTCCATCCGTGTGTGGGAAATGGAGTGACCCCTGTGGGTTAATGCAATAATTTTATGCCTTATTGGAAACTCCTTTTCTGTTTCTTGACTACATGGTTTGTTTGTGTAATGTTTGAGAAACAACCTTTATAAAATTTTCCCCTATATATAGGTATATCTTGTAATAAAAATTTACTTATCCATGCTATTGGTCATGGAATCAAATGTTTTGGATCATCCATAATGATTACATTTGTTAATACAATATTGGATGATGAGTTTGGATTCCCACAGGATTAGTCTCATATGATGATTGGTTGTGAGAATTTGTCCCCTATTAGTAATAATACAAGGAATGTTGGATTACACGTGTTTCTGATATTGGATAATGGATTACATCTTGTGAGTTTTGAACCATTATGATACTTTTCTTTTTTAGGATAATTAGGAGACCATAGTGACCCTAGGAATGAAACTTATACCATGTCTTTTCAGTTCATTTTTTTCATACATATAGTCCCATGAGAGGGTTATCCCATGATTTTTACATCTATAGAGATGGATATCATGGGTTCATATCATCAATTAGGATTGATTCCCTGGTAGGTGGTTTTTCTAGGGACTAATTTCTGATTGTTACTCATGAGTTTTTTCATATCCATGATAATGCATAATTATTATGATATTAAAAGAAGGAAATTAGTAACCAATATGATATTTCTAGGGTAGTAGTAGTAGTGTCCCATGATTTTTTGTTTCATTGCATTTCTATAGGCAGTAGACGCTTTGCATGGATGCATGTGACTTGAAATGACAAAAGATGATGGAAAAGAATGTGGATATGTATGGAGTTGTTGATCTATTTAGTTTCAGAATATGTTCTTAATGATTTAATTTATGAGGAAACATGTTATCAAAAACATAGATTATGTACTGTTTAGGTCCATTTTGTCTATTAAATTCTTCATTAAAACTTAGTGGTGGTGCCACAATAGACCTTTTGATTTCAGAACATGAGGATCTATATTAAGATATCTATATGGAGGATATTGTAATATACAAAATTGTAGGTTGTGATTGTCATTATAAGGGTTGTTTTGATAATGTATGATGGTATTCATTGTGATCTGGGAATATTTTATGGACTTTTTGAATTGGTACACTAGTGTGAGAATGTTTTCAATGTCCATTTTTAGACATATAAAGGGTTGTGTCGTATGATGTTTGAGTTAATTAATATAATAAGACACTAAAATAGATGGTAGTATTATATTGGTTCTGATAGAATGTCTTTTTGTTCTATAGTGTTAGGGATTCTATGGAGCCTGTCCGGGGATAGTCATATATCAATTTTATGGGGCTTCTAGAGAGGGAATGATGGTTAGATGAACTCAATGGAATAAAACAAGTAGTAATATAGTTGGAATGTTTTAAAAATCATTATCTTTTAATATTTAAAATTGATTAACTATTTTAATTTTTTGTTTCTGATCATTATGAGTTCTAAAATAGAATTTTTTATATATCATATGATCTGAAATAATTTTTATGAAAACTCATTTGGTCGAAAAATAAGGTGATTACCCTAAGACATGAGTTTTTTGGAATCCCAATAAATTAAAAATTTGATGACATTTTATTAAAATAAACATATATTATTATTTTATGAAGACATGTTTGAGGGGTGATATTTTTTAAATAGAGTTGTGGATTGTTATTATATATCCTTGGAGGAGTATGAAATAGATGTTCTTACATAGGTGATGCATAAACATACATCATACACTATGACCACATTTTTGGGAACTAAATAATTTTCATCCAATTTACTTTTTTATTTTTTTTCATTTTCCCTTTCCATTTTCTTTCAATATTCCTTGGGTTGGTTACATTTCATTACCCCTTGAGAAATTTCCATACACCTGGATTTTATAAAATATATAGAGATTGAGATATATTTAGATATATATGGGAAATATGGTTGTTCCACCGTAGATATGGAGAGGTTTTGGATCATCATGTTGTGGAATAATATAATAGACACGGTCTAAGAATTAGAATATTCCCCACAATAGTATAATGATTAATTATTTTTAACATCTATTTCCTTATTATTATTTATTTTAATTTCAAAAGTCTTATTAAGACTACTGATTACCACATTAAGTGTTTAAATATGCTAATTTTTTTTAGAAAATTGGGATTTTGGGTTTATTATAGTGTTTTTAGTTAATTAAATTATTATCACATGAAATATTGTTTTAATAAACCCTAACATTATGTGTTGTTATTTTTTTTACAGAAGATCATGTTTTTTGTACATTAATTTGTGTACTCTGAGAACTCTCCATGTACTATGTCATGGACATATGGCATGGTACTTTGGAAAACACTACATCTAAGGGGGGGCTGACCATTTAGTAGGACATGAAAAGACAATTGTTTTTACCTAAACATAAATTAGTATTTATCTAGTAACCATGATATCCATTTCTATGTAGTTTTATATTTAAATAACCATGATGTATTCAGTACACAATTATAATATTTTTTTGTTAGTGATTTTAGAGTTCACATTCTTTTCTCAAGGTACTTTCCACATAACTATCCCTTAATACACATTTGAGGGGTTTTCTGGTTTTATTTCTCAAAGCTATATTTTTACATAACATGAGTTCATTAAGAGTGTCTTACTATGTAAAAAATTGTGGTGGAAACCATCAGGTGTTTTGTGGAGTTCAATAAGGTGACATTGGAAAGTGAGCGATGATAGAGTGGATCATTCGCCATTATGTGAAACAATATATATTCTAAGAGATACACGATATGATACATAGACAATACATTTGATAATAATTGATGAAAATGTAATGGGTTATCCTGTTTACTTGATATGGGTTATCTAAAGTATACACCTATTCTGTGTGACCTATTTATGTTTTTAAGAGACAAACAAATTGGGAGTTTAAGAAAACATAAGTTACTTGTAAAGGGTATGAACTCAAGACAACTTCCAATGGAATGTTTTCTAATTTTTATATCTATGTTCATGAGAATATTGAAAAAAAAATCATGCTAACCTTGTGTGATAGGAATTGGATCTTGAGAAGAGATAGTGAACAAGGATCCAAAGAGGGATACATCTACATTTATTTATTACCCAGTGTATCCAAATACAAATGCCTCAACTTATGTTATGAGATTAAATATCCTGAGGGGGATTCCTCCAATAGAATAACAACATATAAGGATACCATATATTATGTTAATGAAAATGAAGACAAAAGGTGGTATTCATCTAACGTAGTGATGATGTGTGAAACCCCTATGGATTTCCCTACATGGGATATCCCTGAGAGAGTGTATGTGATTATATGTCAAAATTGTAGCTGGTGTCACTATAAAAAATAAATTTAAATGTAATCACAATAGTATGTGCATTGGGGTGATAGTTGTTGACTTTCAGATATACCCACTCCTTTTTTTGTTCACATAATTACTATTGATAAGGATATGGATTCCCAAATTTTTATTCAAGGAACATGCAATCTGTTCATAATAAGATGATTTTATGTTATGGATGTCTATGATTCTTTAAAAAATATTATTTCTGAGTCTTGTATGGGAATATGGTGATTATATGGATGCCCATGTGTTATTCCTTATATTCAACTTTTTCCCTCATGTGAAATGTGTGTGATATATATTGGACATGTTGACATCACCCTGAATACGCAATGTGGTTTGAGATTAATCTTTTGAGCTACGAGATGATTTCATTGGATGAAAACATTTTTATTCTTGTCTATATGTGAAACCCTAGACATAATAGGCCTTGAGGATATTTATATTGGCTATGATAAATCCATTTCTTCTTGGGTACTGTGATGACATTTATTATTTTTATGGTGGATATTATTTAATGATTTATATTCCAAACATTAGATACAGTCATTCGAGCTAGAGGATATTAAACATACCTCATAATGATTATTGAGATTCTTTGTTTCTTTTAATTTTGTAGTGGGACATACATATGATGTATGATTGACTGATTTCACAGAATGTTGGGAATCTATATATAGGAATTAATTATACTAGATATTATAGATATTTTCAAATTTCATAGATTTGGTCTTGGATCCATTCATGATGAGTTATTGGTTTTATGAACTTGGGGATTTGGGGATTCCTAGATTACACCAATTGATCTGGTTTTTTACATAGTCACATTCATCAATGAAATATTATAGAAACCTTGACACCAATAATTGAATTTATAGTAATTGAGGTGAAGGACCTATGGAAGAAATTTCTATGTGACCATTTATTTTTTTATGTTATCTCTATGAAAAGATTGTAATATTTTATGGGAATGCACTTATGGAAACAGGAAATAGGTTCACTAATGGGGTGGCCTACTGAGATTTATATATCATCCATGTACAACACATTGATGTGTGTTCAATCAATATGTATATTATATGATGAGAACTGATGGACAACTGATAGAAAAGAGTCCCAATGTTTCATGATCAAGTATATATAATCTTGTGGAGTCATAGATTTCATAGGAGAGTTCAACAGTCTTGTTGACCGAGTATCTAGAGATATAGTGGATACATTTAGATTTTCATTTAATTTTTCCTTCGTGTATATGTGGTTATCAAAATGGGTAATGAGTTTATTTATTAATCTTAATTGTTCAAGTTTTATTTTCACATTTCATTTTAGTTTTTGATGATTATATTTATATTTCCATCTATATAATCTGATGTTTCTGATGTTTTTTTATTTAGTATTTCATAATTGATATATGGTTATAGTATCCTCACGATACCAATTTATACCCCCTCTCCTAATCAGCAACCTCTGGTATAGGAGGTGGTGAACCAGAGGACTTATAGTGACCATGGATGTCGAACCATCCTAAAGACCTACAGACAAGGATGTTACATATCACTTGGTATCCATTATATTTACCCTAATTTTATATGAATTATACCCTCTGTTGTATTATTATATTAGAATTGTTTGTTCATGTATATAATAATATTTTCACATTAATTCATTCAAATAAATATTTATTATTTATATTATGTCTGATTCATTCATAGATTTAGTGCATATCTCTTATTACATGGGTGTAAATCCAAGTAATGTTTTTGATTTCTAAAATTTCCAACTGTACTGATTTGATATTATTATTATTTTATTGAGAATATTATTATTTTCAAGGTTGCTGACTTTTAGTTCATAAAATAAATGTTATTCATCTTCACATTAATTATTATATTCACTTCAATTTATTTCCAGATCAATATGGTGGATTTATACATGATGAGTGTTGTGGATACATTGTGACAACATTAAAGGGATTCCACTGTTCTTCTAAGAATATATTGTTTCAAACTATAAGTCATTCTATTTTAAAGATTTCATTTTTCAACTATGTTTATTATATTGATAGAGGTATGAAATTTCTAACTTGATTTTGTATGTTTTTAGAAAGAGATATGATATTGTAGAGATTTTAATAGAAAAATTATTGTGAATTATCCATGTATTTTAACATCCTACAAACCTAAATATCATTCACTACATATAATATATCATTTCATATTTATTCATTATTTGTTAACAAATTACACAAATTTTCATTTTTTAATATATGAAAATGAAAAATATTCTGAACAAAATATTGAAATGACACTACATATCTATAATAAAATTTTCATTTTTATAAGACGATTCACTATTTACTGTCAATAAATTATAGTCTATAATATAATAATATGATATTCCAATAAAAATTTCCGAAAGAGAGGATAAAATATGAAATGATAGATAAAATAATCAATAATTTCTTGAGGGAAAATCGTAACCTTACCTCATGAAATAATGGAATAAATTTAAACCAAGGAATCAAACAATTAAAAATATCACAAAAATCATTATTATGTTTTTCTAGAATAAATAGGGGTCCAAACTAGAGAACATGGGGCCTTAAATAAGAAATAAAAACACTAAAGAGTAAATAATTAAATTTAGAGAGTGAACCACATCATGTTTTAGATTATTCAATGGAAATTTAAAAAAGAAATATCCTTAAAAGAGCCAAATCATTATTTATAACTACAATTTTTAGTTATAAATGTCGAATTTAGTCAATGAAAAAAATACCACCCGAAACCATTTTAATTTTAAAATAGATCACCATTTATAACTAAAAGATTTCAATAATGTAATTTGCACCAAACCATTTTGTTATCATAAATATGTAACAAGATTAAAATATAACACATCCCACCCTCAGTGAATATTGTGAATTTCATTCCCAAACCTAACCATCAAAATGTTCATATAGAAAAAAACTATGTTTTATATTACAGAAATTTTCTCTTTATAATCATGCTATTTTTGACACAAAATATATATATCCAATTTAAATCAACTATATCTAGAGAAATGACCACACAACAACAACCAAGAACACATCTATAAGAATACATGACCAACCATGGAATGGTAGTGTCCAAATATGTTTTAGTCTACATATAATAGTCCAATGATTTATTTATTCACCTATAAAATTGAAAAAATATCTCTCATGTCACCTACAATATCTATAAAATGTAAATCATACATCATCAAATATTTAACCCTTTATAGAATTCTTTATTTCCAGGAAATATTTTTACCATAGTAGTAATATAAAGGTAAATAATTGATTTTTGGCTATTTACATTTCTATTTTCGTTATGACCATCTTAAAGTTTTATTCATTTTTATTAAAATATATTATGTAATGAAATATTTTTTAAATGATTTGACACTAGATAATTATTTTACAAATTTTTCATATATTGAATAATATTTTACTATAAATTATATCCTTATCCATTCACTCGGTCAGAGAATATATTCATTTTATATAATGAATGTAATTAATAAAGTGTGTTTTGAATATATTAATATATTTTTTAATATAAATAAAAACATATCCCTGGAATTATATATATAAAATGAGATGGTAGGGGTATATGATAACCCATATGAAATATTCTGATTTACTGTATCACAATATATAAACTAATCAACTCACATGAAATTTAAGAAACCCTATTTCTATATGTGGTATTACATTTTTTGTAAAAATATAATTTTTCGAGTGGTGATATTTATAATCAAATCATAGATTATATAGATTCTTTTTATATTATCATGTGAAATATTTATTAATCCTATTTACTTATATCATATTAGTAATTTAAAATAAAAAATTTATGAACATGCATAAAATTACATTTTCAAATCCATAATTTTTTTAAGGATTGTGTTATTCCTAAAAAATTGAGATTCTATATTAACTCTTTCATAGATAGAAAAGGATTTATTCTGAAATAGTAAAATATATTTTTTAAAAATTTTAATTTCAATTAAATATTTTCATCCTCTTTAATAAATGATATATACATTTTTCCAATTTTTTTTCTATTTTTCATCTGATAGATTAATGTACATTTTAATTGAGAGGATTTCCTTGATAGAATTCACTATAAATTAATCATGATTTATTTCGTTCTTTTTATTTGATATAATCATTTATGAATATTCATCAATGATTGTAACTTCAATAAATCCATATGAACATTAATTCATCATTTTATATGATTATAAATTATTTTAATAACCGATTTTATAATATTTTATCCATTATTTATATTAATTCTAAAATAATTCATTGTTGTCTTCATCTTTACTTACAATATATAAAAAATTTATTAATACATTATTCTTATTTAAATGCAATATCAATAAATGACACAAATTATTTGTGGTTACCATAATATAATAGATTCCATATTAGACGTGTGAATCAGGAAAACAAACATTAGGAATTTATATAATAATTTATAAAAACATATTACATATATTTATCATGATTCCTTAAAATATAGAATAGTCATTTTTATAAAAGAATAATCATAGAAGTTTAAATTTAATTTATAAAATAAAAAATTAATAATAAAAAACAATTACTTTTTAATATACATCATCACAGAAAAAAATGGTGTATTGTAAGGTAACTAATAATTCTTCAAGACCACTAGAACCCTATAATTTTATGCAAAAATTATTCAAATATTATATCTCCTATTAGGCCCAATCCCATTTTGGAGATTTTTAATTGATGCCAATGAGTTATTTGAGGACTCCTAATAAGTGATCCATTATATGTCCATAAAAAATTATTAATTCTTTTCTAATGGAAAAAAATTATATTTATCATTATATATGTAGTATATGAATTCATTATGACACCTCATTTTGAGAAACATGAAGATATATTTTACACTCTCCAGATCATCAAGAATTCATTTGATAAATCATATAAACCAACTCCCACAACATTTTTAAACTCACATGTGATACCCATATTTTTAGTAATATTCTTTATATATATATATATTAACACTACATGGAATATCTTATGGATATTATAGAGGATTGAGATTAAATAAATGAAATTTTACGGAAAATATGTAATTCACATGGTTGTTGAATGATTAAAATTAACCATGAACCTAACAATGTGGATTGATGTGTTAGAGTGATTTTTATACTACATGTCGTCTCATAATAATTTATCAAACAACATGGGACCACTCAAAAACCTGTGTGACATAATTTAGTGCACTAGGGTGATATAAATGGTGGGTGCATAGTTTGAAAAATTGTGCTACCACATGATATTGTCTGATTTTATTAAAATTATGTTCTTAATAAAACTCCATCTTCGGATACAACTCATTATCACCTTAATTTATATGATTCATTCACACCATTCCACTATACATAGAGATTTCATCCCCATTATCACTTTCTTATTATTCATAGATTCTTTGGGTAGATTCCATGATGGTTAGTTAAATTTTTTTATTTATATTCATTTCATTCTCCCCATTATAGTATTATCCTTATCTTATGTCTTATAAATCTAATTTCCATGGTTGGGACAATCTTATGTTTTTTGGTGTGATTTTTATTGATTTTGATTTAATGATTAAGTTAGTAAGAGTCCATATACATCTATTCTATTAAGAATTTTTAAATGAAATGATGTTTTCTCTTTTTATGATATTGGATTCTCTATATACATATAATTATACTCATCATTACAATAGTTTATGAGTCTTTTCATTATATTTTATTGAATTATTATGATTTGATTGATTAATATTTTTTCCCATTATTGTATTAGTAATTTTATTGGAATTTTTTTGGACAAAATAGCTACTTTTTGGGCCTTCCATTTTGAAATAATGTTAGTGATTATACATTCTTTAATAATATTTTAGGAAATACTTTTATTTCAATTTGATTTCAAGGATACATTGAAATAAATATGTTAATGAAAACATCATTTCATGATGATAGGATTATTTTATATGATGACTTTTTTTCAGGATGACTATGGGAGACTATAGGTTTGGTGTTGTGATTGGTGATTCCATAGAAGAATTACTAAATTATTTAGGGTTCATCAATTATGTCCTCAAGAGGACCATGTTTTTGGTATTTTTGGATTATATAGGAAAGCGATATGATATGGGATCAAGTCCCATTAACCATAAATTAATGGGTCAGATCTCCCATATGTTTTACATATTTCATTATTTTATTATATATTTTTTATGTGAGTCCCATGTATTATTTTGAATTAGTATATAATTTATATTTTTATAACATTATTTACATGTTTTTAATTTCATTTCATATGTTATTCATCAATATAAATTTTTTTTAAAAAAATCACTTATGAAATTATATTCTGAAGAATATTTTTCAAATCCTTTTTTAACTAGAACTATTTGGTAAGTTTAATAAATATTTGAATGTTTATTAATGGTGGAAGCCTTTTATTTTATTAATCACACATTCTAATGGAAATAATTAACATGATGAATTTTTATCATTATTAAGAAGCTAAATGAATTTGAGATATAATTTATAGCTTCAAATCGTAATGCTCTCATTCTTATCGTCGATATGGGTAGGTGGTGGCCACAAGAAACATGGAGTGAAAAATGTTCCTCTATTTTTGGATCATGAAAATGTATTAGATAACATATAGAAAGAGTTATTTTTTACTCTCATGTTAATATATATCTTTTATAGAGTTTTTATTTTAATTATATTTAATTTATAGTTACTATTTACGTTGGGGGTTACATTTACAATGTAATAGGAATGATTTATAATTTTTCATTATTTAATTCGTTGCATGGGAGTATAATACATGATTTTTTTTTTCATTTACCAAGGTTAAAACTGTTCATTGATCATTTTTATAGACACCTTGATTCGATTTTCCAACCTGGGGAAATTTGGAGCACACCTCCATCCAAGCATGAGACTACCATGAGGAATAACTTTTTTCTCTCTTATTTTAGTTATTTTACCCAATAACATGTAAAAATTAATCATAAATAATTTAGAGGAGTAATTCTCATAGTCTCATTTTTATGCATAACAACAATAAAAATGAACCCCTATCTTTTGAGATCCAAATATATTGTTTACTATTATATAATATTAATCAAGACTAAATCACTAATCTAAATGTTCAAAGTAATCATAAAAAAATATTCTCATATAGGTCATGAATTTACTACTGAATGATAGTGTATGAAAACAATTAGTTCTCTCTACTTGTATCTTTTTATTATTAACATTACCTATTATGGAATTAATATCTCATCTAATTATATCCTTAAATTATATAACTTGTATATTTTTTCTATGAATGCTAATGATGAAGCATATTCTTATAATTATACCTTGTATTTAAGGCATATCAATATATATATATATATATATATATTTATATATATATTACCTATAACAATCTAAATTGTGGTTGATCCTAACATATGTTACAGTTTCATTTCAATATAAGGTAACTACCACAAGTAACATCATACCATAAAATGGATTATTTTTTTCTTCTACAAATTTATGATAATATCTTTTGGGGAATGGTTTTATTATATCGTTTTTATTAAAAAAATATTATATGAGGAATTTTTAATGTAATTTTATTATAAAAATCATGAAATTAAAATTTTGTATGTCATATATTAGTTATTGTATTTTTAGAATTATGGAAAACAATTTTTTTTCTTTTCATATAATAAAATTTTACATTATAAATAATAATATTAATCATTATGATATATATCAATATACCACATTCATAAGGATTGAATCTTATTACATCCAACCGAATATTGGGTAATATAATCATATTCAATAAAATATGAGAAATCATAAACCCAATTATTTTCAACATGCACTACTCAATAAATATAATTTATATTTTTAAATATTCATTTAACTGTTTTAAAATTAAAATTTACAAATTTATGTTTTTAAAAATTTAAAAACTCATATATAAATCTAAGATATACATTGGTCCAAAATTAAGTAAATTATTTTAATAGTTTCTTAAATATTTAATATTTTTAATTATTAAATTATATAATAGTTAAATATGTAAATACGTATTTGGAATTTATTTACAAATATAATATTAATTTGACTTCATATTATTTCATATATTTTCAATTATAATACTATTTAATAATACATAGTTAATAAATTGATTATAGTGGATTTAATCGTGTTCTGGTTTAGGGAATCCTATGAATAATAACATATCGATGATAAAGTATTGATAAAATATTAAATTAAAAATACTAACCTTATATAATTATAATTAATAAATATAATAATCATCAATAATTAGGGAGGGTATTTTTGGGTTGAAATTTATTTGGTAATATTTCTATTTATGTTACATAAACACTTTAAGAAATTATACATTGTCTACATCTTAAATGTGGTTCCTATAATTTTAGATAATATAAAAATTCAAAAAAATCAAAACTAATGTATAAAAACTATGAGATTGATTTTTTTAAAAAATATAGACATTCAATTGATTACAACTTAATCCATAGTCCTCCAACTAGACATAATGATGTAGATTTAATATGGATTTATATTAATAAATATATAATGTAATAATAATTCCATGTAAGGATTATAAAAATGAATTTTTATAGTGTTAAGAAAATATATCCATATTTGATAATAATATTAATGTCCCAGTCATGGGTATATGGGGGGAATGATCAAAAACCATAATATATGATCTATTCATGGTATTTGGGCTTAATAAACAATTTTTCAAGGTTTATTGTAATACATAATATGAAAACACAATTCAAGTCAATTTTTAATTTTTTATAATTATAAGATAGTATACACAATACTTATAATATATATAGTAGAATAATTAAAAAATTAAAATTTTCGATATATAATTTCATTTCCATTTTTAGAATATGTGTTCTAACTTATTTCTACCTTTAATGATTTACTTTTTCTAAAAATTATTTAATGTATAAAACACATTGGTATATAATAATACCATGAATAAATAAATAAATTAGATAATAGAAGTTGATTTTTATTATTTCATTGTATAATATTAAAAATAATATATATATTTTTTTGTTTAATATAAAAGTATAATTAGTTTTTTTATAAAATGAATATCATGACTAGGATATTATTTTCCTTAGGTTAATTATCCAAAAAATTTAATTAAATATTTCATTCATGATCAATATGAAAAAATAAATTTGTTTTTGGAAGATAACATTTATAGGTAGAAAATAATATAATATCATATTTTACTTTCAAATTTTAATTTAATCTATTTCAATGTTGATATGATAGTGAAATATTCCCCCATAATATTTGGGAAGGGGTAATGAATATATTATGAATACCCCATTATAATTGTAATATTATAATTGTTATAGTAATTTAACTAAAATAAATAAAAATCAGTAATCACGAATTAAATTTGTTAATAATATTATTAGTTATCATTATAATTGAATATAATGTTAACATTCACCATAAAATATATCAAAAATTCATTTAAATTTTTAATCATTATAATTTAATGTAAAAGATTATTTTAATAGATATTTATTATAATTATTAAAAAATTAAATTTCACATAGAAATATATTTAATATCCAAAACTAAATAATTATTCATGAATCATCACATTAAAATTAAATAATAGTAAAAACATGTGAAATTCCAAGACAAGTAAAATTCATAAAAAATAGGATTAATAATAAAATACAAAAATGTAATATAATATTTTATATTATGTAGCCAATTTAATTTAATAAACAATTAATGATAATGTTTTATTAATATTATAACAAATAAAAAATATTAATACTTTTTCACATTTTCATATTTTATACAAATCATACAATGATAAATTCAAATTGTTTTTAAGGAAAAATGTAATAGGAAATTACTGAAAAGAATTCACGGATGAAAACATAGGTGAATAATCAATATAGATATGAGGAGAAATATGAGGAGAATAATTTGTTTCAAAATTATAGAGAGATCATCATTGTGAATATGAATTGATGAAATTAGTCACGATATAAAATCACTTTTCCCATATGATTTAAATGTATATTATAATTGAATGTTAATCCATGATTCCCTGGAAAATCATAAATTTTATTTATAAATAATAGGATTAAATCACAATATTCTAATTCATTTCAGTAGAGAATCACAAATTGTATTCATATGGGTATCACTACTCAGGATTCTAATTAAATCATTATAAAATAATCATTTTGGTGATATTGAATGTGTTTTGGGGGAAAATTATGATGAATTACTCAAAAACAGTTATTTAAAGTATACACATTTTCATGTAATTGTATGTGTAATTGTATTTATCCAAAATAAATAAATTTTAATCGTAAAAAATATTTTTAAAATGATGTGATTTTTGAAAATATTCCTATTTATTTTAATTTCTAAACCAAATTCACCACTATTTTGGAAATACTTGATCGAATGATCCATGGTGATGGAATGTTTACTTTCCTATGAATTAGACTGTTTCGAGTAAAATGTCTCCCCTTCACTGATAATTCTATATATCATCATCATTATCAATGTACATGTGGACCCAGTATATTAATAATTAACATTTCAAGGGTACACAATCTAATACTGAATTGTAAACAAACATAAGTGGATATGAACTTGAAAATGTGAATATTAAATGATTCTAGTCATATAGAATAATTATTTTGTTTGCATATTGATATCATTATAGAGAATAATTTTTATGCTCTACAAATTATTTTATATACATTGTATTTTTTTATGAACATTATTTTTCCTAGTAAATTGATTTTGAAATCATCCCCTAAAATAATTTATATATTTCGGCCGCTATTATGGATATGTGGTTTCTTAGAGGGTCAATTTAGGCTAAGGTGTTAACATTCAAGGTTTGGTTGTTCTTGAGCAGAGAGATCCTTTATGAAAATATGATTTCTGAGAATCTTTTTTTGTTGTCATAGATAGTGATAAAATTAAATATAATTCATCATTGGTTTGTATTTTTACCTAAATAGTATGGTGGGAGCTTATTTTGTATTACATTATTCCCTTGTTAACATGAAATATTATGATGGATATATTTTACCAATAAAACGAATCATTTGGTTAAGAATTTGGTTATAAATTATGAAGAATGCACGCTTTACCAATAAAATAGTTATATACTCTATAAAAATTAATCTATAATTATATGATATATTTTTCCTAGATATACCATAGGATAATGGTGGACTTTGGATTCATGTGGCGAAATATAAAACCTTATATGATGGAACTCCCCACTAACTAGTCTCCATGGTAATGTTCATTTAGGATAGAAACATTCCAAGATCGACAAATTTTCAATAAAATGATGTTGATAAGGCTTATTGGGAGACATATATGAAATTAAGATAATATATTTTAAACAATAATAATTCATTTATTTAATTTTATATTAGTGTTTTAAATAAATGAATATATTTTAAGTAGATCAATTTATAAGATGTTCTATGGGGATAATGGAAATAATGGAATATATTGAATAACACCTTTCACTAAAAACATATTTAATTAGTGAAAATATTTATTAGGAATTTTTCCTAGAACATATTTCTAATCCTCATTCATTTCATATTGGTAATATATATATATACATTTATATATAATGTTCAATTTATTTTTTGTGCCTCTCTTTTACTTTGTTAATACTATACTATAATGGAGGTTTTGATCCAATTCCTTTCAATTAATAATTTATATAGAGTAATAGATTCATTATTTCCCTTACATGGTCCTATACTAGATTCATATTTTTTTAATAAAATATAACGTTAAAACACTTGATCATTTTTACAAAGATCATTAACAATTCTTTGTTTATAAAACCCATATAAAAATAATTTATAACATTATTCACTATTAGAATAAAATTTTTATAATTTTATTTTAATGTTGTTAACAACTAATTATAATCCACATAAATAATAAAAAAATAAATAATCATATACCATACAATTTCTTCTGTTCATATTATAATTTTATTAGATTTTAAATTATATTTTTCTTGTTTGGATTACACTAATGAATTTACTAATAGTTTGTGGTGACAAAATTTATTCATGATTTAATATTTTTTTCTTATTTAACTCACACGGTTATATTAGATATTTTGGAATCACCAAATAAGTTCATTAAAAATAACTTTTCATTAAAATATGAATTTTTGACTCATTTGTCCAGTAAATTCTGATATTTGTGTATTATTATGTAGGTTGTTTGGATATTAGTATATCAATGTTACCATATAACACATATATAGTATAATATTACAATACAACACCTCCAAAAATGAATAATGATGATAACTTTATCACAAATAGATTTCATTGATTTATACTATATATATAAATATATATAATTTTACTCATGTTACATTAAAACAAAATTATTATATAATATTATTTTTAATCAATTTATATGAAAGAAATGTTTTTTTATTAAATTTCAGTATTTTAAAATGTTCATTAAAAATAATATTTTCATGAAATTCCCAATAATTAT
Organism: Viscum album; assembly: GCA_963277665.1. Taxonomy (NCBI): domain Eukaryota; kingdom Viridiplantae; phylum Streptophyta; class Magnoliopsida; order Santalales; family Viscaceae; genus Viscum; species Viscum album. Next base: position 2,008,649,905 of record OY728136.1, on the reverse strand, counting down.
CCCCATTCTAATTTTGAATTAATTATTTCAAAAAACATTTTTTTATTAAAACAATTTTAAAGAAGTTTAAAAAATAAATTTTATTATCGTTCAAAAAATTAAAAAAACCTTTTATTTTAGTAAATTGTTTTCTTGAATCATATAATGATTTTATCAAAAATTTAATAACACTGTTATCAATATGTTTTAATTATATTAAAAAGTATACTTATTATTTTTAAATTAATTATTATTATTAATATCTCTGTTTAAAGGCTTGGTTCTAACAGTCACATTTGAATAATATTAATAATATATATTTATTTTAATAAAAAACAATTTCTTGTGTTACACAACATAACATTTTGTTGAATGTAATGAAAATGTAACTGGGTGTTTAATGTAACATAAGATAACCATGCTATTACGTGTTTTGAGAAATATTGAAATGATAAAATTTATTTGAAATAATCTATTTCTAAAAAATATTTGGCTCTTATATATTAAAATAATATTCATTGGAGACAGTTAACCATTTTCATATATTACCTTATCATTATTAGAAATTTTGTTCAATGATAACATGAAAATTAATTTATATTATTTAAATATTATGCCCATTTCCATCTGTCTCCCACTTCTCACATATAAAATTTCACATATTCTCCTCTATTATTCATAATAATTGATAATTTTATATTGATAAAACCATAAATAATTAACTTCACAGATACCATTCATTTTTCAGGAGCTTTTTTTCCTCTCAGAAGAGAATCATTATAGAGGTTATTGTGTTATTCAACGGAGGTATCGTAAGAATTGGTAATGATCTTAACCGATTCTTTAAATGTTTATTTAATATTATAAATCCTATAAATATATTTTAACCCTTATAAAAAATAATAAAATATCATAAATAGTATCACATGTTATTATGAAATTGGGGAAACTAGTTTCCATTTTTTAATTTTATGGTAAATTAAAACCTCACTTGTGCATACAATCGTCCTACCACCTCCACAGAGAGGTGTAATTCATTTTTCATCACTAATTGACATGTATTTTTTAAAAAATAGGGATCTAATTAATATATATGATATTTATGATATATTATAATTATAATTATACAATATTTTATATCAATTTTTACCATTATATCCGTTAAAAATTATAACATCACTCGTGTGAATGTGTGGAATTCAATATCCAAAAAGTGTAATGATTTATTTTTCATGTATTAAATTAATGGGTGATTATTAATATGTATTTAATTAACATTTAAATATATATATGTGTGTGATAATAAAATAAGTATTGAATTTTTGGATTATATGGAAACATGATTAATATTAAAGGACTATAACTACCGAATCGAAACATATCTAAAAAACAGATGAGTTAACACTTGTGATAATGAAGATTTTGAATGATTTTTAATTATTTCTTGGTAACATGTTATATATAAACCATGTATATTAATAAAATTATAAATTTTAGTCCTTTATATAATTATTATACATTTATATTCGATTTCTAGGACATTATAATCAAATGTGAATATTGTTTGACATGAAGAAATAGTTTATTCTATAATAACATTTTTATTCAATATTGATTATGTATTAATTTATATTAAAAAACTTTATAATATATTATTCTTATAAAAATCATAGAATTATTTATTTTCCAGTTATCTAAAAAATTTCATGTTTTATTTTAAATTTCCTCTCTTCATTTCTTCATAATTTTGAAATAATGTTTTTAAATAAAATACATTGTCTATCTCGTTAGTAATGAAACCATTTATTCCATGTCAAATTTAAATATAAAATTTATAAATAATGGATTTACTATTGTGAAGTCATTTATAAAAAACACTTTTAATTGATTTATTAATTTATAAAATCTATTATATGGAATATTCTTATTAGTTTTCTAAAGCGTTAAATTTTAAAAAGGTGTGAACATATTGTTTATTTTAACATTTATCTTAAAAACAAATATTCTTGTTATCAGGACTATTATTTTAATAATATATCAGATTACAAGTTTTATTGGTTCTTCTAAAATATAATTATTTCTATACTGTTATTTATTTTTTATTTGTTAAAAAGTAATTTAAAAATGAAAAGTATTCTATTCTTTTAAAATTAATTCAGAAATCATATAAAATTATTTTAATCTATGAAAACATAATTTGATAAATTGTATTCATTAATAAGGATGAAATCTAATTGTATAATTAAAATTATTACTCTAGATGGCTTATGATCATAATTATCTATTTTTAGGATAGTAAAAATACAATTACATTATTTGTTTCTATTAAAATATGAATGATTATGTTGATTTTTTATTGAATTATTATTAATTCCCAAAAAAATGTATTTCTCATATATGATTCATTATGTTTTTTTTGTTTTTTTATTTTCATTGATAATAGGAACAGTACTAATCATAATAATAATTGAGAGGGTCATTTTATTTCCCCGAGATAAAAAATTATTTCTCATGAGATAATGTTGTTTGTGAAATTGTTGTACATCATGTATTTTTATGTATGATGACTTAGATCAAATCCATGGAGATAAAATTTCATATGTTTCACATTATTAATTCTATAATTATAAATCTATATATTATTTTCCATGTTGTTTTATTGTTTTCATTTTGAGCAGGGGTAAATTCCCATTTAAATTTTTTATATTTAATAATTTTATTCTTGTTTTCTCTACCATATTATTCTTGATTTATTTACTTAACAATAGATCTCTTTTATTATTTCCCTTATTGATCATATGATCTAAAATTTTATTTTTTATGTACTCCATATTATTATGAAATGATATATAAATGTTATTAGTTATATAATAGAATGTATAATATATGTCCCACTATAATATTATGTTCTATTATATTTTTTCTAATATAATGTGAGAATAATTAATATATCCAGTCTAATAAGTCTAAAAAAACTAGTTCCATCAAGATGATATATCTTTTATCTTGTTTCAATTTAATAAAATAACCACTATCTTTTTTTACCTGATTTAGGGTGATAAAGTTGGTATCAAGGAAGTTTAGTATAAACCAAATGATATAGAATAAGGAAAATATAAATTATACATCCAAAGCCGTTGAATATATCTAAGGATAAAATAAATTATTGGATAATATGATAAATTTATTTTATATTAGATACTAATTTTTATCGTGAATGTACATCCAGTTTTGGACACTGCCATAGGGATGTGAATATGAAAAACAATTCACCTATGGTTAAATAATTTGAAAGGGGGAAATTTTGTGTTAACATGAACAATACAGGTGCACGCTGGGTTATCTTAATAGTACAAACATGGATAGAAACACAATGGGGATATGATTTAGTTAATTATTATCCCTTATATAAACTTTTATGAAATATTTGAAAATATTGTTTTTATTTTAGTATATATTAAAATATACTAATATTATGTTATTTAGATTATATATATGTAAAATCTCATTTTTTTTAATTGTTACAAAAAAATTGGAATTATAATTTATATCATTATGAGATAATTAAGTGTATTCAATTTTTTATATATGATTTATAGTAAAATGAATGAAAACCGAGTCATTGTAGATAATCTATATAGGGTTATCACACCTATGTAAGATAATGAAGCTGGAGATGATGATGGAGCGAGAGATGAAATAGTTAAAATTATAATAGGTAAACTGACTCAGTTTATGACCTATAAACATTCAAATATAGAGGATAATTTTGATCCCAAAATTTCTTCCACAATGTTGGATGTTTTCATATATCAACAACCTCCACAATTCATTAGGACTACAAATCCATTAGAATGTGACAAATATTTTATGTCCCTAGAAAAGTTATTTTTTACTTTGTGAAGTAGTGGATGATGGTATTATATCATTTTAATTTATATTCAAAAATTAGATTCTAATTAATGGTGTTCATTGATCTAGAACACAATGGAGTTAGAGGAAATAAAAAGAATGTTGTGGAATAATTTCAAGGAAATATTATTTAAACAATATTTTCATCATGAGTAATGGGGTGATATGGAGATTTAATCATTCAATATAATTAAAAATGATGTAGAAAAGTCGTGTGTTATTAAGAAGAAATTGCATTGATAACAATCAATGCTACATATTAAATATTTAATCTAAGCAGTAATATTTTTAATTTCATTAGTGGTAAAAATCATAGCCTTTTAAGGGAATTAGATTTTCAAAAAAATTTAGAATATAAATATATAATATTAAGTTCCATAAAATGATAGAAATTAATATATAAGTATTTTTTATGGAAATTAGGAAAATATTATGGTGGTTGAGCACTATAGAAATTGAAATATGGAAATGTGGAAGATGAGAAGGTTGAAATATCGAAAATGTAATAATTTCCAAAAAAAACCATGAAACTAGCTTCATAAGTATGAAATTTAGCTTCATATATTGAGAGATTGTCTATTAGACTCATGATTTAAAGTGAAATAAAGAATATGAAAATATTCATTACATTGACAATAATTATATAAGGAACTATTTGAATGAATTTCCATTCATATCATAAAAATATTCATCGAAAAAATAAAATTGAAAATGATCAAACATATGTGAACAAAATAGATGAGTTATATGTTCCTAAAGATAAAGTGGAAGGAATTTTTATCATGGAAACACATTTAGGTAATTATTTATTTTATTATGGATCATTATACACATTTTAAATTTTAGTTTTTTCAAAAAGAGATACATATTTCACTATCACATTAAGAAGTGATTTTTTAATCTCGACTCCTAGTGAAAATATTTCCAAAATAAATCTATGTCATGAATTTCCAATTATAAACCAAACAAATTATATTTGGAAACATGATTATTATACCTATGGTTGAATTTTATATAAAACTATTTAAGGATTTTTATTCAAATTTTAATGTGATATTTTATTTCTAGATCAACCTACAATTTTTCTCACTAATGAAATTCATGTATAATAATAGAAGAAACAACCCTCAAATTTTAATGGTTTCTTTATAAAATAGGATGTGTATATTATTCCATATTACATTGTAGTATTTCATGAAGAACTACCTCAAAAATCACCTAAAAAATATTATGCCTTCCATTGACCTCATTCTCATTGTAAAATCAGTATATAAAAATCACTATAGAATTATTATAGATGAATTAATAAAACTATATAAATAACTGATGAATTTTCATAATAACGGATTTATTAACCATAGTGTCTCACAATGAAGAACACTTTTACATTATAAAAAAAATGATTCCCTGATGATATGTATTAATAACAAATAAATCAATTTAGGTATTATAAATAACAATGATCATCTTCCTCACATTTTTGACTTATTTAATAAATTTCAAGGACAAAAATATTTCTGAATGATTGATCTTTGATACGTGTATCATTAACTATATAAAAATAAATATGATATACTATAGATGATATTACCTATGGGGTTTTAAATTTTATATTTTAAAAAAATAACATTGGATGTACTGATGCAACGTTAGTATTATTTATTTGTTGAATAGAGTGTTCAAATATTATCAAAATAATTTAATTGTGGAACTCATGAATGATATCATGACATACTTGAAAATTATTTATGAGTATAAGAGTTATTTACAAGTAAGTATTAAAACACTTATAGAAAAGGATTTATAAAGAAACATTTGAAAATTTTAATTCTATATTTAGGATGTTTCATTTAAAGTTTATATTACTAGAATGGGTGGAATATAAATTTATCCATGAAAGTGAAATATAGTGATTGAATTGATTCCTCTAATGAATATAATTGAGGTATATAGTCTCCTTAGATATGTAGGTAAATATTGATGACTTGTTAAAATAAATTCCCAATTAGATTATTGATTAACCATATAGATATATAATGTGGTAAAGTTCATATGGGTAAAACAAAGATGGGAAATTTAGAAATAAAATAATGATGATTAGTTATTATATAAATTTTTTATTTATAATCGAGAATGGGTGGATTGATGATATATAATCATAATGCATTAATGAAAAGAATTCAATTTTCCTTGTATATAATGATAGGGATATTTTTTCTCTATAATATTCATTAAAAAAATTATCAAATGACTTATCAAACACATTATTTTGAGTTTTCAATATATAATCATTTCATTTATGATATGAAGGAATTAACTTTATTATGAATGATGTGAAAAATGTATTGTTCAATTTTTTTTAAATACATATTCTCACAAAAATAGATCAACCCATGAAAAATGAGATAGTTTTAACTACTAATAGATTATGGACGCTCAAGACATAATGACCATGTGAAGGAAAATAAGATCAATGGTGAGTTGAAATGGTAAAATCATAGATCTTAAAAAATATGTGGTGTTTTAACAATTATATATTCATTTAATTATATGGGAATCATGAAGGGTAAATAACAAATATTTTTCAAATTATTTCAAAACCATATTTTCTGGATAAAATAAAATGTTCACTCTTATATAATAATTATATTTAAAATAAAACAAAATATTTTAAAGATGTGAAAATGGTATAATTTATCTTTTAAGATGGTTTTTCTGATATTTGGAATGACGATATGTGTCATTTCCATGATTGAGTAGAAAATTATGTTATTATATAAAGTTCATAACTTAATATTATCTATACTTTTTGCTTGCACCAAAGTGAATCAATGATTTGTAGGAAATTATTTAGTAAAGAAATATAAAATATGAAATTGTAGAATTTATATAATGATTCCTTGTTTGTAAATAGTTAAAGTCTGATGGACAACATCCTAACAGAGTCATGAAACCACTACATATTTCTATTTTGAAATTAGGTGACATTGCTATGAAAGTTTTCAGTAAATTTCGAATACTAATATAATTAATGTCATTATGCAGATTATTAATGACCTCCTCACCAATTTTACACTTTTTCCTTCTAATGGTGGTTAGATAACTCAATATCATTATATTAATGAATCCACGAGACTTCATATTGCACCAATTTCGATTATATTTGATAATGATCCATGATTAACAAAAAAATTATGGAAGAGTATTCAAATTTATCCCAACAAAAAGAGACATTTAATAACATACTATTAATATCAATTTGGTTTTTTAGAGAGATATGACTATTACAACATTACAAGACATATTGATGTTCATCTCACATGAATTTCATGGTATATGGGATCATTATTGACCATTTGTATAAGTTTCATAAATAAATAACAGTAATTCTATAATTCAAATGGTATTATATAAATAAATCTAGAGAATATTGTTTCATCCATTATCATATTTGATTGATGTTCATGAATGGAAGAATATAGGATGATAACTTTTATAGGAGACAATGGTGAAAGTGAAGACTATTAAGAATCATATAAAGCTATTTCAAATTAGAAAAAAAATATGCTTCTAATAAGAAGAAGGAATTATAATTTTAATTAGGAGATAATGTTTTCATAATGGGGACTCCATTGATGGGTTTTATATTATTTTTAAACCATGAAAATATAAATTTTAGGTATATAGGGAATTTTTAAAATATATAAAGAATATGAGATATAAATTACCATTAGAAAATAAAAATTATCCTCTCAAATGTTCTTAAAGTGTTCCATATCAATTTATAATGAATGTACCTGAATCCCCTAATACATTTGCACAGTAATTAGGATATTAAATTGGAACCATATTTATCATCCCATGAATAGAACATACATATTCTAGAAACTATAGAGTAGGAGTCTTACAATTAGATGACTAATATGGTAAAATTAAATTATAAAAAATAACATTGAATTAAATATTTGGTAACCGTAGGTAGTTATATTATGATATACCCATATCTGTTAACTATCATTTACTATAAAACTTATGAAGTTTAAATTTTTAATGAGTGAAAAATATAACAGCTGAGAAACAATTGTATAATGAACATAGAATTTTTAAATAATATTTTTAATTGATAAATTAAAAAAATTATAATTTAGTTTCTTTGAAATTAATTTAATTTTTTTAATATATCATGTCAAAAATTTATTATGGATAATTTTTTAAATTTTTTTAAAATAATAGATTTTTGAGTGAATATTGGAAATCAGGATTTTACAGAATGTGTCAGTTTTGTGGAATTTTAATGATACAAGAATAACATTTATGTTAATGAAAACATTTAACTGAAAAATATATATTTTATAATTATTATATTTCTAAAATATATACATTCCTGAATATACAAAAATATTCTCATCATTTTAGAAATATAATTAAAAATTATGGAAAATAAATAATATTTCTAGATTTTCTATTTTAATAATGTATATTCCCGATTTACTTCAATGTTGGTTTATTATTATTGATCTAATAGTTTATATTATTTTATGAAATTAAAATAATTCAATTGGTATCAACATTATAAAATAATTTTCAATAAAATAATTTTCTCATTTAAAATTTTTATTTTTATAAAAACAGGATTCGTTAAATATTACAAATATTGAATATAATTAAAGATTCACACTTTGAAAAATTTTATCATGTAAAATATATTCCATTTTTAATTAATAAAAATTAATATTAGGATATATGTTCATGTTTTACATATTGAATTGTAAATAGGATGTAAAGAATTTTTCAGCACAGTTATGGTTCAAATCTGTTTACCAGGAGGGGGTTTATATATTTGATATGGGAATAAATTATAGATATACATATCTAAATATATTTTTTTGTGTTATTAACCAACTTGTGTTGACCACAAACCAGTCACCCGATTTGACCACCATCAAGGCGGATAGGGGTTACCAATCCTCAATAGATGTCAATTAGTGTCGAGTAATCAACTGAGAATCAAAGAAATTTATTTTCTATAAATATAAATAATTAATAAGATGGAAACCAATAAATAATCCCAATAAATATAAATATATGAACCTAACATCATATACATATGAGATGTAAATTCAACCAACTTAACAAAAAAACCCCAAACTAAACCAGATGACCAAAACATCTCCATGTTACACCAAGGGTCACTCTCCAATACCAAAGTCAACCATAACATATTGAAACATAAAATAAGCTAGAACCTAAAACAAAATCCTAAAAAAAAGAATGAACAGTAGGCATGAGAATTAAAAGTCTGTGGCCAAAAAAATCAACTCTTAATAAACTACCATTAAATAAAAATTAATCAATATATATTTTAAAAAAAAATACAATACTATGTTTTCCCCACAATTTACATCTTTTAAAAAACACAATAAATTACCCTTTAACATTCAAAATACATATTTATTTTAAAAGTGAAAAAATTAACAATTTTAAAAATGATGATATTACTATAAAAGAAAATATAAGTATAATAAATTTCAAAATCATTTTCCAACAGAACATTGAAATACCAATAAATGATTTTCAACTAGGATTTACACCTCACATGAGAGTCAAAAAAAGAGTACATAATAAAGGAAATGGAATTAAGGATACAAGAGTAACCAACCAACAATTAAACAAAATCCTCCGCTGTAAAGAACTATACTCCAAAAGTCATGGCCAAAACTATGAGCTCATAACAAAATCCAAAAACATACTATACATCTTGACCTATCCTAGAACCTCTACATCACTGGATGATTTTACAATCTCCCACATGCTTGATCTATCCCCAACTAGTATGAATGTGAAACACAATCCCATAGGAATAAAATGCAACATCTACCACAACTCGTCCGCTGAGGCCTGTGTTGTGACTACCCTAAGCCTACGTTCCATAGGGCTGGGTTTTGTGACTTACACTAAAAATATATATCACTATAGTGGGAATGTATGGTCTTTAAACCTATACAAACACACAAACCATGAACAGAAAAATAGGCAACCATAAGTAAATAACTATAAAAAAAGAGCACTAAAGTTAAAGGGGTATAAAGGCAAGCCCAATTGAAATGTACAAGTACAACTGAAATGAGAAAACATCTCCAGGATCATCCACCAAAGATCCTACATGAATGGTAGGCACATATCGTCTACAAAGAACTCCATGTCAGCTGGTCTCCTCCAAGAATCGCATTGGCATGGCTCACTCATGTCTCCACACAGCTGCTCATCATCTTCACAAGACAGAAGAAGGTGTGGGCGATGCTTGGGTAGGGGTGATTATAAAACCCCTTACTATATTGACGATCTATCACTAACATTTGGCTAAGCTGTGAGCCTTCATCGATCCGTTAGCATTCATTGTTGTTTGTCGATGGTTTTTGTCACTTCATTGGATTAGAAACCTAATGGTGGTTCATCAGATAATTTCTATATTGTAATTATTATCCCTCCAATGTGCCAAAGTGTTAAATATAAAAGATGTCACATCATTTTAGTTACGTTTTTTTATTTATGAATAAAAATAGTAGTTGTGCATCATTTAATGTGTCCTTACATTTCTGGTTTACATTCTATTTATGATTTATATTCATAAAACTTTTCTTAGTCTCATCAACCTTTCACATCATCATTGTGTTACCGATCATCATTGGAGGAAAATAATTTTTTTTTAAATGTATTTTATTTTTTTAACGAAATGCCTAAAAATTAACATTTCTCCCCTAACATTGTTGGTCGATGATAAGTATATTCTAGGTGAATCTCAGTGTTCCGATTTTAACGATTCCCATGTATTTGGTACCTGATCACCTATTTAGAAGTAAGAAAAACCCGCTCTCACATTTACTAAACATACCAAAAAAATTCTTCAAAATTATATTTCAGGCTCACTATGCCTTGGAATCATATTTCTTTAGATCTTATACTCTCAAAATAATTTCATATAATAAAAAAATACACTAAAATTTTTAGACATTACATACGACAATTGAAAAACATTTGATCACTCAATTATTTTTAATAATACCAAGTGTGTCCTCTCCCCTTTTATAAAAGGAAACCCCCTCTCCATACTTCATTACATATTATATCCATATTTTAGAAAATAATACACCATATAGCCTCTAATATTCAATCCAATAATCCTACACTCATTATTGTGTGCAAAAATAACTCTTTTCATGTCTTTATTCCAAACCTATGTAGGATATCCGAAGAAGTGGTATTGTTCTTTAATTAGCGCATTAATTAAACTACATTCCACACTTATTAAAATTTTAATTTAACATTGATAAGTGGATAAGATAATTTTCTTCTATATATTATGATATTTTTATAATAATATAATTACATAAAACCACCTCTGATTCCATAAAATTCGTTATGAAATAATTTATTTTTGTTTTTGGCAGACTACCGCAATGAGAAGAGATGTTGTTTTCTTTTTATTTTCTCTTACAAATTTTGGGTTTGATGATAGATATCATGTATATATATATATATATGATATTTTTATAATTCTTACACATATTATGTAATGATATCACATACATATATTTTTACCTGACATTATGTAAGTTATATTAAAATGTCACCCGTGTATATGGAAGACAATGACCTCAATAACCAATGTGATTCATATTTCACTAATGCTTCACATAGAAGGTGATAAAGATAAATAACAAAGTAATATTTGATTTAAATGAAATAATTATTTTATTTTTTTAATATTTATAATTATGATAATATTATATATATATATATATATATATATATCATTTTGTTTATTTCTTTTTTATCACAAATTGAAGATTGCATCATTCACACAAGTGTGGACTATTACCTCAACAAAGCAATGTGCCTCTATTTTCATCACCACAGACCACATATATGAAATATATATAAGTATATAATATGGAATTTATGATATTATTATCATTATGTGTTGTTGTAATATTACATACCTCTTCATTATAATTATCATTTTTAAAATGTGAATGTTACTCATGTGTACATACGACCTAAAATCTATATGATCGTAACATACATAATTTTTTATAACCAACAATCATGAATGGTTTTAAATGTAATTTTACGTAAAAAGAAGATAAATATATAATTACCATTATTTTTTAGATGATATAACCATATAACATGTGAAATAACCATAACATTTTTTAAAAACATTCATGTAAAAAATAAGGAAATTAACACTCGAAACAATGATATAAGGAATGATTATTAACAAACATGCGATAAGATGTTATAAGAAGATTATATATATGATATTTGAATCATTAAAATGGTTCTAATATAAGTTAATAATTTGATTAAAACCACTATATAGGAGGATAAATCACATTCAATCAAATTTAAGCATGAGGTATGATTTTCATTACCCAATTTCCACTAATTGGCTTAATCATATAATTTGTATACTATGTCATGCCTAGATTATGTGTTTAATGACATTTTTTTTCATATATTCTGTTCCCACATTTTTAAGTGTATTTGATTTTTAGAAATATAATATATTAATATATTAATTCTCATTTTTTTGTTATGATAATTTAATGGGCTCATATCATAGTCTCATTCCAATAGAAATTTTTTATTATTGAATAACAGATGAATGAAAATAATTGATATTTTACTGATAAACCCATTTCGTTTTCTTCTTCTATGTTTATTCATGATATATTATTTTAATAGTACCATTTTCATACTCATTTATTATAAATTTATTTATAAAAAAAATTATGAAATGATGAATTCATTTCTCACTTCGGTCAGGAATATGTTTTCTTCGAAAACCTTGTTTATTACAAATAAAATTTAATGTTTTTTAACATTTTCAAAATTATTTATGAATGCAATTTTCGTCCACTATTACTCATGGAAAAAAATTAAAAGGATTCATATTTCATTTAACAAAACATATCTGTAGGATATTACCAAAAATGTGAATGGATTTCATATGAAATTTTTGGAACAAGGATATTTCCTAACGAATTTAGAGTAAAAATGGAATTTTTTAACATTTATATCATTCAGTGAATTAACCTATATCATATCCATCATTTATTTTAATCATCCTATTAATTTTTATGAGTATATTTTTTAAAAAAATATTTTCAAATGTAAATATCCAAAGAACAGGGTTTTCAAAATGTTTTTTAAAATTAAGAGGATATTTTATTCAAAAAAGTTTTTAAATATATATTTATGGTATTTCCATTTATAATTGATAAAAAAAATTATTAATTTACCATTGGGTATATATTTTCTTAATACCAACCATATTACTCCTCTATGTGGTTTATGACCATTTTGATCAAGGATTATATAGACGTTAACTTCCTTATTCATTTTATAGTCATCAATTTTTACTTGATTAATTCATATTAATGTGTAAATTAAATTTTACCCTATATTCCAATATTATTTATCATGAATATAATTAATTTTTATTTGTTTTACAATTTTTACCAAAAAAATTCTTTGATAGTTATTTCATTGAATATGATAATATTAAAAAAATTGGATCATTTACATAATAAATAATATATAATGATAGGACATAGTTCTTATTAATTAATATGATTATTTGATGTATGAGGAATTTTTTGACATGAAATATATGATTTGGGGACTGGAAAATTTAATCCCATCAATTCATAAGTGGTCTCAAGAGATTAAAGTAGTCCCCCAAATATTGTGTGTTGGTAACCAGTCCTGATAAAATATATTATAAAGGGTCTTGATATTAGTATGTTCTAAATTTTCTAGAAAATGTTATTAATGGTAAATATATTTGGTCCATGGGAAACATGAAATCTAATAATAAATCATTTACATAATTTCAGTTTTTATGATCTATGATATTTTACTATGACCATATCTCTGGATGATTTTCATTTTAAGTCAGTTATTTAAATAGAATATGGACCTAGTTATTTAATTTTAAATATATATTATTCTTTATAATGTTATTTAAATGGAATTAGTACTAAGTTATTTGCAATTCCATGTTGATTATTTATATTGATTTATGATATCTTATAAAGTAATAAACTGTTGTTAAGAATTCCATCTCACCCTTATTTCATTTTCTTTTCCCTGGGATCCATGAAGGGTACTAATATTTATATAGAAGGACATCCTAGATGAAAATAATTTTATTCCAAAAAATATGATATTTTTGCAATCAAATTTAATATAAGTCTTAATTATGTATATATTTTGGCAAGATTAAAAAATTATTTATTCCTTTAGTATTTTACCCATTGGATAATTTTAAAATTTAATATATGAAAAAATTTCTCTAGGATAATGGGGTTGAGGTTTCTATAATATTACATTCACGGAAATCCATCACCAATATACCATTCAAGATAATCATATGTTTCAAGAATGATTTTTCCCCAATGAATTTCCTTTATGAAAACACTACATTACCTTCCCTTGATTGATGGATGTTCATCTAGAATCCATATTTTAATTAATTGGGGAAAATCGGGACATGGTCATATATATGTTCTCTATTTAGTGTTAGTTTGAATCCAAATTCAAATAATTCTATTCCATTAATTTATTGGGGGAAATTTAAAAATATATCTACTTTTATATATAATGTGGATATTATTTGGTTGTTGATGAATATTGGTAATGTAATGTATAAATTAAAATTTAATTTATATGATGAATACATTGGACAACAGTATTGATGTGTGGGGACCACAAAATCCCTTGGATGCATCGATATGACACTATTGATAAATTAGTGTAGATCTTTTGGTGTATTCTAACTGAGAAAAATATATTACCTAAATAAAATTTATTTAAGGTAATATCATGATCTATATGATAATTATGTCTTGGATTAGGTTGTGGAAAAAAATTTCTAGTATTATGAATTTCATCTTTATGTAACTAGTTATTTGTATCCAAACATTAATTTAATGATATTTCAAACACATATTAGTTATTCAAAAAATATTCTAGATTATGGAATTAATTTTATAATCCATTACTCCAATAAAATTTTTTCTCTAATTACATCACAAATGATCCTTTATTATTATGCATTATGTCTACCCTTAAAGAACATCCATTTTTATGATTCATCTTCTATATGTTATAAATAAAATTATTATACATCAAAATCCTAATATAAATTTTTTTTTGTGAATTGTGTGATATATATTAATGAACTATTATAAATTAATTAGATTTTTTTATTTTGGAGAAGCTATATTTTTTATGTGCAACTCATGGGATTTTGTAATTATAATTATTTCAAAATTATCTAAAACTCTAAACCTAATAATTCTTTCTAGTGTAAGTGACTCATTATTTGTTAGTGGGAATTTAAATTTATAATAATAAAAATATGGTCACTCTTGTTGATTTCAAAGCTAATATATAATTATGGTGATTATTCACATAATTTTTTTGAAGTTCGATTCTAAAAAATACTATTTAAAAATAATATCACAAAAAATTCATCCAAACCTAAATCATTGCATATAATTTAGAAATACATTTATCAAATGTAGTAGAAGAATCATAATAATGTAAATTACTAGTTTACATTTCCTATAAATATTTTCCTTTACCCAATACATTTTACAAAATAAATAATTTATATTTATATCTTTAATTAATTGTTTTTCCTCAAAATACGAATTCTTATTTTAAAAAAATATATATTTTCCATGAAATTATTTATAAATATTTAACCAAAATCCACATTCTCTTCATATATTCCATCAAATAATTCCTTTAATCAACATTGAATGGATGCATATAATTTGAATCGTGATTAATTAAACACAAATAAAATTTTCAATGAGTTTAATAGTTATGGGGAATAATGATTTACTCATCCTGTATTTTAAACGTTATTAATAAAAATGAAAACCTAGTTTTATGAGTCTATTTTAATTCATTTCCACTGAAAATATTACTAGTTTATATCTATTTAAGAAGTTTTAAGTAAAT
Source organism: Viscum album (assembly GCA_963277665.1). Taxonomy (NCBI): domain Eukaryota; kingdom Viridiplantae; phylum Streptophyta; class Magnoliopsida; order Santalales; family Viscaceae; genus Viscum; species Viscum album. The sequence continues at coordinate 2,008,633,975 of OY728136.1, read as the reverse complement.
TATAATTTTCCAATATAAAATTAACATTATAATAAAACAACGTTTTCTATAAATAATTACTAAATATTTCAATTAATTGAATATTTTTCGACCAAAACAAATTAATCACGCAATGCTTAAAAGAATATTTTATTCAAATATTTTAACAATTTATGTTCCAAAATAAAACATGAAAACAAATTGAAAATTTTAATGGTATTATCTTTGTCTTAAGCATTGAAAAAAATAATTGTATAAATTGACATCTCCCTATAAATAAAAATAAATATTTTCCACGATATTGAATTATAAGCTAAAAGAATCGTTTAAACATTTTTTGTATAACTTATGTTCAAATAAGTAGTATTATGTTATTTTTAAGTGTCATAAAAAATTTATAAAAGAATCTCCCCCTGAATAACATATATAACGATCTTTAAGACTATGTTGATAATTTCTTAAAAAAATTTCATAAGAGAATTTATAAATAAGACAAATATTTTTAGAGAATCATTCATATGTAAACATTAAATATAAAAATATTGTCATTTAAAAAAATTCAGTCAATATATCTTTACAAAATGAAATATATTATAGGTGGAACCAACTAATAATATTACATAGGGAATTATTTTTTATAGAATCACCATTCAATCAATTTTTAATTGTTATAATCACTAAAAAATAAAAATTATTAGAATTATTATAGATTAGAAAAAATCTATTGTAAAATTTAAAATTGACACTCCCATTGACTATGTAGATTTAATCTTTTTGAATTTATCCAAAGATACCTCCACAATTTTCATATTAATATAATCCTATTATAATCCAGATTCAGTACCTATATATGGAATATAATTTTGTGATATTTTTTAGAATTTAATTCACCATAATATTGGTTACCAATGATTTGGTCCAAAATATATTTTTTCTATATTTTTCAAGGATAAATATCCTCCTGGTATTTCAAATTCCTTTAGTTTCAATATCATAACAAAATGAATAAAAAATATACATTTATAATAATATATATTCATTTCATTTTAGACAAATAAAGAATTTACATAGAATCTCATGACATTTGCATGGCTGGAAGTTTATTCCACATCAAATTTTTAGATAGCGAAAATTTTAGTGTTATATAAAAATTTTAATTCTAATTTGATTGATATTTTCAACAACATTGATTATAGAAAATGAACACCCATCAATTTAAAATGAATTAATAACAAAAAATATTTTATGGATTGTAAAGGATATACCATACTCATAGTTTTCATCATGAATAATATTTATAAAAAACTTCTTAATTGACAACAAATATACACAATTACACTAACAATTTTTATATATTATTTTTAATAGTTAATATTTAATATAAAAAACTACCATTATAGTTGGTGTTTTATTTTATGCTCATCCAAATGATCAATCTCTTCTAATACATCAAAATATATTTTTTTATCGATTATAGTTTATATAAAAGTAAACCTAAAATATATTACAAATAATTAATAATCAATAAATTTAAATCATGAAAATTATAGAAGATGTGGCAGTGAAGATTCATTCTATTAATTCATTAGTTTGAACTGTGTGAAGAGGTTATTCAGGGCTTGGATATTATTTGAAAAATATTTTGTGATGGATTATTACTAAAACGAAATGGAACTAATAAACAAAATAAATATCAATCCATGTGTTTTCACTCATGTATCATGTGTTTTAAGTTCACCTACCAAAATTCCATACAAATATAACCGTAGTCACTTCTTGTATGTTTTTACCTAGGTAAGAACCACTGCATATTTTTTAAAACGATTTTTTGATTAAAAATCATATGATGTCCTCAAAAACCTCAAAGGAAACACTGTATTTACCTAATAGATACATAAAACTACTATATTATTCCTTATAATTAGTATATATTATTTTATCTAGATTTTAAATAAAAACTAGACGATTATCCAATGTGAATTAAAAAACATATATGGAAAGCTGAAATTATTTTTTATGTAAAAATATTTTATCAAATACATCTATTGGTATTTGAAAACACTCAATAATTTTTTTATTAAAGATTCTCTTATAATTTATATAAATGTATTTGATAACTATGAATTTTTGAAAATTAGATTCAAAAATTTATTTTTAATTTAAAATGAATATTATTTTTTGAAATATCAAAATCAATCCAAAATACTCTTCATCATTTATCTAGTCCTCTATGTAAATTCTAACAACTCTTGTTTTCAAATTAGAGAATATAAAATTTATTTATTTAATAAATAATCAATTATGTTTATATCACCCCACACCATATCAACCACCACAATTAACTGGTAATAAAAATCATTTTAAATTTCTGGTTGTATGGGTTTCTCGTACAACACAAAAATAGTAATTTTAGCCTCTTCATGTTTTTACATGATCCAATTAAATTTTTTAAAACATAATGATACAATTTAACTATTTTATGATATTATTTATTTATCTTCATAGAATATTTTTCAATTCATTACATTTTAACATAATAAGTACTTATAAGATGGTTTTTTCTTAAATTTAGAAATTTGAGTTTCTTCACATTTAGGAAATTTTAATGATTCGTTGATCAACTATTCTAAGAGACATTCATTTTATTATTCAGAGAATGAGACATATTTATTTAGAATATTTTATTAATTCTTATATTTTAGGTTAACTCAACACAAATTTCAAATAATTCCTCATCATTTTGATACTCAAAAAATACCTTTGATAGTATTTATAATTCATGTCACTCATCATCATTTAATATTTCATATATAGAGTGTAACAAAAATATTAATGTTATATCATAATTTATTAGTTTAAATAAAAATTTATTGAATCTACTTAATGAATATCAATATATATATATATATATATATATATATATTCATCTTATTTAGAGAGACATGTGACCAATGACCACAAATATTCACAAAGTTGTACCACAATCCTAGAACTTTTTTTCATTTTGAGAATTATGATATCACTCAATTATGAACAATTTAAATTAAAATTGATTTAAATATGTGAGAAAACACATATAAATCATATTTCAAGGTAAAATATATCCAAAGGATACATTACATAAATTATATTTTATGAATATTTAGTCAATTAAAAATCTATTTTTTATTTTTTATGTTTTTTTAATTTGAGATTAATTTTTTTCTACTCTGAGACACTAAATTCCAATCCTTACCTATAAATGAAAAGGAATTTGATATGGATATAGGTCATATTAGCTCTTAATATTCTCTTTATTCCCCTACACATCTATAGTAGTAAAGGGTCAAACTTAAGGGAATGTATGAGAGAATCTAATGGAATGTTAATTTTTTATTAAGAAGGTAATAAAGATGTTAAATTTAGAATTAAAATAATGAACTGGAATATTAAAGGTTAATATTTTTAGAAAAAATAATATATTAGTTAGAGCATACACAGAGGTAATTACGTGGAAGTTCAACTAAGACATCTGGTTGAATATATAATGTGAAAAAATAGATCCATAAAAATAGAATATTGGATCAATAAAATGCTTTATCACTTATATCAAGATTTTTTTTATTGTAGAAAATGAATGTGACCCCTAATCCATTCCTAAACCTGCTTTTTTTACTAGATTAATTTCATTCATCCATATAATTAATTATTTATTTTCCTATATGTTATATTGGAAAATAATTAAACATCAATCATATAATGTTTATCATATAGATTCATCAACCAAAATCCCCAGTATGTTGAATGGTAATTATTAAGAACAATTAATTATAGCTATTAGAATATACATAAATTGACAAACATAAACAATCAAATTTCTATCCAGCATTATATTATAGTGCATAGCTTCAATTGTCATTATTTAAATGAGTTTGAATAATATATATTGAGAAGTTGAAAAGATAAGGATAAATAGAGTATCATCTATTTTTTAATAAATGTCTTTCTCTCCATGTTTCCCTCAAAATAATTTGCAAGATCACAATAGATTTAAAAAATCTCTAATAAAATTTGTAGTTCATTTCATTAATTTTCACTACTCTCCATCATCACAATTCTATTTGAAATATATTTTTAAGGCCATTCATCCAATAATTAACTATTTCAAATTCAATACATCAATTTATTGCCCAAAAAATCATAGAGTATATTTTTTTATCATATATCACTATTGGTTTCATCAATGTAGAATTTCCTAAAAAAATTAAGCCACTTGAATGAGAACTTAATCTGCCGAGTATGAATTTACAACAATATTAAATTATATTATTCAATTTTTCTTAATAATCCAAAACCTAAAAACCAATATTTATAAGCTCAATCCAATCTTCTACCTTGTAAAATATAAAAAAAAATTATCTTGATTATTAAGAAACCACAATAGATCACTATAATTACCAATGTTTTTAGGAACAATATTTTTATATAAACCATATGTTTATAATTTAAACTAAATTCTTCCTTAATTGATTCATGGGAATGAAAATTATTATAAAATAACTTATATAATGTTTGAGTTAAATAAATAATAGTTTATTTATCTATAAATTTTAATGCTCAATATAATCTCATAAAATTGTATTACACAACAAAACACTATTATGCACCATGGTTGAAATTCATCCTTTAAAAGTCAATAAATCAAAAGGGGAAATATATATATAATAATACAATATTAATGAATAGTAAATATTAGGTATCATATTCATCCTAGAGGCCCACCAATAGATAAAGGATATATAGTCATGATGATAAACATAAATGGAGAGAACATTAAAAGAATCTATATTATGAAATAATAATGCTTCCATTTAATGTGAGAGTGTAATGAATGAATTATTTTATGAGTCTATAACTGTGAATGAAATCATTAGATTATAAATACGTTCATCATCAATACATTAATTGAAAATACAATCACTTCAATAATGTTAACTTCAAATATAATCATTGGTTATCTTTTCAATAGGTTTGGATATGTCATGAATTTCAATGAAGTATTTTTAAAATAATATTAATAACTTTGAAATAAAATATGACCTAAAAATAATATATATATGTATATATATGTTATGTATAAATATTAATATATTTATTATTAATAAATGATGTGATTTATAAGTAAAAAATTATATTTATTTTAACATCATTGGAGAACTAAAATTCAATTTTAGAATATTAATAATTAGTTATAATGTTATTTTTTGTAAATCCTATCTAGGTGAAAAGTATATTAATAATTTTTATGTCTTGTAAAATTTATCATAATAACCTAAAATGAAAATTTATAAAATATTATTATATATTTACTAAAATGATCACATGTTTTAAATTATAAATTAATATGAAATAATATTAAATGCATATAATGATTGAAAAAATCATTTGTGGATAAATGTATTTTCAATTTATCTTTGAATCTTCATTTAAATATATAATGTAATGTATTTTAGAATCTAAATTAGATAAATATATTATCATTTTATGATTTTTAATGATAATTTTTTTCCATAAAATTTTTAACATATTAAAAATATTGATTTTTTGGTGAATAATAAAATTCATCGTTTTTACAAATGACACAAATTTTATTTAATTTATAGTAATGTTGTATTAAATATAAATTTGTAAAATATTTTTTTATGAAAAAATATGTATATTTTTTTGAATTAATAATTTAAAAAATTATTCTTTTAATTTATGAACAATTAATTTTTATTTTACAATTTATATTTTAATTTTAAATATTATTTTATTAATACATTATAGAGTTAGTATATTAAAATTTTAGTTATTAATTTTAAAAACTGAATCAATAAGAATTTATATTATATTTGGAAACATTATTAAATGATATATATAATAAGGAACATTTTAGTGGTGGATATAGTGGATAAATCACCTAGATAAAAACAAATTTCCATGGTGAAAACACAAATCGTCAAAATGAGCAATTAATGTTATAAAGAGGAAAAGATGTTAAAAATATTGTAGTTGAGTTTTTTAGGTGTTTTTAGACCATATATATTCTCGTCGATATTATTTGATTATTTTGGAACTATTTTCCTTGAGAGTGACTTTCTATTATTAATTTTTTTGTTTATCTTTAAATGTGACACTCCTTTTAACTTGTAAAAAGGGGATCTCCACTACTCACATTCCCATACACTAGAACCCACTCTCTTTAGCATAACCATGGAATCTACCTCTAATAAATGTTTTTAGACACCGCATGTAGTTTTTAGAAATCTCATAACACTATCCATTGGGGTTTTTACCTCTCAACAATGGTGATATATAAATTAATTAGGTATAAATTTATAAATATTTCTTCTAATTTTATTTTTTCATTATAGTAATTTTTTAATTACTACATTTCATTAAGCATTATAATAATTATAACAAAATTATAGTATTTATACTAGTATATTATTATGATTATGGTAAATATGAGGACCCATCCACTAAAATGAACATTATAGTATCATTACTAATGAATTTATTTTCTTGCATTACTAATGATAATTTATTGAATGAATTATATATAATTAGGTCATATCACATGCATATATAATCATTCTATCAAAAAGTGGAAAATTCCTATTAGTATCCATTTTTACTAAAAATAATACTTTTAATATATATCATGTTCTCATTTCTGGACACATCATCAAAATATTCATCTTTACCCCATCCATATCCTTACACATCTATAAAAACATCATGAAAACATTTTACAACGTGTTATGATAAAAAAATCTCAATAAGGGTAATAAAAAAAGAAATAAACTTTTTATTCCATTTTAAACCCATGAGATCTAAAATCGAGTTTCCATTAAACGTAGACAACCATTAAATAAAATAATCAATTACATAAACATGAAAATAGTTTTTAAAGGATTTTTTTCATAAAATACATTTTATGATGACATTATTTGGAAAAGATAATCAGGATGGTTTTTTATAAAACATGATAACCTAGAGATAGAATTTGATGAAAACATACCTTGTTACTGTAATATAGAATAATCATTTCATTAAATATAGAATTTTTATATTACCATTTTTAAGTCAAAAAATTTCTATAAAAAATTGGTAATGTATAAATAAGTAAGGTAACTTCTATGGGACATCATCTTCAGAAAACTCTTATAGAATCTTCACAGTTGGAATGACTATACCGTCAACTTCAATAAACAATCTCCTCAAAACAAAATCGTTAAACAATAATTTATAGGTGTAAATCGTGATAACTCATCATCATGATTTATATCTTGCATTGAAATTATAATTCTAAATTTCTATTCACCATATCTTAAATAATAATATTTATGATTTAACCTTTTCCTCATAAAACCCTTGAAAACCACTTTTATACTCATATGGAAATCACGAGACCATAACAAAATATGCATTAATTTATAAATACATTTCATAAAAATAATATAATAAAAAATGGAAAGGATGACATTATATCAATATAAATGGAATCCTATATTGGAATAAAATTATCAAATAATGATTAAGATGGTAGTGAAATCCATTACAACTATATATGATCAAATAAAATGTTGCATCCAACATTTCTAAATAAAAACAAGACATTATGTAAAATTAATCCTTCAATATAAATTTTATATAAATTCAAGAGACATAAAATTAACTTTATTATTATTTTATGTATATAGAAATACAATAATAATATATTTTTCTAAAAATAACTACATGGGAAAAAATATTTAGAAATGAAACATTGATATATATTTTTAAATGAGCATCCCTAACCATGAGTTCAAACCGTTATGGACATTATTTGTCGCAATAAATTATAGTAATATTTTAATTACATACATTAATAATAAAATTTTCAAAATAATTTATTCAAATTATTTATTTAATATCATTTTTCATATAATTACTGAATTAAATAATTCCACGTTGAACGTTTTGACGATATTCAGCTCATGTGTCAATAATGACTTATGTATGTTTATTATGTTCTATGAGGTAATGATTAAATACTACATAGAATAATATTTACTAGTTAATTATAATTTTTAAAAAAGGATTATAATTATTAAATGAATAATAGAATATTATTATAAAAAATGAACTACTCTGCCATCCAAAAGTTGATTGGTTGTATATATGCATGAGTAACGTTTTCATTTTTCAAAGTCCATTATAAAAAGAAGTTAAGTATTATTGAAATTATGTAGAATTAAAATATTATCCTTTGTAAGATATTATTTCTTATAATATATTTATATATCATCCATATTATATGGTGTTGTAAAATTAATGACATTGATTTGTGGAGGTAGTAGTTTACACATACGCACAAAAGAAGTTATAATTTTTTTGTGAAGTAATAGTTACAAAAATAAATGATATATTAATTTTATATACTGATAAATATTTCATTATTATATATATAAATAATTTATCAATATTTCCATCCATGACATACAGTGATATAAAACAAGTAACATTGGTTCGTGAGATGGTTGTCCTCCCTACACGGATGTGATTTTCATTTAACATTTTATGGAAATAAATATTTATATAGGTGATTACATATATATAGTAACATAATATTATATGGAATATAATTATTTTATTATTTCATCATGTTTTATGAATATTTTAATGTTTTCGAAGAATATATAAAATGAAAAGTCATGTTTAAAAACTATACCCTATCTTAAGAAAACCTATTCCATTTAAAAATAATCATTCCAATTTTTTTAAATGATTATAAGGCCTGAGTAGGTATATAAGGAACTAATTTTTTTATCTCTTAGAGGAAATAAAAGTATTTCTAAATATGATTACTTAAGTAGAGCATGATTCCTTTTATATGATAGATAAAGGACATAATAAGAATTACTGAAATTATCAAATTAATAAAAATTAGAATTCAAATTAAAATTGATCAAATTTATTATAATGAAAATATAAAATTATTTTTAGTATAAATTATCTTATATAATTTAATTTTATAGGTATTTATTAGTTTTTAACTGTTATAATGTTGTTTGAACCCTTAGATAAACCTTTTCAAAATTAGAGTGATATACATGTTTTTTCTCATAAGGGGTTAATATAGTTACAATAAAAGAAATATCTAACCTATAAAAGCCATTTTTGATACTTAGAACCATCTCCCATTCAATTCATAAATTATATATTTTTTGTAAATTTTAAAACATTAAAAAAATACTATATGTTACAAAAACCCATTAAAGTTATTTTTAGTACAATTCATTTAATTTGACTGTTAAAACTGAATGACAACAATATTATTCAAATATAATTCATTAAAAAAACTATAATATTTAAATTTTAACTCAAAATCATATAACCCAAAAATCATTTCATATCATATTAATTTATACAATTTAAAAATAATTTATTTTTTTTCTAATAATTAAATAAATATTGTATCAATGTTTCATCAGAATTATATTTTAATATTTAATAATTAAAATTTATAAACTAATTAAAATAAAGAGGAAAAAATTATCTTTTAATATAATATTTATTACTGAACATACCAACATTTTGTCACTTTATCGAAAATTTTAATTTAAGAAAACAGAGAGATTGGCATTCTCTACTTTTCATTACATAAAATATTATAACTGTAAAAATAATATCCATCTGAAAAAATATCAAATATTAATATTTGGGAAGAATATTGATGTTATAAACTCTTTCAACAATATAAAGGAATGTTTTGGGGTTACTGAATATTCATAATCACATTAGTTTTAAACCTAATAAACCCATCTTACTATTATTGGGTTATCAAAATTTTTATAATAACTATTCATAATGAATATAAATAAAAAAATAACGATTTATAATATTTTTACCCTTTGATTGAAAATATTTAATCCATTTTTAAATATTACAATACATTTAAATTTTGTAATTTGATTTAAAATCGTACCAGAAAAACACGATGGAAAAGTGTTTCTTTAGAAAAATTCCTTTTTATGTAAATGAATATTTTATAGTGAATTCAATAATAAAATTGATTCCAAATAAATTATTTCTATTATATTTAATCAAATGTAATAAATATATATTTTAAAACTAATCCAAAATATATTCATGAATTTTAAATACTTTATGAGAAAATAAAATTTTCAGCAAATTATTTATGTTTCACTATTCATTATAAAATACAATTTTACCAAAAATATATAAAAATAATTATATTATAATTCTAACATGAGAAAACATAAAACTATAACCATATTATCAAAAAAAACCTTTATAATATCAATAAGATGTATTTATAATATTCTCTCACAAAGAGGAATAATAATATATCTTAAAGGAAACATATGCCTCAATCATAAAATAACTTTATTAAATATCATGTTCTTATTTTCGAAGAAATAGTCTTTAAATTTAAATTGATTTTGAAAATTTTATATTTTTAATAATTTAGTTATTTATTTTCATACCCACGAAAATAAAAATTGATTTTTAATGGTCACATTGAAATAAATTTATTTCCTTTTTAATTTACACTCGGTGTTGCGTATTTTGTTAAATATTGAACATAATAACTCCTTGAAAATATTAGGATAATAAATTCAACCCAAATTATAAATTACATCTTTTATATTTCATATTTTTTTTTGAAATCATTAATTTTAAATTTCAAAATAACATTTTGGAAATATCACATCATAAAAAGGGATTATAAAACATCCTCTTGATTAGGGGGAAAAGGAAATTGAATTGTTATCTATAATAATTTATAACTATGTTTTAGAAATGTAAAATAATTGTATTGTGAAAATATGGACATATATGAGATATAAATTTCCAAATAAAGTTATAAATTTATTGAGATCATTAATAACAAGAAGGTGAATTATAAATAAATTGTTAATTACTTCAGAACAATAAATAAATGAGGTCTGAAATTAACATTGATTCCTATAAAATATAGGTTATAAGATAATTTTTTGGTTTCAAAATATTCATCATAGATTTGAGGACTTCTATTACCGTATAATCTAAAAAAACTAAAAACAGTTACATGAAAATTATAATTTAATCCCTTATACAAATTTACACCACACTTTTTTAATGTTCTTCATATGATGAATATTCATGGTGAATTTGTATTTCCTAATGTAGTACAATAATATTTTAGAGGATTTAATATTATATAATTGTATAAGAAATTATTCCACCTTTCAATATAAAATATTAAAAAAATAAAATAGTTATCACAAGGTAATTTAATTACCCAAAAGAATAAACCTTCATATTAAAAAATACTGTAACACCCCAAGAATTCATAATGTGTTATTTCTTCAAAATAATTCAATAACTTGTACTACACGCAACACCGAGTTCAATCACACCTTGAATTACAAAAAAAGGCCATTAAAAGAGGTCATGAATAGTATTAACTAAATTTTAAACTTTATATAATCCTTATAATTTTAGAATCCACATTATGAGTTTCTTAGTCATAATGCAAGAACAGATTCATTTTCAGTATTGCACTTTTATCAACATTTAATAGTGAAACCTTTTTAAATACAATATTTTAAACATATTGACTAAATGGGGACATCAAAAAAAATTAAAATGAAACATCCCAAGCTTCCACGGTACGCTTTCCTTTGAATAATACAGTAGCGTGTGTTATACGCAACTTCGAGTTTTAACACACACCACAACCGATTAAACTAGCCGTTGTGAATAGTAATACCTAATTTTTGAAATCATATATATTTTATATTTCAAAATGGACTTCATTTTTGGATTCAGAATATCGAAATTAGCCTAGGGTGAAATTTTGGTACATTTCGGATAACTTTCATATTTTGATGAATAGTGAAAATTTCTAAATTTTAATTAAAAACAACTTTTTTAATCAAAATAATTAATAGTGATAAATTATGAATTTTAGTGGTTTTAAAGTATATTTAGAATATATTTTTACCATTTAATATAATGTTGGTCATTGGACATAATTTTACAATTAAACCGAACATAAAAAAGTGTCAATCTTTTGATAGTTATTATCTCTTAAAAACACGCTTTTTGTTTTGACAGCGGGAATTAATTTTAAATTAATTTCTGCCACTTCTGTGTTTTGAATTTCGGAAAATGGATTCCATATTTGGAATCAGGATGTTCAAATTGTGTAAATAGGTAACTTTTATTTTTACACATTTTGAATAATTACTGCGGTAAATATTTTATTTACCATGGTTAAAGGGTAAATCCGGTAAATAAGGGTTAAAAAAAATAATATTATAATAATACTAAATTACTCTAAAACGTGTCTTAACCCTATTGGTTGATACATGGTCGACCATGGGCATCTTTGGGTCTATTTTGGGACCCCATGGATCCACTTGTAAGTGATAATGACACTTTATTTTAATTAAGTCAAAATGAATACAAAAATGACACAAGCATATATCTTTTAGAACAACAATTTTTACATAGGGTTATACATGTTGGATTTTCGATTATAAATATTCATTAGAAAGCTAAAAAGATTTCCTACCTAATTATATTTTACTTATAATTTTTAGACATTAAATAATTTATTTTATTTATGACACAATGATGATGCAGTAATTACTATAATAGTAAAAAATTAAAATAAGTGATATTATAAATACCCAAATAAATATAATATGAAACTTTTAATGAATTAAACTAATTTTATATGATAATATGATATATTAGAATTGATTTAATTGACTTTTTTCGAAGTAATCAATCTGTTAGGAGTTTCAAAAAAATCAACTATTGAATAGTGTCAAAATTGACATAAAAGAGTTCTTAAAACAAATATTATATTATTAATTGATATTAAATTCCTAAAAATCTAAGGTTCGGCCAAGAGACTTATATTATGATAGGTTCTTCATTAATGGACCACTTGGGGGTCGCTTGGATGTATATAGTAAGTTTATTAACCATATTATATAAAAATACAAAGAGACATTGTAAAAGTGAAACTAATTAACTTAGAGTTAATACTTAAAGATAAGGTTAATATAAGTACCCAAACCTGTCTAAATTCTATTGTTTGAGTGGTTTTCGACCTATCCCCACCTTAACCTTTGAATAGTCAACTTTGGAGCCATTAGAAACCGAATATTAATTTATTATAAATTAATATTTCTAGCTTTTCCAAAGGTGCCCCTCACCCCTCTTATAAAAGGGCACTCCTCCTTCTCATTTCTTCACACCTCTAAAGCCTTTTGGATCGGCCAAACTCTGCCCAAATACTCTCCCAACATCCCTCACTACAACCTAGGGGCCTTAGTTTGATCAGAAAGCCAACCTAAGGAGCCCTTTTGATCAAATCAAAAGGAAGAACCCGAAGAAGAGGTAATGATTTCACCACCCTTTTCTAAGTTCATTTCTTCTTCCACTTCTTCTTCCTTTGTTCTTACCATTCTAAAATAATAACTCCAGTATCTCACATATACTGTGATGTTATTATAAGTATGGTACAACCATATTCAGTACTCTATCCACCCATTGAATAACATGTCACCATACGTGCGTACGTACGGCTTACCGTCTCAACGCCGTGGTGTAATTGTTATTCAATATAATATTATTTGGATGGGTATAATAATGATGTGTAACTCATGTAAATAATAAATATAACATGTTAATGATTCTGTATATATGATATACCATTCATTTATATATTATTTTAATATCAAAAGAATGATATTGTCGCTCGTGCGTACGTACGGACTACCGTCTCCACGAACGCGATAAGATTCATTCTCCATCGTATCCATTCAATTATAATTATCATTTTATGATTTAAAAATGATGTTTAAGGACTTGATATCATTCTGGATATGAATAAGATACAACAAACATGGCTTATGTAACAAAACATATAAAAGAAAATGAGTAAGTTAACACCCGAAACGATGATAATTCTAAGATATTATTAATAAATCAATGTTAAAAGATCATATATGATATCATATTAATATATATGATTCTTTTATAATTTAATAACAATTATTTCACCATTATACAGGAGGTTAACCTACCCCAACCAAGGAAAAGTACAAGGTAAGGGTTATTTCACAATCTCTTTATTATCCGAGGTTGTATTATACGTAATAATCTACTGGGATCTCTTTATCATCAACATCCATGTTTCTTCGAAATGTATTTCAAAACATTTTTACTATTTACAAGAATATGGGTTAAAGTCATTTATACCCTTGTTTGACTTTTTATAAGAGTTTTATAAAGGAATCTTTCCGTCGTTTTCAAAACAAGGTCCTTTTTAACCTTTTCGACGGAATTGAGGTAAGAATGTTTTTTTAACTTATACGGCGGGTGCGGTTATTTTCCGCCGTTATAAAATTGTCGAAGCTTTACATACAAGCTTATAAGAATATTTTCAAAGAAAATGTTTTATTTTATATGGATCTTAAATGATTTCAAAATAAAAGGAGATACTTCTTTAAAAAGAATTTTGATTTCATCTATGTCAACATCCTTTGATGGATTTTAAGATTATTTGAAGTTGATTTATTATGATACAAAACTTCTATATTGTATTGAAGGTTTTGTGATATGTTTGACTGTGGATGTGCTATTTTTATACCATTCATAGTTTATTGTGAAAGTATTGACATTTCGTATGCTAGTTTTAATACGAATGTTTATGTTATGTTTAAACCTTTTCATATGGGAATGCATTGGACTTAATAAGTGACGGGTGGAGCCCGCTATAGCTCCTCGATGCATCGGTAGGTCTCATGAGACAAACTAGTGTCTTGGCACAAGGCCTTGACAAAATCTTATTTGTAGTCTTGGCACAAGGCCTTGGCTATGTGGTTATGATAGTCTGGCATTATGCATTCCAACATTATGAAAGTGGTTATTTATTTTTGCATGTGATTATTCGATTAGTGGAATATCCATGTGAATAAGTAAATGGCATTATTTCATTTTATTTATGCCATACCATGTTGAATGTTCATGTTTAAAAGGCTTTTGTTTTAGTTATACATTGCCTTAAATGTTTATTCTTATTGATGAAAGTTTCCGCTATATTGTTATCCTTACTGGGCATTTGAGCTCACCCCTTTTCTATGTTTTATTTTTCCCAGGTAGTGAAGAAGTAATTTATGAATGACTTGCAGGGATATTATGAGGGGTTAATAGTGTGGATATGAAGACTTTGTTGTTGTAGTAGTTTTTCACTTTGAAATGTAATGTAAAACTTTATGATTATATCTAGTGTTTCCAAGGCTACTAAACCAATCGGTCTTTCGGGATTTGATCTTTCTTGTGATCATGCCAATGTTACGAAGTAATGCACCGACTCTGGGTAGTTGGGGTCGGGGCGTTACAGTTGGTATCAGAGGAAGTTTAGTACAAACCTTGGAAGCTAGATTTAGATAAACTCTGATTAGAGCACGTAGACCTAAGATGAACTTTGAGGATTAGTATAGAAGAACTTCCTAGAAATTTTGGTATTGTAGAGATTTTGTGAGTTTTCTGATCAATACATCCCTGTCTGGATTCGAGCAGGTAGAGGCGGCTCTGGCACAGATGTACCTAGGGGTAAAACCCGAAAACACCGCTTTGAGCTAGACTCGAACGGGAACTGGTGCACGACAACGGGCCTTGCTGCACTCTTGGTTACGACACTCCCGGGGGATATGCTTAGGATAACTCTCATTTTCTTTACAAATCATTTTGAAGGGATTATGAGTATATACTTCCTCAAAGAAAACATTCTTATGATTATGGATTATATCCATAAATAGTTCAATTTATGTCAAGTGTTTTATAAGTATGGGATTATGTATTTTGATTCATAAACTGATCTAGTTTATGCCATTGTTTAGAAATGGCGCCCAGTAGAAGAAATGAGAACTCCAGAAATACACATGATTCAAAGAGAAGGAAGGATCATATCTTTCATGGTCTTAAGCTAGAATTTATAAGAGAAATAGTCACCCATGTATTATCATCATATGAAGAAATAATATCATGTGTTGATAAGATAAGTAAAGAGTTTACTGAGTCATATGCCTTTGAAGGGAAGCAAGAGAGGAAAAGGCTGGAAGAGAGAAAGATGGATAAAGGGAAAAGGGAAAAGAATAATTTTCCCATATGTGGTAACTGTGGAAAGAAACACCCTGGAACTTGCCTGAAAGGAATGAGAGTTTGTTATAAGTGTGGAGGAAAAGGGCACAAAGTACGTGACTGCAAGGGTGAGAAAATGGTCTCAAATGTACAATGCTTCATTTGCAAGGAGTTTGGACACTATGCGAACCTATGTCCCAGTCATCAGACTATGCCGCAAATGATGCTATTGGATAATAATCAAGTTATGATACTACCACAGATGAGGAGGAATGATTAGAGTTCTTACGTTGATTATGTCAATTGAGTGTTGTATCAACAATGTACTTGTTATAATAATTATGGAGTATATAAGGATTGTACTGCAGTACTATTTCATTAAGGACTTGAGATTATGTGGAACAAAGAAAAGTGACTCAATAGCAGGATAAATTTTTGGAAAATATATGGTTGAGAGAATGATAAAGCATAATATAGTTCTGATACCGAAGTAGTGATTTTGGAATAATACATGATTGTTTTGGATAAATTATATTGGATATTCTTGACTACCTTCGAACTGATTAATGATTTGTATATTCCATCATTTTTGGGGTTTAAAACATTTTTGGATTAATGAAGTATATCCACCTTTCTATATGGAATAAGGGAGCATGAATGTAATCAATAAGGAATATGGTAATTCAGGATGTTTCAGTGTATTAAAAGAATACATGATGAAGGTATTCATATGATATTACGGGGTAAAAAGGTTCTACATTATGTTTACCTTACTTATAAATGTTGGACTGTGAGTCTGGATAGACGTATTTTGGATAGTTCTAGTTTGGATTATTTTGGATTACCATAAAAGGAAAACCCGGAGGTTGGGCGGTAACCCGTCGCGTCCGGCAAGGCTGCGAGACTTGAACCCGCAACCAAAGGGCGACAAGGGTGTATCACCTACCACTATCCCACGAGATGTCCTGGATTAAATAAAGTAGTTTTTTAAAAGATCTGGTAGATGAATTATAAATTCGTTTATTTTGGAACCCTCTATGAATAGTATAAATAGAATTTTTTTTTACGAGTGAATGATGAGTTTTGGTAGAAATTTATTAATGGATAAAACTCTAATTATAAACTAAGTATATCTCCTTATTATCTTATCCAATCTCATAAATAAATTCGTCAACATTAATAATAGAAACTTAGAACAAAAATGTTGTCCTAGATGGTACCTTAAATCATCACAAATTTATGGCTTTGGGATTGTTGGCCTTTTCATAGCCATGTTCTCTACCACTCTCCATCAGATAATTGATGGCTAGATTTTTCTTCCATATCCATATTTTCCTACATGGAACCCTAGTATGTGTTATTTTCGGTAATCTTCATACTTTCCACTCTTTATTTTAAATAGAGGCCTCATTAATTCATTTTTCGATGTGGGATTTCAACTAAGATATTTTGAAACGTCAAAAATGTGTCATCCCAATATTCTATGTTTTGTTGAACCAATGGTATTTCAAATCATCATAAATTGATGAGTTTAAGGACCTCAATTTTATACTTGTTTGTGATTGATGACCTCAATCACTACCTATAAATATTTACGTTTTTCCTCCAATTATATGTCTCTAATTTCCACCGATGTTCTCCTAATCGAGATCATAATTTGGTGGTGACCCTTTCATTTCTCTTTTCCTCATATTAAGACTAAATTTTAGTAACCCAATTTCTGATGTGGGTTTTCCCACAAATATATTTTCTATTTTCAAACTTTTATTTTCTAAGAACAATTTCAAATTGCGAGGACGCAATTTATTGAAGGAGGGGAGAATGTAACACCCCAAGAATTCATAATGTGTTATTTCTTCAAAATAATTCAATAACTTGTACTACAGGCAACACCGAGTTCAATCACACCTTGACTTACAAAAAAAGGCCATTAAAAGAGGTCATGTATAGTATTAACTAAATTTTAAACTTTATATAATCCTTATAATTTTAGAATCCACATTATGAGTTTCTTAGTCATAATGCAAGAACAGATTCATTTTCAGTATTGCACTTTTATCAACATTTAATAGTGAAACCTTTTTAAATACAATATTTTAAACATATTGACTAAATGGGGACATCAAAAAAAATTTAAAATGAAACATCCCAAGCTTCCACGGTACGCTTTCCTTTGAATAATACAGTAGCGTGTGTTATACGCAACTTCGAGTTTTAACACACACCACAACCGATTAAACTAGCCGTTGTGAATAGTAATACCTAATTTTTGAAATCATATATATTTTATATTTCAAAATGGACTTCATTTTTGGATTCAGAATATCGAAATTAGCCTAGGGTGAAATTTTGGTACATTTCGGATAACTTTCATATTTTGATGAATAGTGAAAATTTCTAAATTTTAATTAAAAACAACTTTTTTAATCAAAATAATTAATAGTGATAAATTATGAATTTTAGTGGTTTTAAAGTATATTTAGAATATATTTTTACCATTTAATATAATGTTGGTCATTGGACATAATTTTACAATTAAACCGAACATAAAAAAGTGTCAATCTTTTGATAGTTATTATCTCTTAAAAACACGCTTTTTGTTTTGACAGCGGGAATTAATTTTAAATTAATTTCTGCCACTTCTGTGTTTTGAATTTAGGAAAATGGATTCCATATTTGGAATCAGGATGTTCAAATTGTGTAAATAGGTAACTTTTATTTTTACACATTTTGAATAATTACTACGGTAAATATTTTATTTACCATGGTTAAAGGGTAAATCCGGTAAATAAGGGTTAAAAAAAATAATATTATAATAATACTAAATTACCCTAAAACGTGTCTTAACCCTATTGGTTGATACATGGTCGACCATGGGCATCTTTGGGTCTATTTTGGGACCCCATGGATCCACTTGTAAGTGATAATGACACTTTATTTTAATTAAGTCAAAATGAATACAAAAATGACACAAGCATATATCTTTTAGAACAACAATTTTTACATAGGGTTATACATGTTGGATTTTCGATTATAAATATTCATTAGAAAGCTAAAAAGATTTCCTACATAATGAGATTTTACTTATAATTTTTAGACATTAAATAATTTATTTTATTTATGACACAATGATGATGCAGTAATTACTATAATAGTAAAAAATTAAAATAAGTGATATTATAAATACCCAAATAAATATAATATGAAACTTTTAATGAATTAAACTAATTTTATATGATAATATGATATATTAGGATTGATTTAATTGACTTTGTTCGAAGTAATCAATCTGTTAGGAGTTTCAAAAAAATCAACTATTGAATAGTGTCAAAATTGACATAAAAGAGTTCTTAAAACAAATATTATATTATTAATTGATATTAAATTCCTAAAAATATAAGGTTCGGCCAAGAGACTTATATTATGATAGGTTCTTCATTAATGGACCACTTGGGGGTCGCTTGGATGTATATAGTAAGTTTATTAACCATATTATATAAAAATACAAAGAGACATTGTAAAAGTGAAACTAATTAACTTAGAGTTAATACTTAAAGATAAGGTTAATATAAGTACCCAAACCTGTCTAAATTCTATTGGTTGAGTGGTTTTCGACCTATCCCCACCTTAAACTTTGAATAGTCAACTTTGGAGCCATTAGAAACCGAATATTAATTTATTATAAATTAATATTTCTAGCTTTTCCAAAGGTGCCCCTCACCCCTCTTATAAAAGGGCACTCCTCCTTCTCATTTCTTCACACCTCTAAAGCCTTTTGGTTCGGCCAAACTCTGCCCAAATACTCTCCCAACATCCCTCACTACAACCTAGGGGCCTTAGTTTGATCAGAAAGCCAACCTAAGGAGCCCTTTTGATCAAATCAAAAGGAAGAACCCGAAGAAGAGGTAATGATTTCACCACCCTTTTCTAAGTTCATTTCTTCTTCCACTTCTTCTTCCTTTGTTCTTACCATTCTAAAATAATAACTCCAGTATCTCACATATACTGTGATGTTATTATAAGTATGGTACAACCATATTCAGTACTCTATCCACCCATTGAATAACATGTCACCATACGTGCGTACGTACGGCTTACCGTCTCCACGCCGTGGTGTAATTGTTATTCAATATAATATTATTTGGATGGGTATAATAATGATGTGTAACTCATTAAATAATAAATATAACATGTTAATGAATCTGTATATATGATATACCATTCATTTATATATTATTTTAATATCAAAAGAATGATATTGTCGCTCGTGCGTACGTACGGACTACCGTCTCCACGAACGCGATAAGATTCATTCTCCATCGTATCCATTCAAGTATAATTATCATTTTATGATTTAAAAATGATGTTCAAGGACTTGATATCATTCTGGATATGAATAAGATACAACAAACATGGCTTTTGTAACAAAACATATAAAAGAAAATGAGTAAGTTAACACCCGAAACGATGATAATTCTAAGATATTATTAATAAATCAATGTTAAAAGATCATATATGATATCATATTAATATATATGATCCTTGTATAATTTAATAACAATTATTTCACCATTATACATGAGGTTAACCTACCCCAACCAAGGAAAAGTACAAGGTAAGGGTTATTTCACAATTTCTTCATTATCCGAGGTTGTATTATATGTAATAATCTACTGGGATCTCTTTATCATCAACATCCATGTTTCTTCGAAATGTATTTCAAAACATTTTTACTATTTACAATAATATGGGTTAAAGTCATTTATACCCTTGTTTGACTTTTTATAAGAGTTTTATAAAGGAATCTTTCCGTCGTTTTCAAAACAAGGTCCTTTTTAACCTTTTCGACGGAATTGAGGTAAGAATGTTTTTTTAACTTATACGGCGGGTGTGGTTATTTTCCGCCGTTATAAAATTGTCGAAGCTTTACATACAAGCTTATAAGAATATTTTCAAAGAAAATGTTTTATTTTATATGGATCTTAAATGATTTCAAAATAAAAGGAGATACTTCTTTAAAAAGAATTTTGATTTCATCTATGTCAACATCCTTTGATGGATTTTAAGATTATTTGAAGTTGATTTATTATGATACAAAACTTCTATATTGTATTGATGGTTTTGTGATATGTTTGACTGTGGATGTGCTATTTTTATACCATTCATAGTTTATTGTGAAAGTATTGACATTTCGTATGCTAGTTTTAATACGAATGTTTATGTTATGTTTAAACCTTTTCATATGGGAATGCATTGGACTTAATAAGTGACGGGTGGAGCCCGCTATAGCTCCTCGATGCATCGGTAGGTCTCATGAGACAAACTAGTGTCTTGGCACAAGGCCTTGACAAAATCATATTTGTAGTCTTGGCACAAGGCCTTGGTTATGTGGTTATGATAGTCTGGAATTATGCATTCCAACATTATGAAAGTGGTTATTTATTTTTGCATGTGATTATTCGATTAGTGGAATATCCATGTGAATAAGTAAATGGCATTATTTCATTTTATTTATGCCATACCATGTTGAAAGTTCATGTTTAAAAGGCTTTTGTTTTAGTTATACATTGCCTTAAATGTTTATTCTTATTGATGAAAGTTTCCGCTATATTGTTATCCTTACTGGGCATTTGAGCTCACCCCTTTTCTATGTTTTATTTTTCCCAGGTAGTGAAGAAGTAATTTATGAATGACTTGCAGGGATATTATAAGGGGTTAATAGTGTGGATATGAAGACTTTGTTGTTGTAGTAGTTTTTCACTTTGAAATGTAATGTAAAACTTTATGATTATATCTAGTGTTTCCAAGGCTACTAAACCAATCGGTCTTTCGGGATTTGATCTTTCTTGTGATCATGCCAATGTTACGAAGTAATGCACCGACTCTGGGTAGTTGGGGTCGGGGCGTTACAAATACAACATTAATCTCTAATGCCACAACAATGATAGCCAATGTTTAACATAGATCAATCAAAAAAAATATTCAAAACCATGAAAAAAACCAAAAAATTATGATGCACATGATCACATATTCTTATGATATTAATATAATATTTATCTAATAAACAATAGTCGCTAATAATTTTATATAGCCAAAAATTTGACTTTAGTAATAATATGGTCTCCAAAATATGATAATCATTTCTGTAAACAACCCGTATCACACTAAAGCCACATTAAAATCATATCTACCTAAAAATTACAATTCATCCATTATTACTCATAAAAAATAACATAAAATCAATAAATATTTATATTTTAATTAATCATATATGGTTCCTAAAACTGTTACCTTCTTACAAAATGATATTAATAACATAATGAAATTTTATATTTTAAATATTTTTGATTATATCAAATATTTGTTCAATATTTTTAATGAAAACCCGACAATATAATAATTGATATGTGATTCATTATCCACATATTATTTATTATATAAAAAATATCATTGATAAGATATTGTTACATTATAATACTAAATAATTATTATATAAACACAATCCTTTCTTCACTTTACATCTTAACATTTATACAATAAATTGTAAAATTAGTCATTAATACTCACATTTTAAAATTTGTAATATGATTCATTAAATAATATTCAACATATTTAAATATTATTTCTAATTAAAATGTATTAAAACAACATAATCTAATTTATATCATTGAAATATTGATCACAATTCATTCATGTCAAAATTTGAATGTATGATGTCCTATTATATGGCCAACAAAGTTCTAATGATATCAGAATACCACAAAATCCTTTCAATTTCATCTGCATGACTTATCTATACATAGTTTATACATCTCTGTTGAAAAGTTTATTGACAGATATCATAATTTTAAAATAATACTTGGCTCAGAAATCAATGTTTTGAAACATCCTAACTAACACGTTTTCCATAATACCTTAGTATATTGTTTTATTTTTTTCAAAAAAATGTATTGTTTGTGTGCTAATAAAAAAAACCATATAATAATGGAAATATATATGATACCTAGACATCTTCTACTTTTTTTAGTCGAATAGAGGACTTTCATTCCTTTTTTCAAAATCATCCATTGTAGAAAATTAATAAAGTCCCATATGATACATTCCAAATTGAGTAAGATGGTAAATTATTTGTTTTTTTTAATATTTGAATTCATCCCAAGGACAATCATTATATAAAATATTACATTCTTATTTAGATATATTATTATGTGATTTTATATAAATTGTAATGCTACATATAAAATATATGTTACATCAGCTATCTTTTTCAAATATTGAAGAATGTGTATCATATTTTTGACAATGGACTTCTATGTTTGATTTATGTACTTCAATCATGTAGTAGATATTTTTCCTTATAAAATAAATATATGAGTTAGTAAAAAATAAATTCATATTTAACATAAATATTAACAAATAAATAAATTTTAACAATCTTACACATTTTCACACTTCCTATCATTACATAACATCTTTTGTTTAACCAATATTGTATGTGTTCATCCTTCTATTCTATAACCTTATTCATAAATATTTCATAATGCATCATATAAACATGTGAAATTATCCAAAAATATCCCTTAGCATTGTAAAACATAATTCATTGTAAGGTAATATTCATGTTGAATAGAAATATGAATGAGATTAACTCTGGTAACTCTTTTTTAGGTTATTACCCCTAGATTATTCTATACTAAAACCAAGACCATTAATAGTATCCAGACATTAATATATAATTATAAAACAATGTAATATTTACCATACCAACAAAATTTATGTTATACAATACATAGACATATATTTAGGGTTTTAAAAAATCATTTATCATAATCTTTAATGTTTTCAAAACGTTTTCTCTCGTATCTATTATAAAAGAATGCACTTAAAGAGTACATATTCTAATAAATTTACAAGAGAATTAAATTAAATTTATTAATACAGTAAATTTAGGTTTATAGTTGAATATAGCATCTTCCCCACACGTACATTAATTATTATTATATCCCAATGTGTAAACTTACACATAATATACATTGCTTCCACAAATGAACACTTTTAAGATATTCCATGTATTATTTTCATGATACATCTCCAAAAAAGATTTTGAACCCAATTTCCTAATTATTATATATTAAATCCCAATTTAAAAAAATCTAGAAAATTCTATGAGCACAGTAATCAAAATAAAGGACGTAAAAAAAGAAACCCAAAAGTCTTTTTAAAAAACATGATTACCAAAATGTTGTTTTCCTTCAATATAGTAACGTTTTAGATTTTATAATTATTTAATAACACATAAAATATGTTTTTTAGACCTTTTTCAAATAAAATACCTTATGAAAATATAAAATCAAAATAATTATAATGAGGGTTTTATATAAAAAATAGAAACCAGGTAAAACGGTTTCATAAGAAACAGAACTTTTTACCTTATAACAGCAAAATAATTCCATTAAATGAAGGATTAATACCTTAACATAATTTAATTAGTCAGTTTTCATAAATATAATTAAAATTAATATAAAAATCATATAATTTTCTTTGGGAATCATCTTTATAGAACCGTTATAAAACCCTTACACATGGAATAATCATATGGTTTACTTATAATATAATATTACAAATATCATAATCATTAATTAATACATTGGAGAGATATATTAGGATCTCCCATCACACTGAGATATATTGTCTCACCCATTATAATAAAAAGCTTCCATATAGCATTTCATTAATAAAACTATCTAATCTTGCACTATGAATCATAAAACCCCATGAAAACGCTTTTAAAAACATTTTAAAAACACTTTCTGATAATGAAATACACAAAACATTCTATACCTTATTATTTGTTATAAAATATGAATGAAAAGATAAATATGTTATTATTATATAATTTTTTTTATGATTTAATATTAATATCAAATAATATTTACGACCATGGTGAAATATTTTAACGTTATATATGTTCAAGTATGACTTCATTATTTTCCTTTTGTAACGAAGAAGAAAACATTGTTTAAATATATTAATTATGAAAACAATTGAAATGATTTAAAAAATATATAAAATTACATTAATAATTTTATATTTCCATATTAGTACATTAATAATATTTGTATTAAAAAATATGTATATGGATGGTAAATATTCATAAAGGAATCATTAAAAGAGTATTTTGAAAAGAAACTCTCTTACATGGAGTCCTAGTCATCATGTAATTTATTTATGTTATTCAATAATATAATAATGTTAAATTAATAATTTCTAATAATATTTTTCATATACATTATTATTTTATTTCATTTTATTTTCACTAATATATAATTTTATAATCAGTTAATTTAATGGTAGAGGTTTTTATGGTGTTGGGCTCATGTTTGAAAAAATAATTAGGATGAATATGGTCATTGAAGTCATTATTTTATTTTATCATGAATAATTATTCTGAAATATTTATTATTTTTTATTTCAATTATAATTTTAAAACCAATTAGGAAATTTGTATTTTAAAAATGAACTATCTTAAAATCAGGGAGATAGTGGTCCATATATAGGCATGCATATCAATTTGTTTATTCAACAATCATTAAAGAAAAAAATTAGTTTTTTTCATTATATATTTTTAGTTATATAATTAATGCTATTATTTGTCTTTAAATTATGAAATATTAATCATTTGAATTATTTGTTGGTGGAAAATTAATAACATTGCTTCATAGACATCGTAATATACATGTATACACAAATTAAGTTATAATTTTTCATTGAATGGAACAGTTATAAAATAAAAGATAAGTTAATTTTTTATAATTATTAATATGTCATAAATATAATATAAACATTAAATCCATCATTATAAATAACCATGATAGTACTGATTGAAAATTAATTACATTAGTTTTTGAGGTGCAAATATACTAGACACATGAACAATGTTTTGAATTTCTCATTTAATTGAAGAGGAGATTTATATTTGAGATTACACTAACATAATACAACATAATTATATTTAATATAATGTTTTTATTATTTATAATTTTTTAAGAATTTTTTATGGTGTTCAAAAAATAAATAAAACAAAATTTTTTTATTAAGAATTATAACCCTTATTAGAAAGGCTTAATGGTTTAGACCAAAAGCATCATGTGGTAGGTTTTATTAAAAAATACCTCTAACAAAAGTTTAGGTATGTAAATAAAATATTTGAGTGGTTACTAGCTGATTCAAAAGGCTTTTTAAGTGGTAATAAAATCGGAGAGGAGGTTTCCTACTATATGTGATAGAAGAGGGGTACTCATTGAATTTCATAAAGTAATAAATTAATGTAAATTAATTTTAATCCAAATTGAAAATATTTTATGATAATATGAGTATTATTTGAAATAAAATTATAATATTGTTGGATAAACATATGCTAAATTTTTATATTAATATATATTTTTTTTAAAGCATAGTTAAACAATTTCTAATATCCAAGGTGATAAAAAAATATTACACCTAAGGGGTTTTTATTGTTACTATAAAAGGGCCATTAGCCCCTAAATGGACGATGGTTGATATTAAAAACCATAAACTAATACTTTTTCAATAGATATGAATTTAGTAATTTTAAAATAATAATTAAAATTTCAATTATTATTAAATATCAAAGAATTCGTTCATTGAACAATTCATTAAAATTGAATTTTGATACTTGAATAAAAAAATGTAATCATGATATAAATCACTAAAAACACTATAAAATTTCATTTTACTATAAAAATTAGAACATAATAATTCGTTCAAATAATTTTACTCTGAACAATTTTGAAATCATTTTTATTTATTTTTCTATTAATGGTATAAATATTATATCAGTATTGTGTTATAATTTAATGAAATTGTTTTGTAACTAAATATAATAAATAAATTACCATTATAAAAAATATAAATTTACCTTTTTATATTTATATTTTTAACTAAACATAAAATATTATTAAAATATTCAGAAAAATCATACATAAGAAGACATGAACAATAAATTTTTTTCTTTTCTTTATATTAAATATTGAAAAGGTCACAATCATGACCACATTGAGAAAAGGTCATATATTTAAATTTTCGATGACTATGGATGATATATACTTATAAGATAAAATTAAGTCACATTTTGTGGTTACATTTTAGTTTGTGTCAAATTAATTTTACCATGAATTAACCTATATTACCTTTTCCTTGGATAAAAAATTAACACTGATTAAATTTCATAAAGGATAAAAATAAAAGGTAAATATAAACATAATTTATTCCTCCTTATTTAAAATATGATTAAAAATATATAGATTAAAAACAGAACTTTAGTAGAGTATAATATAAAATTAAATAGAAAAAACATTGAAGATAATAGATTTTAAAATTAATTCATTTTTACTTATATAATAACATTAATAAAAATTTTTGGTTAAATAATTAATTAAAAATAATATAATTCAATTACATTTAATCAGATGGAACAAATTAAATATTATGTATATTCAAAAATATATTTTATCATTCTAAATAATTGAATACAAAATAAAAATTTCTATAAAATTCTACATTTTTAACAAATAATTATAAAATTAAAAATTTCCTTAAAATCATAAGATTTCACTCAATTATAATTTATAAATGAATATTTCAAACAAATTCCTTTTTTATCTAATAAAATTTCTTATATTTTAAAAAAATTTGTATAATATTTAATCACAAAAAGAATTAAAAAAACATTTGTTAAGGAAATTTATTTTTAATGGAAGAAATAATTATAAAAAAAATAAATATCTTATTTAATAATAACTAAACCATACACTTTATTTTATTTGGAAATATTTATATATTTCATAATTTGGCCAATATTAATCATACATTCTAGTTCAATGGCCATATTATAATTGTCATAATTATGTATTAATATTCTGTTGTTCATTTACACACAATGCTGCATATTTATTTTCTTTATTGAATATAGTTGTTCTATTAAAAAAATTTATATTATAGTAAAATATTTAATTTCCATTTCAATTTTTCCCATAGATAAGATAAAATGTCTTTTTTGTGTGTGTGAAAACATTTACCTCCAAAAAATTCCAATTTTCGTTTTCTTTAACAAAATTATAAACATATTCAAAATTTAATATTTTATATATAATTATTATATTTTTAAAATAATTTAAATTATAAAATGATTAAAAAATTACTATACATTTCACCTATTTTATATAAAAAGAAATTCTCAACCATGCATATATGTGGACTACCTCAAGCATAGGTTGATTAATTTACAATGTTAATTTCATCATCACCTTAAAAAGCTAGTAAAAAAAATAGGTTTAATGGGTATATATTTTAAATACGAAATAATTAAATTTTTGGTATAAAAAAATTGGAGAAGTAATTAATTATATGATCAATAAGCTATTATTTTTAATTTTGTCATTTTAAACAAGTGTGCTATGAGGAAAATGTTTAATTTAAATTATGTAATATTTTCATGTATTTTAATTATTAGTCCATATCCCATACAATTATGATATTTAACAATAAAAAAGTATAAATTATATCAGTACGAAACTTTTTAATTGGTATATCACTTATGTATCCACATAATTATCACTAAAATGGTATATTCATGTCTGGGTCGGCATAACTACCTACATGAACAATGATATAAATTTTATTCATCGATGATTTTAAAAACATAATTACATTACTAATATGAAATTATTATCTATATAATTATTTTTTTCAGGAAATGATAAAATATATTTTTCGTATTAATCAATAAATCAGGCTTCAATTGATTAAAATCATATAAAAACATCATTAACAATTTCACAATAGTTGATAAAAAATAAAAATCTCATGAAAGGAAATTTAACAACCATAAGTCATTACAATTAATAAATTAAATTGACATTAATGAGATTATAATAAATAAAATTTTAACAAAAAAAATAGACAGAACTCTTATAAAATTATAAAAAATAGTCATAATTATAAATAATTGGTGTGGGAAAATAATAAAAAACATACTAATATACATGTTGATAGTGAGTATGAATTAAAAATATAAATTATTTTTTCTGTGAATATTGTTTTGATATGAAATATTTTGATCTTTCATTGGTTATAAAGGATATTATATTCAATAAACATGTAAAGGAATTATGGTTAGAGGTTTTTTCTTAAATCAATTTTGTGAGACATATGTTTTATTATGAACCAAATTTCCATTTATATGTTTTGGTTTCAGTTAAATTGTTTTCTTTTCCTGTATTCATGGGGTTCACTGGTCCATATCATTCACTTTCTTGAAATCGATAACAATTCAAAATATACCCAAATTGAATGTGGTTTGATCAAAATATTTCTCAAACTATAATGTTTTTTGGAATTTCATTTTAAAATCAATATTACTTTTAAATGATAATGCATATAGGGAATTACATTCCATTATAAAACCACTAATCAGTAGTATTTTATATTCATTTAGTTTTTTTATTTCCTCTCTACATTTTATTTTCAGTTGACTCATATCTTACATTGAGTGTTTATTGTATGCAAAAATTACCTCTCTCTTGTTAATAGTTCATAACATCACATTTTCTTTAACCATATTCTTTGGATGCTTTTTAATGTGATCTTATATATAATTACATTATATATTTATTTCATTTTTTACTATTTTATATTCATTAAAATATTTTAATTATTTTTTAAACTATTTTTATTCATTTTCATCATGTCATGAAAATATATACTTTTTATCATCTTATGATTAATCACATATTTCCACCATATTTATCAATTTCGATGATAATCCATATACAATATTTCATTTATTTAGAAATGATAATATAATTTTATACTATTTCAAAAATATTTCTATGTAATTTATTTTTAAAAACCTTTGATGTTTTGAAATTCATAAGATATTTTTCTTTATTTTCATATAAATTATTTCATATAAATCCACATCCTTTGTCATACATTATGATTGATGAAGGATATTCTACTAATGTATTCATCCATAATTTTAATCTAGTTTACCTATGTAATTTAGTTCTCTTTTAGAATAATGATATTTCAAAACCATTTTATTTTCTAATTATCCACAATGTATGATATAAAAATTTCACTGACTAATTTTTTTTGAATATAATATTTTGTGTTCATTTTATTGGTGGGTATTCACATTGATGACACATTTCAATTTATTTGAGAGAAATATTAAATAAAATAAATTTCATTATTTTTTATGGTTTAAATTCCAAAAAAATATCTTGATTGAGTGGTATTTTCTTATAATGTTACTACATTAATTTAGACACAAATTTATTTTCCATTGGTTTATCATGATATTATTATTGATGTAAATATTAATGGTTTATTTATAAGAATCCTAATAAAACCCATTTTTCAATATAATATTTATATAATACAATTGAATGATTTCCTTTCATAATAATGTGTAATGAACCATTTTATTTCTGGATATTATTTATGATGTGATTTGAGATTGATTTAAACTAACACACATAAATATGGATTATGATCGACGGGGTACTATGTCACCGTCCCATTTATTGGTTTAATGTTTATATTGCATGAGATTGGTATTTATGTATACATATTTATTTCTCAAATAAATGGTAAATAATGGATCGACGTTTTAAATTAATGTTCCCTATTCTAATATTGCATAGAATAAATAAATATGCTTTATAGTTTTATTCTTACTTTCATTAGTGTGTTACCATCTAAGGAATAATTTTTATTAACTCGTGTTTCCTCACTTTTTTTATTCAAGTCCTATGTTATTCTATGTAATATATCATGATTTATGATCAATTGTTTTTTTGGTATGAATTTTCATATGTATCTTGAATATACCTATATTTTAATCTTATGTTTAAATAAGATATTTGAACATTATCACTTATATTTACCCTTGTTGAGCATTTGAGCTCACACCTTTCTTATTTTTACAATTCCCAAAGTTATGAATATTAGTATAAAATATAATAAGAATTGGAGGGAGACTAAGGAGTCTTAATTATGGAGAAATATTCACAAGGGTTATAAAATCAGTAATATATGTCGCTATTCAAAAAATGCACTAAAAATTCATTAATGGGATTGAGTGAGTTTTTTTAGATGGAATGATTATCATAAGGAAATTTATTATGATAAAATAATATCAAGCATAGAATGTTGTAATTTTTGTAAGAGGTAGTTTTTTTATTTTGGAGTTTTTTTATTAATTATAGAAATTATAAGGATATATAATTAGTAAAAAACATAAATATGAGTTTACGTATTGGATATTATCCTAGAATGTTGGAAATATATTGTGTATATATTTTTCAAATAAAAACAAAAATGTATAAATAATTGAAATTTTATATTGGTCCAATAAATATTTTACCTAGAATTTGTAATCACAAATACGTTGAGTTTTATGTTAACTAAAACATAACATAGAGCATGAAAAAGAGACCAAAATACACACCAGGCTAGAAAATCCTATGTGATATGAATTTACATATCATTATATGTTTATGAACCACTATGATGGATTGATTTCCTACTTTCATTGAGGGATTTTTTTAATATGTCTGGGAGAACATTACTTAAAGTAACCTAGATAGAACAAGGAATGGTATCGGATTAAGCATGTATTTCATATTGGAAATAAAAGTATCATAGGTTGAAATAAGCGTGTCATTATAAGATATCATTTAGGATTGGTCATTTGTATTCATATATAATTATTCTTTTGGATATTTTAATATCTATATGTTTGTTTGTATTTAGTAGAAAAGGGATCATGAATATAAATTTTAGAACAAATTGTATCGAAAAAAGTAATATGTAAAATAACTGAATCAGATAACATACATAAATGGTTGATAAAATTTTTATATTACTTTTATAATAGATAATGTGAGTTTCCAATCCTTATCTATGGTATTGAGTTCTATTACACAATAATAATTAATTATTGATATTCATATATATTTTCATTAGTTTGTGATATTTATCGATGGTATTCTATTAAATTCAAAAAAAATTCTGGGTTTTATGAAACATGAATGAATTTATATTTAGTATTTCTACTTCTACGGATTGGAATCATATAATAAATGGAATTAATAATCTAAAAAATATGTTTTGAAGAAATGAAATATTTGTTTGTATAAATATTGAAGAACACAATGATTTAGTTATGGATGACTATAAGGATTAATATATACCTGATATTAAGGAAATAAAGGGATGTTTGATTTTGAATCAATAATTTAGATAATATTATAATTGAGTATTGATTTATAGAAATATTACTCTAATATTTTATTTGATGATTTTATCTATTATTTGATGTTATGAAATATATTGGTTTGTTTCTAAACTTATGTACAAGTGATTAATATATTTTATGGTTAAAATATAGTAAATTATTTGAGGAATGTATTGTTTTACAATTGTTTTAATGTCATGGTGAATCAAATGGTTTTGGTAGAGGAATATTATAAAGATGTGATTAGGTTTTATAAATATAGTGGTACATGATTATGTGAATTATTAATATTGGGTGAGTAAAGATAAATTACATTTTATAGTCTCATAGGGAAATTTAGAAGTCGTATTAGAATTTACATCACAAATAATGAATATTTTATGAATATGGTCAGCCAATTTCATTAGTTATGAGTAATTAAGATTAAGACAACAAAACATATTTAAGAGTGGATAATTTAAAACCCCGTTTTTTAGGAAAAAATTTATGTTTATGAACTATATGTTTATTATTATATACTATTTTATTCATATTTTAAAAGGAATATATATTTCTTAAGTAATAATACATATGTGGAATGGATTAAGCTAACAATACCTTATTCTTTAAAAAGTGGAATGTTACAATAAACTCACATAAATCTAATAATCACATACCATGGACTATTACTCACCAAGGATAAAACAAATACAATCAACGTAAATTAATAAATATGAGATGATATATTAAAAAAATAAAATCCATATTATTAGGAAATATCTTACATCATCTTCAACCATGGTAAGCACTGATATGGAATTAAAAGCAATAATGTAGAAGAGAACCATGAAAGGATAAATAATTATGTATAATATATAGTATTAAATAATTAATGTTCCTTGTGATGTGATAGTATAATGGACAAATAATTTATTATTTATATATATATGTATGAAATATAGCCATTATAAACATTATATTTGTAAATATAATTGTGTAAAATATTGCCTATATAAATATGTTAATTGATTATATATCTATTTTTTATACTAAAATCATTTACTTTTATGCTATAATTTTAAAATAATATAAATATCTATGAAAATAAAATATTTTTAATTCTCTAACTGGGTTTCACACACTGCTGTCTCAATCCAGTTGGTCACATGACCTTCTGGTGCACCTCCATGTATGCCAAAGGATAATGAATAATAGTTTAGTTCTAATATATGTATTATGGGGAAATTATACCCTCTTTATTAATTTATTACAATAAAAAAGAAATAAAAAATATCCAACTAATGATAATAAATATTGATAGTAATACCATAATCATTACCGACCAGTATCACATGATAACACAAAACCATAAACAATATCCAAAATAAAAGTAATAGATATGTCATACCAAATATATGTCAAGTATCAAATAAAGAACAAAAAATAATTAAATTGATAACTCCCAAGAGGGTCCTAACATCATGTATAGTTCCCTCACCAATAATCTATCCCAAATAATCCATCTAATATAGATCTCTTGCCATTATCATATTCTAAAAACATGAAATCTATTTGGGTATTGATCATGAAAACCAGGTAGTGTTTGAGTATAATTATCAAGGCCACCTCCCAGAAGATCTAAAACAATATATAGCCTTTAATGTGTATGAAGTTGTTTAATGAATAATGTAAAAAATACAAGTAATCATTTTTCACATTTAAAATTATTCATTAATTAAGCACATAAATTCACTTGTTCATGAAGACCCCCAATTAAAAAATACATGCTTCATCCAGTGCCAGATTCTAAACCATGTATCATGGAGAATCACTATCCATTTATTCTATGATTTAATTATACATTTAATTCAAATTTACTATCATGGACACATAAAACCTATGTCCAGTTTTATTATCATTTTCCTATAACTTCACATATCGAACTCCATTGTTTTTGAGAACCTCGGTACATGTCTAACAACTCATGATTATTTGGAGCATCTATACATATAAAATATGATTATATTAACATGAATGCATTGGGGTCCTAGAAATTTATTTTTTCACCTTTTTGGTATTATTAAAATCATCCCCTATCCCATAACTCATTTATCAATAAATCACAGATATCACATATATTAAATATATCAAGCATAATCATTATTAACCTTTTTTAACCAATTCACATCTCAACAGACCTTATTAATTTAAAAAAACATAATGTTCATCACCTAAATAGCATTAAACAATATGAAAATATCACCCTTAATTCAATAATCAGAATTTATTCATATCTTAGAAACCCATTATTGTTAATCCAACTAACCCTTTAATTCTCAGTATCACTTAATTCCAGAATTCGGTTAATTTACCGATTTCATAATTACAACATTTACCCATTTCATAATTTTAGTTAAAATAAATTGATAAATTCTATTTTGGATGTATTTTAAAAACGTGGAAATTAAAAATTCCACAATTACATAAAATAAATATAAATATAGAATATAGAAATTGAATATTATGCCACATACCTCAATGTCATTGGTGGACGTTCACCATACTAAAAACCCCCAAATTGAAATCAAATGTTCAAGATCGGAGTGGTGTGGAATATATTTGACCAAAACCAATTATCATTAACAAATAGTACAAATAACATTGAAACAATGATCCAAATACATTTCCCAATGAAGAAAACTTGTCCCTCATCTACTGGAATAAGATACGGGGGGAGAGAAATCCAAATGGAGATGAAATTAATTACCAATGGAGAGATTATCTATTGAACGAATAATAAATTCTTTATGAAAGGGGTTCAATATGTCTGGAATCCTTTCAAGATATTATAAAATCATAGGAATGGGTTTAGGGTTGAGACATCGACAATAGAGGATATTATAAGGGGTTCGATAATTTTTTATAATATTATTGATAATTAAAAAATTTCATGGACTTTTTCTAAACAGGGGTGCATGGTTTTCAAAACTGTGAACCATTAACAAAAACCACAATTTATAGGTTTCACAATTTATTCTAAGTGGTACATGTTTTGGAAAATTATTGACCAATCATTAAAATATTATTTATTGTTTTTATAGTGTTAGGGGGATATCTCATGATTTGGACAAATTGTGTGCCAATTGTCCACCACCCATTTTCATTCCAAACTTCTCCTATTTGACATGAAATTTCCATAAAGTAAAACCCAACCAATTTATACCAAAAATGAGTTAAATTATACATATAAATATGTATATTATATCAATATTAAGGTATGGTATCTTATAATCCACAATCCTTATAACATATTTTCATTGATAGGTACTCTCAATCATCTCATCGATTTTTGGTTAAAATGGTTAGGGCACTATACCTGAATATGCAATTCTCTCTCCCATGTTCCCTCATAAAAATGACCACGTTTCAAAAATACTCCAACTATTATTACACTACATACCCATCACTATGATCTATAACATGAATCATATAATCCTCAAATGAAACATTATTATCAAACTCAACATCATCAACATCAGCCACATGATAAGGATTTCAATGATACTGTTGAAGATGTGAGATTTGAAAGACATAATGCATTTAACTTTTCCACGGTATAAGAGCCAATCAGTATGTCACTCGTATGATTCTCTCTATTATATAAATGGATCAACAAACCTAGGCCCCAATATTCCATGTCCTCTAATCTTTTAGTGACCCAATCTACAAGACACCTGAAGGAACACATGATCACCCACTATAAACTCAAGGGGTCATCAACTTTAATCATTATATGACTTATGAAAACTCTTATACATATATATATTATTTCCAAATATCTAAAACATATATGATGTCTCTAATATGACACTATGTCCCAACTGATCTGACTCTCATATAACCATCTATAACAGAGGTGATCTGCATGTCCTACCAAAAAGAGCCTCATGTCGTGCGATTTGAATATTTTCTTGATAAATGTTATAGGAAAAATAAACAATTTCTTATTATTTAACTCATTAATAAAAATAATAATGAATGCACATACGTGGTATATATTCAAAAACTCTTATAGTACATTCTAACTACCAATTTATCTTTGGGTGAAAATATTTACTCTGAAATACCAACATACCAAGAACCATCTACTTGAATTTATATAAGAGTGTGGTAAATTTGGAGTCATTGTATGAAATTGTGCTTCATGTAAAATTGTTTAGAAAAACTAGATCCAAAATTTAATATTATCTCAAATAAACCATTAACAAATTCACCCGCATTGGAATGAAGTGTATACCTTTCATTAACAGATCCAGAATCACCCAAATAGAGTCACTCTTCTGATGTATCCTTTTGAGAACAAAAAATAATCCAATGGAAATTTCATCCCACTTCTATTCTGGAATGGGTAATAGATTTTCAAAACCACAAGGTCATTTATTATTTACCATAATAAATTGATATCAGTTGTATAATTTCATGAACCATGTAATTTCATTTTCATTCTCATACATAAATATCCCCTTAATGGTCCGGATAAATATTTTTCCCACCCAGATGCACCATCCACTTTTAGGAATGAAATTCTTGCATCATCTCCATGAGAATACATATAGGAACAATAAAATGGTTTTAAAATAGATTATCATATCATAATCTATGGTTTAATCTAGTGTTGACTCAATAACATATAGTATTCCCACCAATTCTAAATACTCAATAGCCTCATTTTTATTCTACATAATCTAACATAAATGTTTGAACTCAAATGACACATACATGATGGTTATCTACTCTTATAACTCTTAAAACAGAACATATATCTCAACAAGTAAGGTCATCATCTCCAACTCATAGCTAGACTCCAGAACTACATTTGTTTTTGTTTTCATGCCCAAAGCATCAGAAACCCTACTTCACTTACCAATTGTATATTCTAGCTAAAAATAAAATAAATTCATATACTCAAACCATCACAGTTTCTTGAGATTAGAAAATCATTGTGAAAAGATATAGTTCATGATTTTTTTATTGGTATACACAGTATAATTTTCACCCAAGATATAATACTATCAACATTGAAATCATAAACCCCAACATCTAACTCGAGATCATCTGTATGGTAATTCAATCAATGTGGCATCATTCTCCATGTACCATACATCAAAAATAAATTCACATACATCAATAATACTCGAATCCTTATACAGGATGCATAAAAAACATTATATTCTTATCACCCGGATCTGGTAGTATCAAAATTGGTCTAGTATTCATCATTTCTTCAACTATTAGAAGAATTATCACATTCTTCTTACTAATAAACCATGATCCACTTCATCATTAAGCCTAATGGTGGTGCTTCCATGAAAGAAAATTCATGGATGAACAACAGATAATTCCCCTCTAAACCCAAAATCCTACAGATGTCAAATAAATTCATCAATTATCTCTTAAGAAACAAATACTTTTTCTTTCTATATATACAATTAAACACCTTACTACCAGATAATGTGACCCAAAAAATATAATATCTTGATCTAGAATTTTAAAAAATATATCTTGGAATATATCCATTGAATTCTCAGTGTACTCTGGATGATGTCAATATGTCATTCATGATCATCACCATTCATGGAGTACCCAATGATTTCATCAACAAAAAACCCAAAATCATCTTGTTATTTTTGTAATATTTGGTTCATTAAGGACTTGAACAATACTAGATAGTTTGTTATCAAATGGAATATCAGCGAACTGAAAAATGGTCATAGTTTTTCTAAAAGTCAGCTCTAGTATATCAAAATTTCAAACTATCAAATGATGATACATCAATCTCAAGTCAATATTAGAAAATTAACAATCTCCACTCAATTGTAAAATAAGATAATTCATATGTGTAAGAGGATATCATTTATTTATTATCATCTGGTACAACTTCTAGTAATAAACTCATAAACACAAATTCTCATTAACAATCTTCACAAATGAAACTAGATAACCCCAATGAGAGATAATTTTCAATATAAATCTCTTATCTATCAACACTTCATGACAAGTCTTATGATATTGAAGCTATGTTGGGGACATTATATTATGTTTAATATAATTGGCTCAACTCTAGGATTGTACTCAATAGTAAACTCAACATCTCCCTCACTTGGTATCCCTAATAAATATTTAGAAAACATGTCATGTAACTGTTCCACTATATGTCAAAAAAATCCATCAGAACACTCCCCTCATCCAACAAGAAAATAGAAAAAATATTTGTGATCTCCCCAAGTTGGTGATGGACTGGCCTTGAATGGCCTTCATATTTTTACGACTCTCCATGATAATCATAGGTATCACTATTATGAGATGTTAAAGTCTAAATACTATCGTAAAAATCTATGTAGTCTTGGTATCCATCCAACCATTCCATAACCAAATTTAGTTCAACGTGTGATATTTTATGCCTCTAAAAATCCCACATAAAATGATCCTACCTATCCTTGAGAGAACACCCATTGTATAAATAGTTGCCTCTTGACTCTACCAACAAAGGTTTATCAATCATCATAATCCCACATTAATAATCCACTTATATACTCAATCCATTCACAATTAGTGAACACATAACAAAATAACAGGCACTTATGTCAAATAATACACGATAATGTTTAGATTCTATATGGATAACACCTCTAATTGTCGATGGACCAATATAGATGTTCACATTTATAGGATGAAGAATATGAAACAATCCTTTCCTCTTCACTATGAAATAGTCTGTGTCTCATTAGCTACAATACTCAACTAATATTGTCACACTTTCCATAACATTCCATATTCACTACCTTGACCTGTACAACTAGAAGAAAATCCTCTTACAATCTAATATGTGGTTAAACAATCCCATAAAATTTTCTCGATATTTCAGGATTCCCCATCAACACCCATGGGATGAGTGTTCATATAAAAATAATTTATATTTCCTATAATTCCACAATCTCAACACTCAACCTATGGTTAATGGAAATATTTACATAAGTGAGCCTACCTACTATAATAGTGGATGATCACTCGAGTATTGTCTTCAGAAAATGATCCTCCCCCTCCCCGGGCCACTATTCTTTCTTCTTCTATGGTTAATATTCTCATAGCGATGATTCCAACCCACAGAATATATATATACTAATCATATAAAACAAACAACCATCCCTCCACTAGAACCCCCTTCAGTTTCCACTCTAATATGAGAGCATGTTTCACCACTACAAAATCCTTTTTCAGCCCCTAAATTTAATAAATGGAATAAATTTCATGTAGAATCACATTTCGAAAACTATTTTATTAATATCCTTATCCTAGGAAAAAGAGATGCATATTATTAAAGTGATAGGTATATTCCATTACAAACATACTTCCCTATTCAGTCATATAATCTCAGCTTCACTCTCCTACTTGAGAAACTCAGTGTACAATTTCTCCATGATCATTTCCACGATATCCTTTCACTCAATATTCACAAGTTCTTCAACCCAAGTTTTGATATCCCACTAATTCTTTGCTTGACAAGGAAACATATAAGATGAAAATTTGACTATATTATCAACATGAGTCTCTAATTGGTTAGTTATCCTCTAGATACACTCAATCAAACTATCATATGACTCTGGTCCACCCACTTTTGTGAATGTTGTAGGGTGTTGTAATTAGAACTCCCATGTCATGTCCGACATGTTTTTCACAACCCAGCTAGATCTATTTCCATAAAATTAAAACGGAGAACAATGTTCACAGGGAATTGATCTCAGGATCCCTCATTGAGAACTATGAGAATCTCAGGATGCCCCTATTGGTGTATAATTCTTATCCATGTCCTAATATCATCCTATCAACAAGTATCACCATATAGAGATATATATTAAAGAAATATATCTTAGAACACATTACACAAAATTAACATTATCGACAAGGGGGATTTACATAATTCTATAATATTTCATCCTCAATACCTCACTATATGGTCAAAATTGTTGCAGAATCACTACCCTTAATAATCATTCATCTAGGCCATGGATAAATTAGAGTATAAAATTTTATATATCAAGGCTTAACATTAGAGTCCAATTTATCCATTTCATTTACCACATTTGGAACCATTTATAATAATTTAAATTTTATTTTAGTCACCTTTATCATTTATATTTCACAAGTAAAAAATCAATCTTTATTTAAACAAATCACCCAAAAATCTATATTTATGTACATGTCTAAAACGATGCATGAAATAGTAATTATTATGTTCGCTGAATGATTCATATATTCTCAAATTATTTTCCATATCGGTCCCTGATTAAAATATCACAAAACACAAATTTCACAAAACAAGTGTGTAACTCATTGTGAAATAATATCCACCAATAACAATAACAAAAAGAAAAACAATTCCTCCCTGTGTTATTTGGTATCCATCATACATGGGTTAGATACTCTCATTCTTGATCTCATAACCAAGGCCTAAAACATCGTAATCTCTTATATTCATTTCAAAAATGGTATTTCAATATTTTCAAAAATAAATATCCTTTTAATACCACTTTCTAATGTCTTAAATCAAGTTCCACACACAAGTTCCCCGAGCATGTCAGAGACATGAACTTAGACGCACCTCTCTATCATCCAGAAGCCTATAACTAGCATTGAGGGTGTAATATAGACATAATGGGA
The DNA here is from genome assembly GCA_963277665.1 of Viscum album. Taxonomy (NCBI): domain Eukaryota; kingdom Viridiplantae; phylum Streptophyta; class Magnoliopsida; order Santalales; family Viscaceae; genus Viscum; species Viscum album. The sequence continues at coordinate 2,008,592,799 of OY728136.1, read as the reverse complement.
AGAATGTAACCCTTTTATCAATGTATTATATTTGAGGAAATAATAAAACAACAGAAAATTGATGAAAAATTATATCCAAAATAATGCCATAACCATTACCGACTATTATCACATGATAAACCAAAATACGAATCACTATCCAAAACTAAAGTACTAGTTTTGTAAAACTAATTATTCATCATGTTTCAAATGGAAGAAAGAAAATAAATTCACCAAAAACATCAAAGAGGGTCCTAACATATTGAATAGATATATCACATATCCTCCATTTTACCTCATCTATCTCAAAAAGGAATCTATACCTTATTCAATCTTGAAAACATGATGTCTCTTTGTGTACCGAACATGTGGACTGGGTAGGTTATGTTAATAACTCATCAGGACACCAAAAAAAATATCTAAAAAATTATCGAGTTTATAACAGTGTATGTAGTTATATAAATAATACATTTTAAAAGATATGTTATTAGTTTTCACATAAAAAATATTGTTTAATTAACCTCAAAAATAAATATTTTAGTGATGGTACCAAAACCAACAATACTTACTTCCTCACATGTGAACGTTTGGACGATATATCATATGGAATCACAATCCATTCATTGATGGATTTCATTATGATTTTAATTTAAATTCCATATCACATCCACTTAGAACCCCATTACAATTCCAATATCATGGTTCTAGATCATTACGTATGGAATCCTGTGGGTATTTGAAGAATAAATTCTTTCCCTACACATTCTGCGTATTTGGAACATTATCCATTATCCCATACATTGATATTTGTATGCATGAATTGGGGGCATAGAGCATCAGCCTAGAACATTGTGCGAAGTTGGAGAATTAGTCGTTATCCCACAACTTATTTATCAATCAATCACTCATATCACAGAAATATTATTCATCAAGGTTAATGATCATTAACCATCTTATCAATTATTCATATCATTGTGATCAATTTAAACTTAACAAAAAATATTTTTTCATCCCTTTAATCACATGAAAAAATGCTAAAAATAATATATTACTCCATTTATCAACATTTAATCATATCCCATCATCGCATATGTTGTTCAGAGTGGACACTCAAGAGGGGGTGAATTGAGTTCCAATTAAAATTTCTTTTAAAACATTGTCTAGTTAAAATCCCCCAATTTATAAAATAAGTTAAATTGTAGTGAATTTATACAGATTGTAAATGTTAACTTAGCTTCTCAAAGATTGATTAGGTCTCAGTTAGTTTAACCACAAGATCAAACTAACTTTTGAAACTAATCTACTGATTTACAATAAGTGTAAACACTTGCTAATCTAACTATCAAAGTATCTTCAATATAATTTTGTATTTTAAAGTAATAGCAGCGGAATAAATATAATATATGTCATATACATTAAACATAAATAAAAGATGCACATCAAATTTAACAAGAGGTTTATTCTCAAGCCGAGACTTATTCCTCTCAAATATATATAAGAAATTGATCCACACACTGGATCGGGGTTATCAACAGTTTTTCAAAAATTGTTCAAGTCCAAGACCTCTACAACCGTGATTCATGGGAAACAAAACAACAGCAAACCATATATTCAGATCACACATGACCTCTACCACTATCCCAGTGGAAAATAAAAGATGTAAGAGTTTGAGTGAGGATTTACAGATCCTCTGGTTAAGGTTCAGGAGACAGTGTGTGTGTAAAAATACAGAAGATAACAAACACTGCTCGAAAAGTAAATAATGAATCACAGATCAGAGATTTAGAGTTTAGAAATTGCTCTAGTAATTTTCAATGTAGCTCTGGACTCGTTGGATTGAGCAGGAATGTTTCAGATTCCTTCTCTAGTTTTTCTGTTGAAAAACAAAGTTTCGTAGTTCGGCTTGTGTTCTACAGTCTCTTGATTCGTCGTGTGTTCTTCAGAAATGTAGGATTTCATGTATGGAACTTCTTTGAGAATTGTGCAATGTGTTCTTCATAGTTGTGCTCCATATTGTTCTTCTGTTCAGAACAGATCTCGCATGTATTGTAGTATATGTGTCGAGATGTGTCAGGCGTGCACGCGTGTGTGCATTCGTTCATGTCTTCTCTAATGCATCTCAATCTTCTTTATATTCCACGAGCTCTGTCAGTAGGAATGATTTCATTTTCTTAGGTATGATATACGGTTTCTTGTCAAGCCAACAACTGGAATTAAATAACATTAATTGCATTAAAAACAACAAATATGACCATTAGCATCACTTAAAATAATATTGACAAAATCTTAACAAACAGTGTCATAGTGATCATGGAAACAGTGTCTTCTTCACGGTGTCTGATCACGGTGTCTGGTCACCGTGAGTCCTTCACAGTGTCTGGGTAACGGTGAGTGGTCATGGTGTCTGGTCATGGTGTCTGGTCATGGTGTCTGGTCACGGTGAGTCCTTCACTGTGAGTCATTCACGGTGTCTGGGTTACGGTGTCTGGTCACGGTGTCTGGTCATGGTGAGTCCTTCATGGTGAGTCATTAATTATACAAAAAAAATCTGTATTTGGACTAAGACAGTGATATGCAGAATATGAGTTAAGGTTACTCATTAGAGATAATATATGAGAGACTTGTAATTATTCATAAAAAATGTAAAGAGTAATTAACATCCATAATATTTGTTATTATAAAAACATGATATGCACCTATTGTTTAGATTGAAGAGCATTATCATGATGTGCACTGAAGGTCAAGATTAATTAACAGTAATGCGATTTGTGATTATTAAAACATGATTAACACATGAGGAGTCCAACAATCTCCCCATTTTTGATGATCACAAATCATATATAGGCATAATATAAAAGATATGTAATATTAAAGATACTATCATATAAAAAACATTATAGAATATATACTTGCAGTTTTTCTCCCCCATTTATACTATTATAGAACTGATACTTGTAGGATTTTCGCCCCCTTTTGGGATTATAAAAATGCAGATAAAAGGAAACTAAACTCGGCAATTATCATTAACCAAAGTATTCATAATACAATGTATAGGAGAAGTACAGACAGTAAACAAGAAATGACATCCCATCAAAAAGAAAGACATGCGGTAAACTCTTTAGGGATACATTTCTGTCTTTCCTTTATCAGTAGTAAGAGCTGGTGCTAAAGTAGAAGAAGGAATAGAAGAGGTGTACAACGAGGGTAAGGGTAGACCTGCAATAACAGATGGAGACAATGTAGGAGTAGTAGAATATCTAGGCTTAGGTTGGTCAAGAATGACAGGACTGATCTGAGAAAGGTCTTGGCTAACTGTCATGGTAGTAGATGCTAAGCCAGGAAGTCCAGGTCTAAGGGGTGCAACAGCTGGAGCAACTATAACAGTACTCTTCACATGAAGATATGGATTCAAAAGATTGATGAAATCAGTAATGATTTCACCACCATACTTCCTAGCCTTTTCAAAATCATCCTTATTCTCCATAAATATATCTAACAATCTGGGGATCTTTGAAAGTTTCTGAACTTGAGCTTTAAAAACATCAGTCACCGGAGGGATTCTCAGATTTTCCACAAGATATCTAAAGTGATATGTCATGTCACTTTTAGAGAAAATCCAGGAAAGATACAAATATATTTTCTTGGAGATCTCTTGTTGAGAATCATTGGCTATCTTTGAATGGATCCTAACCAAGTCCAATGCTCAATCACTGTTCTTAATTACTTCTGACAATGAAGATAGATCCAAGCCACGGAAGGCATTGTGTAATTATTTCTTAATTAAGAATCTCAGCAGAAAATCATCCAAAGAAGGTGTGGAGGTCTGACCAGAAGCAGGTGAAGACTTGACAGATTCGGTTAGAACTTTGAGCTGTTTCGTAATTTTTTGCAGACATCTAGTGTATTCATCTATAAGCTTATTCAGAGTTTCCACAAGCTATCTCATGCATTCCAGCATCTTCGTGTGCCTTTTTCCAATCGTTTCATCAAAATATAGTAGGTAAGGATGAACTTGAGACACAATCTCCCTAGCAAGGAGGGAATCATAAGACTCAAGTGAAACAGGAGCAGGTGCAGGGGAAGAAAGAGGAGAGGCTCTGATCTCACAAATAGGTCATTCTGTAGACATGCTACCATACTTTTCAGATTTCCAACATCAGAACTTAGCAGCTTATTCTCTACATGGACTTCATGAATTTCTCGGATCATCCTTGGCTGAATATGCAAGATAATATTTTCCAAGGGAATAGATGCATCTTCTTAACATAATTGAGTCCCTGGGTGAGGTTGAGTGGAGACAATTTTCTCAAAACTAGCTAACAAAGACTCGCCAAAAACTTTCAAATCATCTTTGGTTACAATGGAGTGAAGCTCAGGTAAGGATGTAGGTAATGGTAGAGGCTCAGATTCTGGTTGAGGGTCAGAGTCATCTCCAAACTCAGATTCTGATCCAGATTGAGGTTGGGGCTCTGGTTCTGGTTCTAAATGAGCTAAGGACTTCAGTTGAAACAGAGAAGAAAGATCCATTCTAGTTGTAGTCACTTGCTGTGACTCATTCACATCATAAAAGATTGGTAACTCATACCGGGAGTGTATAGAGAAAGTGACAGAATGTTGAGAAGCTTCACCATATCCAGCTTCCACAATATCAAGATTTCGAGTTTCCTCCCCCTCAAATTGTGCTTCCCTTTTAGATTCTTGAGGTTCAGGAACATGGACAAGATCCACAGGATCATCCCAAATCCCTTTAGAAAATTCTTTCCTTGCCAGCTGAAAGGGAATTTCCATTCTTTCTTCAGAAGATGGAATAATCACAGGAACTAATTGTTCCACTGGATAAGCTTACAGACTTGCTTCTTTCTCAACAGAAAGAGTCTCTTCAACAAAAACTTCCTCTCCTTGAGGTATTTCAGCAGTGATAACAGCAAGGATAACACCCCTTTCCTCTTCAGCAGGAACTGTTTCTATTGGAGGTATTAATGATTCTTCTCTAGGTGGAACTTCAGCTGTTACTTCTTCTTGTTCTTCTTCTTCTGAGTACTCAGCCACTTCATGTGGTTCCAAACTAGGATCAACCAGGTTTTTAGTCCTTCATGGATAGTCAAAAGGAATAAAATTTTTATACAGTTGATCACTATCCTCAACCCATTTCTTTTTCCATGGATTCCAGCTAATCTTCATCCTTCTGATGATAGTCATAGATAGGTAGAAATCAAATTCCTCTAATTTTTCATCATTCGGTCCAACCATTCCTTTTCATACTAACATGGCTGAAATCATCCTTGAATAAAACATGGAGGTGGATTTGGAAGTTACTTTGATCAGCTCACAGATATTGTTGATAACATACTTACACAGATTGATCTTTTGGACATTCTTCAACAGGTGAATCAGGAACACATCCTGATACTTCATCACTGAAAAATCACCTTTTCTTGGACTAACAAAATTCTGAACAAACCTAAACAAATGTCTTGTCTCCCCATCCAGTTCAGCAGCTATGGCTCTTCTCATGGTTCCACTTCCAGTTAGATTTTCCAATGCAGTTTCTAGGTCAAATATGTCATTTGTTGGAGGAGGGTCTCTCTGGTAATCATCACACACTCCTTCATGTGGAATTATTAGGAATTCAGCCCACATAATTGAAGAGAAAGAGAACATATAAACATCGATCCATATGGTCACCAAAAAGCATTATCCACACTCAAAAGAGAACTTCACATACTGATAGAATTGAGATAAAAGCCTCAGGTAAATCGGTCTATTTTGTCTAGTGAACCATTCAATCCATCCTTGTTATTTTAAAACTTTCAAAACTAAAGATCTGCTAGATAGAAACCATTTAGGGAAAACCTCTATTTCAGGTACAACTGTACGACTTACCAGGTTTGGGTTTAGAGGTCCTTCAGGAGCTATCCTCATTATCCTCCTTTGTTTCCTAGAGCGGAGCTTCTTAGACGAGGGTGAAGATGGACGCTTCATCCTTGGGATTCACATAGGGTTCGGGCGAGAGGGAAAAGAAGGTTCGGGAGAGAATTCGAGTAAGGAGTCAAATGAAACCCTTAAGTTTTATCATTTGGGAATTTCAAACGTCATAAAAAAACGAGGGAAATCAAATAGCGGTGAAATAAAAATTACAGCGATACGGGTAAAAATAAAAAAACAAAAATTATCATACTTCTCACGATGAGACAGTGAACTAGCCATCACGGTGAGACAATTTATAGTCATCACGGTGAATCAGTGAGCAGTTTTTATAGTCACGGTGAGACAGTGAGTTTTCAGACCGTGAGCATAAAATAATAACATAGAAACAATAAGATATTCATTTATGATTAATCATACCAATATCATGTATGATGTAGTCTAATCTTTCAGAAATTAATGGTTTAGTGAATATATCAGCAAGTTGATATTCAGTACCAATGAATTTCAAAGTGATATCACCTTTTTGATAATGATCCCTCAAAATGTGATGTCTTACATCAATATGTTTTGTCTTATAATGATGAACAAGATTCTTAGAAATATTAATAGCACATGTGTTGTCACAATTTATTGAGACATGTCTGAATTGATATCCATAGTCTAGTAATTTGTGTTTCATCCACAAAATTTGTTCACAACAACTTCCAGCAACTATGTATTTAGCTTCTGCAGTTGACAATGAAAGAGAATTTTGATTATTACTACACCATGATACTAGTGACTTGCCTAAAAGATCAAATGTTCCAGAGGTTCTTTTTCTTTCTAGATTACATCCAGCAAAGTCATCATCATAATAACTAACTAGTTCAAATGATTGTCCTTTCGGATACAACAGTCCTAAATATGGAGTATGGTTGAGGTATTTGAAAAGTCTATTTACAACATTTAAATGTGACTCCTTACTGTTTGCTTGAAAACGAGCACACATACACACACTAAACATAATATCAGGACGACTGGCAGTCAGGTAGAGTAGACTTCCAATCATTCCTTTATAATTGGTTTGATCAACAGATTTACCATTTTCATCAAGATCCATCATACAGGTGGTACTCATGGGAGTGTCACTTCATTTTTTGCTATCCAATCCAAAACGTTTTAAAAGATCTCTACTATATTTACTTTGAGTTAAAATAATTCCATCATTATTTTTAAATATTTGAAAACCAGGAAAGAATTTATGGTCACCCATTAAACTCATTTCAAATTCATTTTGCATCATTTATGAAAAATCAGTACATAATCAATTTTTAGAAGATCCAAAGATAATATCATCAATATAAATTTGTACTTCTAAAACATCTTTAGAAATTCATTTTATAAAAAGAGTAGGATCACCTATTCCGTTTGTAAAACCATTATAAATTAGAAAAGTACTTAATCTATCATACCAAGCTCTTGGATCTTTCTTTAAACCATATAAAGCTTTTGATAATTTAAAAATACGATTTGGAAAATGAGGTTTTGAAAACCAGGTGGTTGTTCAACAAAAATATCCTCATCAATATATCCATTTAAGAATGCAATATTGACATCCATTTGATATAATTTGATATTTAGATGTGCAGTATAAGCAAGTAAAATCCTAATAGCTTCTAATCTGGATACTGGAGAAAATTTCTCTTCATAGTCAGTAACTTCTTCTTGACTATAGCCTTGTGCAAGTAGTCTAACTTTATTTCTAACTTTGTTTCCAGATTCATCTATTTTGTTTCTAAACACCCATTTTGTGCCTATTGTGAAAGTGTCCTTAGGTCTCTCATCATGATTCTAAACTTTATTTCATTCAAACTAATTGAGTTCTTCTTGCACAACAATTACCCAAAATTCATCATTAATAGCATCATCAATGTTTTTAGGTTCAATCTGTGACAAGAAGGCATGATGTTCAACCTGATTTCTAAGATAAGCTCTAGTCTGTTCCCCTCTATCAAGATTTTCTACAACAAGATCAAAAGAATGATTCTTCAGAATTCTAGTTGATCTAGTAAAGGTAGGGCTAAAATTACAGGTTCATCAACAGGTTGGGAATCAACAGAAGCAGGTTCTGGAAAATTTACAGAACTAGATGTTTTAACTATAGGTCTACTGTCATTATCATCAAGGTTCAAAACAGAGAGATCATCATCATGATATTCAAGAGAGGTTTTAGGCTCATGTGGATCAGTTTCATCAAACATGATGTGAACAGATTATTCCACACACATGGTTCTCTTATTGAAAACTCTATAGGATTTATTAAAAATAGAGTATCCTAGGAAAATTCCTTCATCACTCTTGGATGCAAATTTGTTGAGATTGTATTTATTATTAAGAATAATGACCTTGCAGCCAAATACTTTGAAGTATTTGACCTTAGGTTTCCTATGGTTCCACAACTCATAAGGGGTCCTCTTAAGAACAAGTTTGATTAAGACTCTATTGATAATATAAAAAGTTGTATTTACATCTTCAACCCAAAGATAAATAGGTAGGTCATACTCATTGAGCATAGTTCTAGCAATTTCTGGCTGGGTTATATTCCTTCTTTCTACTAAACCATTTTTCTGGGGTGTCCTAGGGGAAGAGAAATTGTGACTATTGCCATTGTGAGAGCAGTAAGATTCAAATTCATGATTCTCAACTTCACGGTCATGATCACTTCTCATAGTTTTAATCTTAATTCCACTATGGTTTTCTACAGATTTAGAGTATTTAACAAAGTAAGAACAGGCTTCACTTTTGTGAGCTAGAAAATATAACCAAGTATATCTAGAAAATTCATCTACTAAGACACATACATATTGCTTCCCATTTAAGCTAGAAACTCTGGATGGTCCAAAAAAATCCATGTGAACCAACTCGAGAGGTTGAGAAGTTGACACTTGAAACTTTATGTTGCTATCCCTTTTGACAGGGATTACAAACTTTGTCATTTGGAAACTCAAGTTTGGGTAGGTCTCTAACTAAGTTCTTCCTAGTAAGTTTTCTAAGCGAGTGTATATTGCAGTGTCCTAATCTTTTGTGCCTAATCCATGAATCTTTATGAAATGCATTTAAACAAGTAATATTCAGCTTCGTTAATGAATTTAAATCAACAGCATAAACATTTTCATTTCGCAGGGCAGAAAATACTAAAGCATTTTTAGAATTAAAAACATTGCACGAATCATATTCAAATTTAACATTAAAACCATTATCACATAACTGAGAAATACTTAACAGATTATATTTAAGTCCATCAGCAAATAAAACATTAGAAATTAATACTGAGTCAGTGTTACCAATCTGGCCTAAGATGATGATTTTTCCTTTAGAATTATCACCAAATGTGACAAAACCTCCATCAACTCTGACTAAGCTTTTAAAGCATGAGAAGTATCCAGACATATTTCTTGAACATCCACTGTCCAAGTACCAGGACTTCCCACAGGAGCTCTTTAAGCAGGTTTCCTACAAAACAGATTTAGATAGGAATTGATTTTGGTACCTAGATCTTCTTGGGTCTAGACTGGTTAGCAATCAAAGCTTTTGGTACCAAAATTTGTCTTATGTGTCTCATGAAAGTTGTAGAAACAACCAAATTTGAAATATAAACCTTTTAGATCCATAACTATGAATATAACTAGTTGAAGCATATAAATTTCCAGAACTATAATTAGAAGCATTCTGTCCAGATTTAGGAATAAATCTACTCTTAGTAAACTGTCTCTGTCCAGGTTTGTCGCCTATTCCAGTAGTGTATTTTGGTGCAACTTGCTTTCCTAGAATTTGAGATATTGTTTCCTTTCCATTTGTGGATTTCTCTAAATCCTTTCTTGAGTTTCTTATTAGTTAATTTCAGTTTAGTGTTTTCTTTAAGCAACTGAGCATTCTTTTCCATTTCAATATCAAGATCAGATTTATGTTTTACAGTTAAAGTATATTCTTTATTTAAACAATTGTATTTGTCTATCAGCTCATTATAGGTCTCTCCTAACATATCACAATATTCAAATAGTTCAGATTTTGACATGTTATCAGAGTCAGTATCATCTCTAGAATGATAAGAATTTAAAGAAGGAGTTTCAGCTGTTATCTCAGATGTGTTTGTCATAAAACACATGTTTTACTTATTTCTGTGTTCAGTTTCAGAAACATCAGATTTAGTGGAGCTATCCTCAGAAGCTCTCGAAGTAGCCTTCATATACTTATTGTACTTATTGTCCTTGTAATCATATTTCATTTTGAATTTGAGCTTTGGGCAGTCTGCTTTAATATGTCCTTTCCTTTTTCACTCATAACAGACAACTTCATAACTTTTATCTGGATTTTTCCAATCCTTCTTCAAATGTTCCTTATTGTCAAACTTTCCTTTGTAATTTGATTTTCTAAAATACTTCTTTTTCCCATAGAACTTCTTAAACCATCTGGCAATGTGAGCCATTTCATAATCACTATCAGAAGCACTTTCACTGTCTTCACAGCTTGAAATATCGTTTATAGCGTGAAGTTTCTCCTTATCCATGTCCATTGAAGTTGAAGATTTGAAAGAAATAGACTTTATTCTAGTTTCATCTTCTTCTTCTTTGTTTACCTTGTGTTCTACCTCATACATCATAAGATTACCAATTAATTCCTTTACTGGCAGTTCAACAATATCACACGACTCTCTAATTGAGACAGAAGTTCATCTCCATCTTTCAGGTAGACATATCAGAATAGCTATAATTTGCTCCCTTGATGGAACATCATTTCCCAGAGAAGTCATTGTGTTGAAAATTTCATTAAACCTGAGATACATATCAGAAATGGGTTCATCAGGCTTCATCTTAAAATTATCATACTTAATGGTATAAGTGTTCAATCTCATTTCCTTAACCTTAGTTGTTCCTTCATGAGAAACAGCTATGGTATCCCAAATTTCATAAGTTTTACAAGGAGTTATTCTATTAAATTTCTCATCTCCTAAAGCACAGTATAGAAAATTCATAGAATTACAATTATTATTATAGGTTGTGTTAGTAGCTTCATTCCAAGTAGATCTAACAGTTGTAGGAATTTTTTATTCTGATTCTATAGTAGTCCAAATATCAAAACCCATGCTCTCTAAATGAATTTTCATCTTGATTTTCCACTGATCATAGTTTGTGCCATTGAAAACTGGTGGTCTATTGGTAGAAACACCTTCTAGTCTATTATCCATAACTAGATTTTAGAAAGTCAATTTAAAGTGAAAAAATTTAGAACTAACAGAAATTTATGATCTTTAGAGATGGAACTAAAATCACAGTTGAAAAATAGAATATTTCAAAAATCTTTACACAAAACAAATAAAAAACAAAAAAAAACTAAATCCTCTGATACCAAATGTTGGTCGGAGTGGGCACTCAAGAGGGGATTGAATTGAGTTCCAATCAAAATTTCTGTTAAATCATTGTCTAGTTAAAATCCCACGATTTATAAAATAAGTTAAACTGTTGTGAATTTATACAGATTGTAAATGTTCACTTAGATTCTCAAAGATTGATTAGGTCTCAGTTAGTTTAACCACAAGATCAAACTAACTTTTGAAACTAATCTACTTATTTACAATATGTGTAAACACTTGATAATCTAACTATCAAAGTAGCTTTAAAATAATTTTGTATTTTATAGTAATAGTAGCAGAATAAATATAATATATGTCGTATACATTAAACATAAATAAAAGGTGCACAACAGATATAACAAGAGGTTCAGTCTCAAGGTGAGACTTTGTCCTCCAAAAATATATATAAGAAATTGACCCACACCCTGGATCGGGGTTAAAAACAGGTTTATATAAACTGTCCAGGTCCAAGACCTCTACCACTATTATTATTAGGAAACAAAACAACAGCAAACCAGCTGTTCAGGTCACACACGACCTCTACCACTATCCTAGTTGGAAATAAAATATGTAAGAGTTTGTGTGAGGATTTACATATCCTCCGGTTAAAGTTCAGGAGACAGTGTGTGTGTAAAAATACAGAAGATGACACACACTGCTCGAAAATTAAATAATGAATCACATAGTAGAGATGTAGAGTATAGTAATGGCTCTAGTGATTTTCAATGTAGCTCTAGACTCGTTGGATTGAGCAGGAATGCTTCAGAGTCCTCTAGTTTTTCTATTGAAAAACAGAGTGTCATAGTTCGGCTTGTGTTCTACAATCTCTTGATTCGTCGTGTGTTAATCAGAAATGTAGGATTGAATGTATGGAACTTCTTTGAGAATCGTGAAATGTGTTCTCCACAGTTGTGCTCCATATTGTTCTTTTGTTCAGAACAAATCTCGCATGTTTTGTAGTATATGTTTCGAGACGTGTCAGGCGTGCACACATGTGTGCAGTTGTTCGTGTCTTCTCTAATGTAGCTCAATCTTCTTTATATTCCATGATCTCTGGCAGTAACAATGATTCCCTTTTCTTAGGTACGAGATACGGTTTCCTGTCAAGCCATAAACTAGCATTAAATAACATTAATTGCATTATTAATAACAAATATGACCATTAGCTTCACTTAAAATAATATTGACAAAACCTAAAGAAACGGTGTCACAATGATCATGGAAACAGTGTCTTCTTCACGGTGTCTGGTCACGGTGTCTGGTCATGGTGAGTCCTTTACTGTGTATGGGTTACGGTGAGTGGTAATGGTGTCTGGTCACGGTGTCTGGTCACAGTGTCTGGTCATGGTGAGTCTTTCACGGTGAGTCGTTCACGGTGGCTGGGTTACGGTGTCTTGTCACGGTGTCTGGTCACGGTGAGTCCTTCACAGTGAGTCTTTACATAGACAAAAAAATCAGTATTTGGACTAAGACAATGATATTCCGAATATGAGTTAAGGTTACTCATTAGATATAATATATGAGGGAATTGTAATTATGCATAAAACATGTAAAGAGTAATTAACATCCATATGATTTGTTATTATAAAAACATGATATGCACCTATTGTTCAGTTTTAAGAGAATTAGAATGATGTGCACTAAAGGTCAAGATTAATTAACAGTAATGTGATTTGTGATTATTAAAACATGATTACCACATGAGGAGTCTAACAACATAGTTTTCTGGATAATAAACCCTTTAATTGTCATTATCTATAAATTCCATATTCACATTAATTAACTAATATAATAGTTAATAAATTTACCCATCTCATAATTACAGGTTAAATAAATTTATCAATTCAATTTGGAATGAAATTTCTAAAGGTTTCTATTGAAAATTTAACAATAGAATAAAAATTGTTAAAATTTAAACTATGAGAATTTAAATTCAATCTGCATATCTCAATCTCTTAAATGGGAGTTTGCGAAATTAAAAACCCCATATATAAATAGAATGTTTAACATCACAATGGTGTGACAAATCTAAGACCAAAACATAATATCAAGAACAAATGGAAGACTACAATAAAAATCATGATCCAAATCCATCGATAATAGGGGAAAACATATCCATATTCATTCTGAATGAATGATGGAAGAGGGAAAATTCCAATGGGGTCGAAATTACTAACCTATGGAGAAGGGATCCTTCTAATGGATCTTCCATGCATCCTGAAAGTGCTATGAGGGGCTATAAAATCCACTATTGAGATAATGAAATATTAGGAAATAGTATAGGGTAAATCTATTGTGATTAGTTTTTAATAATGAGGGGTTTGATAATTTTTTATATGTTTTAGTATAACTAAATACACGTGCACATAGATTAATGGGTAGGGGAACGCTATTTTTCCAACTGTATTATTTAACCATGATCCCAACATTAGGGGTAGAATGGTATAACCTAATTGGAACACGGGTTGACAAAGCATGTTTCAATCATGAAAATCCCATGTGTTATTGATTGCACTATTTTGGAGGCATACCAAACGGTTTTTCCAAGCCATGCGCCAATCATGCAATCCCCTCTTCATTCTAAACATCTCCAATTTCTCCCAAAACAACCCCAACTGAAAACCCAAACATGATATACCAAAAGAAGGTTAAAATATTACCTACAAATAAGCAAGATAAATCTCTAGAAATGTTTAGGATCTTACAAATATTATATTAAAATATTATTAATATATATTTATTTATAAGAATTATGTATAAATACATATCATATTATAATAAAAATATGATATGTTTCATATTAAAAAATAAAAAATGTTTTTTTTCTATATTATTAGAAAAATTATATTTTAGAATATAAATTATAAATTTTAATGGTATTTTTTAAATCATACTTCAAATAAAAGGAATAAATTTTTTTTTATATTATATATTATTCTAATAGATTTAATCAAAAAGATAAAAAAAATTATACGTAAATAAAATGTCACCATCTTTTAAATTATAAATCAATATGAAATAATATTAAAAACACATAATGCCTAAAAACCGATATTTTTTAATAAGAATAGTTTTTATTTTATTATTTTTTTCATTTAAAACAATTTGAAAAATTAAAATTTGAAATATATGAAATTAAATTTATTTTTTAATTTATGATATCAATATTACCCTTACATGAATTTTTTATATATTTCTAAAATTAATGATTTTCAGGTGAATGGTAAAAATTAATGTTTAATAAATAACTTCAATTTTATGAACTTATTTTTATATAAATGTAAATTTAGAATTTATGAAAATTTATTCTATGAATAGAAATATTTTTTTTTACAAAATTTACATTTTTATAAATTATATTTCTATTTTATAAACCCAAATTTCACTTATTATAATTTATGTTATATGTTTTCAAAAAAATAAAATATATCATTAATTTAGCATTTTAATAAAAACTATAACTTCTAAAAATTAAAAAAAAATGGATTTAAAATTTTGAATCATTTTTACTAATTGATAAAATAACAACCACTTTATTTTCTGTCATAATGGAGAAATTAACGAGGAAAAACCAGTTACTGTCATGAGAATCAAAATGGTAAAACTGAGTAACCAAAGGGCTAAATTGTATAATAAATAAAAAATGATTTATATAAGTTTTTGAGGTGTTTTCTAACATTTTATATTATTAAATATATTATTTCTTACTATTGGGTCTATTTTTAGAGAGAGTTTATATCCATTTTTAAAATGATTTTGGTATATACTAAAATGCCACTCTATATCACTAATAGAAGGTTCTCTCATATCCTCACATTATTTGAAACCAAAATACCGTTATTCCAACCCAAAATCCTCAAAAAAATAAAACAAAACTACTATAAACCGTAATTTTGATATTAAATTCTAAAAATAACATCCCTTAAAGGCCCCTTCACAATAGAGATAGCCCGAGTAGTTAGGTTTAAATATCTAACTGTTTCTTCATCTTTCTATTTCTTTTTTTGGATTTATTCCATATATAATTTATTTTAGACATATTAATATAATAATAGAGCTATCATTATTGTACTTTAATTTTACTATAATTATTGTACATTCTTTAACCTCCAATTTAATTTTTCATTCGGATAGAGAAAACGACATTTGTGTGTGTCTGAATAACTTCCTCTACAAAACATCATGTTTATTTTTCTTTAACCACCATAAACAGTTGGTAATAATATTTAATTTAATTAACAATTTTTAAACTTACAATATATTTTATATT
The DNA here is from genome assembly GCA_963277665.1 of Viscum album. Lineage (NCBI taxonomy): Eukaryota > Viridiplantae > Streptophyta > Magnoliopsida > Santalales > Viscaceae > Viscum > Viscum album. The sequence goes on along the minus strand of OY728136.1, from coordinate 2,008,577,233 downwards.
TTTAAATTATTAAACATGTTATATATTTTTATCATTCATTCATAAAATAAATTATCAACCTTGCATTCGTATGGACTATCATCACGATAAAAGATTAATTTCAATTATTCATTTACTCATTACCTTTCATGTTTCATTATGAGAATGGTTTTAGTATATATATATATATATATTATTTATCATATTATTAGCATTATTTTATGGAAAATATTAGAATCTCATAAGGTAATGGTCAACAAACGATTACCATTAATTCAATTGTTCAAAACAAATGTACCGTGTAGAAAATCATAAATTCAAATTATTTTATATTGTAACAATGATATTTTATTCATATAAGTATTCTCTATCTAGGATATATTAGAAAAATAAACACAAATATATTTCACTATTTTATTTGTTTAATATCATTTCCACTAAATAACCTTATATTAATCATTAATCGTAATACTTTCATGTTTGGGTCATTTTAACCATATAATTGAATAGTGGTATGAAATTAGATCATGGGTGATTAAGAAAAACATAATTAACTATATAACATGCTATAATTATTTTTGTAATTATTTTTTTCTATATAATATATATGAATATCTAACTCAATAATAAAGAAATAGCCATTTTTCTATTGAAAATCACTTAAACATTTTTGTTGCCAATGTCCTCATATAAGATATAAATTAATTTACTCTTAGAAAAATTAAAAAATTTATAAATCGCTATATTTTATACATAATATTAAAATTATTGATCATTTAATTATTAGCGATGGTAGATTAATTAATACTAACAGTACTATTGTTGATCTAATACACACAATCAAGACTATAAACACACTTTGTGGGACAATAGGAAAAAACTAAATAAAATACATGTTGAATCTAAATAAAAATAAAAATTATAAATATTATAAAGTATGAGTATGGTTATAATATAGTATATTACAAAAAATTATTTTTTATAGGAACATATAGTTCATTAATCTCAGCATGAAAATATTATATGTTGGTCTTTTTCTAAAATTTAATTTATTGAGACATATTTTTTAATTTTCTCTATGATCCCATTAATATGATGTGATTAATTACTAATAAATTTATGTTACAATATTAATGGGGTATAAAGACACTTATCATTTACTTTATTTGAATGATCATTGAATCTAAATATACCCAACAACATAGTGGTTTGAATCTAAATGTTTCTCATACCATAATGGTTTTATTACGAATCTGATTTTATAATAATGATTTTTTTAAATGAAAATCCATATGGATAATTTTTTTTCACTAAAAACAATCATAATTATAATTTTATTTTTATTAGGTTTTTATATTTTCCCTTGATATTTTATTTCCCCTAAACTCATATTTTACCCAAAGTGTTTCTAATATCGGTAATATACCCCATCTCTGTTTCCAAGTCATGAAGCACCCCTTCTTGATATATATATGTATATTATGATTTATAAGTTGACCATATCTATCATTAAACAATTTATTGTTCACATTTAATAATACATTATAATATTAAAATGTTTATTAATAATTTTTTTTACTAATTTCCTTTTGTTTGATTTTCATTATGGGGTAAAAAAATATTTATATTGTATTATTTGTGATTACCAATTTACAATATCATTATCACTTTATGTTATACAAAATTTCTAAAATTTAATGGATTTATGAATGAATATAATATTTTCTTAATTATATAATATATCTATCTAAAAGTTTTCAAATGTTCATTGATGTTTCCTTTTTAAAATAAAATTTACATAATACTCCATGAAATGGTATTCATATAAATCATCATGTATTGACATAAATTTTGATTTATTAAGGATATTATAGTAACATAACTATCCACATTATTTCATTAAATATCCTTTGTAATGTTTATATCCTTTTAGAAATGATCCCCCGTTGCCTTTTTCTGGGATAATCATCCACTTTTCCCAATCCAGATTCATCACAAAATGCTTTTCCTTTGAGATTTTCATTTGTTATTTAATTTTATTGAAGGATGTTCGCCATTATTCCATAAATAAGTTGAATTTAATCAATTAAGGAATTAACTATAATTACATTATAAATATTGTTTCAATAATATGTTCATTATATATTTATTGAACTCTATATACATAGAATTTCACTTGATGTCTTTTCATAGTTGATAATTTTAAATGGGTTTATCATGTTATGATTATTGGTGGAATTATCAGTGATTTCCGTTTGTAAACCCATAAAAAATACATTATTTTCGTGTGTTTTTAATGACGTATTTAATGAATCCCATTTTCATTCCATGGATAATTTATTATATAAAATTGGATCATTCTAATTTTGAATGTTTAATGAAACCCAATTTATTTCCATGGATTATTAATGAAGTTATAAGTGATTTATATTTAGTGGTACTAAAAAATATTAATGATGATGGAAAGGTCATTTATCACTATTTAATGCATTGGCTTATTTTTTTGTCATGACTCAAATATTGATGAGAAAGTATTAGTGACACCTAAATGTGGGATTTGATGTTGTCACTCATGAATGTAATCCAAATATGAAATAGTATTCATAGTTTTATTTTTAGTCACATGACTATGTTAAGACCTCAAGGATCATGTTCATTTACTCATGTCTCTACACTCATTTGATTCATGCATTATGTTTTGAGAAATGGGTTTCTATTATTTATGATTTAAGATTTGTTCGTATGAATTTTATTATGTTTATTAATTCTTCCAATATGAATATATTCATATCAAGTATGATATTAAATAGTTATCACTTAGGATTAACCATAATGAGAATCTAATCTCACACATTTATTATTTTTCATTTCCCAATGTTATAAATATGAATATAAAATCTATGAAGAATGAGAAAATTTCTATTGTGGATGGATACTATATTAATGATAACAATGGTTGAAAAATAATTTGATAATTTATATTTTTATTAAATACACTATACCTTCCATTCATGGGATATATTTTTGAATTGTGAGATTTAATTTTTACATTTTGGAAATATTCAAATATTAATTCATTTCTCGGTTAGACCTTTATAAAATAGATTAATATATTATTAATCAACAACTTAGGAATTTTTATATAGTACATCTCCACTCTCATTTAAAAATTACATGTTTTGGGGTAAAATAAAAATATTGGATTCAAAATGAATATTGAATTCTTCATCATTTTTTAAATTCATTTTTCAATAAAAACTAAATCATCTAATACAAAACAAAAAACATTAAGTAGACTTGTTGAAAACACAAATGACATGAAATGATTTAATTGAAATGTAAATATTTTAGTATGATTTTTTTTAAACATATCATGTGGAAACATAACTACTTATTTATTCTTTATTGTAAATTTGTTTGCATCACCACATTATTTAGGATATAGATCTTATATACAAGTGACACATTAAATAACTTATCATAAAACAATTTTTTTATAATCCTCATTATCTTAATTATTCCAATTATATTGATCTTTACATATATAGTGTGATGTACCCATCCATTCAAATATTTGTATCAAATTTTTCCTCGTATCTTGAACATTGTAATTATTTTTCATCCTTATTCATAAATATCATTACTTCCCATAAAACATGAAGAGCTCAAAATCCATCCCCATAGTGATATTAGACCCCAATAACTTATGTTATTTAATATACATTATTTAATTTTGGATATTTTATGACTAATGTGTGTGGACATATCATTGGTGTTCATATCCATGGTTTTAGGCTCTCCATTAAATATGTAATTAATTATTTTCAAACAATAATGAGGGAAAATATCAATCGATCACAGTTCACAAATAATGATATCATTTCAATCAATTGGCCTCAGTACTAAGTAGCAATGAATCTTATCAATTTTCCAACATGTTCAAAAACCATATATTTAATCTTTATTCAGAAACTTCAGTTGGATATCCTTTTGACTTCAAAATAATGGTTATTCATGCTCTATTGAAATGATGTTTTCTTATACAAAATCATAGATAATAATTATAAATATGAAAATTGATTTATCATAATGGAATTATAAATGTTTCAGGATGGACTAATCCTCCAACATGGAATGTGATTTAAAAATGATCCATGTTTTAAAATATCTCCAACCCGACCTATGGGTGAAGGCAATATCCTACACTAAGTGACGTGAAAATATTCTATTATATTATATTAAAATATCATACACATACAATGATAAATATATTGTGGAAATATATTCCTCTATAATGTACATTGATACTTATTCTAAACAATAATTTAAAAAAAAAATCTTATTTTAAAAAAATTCATACATGTGTTATATTTTCATTGATAAATTTAACACATCAATGAAAAAATGAAATTTAATAAAAATAAATAAAATAATACCATAATGTTTCTAAAATTAAATAAATTCATATTACAAAAATATATATCTATAAAATAAACTACATTATTTAATACTTCAACAATTCGATAAAAAATTATTCAAAGAAATAACATTTATGATCAATATTGGAAATGTATTAGTATTTATTTCAAAACACAAAATGCATTGAAACTATATATTTCAAATAATGATTCATTATAAAATACATAAATCTATTATTGCACCAACTTAATAATCAATTTCACTATTTAACAATATAGTATAAATTTTCTTCCAACATTAACTATTTGTAATAAATGTACAGAATACTGAAAATTTAATTAATTAAAAATAATTCTTTAATAAATATTAATTTAAAACAAATATATTTTTTAGTACATAATTTTTTTTTTAATTTATCTAAATAAATTATTAAAAATTTGGTCACAAAAAATATCATTTTAGTAATGCTATTGATTGATATTCAATTTTAACCTTAAATGATGAAGAACGATTTGTTAGAAATATAAATATTATTTTTACACAAAAAACAAAATAAATTAAAAAAATGGATCTGTAAAATGTATAAAAATTATATATACATCAATTAAATAACCTCATTTGGTCATGATCCTTACTATATGAGCATATGTATATCTTTTTCTACCGTAGAATCATTCTCAAGAATATCATATGGTATTACCTACCAAATCCACATATTAAAATACGGATTTTTCCCACCTGCCAAACGTGATCATTTACTAAAATTAATCCTCACTCACAATCACCAAGAGGAACATCACTGGATATCACCAGAAATAACTATTTTGTGGAATTTTTTAAACAATGATTTTCAAATTTTTAATATATATACCATTTGTAAATGAATGTTTTTTATTCATGAATCAGATCCTGAATCTGATAATGATCATTGAATGAATGATTAAAGTTTTTGAAATTTTAAACCCATACATATAGGGGGTTAATTTTTGGTAAGAATGTGTTCTAGCCACGTAGGAATTTAGTAAGAGGAACCATACTCAGAGTATCAGATTCATCAGTATCAGATTCAGATCATCAAATCCAAAATAATCATTGGAAGAAATTGTTGATTGATGAAATTTTTCATCAATCATAATCATATAATTAAATAATTACTTAGTTAGAAGGATAAAAGTTTCCAAGTGAGGTAGTAATTTTGTTGCTGAGGAGTTTTGAATGAATACTATGCCGTTAGGATTTAGTAAGTTTTCATATATTCTAAATAAACTCATATGATGAATTTTCAATCATTAATTTATCATAAATTATGAAACATACTCATGATAAAAGAATTATGAAAAATTTTAAAAATATTAATTAATGAAATAGATCATATGATCAAGAAATGTTTTTCATTTGATCTATATGTACATGTCCTAGATGATCAGATCCAGTAGTAATAATGTGTGAAGTTGAGGACGTTTTAATAAGAGCATTCATTATATGTGGATTAAACATAGATTACATTACCTTGTTATGGGGAAATAATAATAGTGAGATTTCTATTGTAATGTGAATCCCGTTTTAATGAAGATTCAATTTGACTGGCTCTGAAAATGAATATCAATCAGATCATAATGAGATAAGCATGAAATTCATTTTATAATGATATGATAAATAACAACATATTATTATGATCTAGGAAATAAATGAATATCGTAATGTGATAATAAATAAATTATGAACTCAATGATCTGAGAATGAATATAAGATCATAATTATGTTAAGAAATAAATTCATATAGTAATGTGATGAGAAAGATATAAAAATTGTAATGAATTGAGGAAGATACATAGTTTTGAAACTGAGGATGTTATAATATACTAAAGAAATGGAAGATACATCGCAATGAAGGAGGGTATGATACATCGTATTGCTGCTAAGAAAGTTACCAAAAACTGAAGAAAATTTAGAAAGGCTAAGAAGGATGATTACGAAAAAGAATCAAAATAATAATTCTAGATGATTTTAGTAGAGTTAAAGACATCAATATTTAAATTAAATTTTTATAAATATTAATTAATTATAAGGATGATTGAAGAAGTCAATGTGGAGGTTTAAATATAAGATAATTTTTTGTTATGAAAATTGAGGAATCATAGAATATTTTATTGTCTCCCATAATTTCCATCTGGGGTTTCTTTTAAATTTGTTCTCAGATCATTCATTCATTGGTACAATTCACATAATCAAAAAAGTTAGACCGCTGATGGATTTTAAGTGAATGTTACAAAAATACTAAGGAATAAAATATTTAGTATTTTTTTTGATTTTGGGTTTGTAAGATTGAGAATGGATGCGTCATATTGAGCCCCTCATATTGATTGAATTGGATTTTGGATGATTAGTTTGACTATTAGAGTAGCATTCGAGTTTTTCAAATTTAGAAGTGGCTTATTATATTGATTCCATCGTATTGAGTCAATCGAAATGTGGATGATCATATTGAGAGTCTAGAATAGTTTTAAAAGTTCATATTGATTAAGGAAGAATCATATTGACCTCATGGGATTGAGATAAATGAATCCAACCTACATAGATATAGGATTTTAAGTGACTGATTGTGGATCCATTTCAACAAATTCTTAATTATTATTTTTGGATCCATTGATTTATATGAAATCAGTGTAACCTGATGAGAGTCATCGAAATATTTTTTGTCATTATATAGAAGGTTTCTAACAGGTTCTAACAGATGTTGTATTCACTTCATCATAATATTTAATTTATAAAGACCTCTATGACTGGAAATGGAAATGTTGTAGGTTCTCACAGTGGGTCTGATCCTTGTAAATCTTGTGTTCTTTATTTTCATATCTACATTTAATTGAAGAAATTTTTATGGATGGAAGAAAATTATGATTCTTTATCTCCTATCTCTTAGTCGATCTGTTTTTGATGTTTCTACTATACATTTTCAACCTATTGAGAATGATTATCTAATGAGGATCGATGATAAGTGATAGATAGTAGTTGAAGGAATACCTATAATCTAAATAGATAATTCCTTATTAGTGATTTTTTCAGAAGTTAATGGGTCTCAATTCATCAAAATTTATGTGGGACAAACTGAAATGTTTTTTCAATGATAATATTAATGTAAAGAAAGAAACGATATAAATCATGCATAGTAAGTATGAATACATTTGAGTGAGAGATGAAAAAAATATTGATGAATAATTCACCAGGGTATATTAAATTTAATGCAGCATTACAACATGAATTTATGTCTTGGATGGCTCTACAATTGTGAAGAAACCTATGGGAATCATTTCAGACCAGTTTGACTTTAAAAGTTCTTTTTATGATGATATGGATGATTTATCTTTTGGTGACATTTATAACATTAATATTGATTACTTAATGTAAAATATCCAATTTTTAAGAAATATGAATGATTAAATGGATTTTTAGGCAATTAGAAATATAAAAATCTATGTTATTTCATAAGCTGAATATTGTGAGTCTGAATATAAGAAGTATTATGAGTTGAATGATAAGATTATGTGTATTATCTATTAAATATATTAGATATGAGGATAAAAATATAGAGGTAAACTTCAAATCAAATATTTTTTGTGTGGTGGAATCATACACTTTTCTATGAATTGCCTCAGGAAGAATTTCCTAGAATATAGAGATGATATTAATGACAACCCAAAAAGGAATAAATGGAATAATGGATAAATATAAAAATTCATCCAACAAATAAAACAATAATATTAGCAGAAATAAAATAAGTTGATTGATTAAGAATGTTTAATCTGACACCACTAACAATATTACTTATATATATGAATTCTCATAAAAATTTATAGCCTCCATTGAAAAAGATGAGAAAACAAAAGAATATTCAGAGAGTTGAGAAGTTGGTTCAGAATCTCATAGAGAGTATAAAATTATAAAAAAAACATATTTCATGTCCTGATCAATATATAACTCTCCATGTATGAAATTTTTATAATGAATAATTATTTTCAATAAAATTTTTATGGAAGAAAATATTTCATCAAGAAGTAGGAAGAATACATTCTGGATATGTTATATTCTAAACTATGAATTTCTAAACAAGGAAAAATGGTTGAAGATATCTATGTTATGTTTGACACCAACAAATAAGAAATTAACAAGTTTCAATAAAATCTTCTTATGTCCAAAATTACACTAAGTATGATGAATGAAAACAAAAACAAATCCTTGTAAATAAATCTACAGAATTTTACTAATTATGAGAAATTTCCAATCAAGAATCAGGTTAAATCCCCACATAAGAAAAAAAAATCAACCTATTTTTCAATAATTATACATTTCATAAAATGTATTGGGATTTCATGGGAAAAATATGTGTATGATTAATCTATTCTATCCAAAAAAATTGAAAATATATACAGGTGGTAATATGGTCAATGTCCAAAGTTTGTTAAATAGGAAAGAAGTTATCATCCTCTATAGTTTTATATATATAATGATCTGAACTCAACATAAAATCATGATTAGAATTATATTAAAGGTTTTATATAATTTCTTGTAGTTAGAAAAGAAAAATCTTAATATGTTAGAAACATTCATAGAAAAAAAGAATTTGAATATATAGAATTATTTTTTGGAAGATGTGATGACACTTTTCAGCATGTAGAAAAACACATGACACTTCTTTTGGAATATGTTTTTAATGATAGAAAATAAAATAAATATGAGGGTAATAATTTTTATTAATTATATTTAGTTATGGAGACATCTTTAGATGAAAGTAAAAGGAACAAACCATAGATAATTGATAGTGTTTTGTTTTAAATATGATATGTTATTTGAAAATATGGATACATGTGAAAATTCATGATGGAGGAACAATCACATTTGCTAATGACAGTTCCATAAAAATCTATGGAATTAGAAGGACTTAGATTGAAATAGAAAAAATTAAATCACAAGCTTTTTTTCATGATTTGATAAAACATAACATACTAATTATAAATAAAATTTTTCATAATAGAAGATAGGTAATCATAAAATTTTTTATCAATCATCATAATTGGGAATGATGGAAAATTTATTACAAAATTATAATGAACCAGTTGGAAGATTTTCCAAATATGATAATTTAATAACACATGCTACATAAGTTATAAAGAAGAAAATAAATTGTTGAACTGAATACATGTACATATTAAATATAAAATCATGAAAAAAATATTATATATATGATGTTGAAATAAATGTTCTATGATTCAAAAGAAGAGAAGAAGAATTTGTTTCTACATGATTAAAAGGAAAATGACTTTCAAAAGTAATATGTTAGTTGAGATTCAGTCTATTATACCTCTTGATCATATTCATTCTGATTTATATGGGGCAATGAGACAGAAGTCAACAAATGTATATTTATACATTAATACTTTTAATAATGATTTAAATATGATGATAATGATCATGTTACTGAAACAAAACCCATTGGGTTTGTATATTTTAAAATTTTTCAGAAAATATGTTTAAAATAATATTGGATTTTGTATGATGATGTTTTCTACATATAATGGTACCAAATTTACAAGTAATTATTTTAAAGCCTATCCAAGAAAATAAGGTATAAAACATCAATATAGTGTTTCCTATACTCTACAAAAAAATGTATTTCTAAATGAAGTAATAGAATATTGGTAGAATTGAGAATAAACATGTTAGCAGAATAAAAAAATTCAATTATTTACTAGAAAAAAGCTGATAATATTATTTTTCATGTTTAGAATAATTTTTTGTTAATAACAGAAAATAAATTTACTTCTTAATAAATATTTTATCAAAGAGAACAATTATTTAAGTATATTAATTTTTTTGGAAATCTATTTTTACTAAAAATAAAAAATCTTCATTTGGGAAAGTCTGATTATAAAAATATAGAAGAAAAATTTATAGGTTATTCACCAAATATGATAAGTTAAAAATTTGGGGAATATCATTTAAAAAATTATGTGGAGTCATATAATTAGAAAGTAACTGAAAATAAAAATTCAATTTTTTTATAATGTAGTGGAGAATAAAATAGGGATTTCAAATAATAGTGAAAATTAGTCAATGAATCCTTATAAAGATTCATAAATTTTTTTTGTGTAGTTTTTAGATGGGATACAATATCTAACATTTTCTACCACAAAAAACTTGTTGAGAAAGAAAACATTATTGGAAATTATGAGGCACTGATTCATAAAAGGTGAGAATTGATATTAGAAAATCAGACATCACTTATCTCAAAAGATGAACTATAAAATGGTTCGTGTGATATTGGACACAATGAATAATTGGATTATATGAATGAAGAGTTATATCATATTGAGATTAATGATACAAGGGATCTAGATTCATGGTCTTAAAATAAAAAAGTTATCAGAACCCTGCTTGTCTAAAGAAACAAGGTAATTGAACATGGATTTTTTTCAAAATAAACTATAAGATTATTTGAAAAGGATATACACATGTAGAATGAATTTATTTTTAAGAAAAATTTTCCTTAATTGAAAGATTAGAAACCCCTGTAATGTTTCTATCAGTGGTCATAAATCATAACTACAATTTTTATATGATGGGTGTAAAATAAGATTTTGTAAATTATGAAATTTATGAGTGATATTATATTGAAAATACTTTTGGTTTTAAACATGGAGAAGATGAAAAAAATGGTTTAAATTGAAGAAAGGTCTTCATGGTTTGAATCAAGATACACATTGTGGGAATAAAAAATGTGAAAGCTATTTGATTATGTTTATATTTTTAAATTTAATGTTGAGAGAATGTTATTTTTGAAATATGTTAACTCCAGAAGTCTTATTATAATTTTTTATACAGATGATATAATATTTTCTTGGATATATAAGGTGTTTTTAATACATTCACTAGTGAAATGTGGAATAATTTTGGAAAATATTTTTTTTGAGAATTATATATATTACATGGATTAAAATTTCAACTAAACAAAAAATACAATTATTTTACCTCCTGAAAAGTATATGGGGGAATTTTTAATGAAGTTTGGAATGGATGAAATCAAGGATTATACTACTCCTATATCTATGAGCACAACGTTGAGTTAAGATAAATATGTAAAAAAGTTGTAATTTTAATTAATTTTAGAATCATATAAGAATTATACTTTATCTTATATCTTTAAGACTTCATGATTCTTATGATGTGTCTTTTTGTGTAATGTATCAAAGTAATTCTAAAAAGTACTATATGTTCATAGAAAAATTAATTCTATGAAATGTCAAAATAATATATTCACATCGGTTATTATAAAACTAAAATAATGAGTTGATTTTTATTTGGTTTAATAATACTGATTGGTCTGGAGATGGTAATGGCATATATAAACCTTAAATGGAATAATTTTCTTTTTGAATGTTCTATGATTAGGAATACTAGGAATCAATGTTCAGTAACATTGAACAAAGATGAATCTAAATATGTTGCAGCAACTCGATCTTGTACTCCAATTTTTTCAATAAACGTTCACCTAGAATATTTGGATATAAATATTTTTAAACCATTGAATATACTTTATGATTATTATAGTAAAATTGATCTTTCTAAAAATCTTCTCCAATAATAATAAGAAAAACTCATTGATATAATTTTTCAATTTATTAAAGAGAATGTTGTGGATAGAGAATTTATACTGTAATATATATCAATAAAGTATCAAGTTGGTGAAAGGATTACAAATTACATTCCAAAATAATGATTTTTGTAATTGAGGGTACATCTTCATGTTCAACATCCCCTCATGACATCCTAAATATCATAAATAAGGGTAATCATTTTTCATTCAATTCTGATGATGAAGGGGAAGATAAAGTAACAACATCTTTCTTTTTATGATGTTATTGATTTTCAATATTAAATTAATATGAATCCATTGTAATCATAGAATGGTGGAGAGAAAAAGAAAAGTGAGCGGGATTTTATAATTACATGGCCACAAAATTGTCTTCTCACTAAGGAGTGGAATTCCTTCGACTACATTACATTATCACATTGTGTGGATTCAAGACAATGTCTTTTAAGGAAGGATATATTTAGATATAAGAAACAAACATGAATTATTTTAAAAAGATGATTTTTGATTGATTTTTTTTGAGGATGAATATATTTTAACAAGGGTGTTCAACAAATACATATCAGTAGATAGAAGAACTATTTGAAAAAAAAATTAATAATGTATTTTTATTTGCTGACAACTATCATTTTTTTCTAAGAATGTTTCTATTACTCCTAAAATTGATCCATTCCATTGTATTTATTAGTATATGAAGGTTAAATGATGCTAAATATATAATCATAAAATATAGTTGGATAATGTTTTTTATCAATTTTGTTTTCGGATCATAAATTATCAGAATTAGAAGCACCAGACTACAATTATAAAATCAATCATCATTGTATTCAGATCATCAGATCCAATAAAATTTGAACTTGAAATTTTTGGTTGTTGGAAGTTTTCATTTAGCAAAATTAGATAATGTATGATTTCACTTAGTTTAAAATACATAATTTCTTATGTGAATTAGTTGTCTTTTTAATATTTTGAATATATATTATGATGTCAAGAATTTGAAATAATTATTATATTCTAAAAAAATAAAACAATTGTTTTTCGATCATAAAGTTATCATTTATCATGAAGCATTATCGTGATAAAATCAATTGAATAAATTCAGGAATCGTAATGATTGATTTTATAAATATGATAAAAACAATGTTTTAATTAAAACAATAAGTACCAGACAAAAAATATTTGACCCATAAGTTATAATGTGTTATTATAATGAATTTTTAATAAGTAAAATGTTTCATTGTGGGTTCATCATTGAGTAAATTCCATCATTATGTAAAATCATTATAATGACCTTTCTATCACAATGGTAATTCCCTCATAATGAAGATTCCATTTTACATACTCTAAGAATGAAATTTTGTCAGTTCATAATTAGATAATAAATAATTATAGATCTTAATGAGATGGGAAAGAATGGTAGATCATAATGAGATTATAAATAAAGGAATATCGTAATGTACAGAGAAAGAATGGAATATCATAATGATCTGAGTATTAAAGGTAGATTGAGATGAACATGAGAAATAAAGGCATGACATAATGATCTATTAAGGTAATAAATATCTTAATGACTTAAGTAACATAAATTGTATTTATGAATAGTATTCTGTGTAATATTAGAGATATGGAGGATACATAATTATGATGATGATGAGGTTACTTCATATTGAATTTGAAAAAGGTACATCGAATGAAGATAATTAAAGAAGTCTGATAGTGCTGGTTCTAAAATATAATAAAATTAAATAAACTATAATTTTTATGAAGAGTTTAGGTGGTTAATATTGAAATTAAATTATTTATAAATTTAGTAGAAATATCTGGATTAATGAAGAACTCAATGTTGAAGATTGAATTCGAGATATTTTTGGGGTAATAAAACATATGGAAGTTGGGATTAATTTCATGTTTCCCATATTTTTCATTATGTTGATGTTAATAAATTGTATCTTAGATCATTAATTAATTTCAAATTTTCATGTTATTTCAAATGTAGTAGCATTAATGAATTCGAAGTGAATGTTCCCATAATACGGAGGAAAATTATATTGAGTGTTTTAGAATAGTTTCTGTTTTTTAGATTGAGAATGGGTTCACTATTTTGAGTATATTTTATTGATTCATTTTGAAAGAGGAATATCATAATTAGTGTTTTAGAAGAGTTTCAGTTTTTCATATTGATAATTGGTTCATCGTATTGAGTCTATCATATATAGTCAATTATAATAAAAAATATCAGGCAGAGTATTTTAGAAGTGTTTGAGATGTATAAATTGATTAAGGTAAAATCCGGTTAACATAATTTGATTTTGAAAACCAAATTTATCTAAATTGGATAGAGGATTCAGATTGAGAAATTTTATGGATGTTTCCACAAATACTTTTTTATTTTTATTGTTTGAATTTTTGTTGTATGAAGACATTGTAAACCTATGGTAGTCAGTATAATCATTCATATTAAGAGAGATAAGTTATCAAATGGGATTTTACACATGTTGAATTCACTTTTTCATAAATGTGAATTTCTATAGACACATGGGAGAGTCTATGTAAAGGATGTAGGCTCTCACGTTGAGGCATACCCTTGTAAATAGTGTATGCCTTACCTAATCTATTAATTTGTCATTCATGATTATTTATTAAAAATATGACAATGAAATATATCTTTATAGGTTGTATGTGCTGTGGTTTTAGAAAGTTATTGAAACTTGTAAAAGTGATCAACTTATTTACCCACCTGCTATTATTTTTTATTATATCCTTTATAACATCTCAACTATTCTGATATCTGTTTAGACAATGAATTCTCATCTATGGATGTTTTAATCATGTAGGCTCTAAGAAGAAAGGTGGTCCCTATTGGCATGGGTAATAGTTTTATTCATCAAATATCACGATTTGTAGAGGTGTCAAATTTGTATGATCATTATCATTAGAACCTAATCTATTCAATAATACTATAGTATTGTGTCTCTGAACTAGCATACTATCTCCACTGATAGTGTAGTTAATGGTCGTGTCGCTGCCTCCTCTCCTCAACCTACCTCGCTCAGGGAATAGAGATGAAGATTCTCTTTCATGCACTCCCCCTTCCTATTTCCCTTTTATCCCATTTCAGGGATCTATCCCTCCAACCTCTTTCCCATCTAATTGAAATAATCCCTGATGTCAAATATTATATGAATGAGGTTCTCTCGGTACTTATTTCTCTTTTGGTTTTCATGGATGCTTCAACTTTATTGGTTCTCATTTGGGTATCCTGACTCAAAAATTATCATCCCTCTATTGATGTGCTTGAATGGTATGTGTTCACTTCTTGGAATTTTCCGGATATAGTGATTATTGTCCTTTTAGTTGTGAGACACATAAAAAATGCTTCTCAAATAAAGATATCCTATTATATTCATGCTCCTTTACTCCAAATTCTATCGATTGATCTAGTTTTTCTCTCTTTTGGTAGAATTTTTACATTCATGTGAGGTGTGAACAACTGACCACAACACTATAGATATCCTTTCTTATACATCCTATTCCATTATAGAACACAACATTCCTCTGATTGATAAGAAATATATTAGAATTTCCCCTCTATTTGGATTCACTCACAAAGGACATTTTCCATCTAGTATTTCCTAGGATCTTTGATAAACCTAAAATATTGAATGGCCCACTCGAATCCATCACCATTGAGATTGAGGGAGAATTATGCTTTCAGTAGTTTGTATGTTATGATTCTTGGATGCATTACTATTTTGGTTTTTGTCAACTAGTATATGAAGATTCCAGATGACATTGATTATTCCACAGTTTCTCCTTGACTACTCCTCCTTATATTATAGAAGATGTCACAGTCACAGTATGTGAGGCCATATAGGTTAATCCGTAGAATATGGTGGAGGACACTGATATACCATAATATAAAGTGTTTTCCAGTAAAAATACATGATGGGGGGATTAGGGGATAACAAATCCATCTGATTCTATTTAGTATGAGTCTAGAAGGTTGACTAAAAATCCAATGCTGGATGACGCGATTTCTAAATTCAAATTGGACCTATGTATCCTCAAATAGTTATAATATCATGGTTCTAATGAGAAGCATATCCCTAGACAATCGGTTTGAATCAGTTTTTAACAAAACACCCCTATCAGTGTTCTTCCAATATAGATGTAAAATTCCTTAATTACACGAGGGAATACTTGATGTGAAACCCATGTGGTTGAAAATAGTGGGGGGGCAGAGGCATTTAGATATTCATTGCAAGGGGAGTCACTATTCGGTGCTTCAAAATCACAAACACACTTATTACAAAATCACCGTCCAATATGATGTTTTTGAGTGTGGGGAAGAAGACTGCCTTTGTAGATGAAGCATGAAATATATCTTCGAGTAGGCATATCCCCCTCAAGCAAGGCCCTATAGTTATGTTTGAAACTATTTTGATGGTTTGGGAGTTCTAGACCCTATATTGGATGAAGAGGATGATGATTTTTCTGATGATAGTTATTTCTAATTCTCGATGGATAGTTTGGTATTAATTCAATTTAAATGTCCTCATTTCCATTGTTGGAAGAAAAGGGAAAAATAAAATCGAGACTCCACAAAATTTATTATGCTCGAAGGAGAAAACCAATGGGACACAATGATTATTCACGGTATCCAAAACATGTGGATACTAGGTTGTATAATAAGGGGGGAAATAGGGAATGAAAATCCTTATAAAATAAATAATGTTTAGAAAAAATGGAAAAACAACAATAGTGGAATAATATGTTGGAGATTGTTTGGATATCATCCTTCATTCCAAGAATGAAATTCATATAAAGGGTTCATGTTTCAATGCCTTAAAAGAGTATGTCACTAGAATACATGAATAACGGTTGCGATTTAACACCAATATTGAGTAGGATGCATAGTTATACAAACAAGACTAAATATTTTCCCATGAATTCATGCAATGTAATGTCAACTTAGTGGAATTATTAGTGAAACTGGAGAAAATGAATAACCACCTTAAAAGGAATATCAGTGGGGATCCATATAACAATTTTAGTACACTGCCCTTGGAATTGTATACATTTTTTGATTCAAATAATCTTAGTATTGTGCTTAATCCATTTGTGATTCCATTGCATAGATAGTGGTATCTTTGTTTTTTATACTATGGTTTCCCACATTTTCATAATGTTTCTTAACAAAAATGTATTTTTTGAGGACATTATAATCTAGTTACATATGTTGTTGACATGTATTATTAACATGTATCCCTCTATTAGAACATAATTTAACTAAAAGGTATTTAATAATTGGAGTTTATTTAATATCATTTTCTCAAATGATAATATTTCTAAAACATTTTTATATTATTTAATTTATTTTAATAATATCATTCTATACATGTTTAGGAATTCTTATGTTCCTTAATAATTTTCCACGACAATCATTAATTATATGAAAAGTAATTTTTTAATAAATTCATACAGAAAAGATTTTATAGTCTTTAATCAATATTTTATTTATTTTTATTGAATCTTATTTTTAATATCATTCACATGAATTCACATTCATAACATCTTCATCAATATTTTTTATTTGGATTAATTTATTTGATTTAGTGGTTTTAGAAAAAAAATATTCCCCTTTTATAAAAATATTTACTTTTGAAGAAATATTTAGAAGTATTTTATTGGTATTTCCTCAATTTTTTAAATTAATTTATAAATTATCATATAAAGAATTTAAGTCTATGTCAATATCTTTTAAAATTTCATATTAATCACTATAGAAATTCTCTAAAAATATTATCCTCCTTCATTCATTATCTAAATTATGATGTAGTTTTATGGAACTCATTATGGGTCCTATAAATAAATCTTGTTTTTATTAAGATAATATTAGATTACAATTGTTTCCACACACTTATATCACTTATATTTTTATTTCACGGTCATTATATATGCTGAAGAGTGATCATGGAATTTTTTTCTATTTTTTAACATTTGAAAAATTAAAAATACATATTATTTTTAATATGGATAGATATTTATTAAAAAGTATTGTAAATTATGTGTTATATTTTTCCCCATCCCTTTAATATAGTGGTTTTTTATAACCTATTTAAAGAGGGTGGGGGTAATAATTATATATTTCATTGACTAATTAGTGTGTCTCATAAGACAAACTAATTTTGGAATTTTTTGTATTCATACCAATTTATAAGTAATTTAATGACCATGGTAGTATGTTGATAATGATATTGTGATGGGTTGATACAGTAATTATATATCCCCACGATTCATCGGTGGGCCTCTTGAGGAAAACAAGTTTGGTTTTTTCTTTATCCCTCACTTATTTACGTATATTTTATTGACTTGGACATGATAGTTTGAATGAGATATAAAAAATTATGAATTATATCACTATTAAATATGTAATAATATTTCATCTGATCATTTCTATTGTCATTTTATCCAATTATATATATATTACCCATGTTATTAGTTATAGGTATTATTTCATTATTATATTTTTCTTTTCAAATTCGTCAATGGTAAATTTATTAATATTTTACCCGTTATTGTGGTTCTAATCATACACATTTATAATTGTTTCCCATTATTCATACATGGATTTTCCTATAAATTATTCATGGATATAATATAATGAATAATAATGTCAATGAACTAAATCGTGTGGTAAAATTATATAGCAAGTAAAATTTTTTTGTTCTTTTATGTAATGGAATTTATTCATTCTTAAAAATGTTGAGCCTAAAAGAGCATCCATATTATTTGATATTTTTTATATATCATGTAATTATGGGATATATATATTTTTGGAATGCCCTATATTTTTATAATTCGGATATTATGATTTTAATATTGAAGAAATATCTATATAGACAAGAACATTCCACTATAAGATTGTATTCAATGCTAGATTGATGTTTGAGAGCGATGAAGTTCACTGTAGTGAAATATGAGACTATCCTTTATGTAAAGGATATGAGTATGAGTATATAGAAAGTCACCATTTATGTTGATGATATCATTTTTAGATATAAATATTCTGAATTTGAAAAAATGTAATATTAAGAGGAATATTGAAATTTTTATGTTTAGAGAGATGCATTAATTTTTGGAACTGAAGTTAATTAAAATAGAGTATATTGTTTTCCATTCATGTGAAAATTATAAAATGAATTACTGAATATTTTTACCTAAATAACTCTACTGGATATTCTACATCCATACAGAATGTGGTAAATCTGAGAAAAAATTATATAGGTTTTAATGTAAAATTGGAGGAATTTAGAAGGGTGATTGTTTGTTATACTTTTCTCAATAACTAATGACCTCAAATTTTCTATTATTTGATATAATTTTCAATGTATTAATCTTAAACATAATAATCACACATGAAGTAATCTATGAGGTATAAAAAAAATTTCTAGGGAACCCATGTTTTTTGTTAGTTATAAAAGAGTGTACTTGAACTGTTATAGATGTATAGATTTTGATTAGGTTATAGATTATTATTATAGATAATTAATTATTAGTTTAACATTCCCTTTTTGATAAATATTTTTTAGATTAAACTATAAGAGGGAACCCATTTTCCTTGTGGAATATTGAGGACGAGTTTGTGGATACAACAAGTTCATATTCAAATAATATTTATATAAACAATTTCGAATATCTGATAGTAAATATTAAAAATTCATTAGTATATGAATGGAATAATAATATTTATACTGATTATCCCAATAATATAGTTTAACTCTCAAGATATAAACACATTTATATTATAAATCATTTTATAAAATTATTGTATTGAAATGGATTGGTTTTTTTGGAATATATATCTATAAAGGGCCAACATGAATATTTCTCCAACAAATACATTACTAATATTAGATTTGAGATAATATGGATGTGTAATAATATTTATCCATTACCTCAGTTTTATTCCCCTTTAAGAATTCGAAAATTCTTTTGTATTCTATTTTTAGTGGGATTGTAATGATAAAAACTCTTATTTTATTACTTTTGAGTTAAAATCATAAAGGATTAAAAATATTAGGGGAGTAGTAATTAAATAGATTTGGGGTGAAAACCTAAAAATAACATTTCCACTAGTTTTATTAATTATGGTATGAAATTATATTAGGAATAATTCTATATATATTATTTTAGGTGTAATGATATTTTTCTATAACAATTGATGTAATGTAAGAATATAGATGTGACTTTTTTGAGTTGAAATAAAATTCATAGGGAGTAAATTAAGAACCAATATATTTGTGGAGTTATTGTTTAATTTTTTTACATGTTTGAAGACGTTATAAGTTTATTTGAAGAAATTATTATGTTACCAATTAAATATGAAAAAAATAAAATCCATGACAATTGTAATGTTTTTTCTCATGAAAAAGATAATGGAAAAAGTGATAAGAATTTGTATTGATTTATAATATTCAATGAGTGTTATATAAAATTCTCTCATTCTATTTTAGAAAAACTTTCATATTCATTGGATTCCTTGTATACATAAGATACCTGTCTTGATAGATCACATTTTTTAGTAATTTAGAAAACATATTACTTTTTCAAAAATATAAACTTCCCATGGAAGTTTAAAATAAGAAAATAGAAACAACATACACTTGAAGGTAAAAAATTGGATAATAAAAAAATATATATATGGAAAAATCCATATTAAATGTAAATTCATGCATAATATATTTTTCCAACAAATAATTGAAAACGAATCAATTGTAAAAACATTACATGATATATAGAGAATTATATCTCACATATTATATTTTAATGTAATATTTAATAATTTTTATTTCTTATAAAGTGATTTTATGTTAATTTTTTTTGTGAAAAATAGAGATTTTATAAAATATAATTCCATATATCCCCCCAAATGATGTTGTAATATTATTTTATGATTAAATCATTATATGTTATTTTCTAATACATGAATGAATAATTTATTTATACATAACTAAACAAGCCGTTTTCAATTCTATGATGAGATGTGACTTATTATGATGTAGTATGTGAATAAATGACTTATTAAGGTTTGAAATATTATTTATGATATTATTAGTGAAGTATTTGTGGCTGCATTCCACATTTACTCTAAAATAAATGTAATAATAGTTTATGTCATATAATAAGTCATGGTGATAAATGTATGATTTTTTAAAATTAAGCCACATAATGGTATGAAATACAATGTCATGATGATATTTCTACATAAAAAATGGTAATTAATATTCCCATAGATATGAATGTTTTTTTTTTGAATAAGAATAGTCCCATGAATCATGGAAGATTGAATCGTGATATTTAAGAATAATGATTGAATAAAAATCATAGTTGAAGATCAAGGTGTTATAAATTAAATTGTATTTCAATATTAAAATATTTAAGCGCTATTCACATGATTTTATATATAGAATATGGTGTAAAAAAGTGACGGTTATTTTTTAATATATTTGATAAAACAGCCTTCTAATATATATATTTTTTAAATAAGAGATAATACAAGTTTTGAATAATGATCATCCATACATTTATTTATCTATGACATCAAGGAAATAAAAACACAATGTAAAATCATATGACATATTTTTCTTAATATATAAGAAGAATAAATTTTCCTATATACATTAAAAAATATGTTAACAATAATATAATATTGATAAATATTACGTCAGTGTTGTTTGTTTAATATTAATCAAGTAATTACGGACCTAAATGTAAGGGGGAAGATCGCATATTACATATCGGGGATGTCTAGGATCACACTGATGATCTTACTGACATACTGGTGTAGAGGAATGATCATGGGAGAATATAGGGATCCATTAAAATAATTACTTACCACCAATATTAGGATATTATAATCATAAATTTAATTTAAAAATAAATAATGAAATTAAGTATCATGTCTTGTAAAATAAAATATTGTAGTTTTTGATTCAAGGACAATCCTTACTCATCTATTTTTATTATCATTTATACACAAGTAGTAAATAAGTTTATTAAACATGACTAGAATGAAATAAAAATTGTTAACCCAAATTAGTTAATAATCTTATAAAAACCTTTGTGTTATATGAGTCTCTTCATATAATTTTAATATGGGTGAGGGTGGGATTAAAATATACATGATTAAGATATTGACATGACACTAGGGTTAATTTCATAAATGTAATTATATAAATCAAATATTTAATTCATCCCCCTAATAAATGATACTTCAACAAATAATTTATGAAATCATTATTAAATGGTTATAAATATATGGTGATGTCTTAGAGGATATAAAAATGAGGTAGTTTCCCAAAGAACGGTGGGGTAACTTTTACAAATAATTATCTAACTATTCTCTTTATATTTTCTTATTTCTACAAAAATATTTTATAACTAATACTATCATATCAAAATCATTAATCGGATCACAAAAATCATTTTTTGCCTTAGTGGATCCTCGTATAAACCTATAATAGATGAATCCCCTCACTACTTATCATATATCTTTGTTACATTTTTTTATTGAAGAATGAGGTTTAGATATAATCGAATAGAGTCCTATTTATACTTTTTAAC
The DNA here is from genome assembly GCA_963277665.1 of Viscum album. Classification (NCBI taxonomy): domain Eukaryota; kingdom Viridiplantae; phylum Streptophyta; class Magnoliopsida; order Santalales; family Viscaceae; genus Viscum; species Viscum album. The sequence continues at coordinate 2,008,554,561 of OY728136.1, read as the reverse complement.
GAATGGTATTTGTTCATAATTTAGAGGTTTTTGTCTTAAAGGAAATGTGTATTATACCCACAAGGGTGTGAAATTTCCTTTCTAAAATGAATTTAAATTTAATGATATTATTTAATATTTACTAAGATGATTAAATAGAAAACTATATGTATATAGACACATTGATTTTTATAGTTTCACTTATCTAAATTATCCTAGTACACACTTAACACCTCTTATCAAATAAGAGATATGACACTAAAAACATTGATTCATTCAATGAATTTTTTCATAGCTAGATTCACAGCCAAATTATATTGCCTTTTTCCCATGTAATATTATTCTGAAAATGAGAACATTCTTTTTTTACATAGAGGGAAAACCTGAATAGTGTTCCTTTTCCCACCATAGAGGCACATCCCAATTACTTACTATTTTTTTTAGAGTTATAACCCACAATTTTACCTTTTAATGTATAGTATAACCCATTAAATATACTCACATTTAAAAATTAAAAAATAAATCAATTTAACATGATTAATGATTCATAGTATGATATGTGCATTATTATCAAATTATCTTGCAGAAAAAGGTAAAATGATTTTAGTTCTCTTCTATATTGTATTTGATATCCAAAGAACATAGCACTTTTAGAATTCAATAAAATCCTCAACCTTGTTTTCTTCATAATATTATTGTTTATGTCAAATTGTTTTATTATAGAATTAATATATGAATAGAATCTAAAAAATTTGAATCTTGTGGAATCCCTATTTTACCATGGAATAATTTAATATGTTAAACTAATGAACCTATATAGAGTGTAATATGCTTGATTCCTAGAAAATATTTGTTGTCTGATTGAAAATATAATAATTATTTGTGTCTACCCAAATATTCTGTAAAATAAAAAAAACTATAGAACGAAAACAAATTGTTAATTTAATACAATAGAAAATAATATGTATTAGTAACAAAGGAAACTCCCATGATAATATTCTAGACCAGAAATTAAATTTCATCAAATTTGTATTTGGAAATTTCACTATCAGAAATTTCAACATGAATATCAATACACGATTAATCCCTTGAAATACTCATTTAATTCATTATAAAAAAATTCTAAAACTTATTATCATGTATTATAGAAAATTATATTTAAATTATAGAACAAATTGAACATTAAAAATATTATTATTAAACGTGTAGATAATTTAAATGAGAATCATTACATAAAATATAGAATATTTCCATATTTTATATGTATATATTTCAATGATCACATATAAGTTTTCAACATAAAATTAAATATATATTCTAAAAAATCACTATATATATATATATCAAAATATCTAAATAATTTAGATCACTGAAATTATTTATTTACAATGATTAAAAAATTATTTAGGGAGTTAATAAATTTCTTGTAATAAATTTATACAATTTAGGAATATTTAACTATATAGTTGATTTATACCTAGGTGAATTGACCATGTATATTTTTATTAAAGTACGTTCCTCACTTAAAAAATTCACATATTCAAATTGATCATGTATCCCAATTCACATTATCATAATCAATTAGGTGAATTCATTCAGCTAATTTTGTATGTTTTTTAAAGATCACGACATATCAAAAATAATTCAAAAATAAGGTCTTATAAATGATAGAATCAATTTAAGTTCCAGTTGTTTTATATTTAATATGTCACATTATATTCAAAATTAGTCTATAATAACATTAATAATAAATTCCTATAAAATATTAAAATAAAAAAAAATATCTAAATTGTTCAAAAAAAACTAAAGAATTTGTTCTGAGGTTATATAGTTACTTCTACCCTAATTTAGGACATGATAAATATCAATTCATAATTTGGTGTCTCTTAATTAAAATTATATAATATTAAAATATTTATATCACAAAAATAATAATACAAATTATTTTTTCATAACCCATGTTATGGTCGTAATATATAATGTTACCAAATATTGAATTCGACAATGCAGTTGGACTACATGGGAAAAGTAAAATATCATCTAAAAAATATATTCAGAGGTATTAAATTTCATATTTATATAAGTAAGTCAATATGAGACTGTTATAACATGTTATGAAAAATAAAAAAGTGAAATCTATAAAAATATTATGAAATAAAATATTAAGGAATATTCAAGGTTAATAATAATAAAACCAATAAATAAGATAATATAATATGACTTTTAAACTAAATAAAATTAATATTTACTTTTAATTATACAAATATAAAATGATTAAAAGAACCACTCAAACTTATTCCCCATTCAATAATTAAAATATTTATATATTAAAAAAACTCCACATTTTGAAAATTTCTAAAAGATAATGTTCTAACATTAAAATTATATCTTTGAAATTTGAATTAACAAAATATATAAAATTGTCAAAAACATTCATATTTAAAAACATATTTCATGTATCCACTATAAAACTATATATTGTTATACCTTGACCTATATACAGTGAGAATATTTTTTTAAACAATCTATTATTAATAATTAAAACCACCTCATAGAACAATATTTATTGAAAATAAAATGTTAAAATAGTAATTTAACATCATATAGTATGTATAATAAGTCATAAAACAAAAATATAATAGAAATATGAGAATATTTTAAAAATATTAAATTGGAATGAAAGATTTAATAATTTATGCATTTCATTGAAATATGAATATTTCCACATATAAATACACCTTAACACTCCTAAAATTCATTCTATATAAAATTTTATTTTAATCTAAATCATTCCAATTTAATTCATGATTTTATCATATTTCTAAAACTATGTGGAATTCAGGAATATATAATGAACATGGTTTTTGTAGATAAAAATACCAAAATTATATTTCATTACTGAACATGATATCAATGAAAAAGAAATTTTAAAGTAATTTTATTAATCCTATTGTTTTCAATGTGATTACTGAATATATAAATCCAATAATTATTGTCACAAAATATAGGAATATTATGAAAATGACATTAAATTTTAGAATGTTTTTTTATAATCCATAATGATTTTGGGAAGATGATATAAAATATATATATTTAGATCCAATATATGAAAGTGACATAATTTTATTCTTTAAATCCTATGAAACAAAAGATTTACTATGTGAATGAAAAATACATGAAGTGATCTTTATATTGATCTTCCATCCACCAAAATTCAAATCGAAATACCATGTAAAATGAAGATCAGTTTTAGGGGATAATATAAACTAAGATTCCAATATCTATTATCATATCTATTAATGATCTTAACTAATTTAAATTGAATATCCATAGGGTCACAATGAAATATTGAACACATGAGAACTAAAAACATCAATTTGACTTATGAGAAGATAAATATATAAAAAAATAATTTCATATCTCTATAATAATTAATATCAATAAATTATAGAAATTTATCTAGACATAATATTAAAGTACATCTCCTAGTAGTATTTTCCCTTTATAAGTGACTAATTTTTTTAACTGACTCTTTATAATACATATATTTAATTAGTAAAATGTAATTATGTCATTAATATATTTTCTATCAAAGGATGAATTTAAATTCCCCCTTTATACTCATATCAAATTCAGAAGTCATAAACTCCAAAAATTCATTACAATTAGTTTCCCATGATAATTATAAAAGGTATCATAAACATAAATATATAGAGAAAAAATAAAATTTCAAATTTTCATAAAAAACATTATGATCAACATTTTAATATCATAAGACTATATAAATGGCTACAAAATGGGGTTGAATTATTTCTTATAAATTAAGTGTCATGATTTACATAACCTCTTAACATGGAATTTCAGATAAATATTTTTTATCATATAGAAAAATGTAAATTGAAAAAAATACTGTTATTTTATATTATATTTTGGTAAATATTATAACATAAATAGAAAAATTATTCAAAACATGAGTACTGGAAATAAAAAAAAATATAGGTAGTAATAAATATTGTAAAGCCAATACAAGTAAAAATATATTAAACCATTATATAAAAATGATCCACACTTTATCAATAATATTAAACGGATTTTAAATCAATCTCAAGATATCCATAATATAGCAAACTATTATTAGGTCCACCACCATCATAATCAATACCTCGATCATCAGATCAGATATATATTTGTTTCACGATACCAAACCATCAATCAACATGATACTAAGAAATTTTCCTACAAAAACACTAAAACCCCTAAACATGGAGATCATATAAAAATCTAGTAATATAAAGAAACATATTGAATATACATTAATTCATAATACCAATTCAATAATAATAATAATATAAAAATATTACTATTATGATCTATCAATGTAACTAGACATTAAAACACTTTAGAAGATGTATATATCGTCGATGATGAAAAATATTCCTCCTCATTGAGTACATCATATTTCAATATGTATTTATCTAGATGTCATATTCCAAATTCGTTAAGGTTTTTTCAAAAAAATGGGTGATCTCATTTTGTTTTTGAGATATTAAACCCAACATATTCTGATGATCTCTTTTTATAAAACTATTACAATTCTTTTTTATTAATTATAGTATAATGATGTTTCATTGTCTATTATAATTAAACTAATTATTTCGTATATATTACATATGTTCATCACTAAATAATTTTTATCTCAATCAAAAAATAATTAGTTATTATACTTGTCAAGCATCCTAAATTGAGACATTATTATACATCATTAGATAATCTTTATAAATCGACATACAATGTAAATATATATCTTCAATGTATGAAAAGAGAGGTATATTCATTATTATGATGGTTTAATCTCATATATATCATTCAAAATACATGAATAATGTTTCATCGGATGGTACAACCTTCTTCCATCTGTCACAATATGTTTCCCATAACAATATTCTAAAAATCATGGGAAAATGGATGTTATTAATGATTATAATTTTAATAAAGTGGATTTGGATTTTCAAAAACAGTTTTATAAAGTGTTAAAAGAAAACATTAAACTCAATAATATACCCATTGGGAATTAAATAAACATGGAAATATAATTTCAAAAAAAATTAAATAAATTATTATATACTTACTCCCCCATTCTTATACGTTTATAAGAATTAACGCTTTTCACAATAAATTCATAACATTCTTGTCTTATCCTATTTTTGAATGTTCAATATATCCATGAAATATGATCCTTCTCATTAATTTACAAATGTTATTATACAATAACCCACTATTTTATTTTCAAAATAATTTTTTGGGAGGTTTAAACAGTACTTAATATGTTATAAATATAATCTACTATGAAAAAATCATATTAAAATAAATATTAATTTAAAAAATAAATTTTAAAACATCTATCACATGAAAATTGGAATGAAAATAATTAAAAAAATTTTAAAATATTCCCAAATAAAATCATAAAAATTAATTTTGAAAATTAAAAAAAATTAAATGTTCTAGAAAATCATTGTTTCATTGAGTGTTTCATTGTAATATATTTAATATTCTTTATATCCTCCAGAAACTGCTCATACATAACAAAAATAACATTAAGCTTTCCTGCCTCTTCATTAATAACTACAATATTTTTATACTAATTATTCACTACTAACACTTTTTTTACCAGTCCTGAATATTCTTTTCTTCTTACACTATATCATTTAATAGATTATTTATATGAAACATCATATTATCAATTTCTCATGATTTCTTTACAATCATAACTAATAAATCTGTAAAACGTTATAGATGATTTGAATAATAATTTTATTCTATAAATTTGGTCTTCAAAAAATATTATATCTACCTCCATATGATTGATTCATCTAATAAAATTATTCCAAATTCAATTAACATTATATAACCTCATGCTATCTTTGATATATCACTCAATAATGTCTACTGACTCCCACAGAAGAAATTCCATGATTATCATATCATTCAAATGTCCCATTTATTAATTTATACAAATCATATATTAGAAAGATAGGATGACTATTTGTCTCCATAAACTATAAGTGAAATGACTCAATAGTTTTAAAAAAGGATGTTATTCTTGATAGCTTACAGGATAAAAATCAATGAGCTTAAATGAACCTTGAAATAATTCTTTTTTAAGTATGATTATTATAACAAAGCATTTAAATTTGCGAGTATGATTATTAACATCTTACTTATAACATAAATGTCTAAATTTCATACTTAATATAAAATAATGATAAATTCAAGGTAAATAATTAATAAAAATATATAATTGTGGTTTTATTCATTAAATATATGTTTTCTTCAAAATATGATTTTTATTTATTTTTTTAATAGATAATATTATAAATAATTTTTTTAGATACAAGAAAACATTATTTAAAAAAATTATATTCATTTTTAAATTCATTATTTATTTGTTATCATAGTGATAAAATTTATAATTTTTTCCAAAAAATGATTTTTAGTGTATATTGAAAAATATAGATTTTTTGTAAAAATTTTATTTATTTTATATAGATTAAGTAATTTAAAAAGGTCATTATTTTTTGAATATTATATCAAACTTTGGTTCAGTAGTATGTATTCTATTATAATTAATTTACATATGACATCATTTATAGGGTTCCCCGATGATGGGATTTGAAACTAATAGTTTTGGGAAGGCAGATCAGGGAATATAGTCAGTACACAGTCTATCTAATTGTGATACATACCATGTCTGGTGTCTTAGTTTTTACATTATATTTTATCTTGGTTTGAGGATGTCATTCCAAATCATGTGACTACCTAGAATAAACCATGCAACCAATTTTTGGTGGATAGTAGAACTCACACAATTGGTGCATGGTTGTCCTAACCATGCAACGAAACCATGTGGCACAATCCAACTCATAAAATCTATTCTTTTTAAAAATATTCCGCAATTGGTTTAAAATATTTTTGGGGATCCCTCTCCTTCCCGTATATATGAAACCCATCCCCTTTTTTCTTTATTAACAATTATAAATCATTTTTCTTCCATTTTGTGCAATTATGGAAACCTATAGGTGTCTTTGGCATAAAATACATTTTGTAAAAGTTTTGTATTTATTTTTGATGTATTATTAGTGTTGTTATTGGTTCTACTGCTTTTGGGTGGTCTTTGTTATGGTCGGTGAGATTTAGTCCAAATCTAATATAGGTGCCTCTGTTTAATGTGTTTTATATGGTATTTTATTTAATTTATAATCACCTTTTCCTTCTTTTCATTATATTTTTATTTAAAAGATTTAATCTTGGTGCATATTCCGTGGATTGGATTGGAATTATTGGTCTTTAAGGTGAGGTTTTCAAAATTTTTGTTCCTTGTATTCCGACCAAGTAATTTAATAAATTTGTCAAGAGGTTTTATGTTTTTATAGGGATTTGTATAGTGTTTTCAGAATTTTTTTACCATAAAAGGTTATTTGATTTAATTGGGAATAATTTCTTATGAAATGGATAATGGTATATCTGATTTATGTAAAAACCTTTTTGTTGATGTTTTGGTTTAATGAAGCACATGGGATGACTAGAATATCATATATGAGTTCCTTCAAGGAACTATGTGAGCATTCAGAGTTATGTTCATGTGATATTATATTTTTTTCGATGATTCCATGGGAATAATTATAGGGAGGACTGTGTGAGCCTTTAATTTGGATTCATGTATCCCATTAGGTAGAAATACTATGAGATCATCCAATTTGTGATTTGGGAATACCTTGAGAGATTACATTTCATGCATAGATAGACTAATAGATTAATCACTCATAATTGGCCTAATGGTTAAATCCCTAGGTGAACATTACACACTCCATATTAGATTACATTCTTTATTCATTTTTAGTGTTAAAATTTTATGTTATTGGGTGTATTTTTCTAATTTGATCATTTTAAATTTACAAGTCTATTTGTTGTTGATGTGTATTGTTATCATTTTAATTATATCTTGGTTATGTAGTTAATTTTGTTCATCATGGCATTGTTTATTTATTTGGTCCGTATTTTGAAATTTTTACAGAACCCCTTTTTTAATGGAAATCCAATTGGGTTTAAAAGGTTTACATGAAATTGATTTGTTCTAAAGTGGTAATGTTTTGAAAATGAATTCAATTTATTTTATTATTTTAATTGGAATAATAATTATATAGATTCATGGTGGTATTCTACTAGACATTGTGCCTCATTCACTTCTTTTCACCTTTGGGGCATTGGAATATTTATTTTTGAAGACACAAGTATTTGCAAGGGAACCATATTTTAGGATGGATATTATTGATTAATTAAATCATATTTTTTGATTAGGAGACATTTTCTATTTGTTATGGACTCAGGTAGAGTCACATATTGAATTCTTTTAACCTAATCTGTTATTTTTGGGCTTTGTTTGTCATCAAACCCTTTCCATAGAGTTTGGATTTTTTTGAGATTCCATGTAGATGTTCAGTGATGAAATGATTTGTTTTTTATCAATATCATGTTTGTGGTATTTTTTATCATCTACTATTAAATATGATTTTTGTAGAGTGGTCATCCCGACTATGGATGGGTTATTTAAACATAAAACTAGAAATATTTCTCCCATGATGTAGTATGTTATGCCTGTCGCTAGTCACCATCCTATGGTGATTAGGAACACCCTTCCAGATATATTATACAATGGCTCGAGTGATCGGATGGTCGAACCAGGTTGGTCTATTAAAAAATTGTTTCATAGAAAAGTATTTAGTAGTTTGTGGAATAATGTAGCTAAGACTGTTGGGATTCAAGATGAAGGAATAATGGATTGTATGGATAGCTCTACTATCTGTCAAACCATGAGTTAAGGGGAGTTTATTAGGGTTATGGTTATGTATTTAAAAAATATATTCTATTTTTTATTTTTTTACTCTTTCACTGGATTTTTCTATGATTTCCATGTTAATGATTTATTTTAGGTATATTAACTATGGGTTGATGTTGGATTTTGCTTCATGAGGATTGAGTTTCTTTCTTTATATGTAATTCCTCCTAGTTTGACCTCATACATGCATAGATAGGTTGAAACAGAGAGATCCCCATAGAAGGAACCGATTTTTGAACCCTCTTTGTACGATTAGGTTATTCATATAATTCAATAGATGGGTCTTGTGGGTGGTCATGAGTAGATATAGACCATGGACCATGGTCAATTGTTTTCTATATAGAATTTTTTAGTGTTCCATGGAGATAAAATTACCAATAATTCACAGGAGTGGTTGGATCGTCTTGAGTGGTCCTTTGAGTTATTAAATAATCCTATGACCGATAATGTTAGATTTTCCATGTATGTGTTTCGTGTAGTAGTTATGATGTGGTTTGAATTGATTCTGATTTTGGGGAAGCACAAGGATCCCAGAAATACCACCTTTAATATGGGATTCAATTTGTAGTTCTTCTTGGAATCCTTTAGAGTGTTGGAGGCATGTGGGTTTCTAAATATAGAGTATGGTGATTTGTTTTTTATAGTGATTTTTTATAGATTTACAAAGTAGTTTCTTGTCTCATCAGATATCTATGTGAATGAATACCTAGTTTCATGGCATTTTGAGATATGAATGAGTCCATATATAAAATATATGCTCATCCGTTTATGTATACTAATCTATTTAGATGTGGCTCAAAAGTAATCTATTAAATAGGAATATTTTACTAAAAAAAAGTTCATAGTTGTGTTTCTTTTATGGGATGTAGCCAAATCTATTCAACATGATAGATGTAAAAGCGAGATGAGTTTAATAGGGTAATCAGAAAGAGTATAAATCTGTTGATTGTTTCATATTTTTGGAAACTATTAGGCACAGTAAAATTATCTATTATTAGTATGGGAAGTCAAGACACACCAAGGTGATGTATCGAGACACTCTATGGATGTTCCACTAGTGCGGATAGTATCGACATATCCAACTCTTCTTTTAGTAGGTTTTGTGATAGGGTATTGTGGGATCCTCAATCTCGAATGCCTCATAGGTACTATTATGAGTTTCGAAAGGATTAGTATATTATACTCCTGATATGGGAGATTCTCATTAGAAAAATATTTTTTATTTTGGGTCTGATATAGAAAACATATTAGTATAGGTTTTTCCAAAGATTTAGAATTTCAGTTAAAGACCATTATAGGTATGATTCTTCATTATTTTTATATATCAAAAAATTTATTTGACACCATCACTTCTAGTTCATTAATTTACATTTATATTGTTGATTAATTGGTTATACTGGAAAAGATAATGGTTTCTATTATATATCATCTAACCCCATTTTACAGATAAAAGGAGTATGGTTTCAAGGTCCCTGATTTTAATGTTATGGTAACATGAATGAATGTAATCTGGGAATTCATGATTTTTTACTTATATTTTTTTAACCACATTATCGACATGGATTGGATAATCAAATTCATGTAATTGGTAATATATTATCATTATAGAGACTAGTTCCTTATTATTTTTAGGATTAATCAAATATTTTAGGGGTATTGGGATCTATATTTAGGGTGGTTGGGACTGTTTTCATTTGAGACAGTGTTGATATTGTGATGATTTTCTAGGATGTTCCTTTAGGATGATTGGAAGGGGTTAGTGGGTGGCATAAAGTGTTCATGTAGAAGTAAAAATTCATATATCCATAGGATTTCTCATGATTTTTGTCACAATGAGGGGTCAAATTTACTATCAATATTCTTCTGGGGATATAGTACATTCCTTACTATATTGTAGGACGGTTCCAGCCAAATTGAGGGAGATTATGTTTTAGCAAGAAGATATTAAGGGAAACATATTTATCCCTCGTATTAGATCATAATTATATTTTCTAATTCTATTTGTAATGAACGAAGATGATAACCACTTTCTTTTCATAGTATATCATAATCATAACCAGGTGAATATAAAGAATAAATATACATTTCCTGGAATTGATGATCTATTTATCTTGATTAAAAGTGCATGTTGGTTGTCAAATATCTACCTAAGATTATGGTACCACCATTTCAGGATCTAGTAAGAGGATGTTCTAGATAACACATTTCAAATTTAGTATGGAAATTTCTAATTTGTAGTTATTTTTCCTATTCATTCCAATTCACTTGTAGTCTTCATGGAATTTATGAAGTAAATTTTTCTCTACATTTTGGACTCAATTATGGAAATGGTTGTGGATAAAATTTTAGTGTATTTGAATATGATGGACCATTATGTTGACAATATGGGGTTTTTTTGTGTTTTATTGAGAGATCATCGTCTATATTCCATTTTTTCCATGTTCCAAAATTTTAGATTCCAAAAGTAAAATACTTGGCCACATTTTTTAAGGTTGGAGTATTGGTGGATCTAATGAATTTTTGGGCATTAATGTCTAGGATCATTCAAAAAACATGATCGATTCCCATTGATTTCAGGGATTTTTAGTATAATATTTGTGTTTTGGGGAGTTCTCTTGTATATCTTCAAGATTCATGTCTTTGATCGAAATGACATGACATTTGAGTTGGGGAGAAGTTACAACGTTCTTTATATAATTTGCAGAACCATTTTACATTTCATCTTATATTGCATCAACCAAAGCACGAGTGATCTTATGATATGCATTGTATGCTTCCACTATAGGTTTCGGGTGTGAAATCATACAGAGTGGTATTGTGGAAGCCTATGGATTGTTTCTTATACACCACACATGAGTGAAATTGTTCCACCCATAACATAATATATCATATTTTTATTATTTCTCTAATTAATTTGTGATGTTATACCTTTTGGGATAATTCCACAATGTATTTGGATCATAAGATATCGAATTACATTTTTAGCTAGAGGAACCTGGAGTTAAGATAGAGACATTTTGTTGAATACCTCCAATTTTTTTATTTTTTAAAATTACATATACACTCATAAATGGAAATATAGTCATTGAAGTGTTGAGGAGAATGCTTAAAGTGTACAATGTTCAGGCTTCATCAAATGAATTCGATCTAATAAAACTATTTTTTGATTTGTGTTAGGACATATTGGAGGATGGAAGGAAAATGTTTTTGGTCAATTTACATACTACACACTCTCTCGTCAAATAAGTGGGTACTGAGTTGGTATCCGACTATGTGTTCCCGAAGATTTGAAGTGAATTAAATGGTACGGATACCTTAACTGAATGTTCATGGTCTCCTGATGGATATCTTATCTTTGGAAAGTCTAAATTCATCCCTTTCAGCATAAGGTGGGAGGTGATGTAGGGGACATGCAATTATAGTTTGATCATTCACCTTGGGGTGAAAAATATTTTCAATACCCTAGAAGGCTGGTATTGGGATACTAGGATGACATGCTTACTAGAAGAATTTTTTTACATATACATGTCCAGTAACAGTATCCAAAATGTGAATCAGAGACCGTCTATGTTGTTGTATCCACATTCCATGATTTTGATGAAATGTGAAGAGATCTCTATGGATTTAGTTATTATGAAATAAATATAATCATATTGTTAAAGGTTCCCTATAGGCAATGGTGAATTATCTAATCAAATTATCCCACATTATTGCCATCATCAATTCGATAAAAGAAGATGATATTTGTGGAATTAATGTTCAAGACATTGTTCGGATTCATAGAGTTTCATTTGTGGTAGATTCAGAACAAGATTTCAATTTCCAATAATTTATTTTGGAAGGGACTCTGGGATACATTGGGATATAATATGAGTTTGAGTACTACATAACACCTGCAGAATGAATGCTAATTTAAGTGTACCATCCTGAATCCTAAGAATTTGTTGCACGTTTTTTTGATAAATCATAGATGTTAATGGGAATTGAACCTATCATTTTCATCGTTTTCATATAAATTTTTTTAATCATCCTCAATCAGGATAGCCTCAATATATTCATTGTTTGGGAAGACGTTTTGATCCTCATTATGCTAGGACATGGTGGGAAATACTTCTTTGGTTTAACCAATACTCATATAAGTGATGACTCAGTTAGTGAAGTTGATTCATATATGGTTATTGATATATAAGAGACGCCAAATGTAATATTCAAACAATCATCATCAACCATTGAAGATTCAGGATGGTGATCAGGTGTTTCTATGCATATCAATTGAGTTGGGTCTCCATCATTTGTGAATATAGGGGAATATTTCACCATGTTATGTCGGTTTATTTCGTGTTATAGAGAATCTAAGGAAGGATTCCTATCAATTGATTATTCCTCCATCATAGTCCTCGATTCATGATTTCTTATATGTTTCACATATAAAGATATATCATCCAATCCAATCACACATGTTGGATTGGGAATATTTAGATTTAAATCATGATTCCGTCATTATGAAGCATCCTGTTCGTGTCATGTATATTCCGAAAATGGTTCTTATGGTAAAGTGATACCATTAGTACATTTCCTATAGATTTTTATTGAAAATATACATGAGACACTAGAGTGGTGAATTTATAGATTTACATCGTGTCGACAGTTGAAATACAGAGTTTTTGGGTAGAAATACTATGTATCATGGTTAATGCACAATATATATAATTATAAGTTAAAATGTGAAAGGGGGTGGTAATATCTTGGGAATGCAGTTTCACATGGTTTGATAATGGTTTTTCAAACTGTGAAACACCCTAAAAGAATTATTTTCAACTATTTCTAGGGGATTGTGGTGAAAACATTGTTGGCTCATGGTTTTCCAAACATTGCATCCAAACCATATAGCCATCTCCCACACCTTCAACATTTACTTTTTACCAAATTACTCATATTGGGTTTTAATGATTTTGGTATCATTTTCCTTACACCATCAATTAATCCCCTCATATTTGTATATGGATATCCTTCATGTCCTTGGTAGTTTATTTCCCCTTGATATATTGGATATTTAGCATGATGTTGGTTGATTTCATTGTATTTTCTTCTTCTTTCCCCTTTATGAGGCATTTTTCTTCTGTTATTCGGGATGTTTAAAAACCAATAAGGGGTGTCTTTCAAATAATTGGTTTTTTATATGGTACTTTAGCTTGATTAATTTATTATTAGGTTTTTAGGTCTTGGTTCTACCTCATTTAACTGGCCTTCATCAAGTGTGATGATATTTGGACCAAATCAGATGTATGTGTCCATACATTAGGGAATTTTCCATGGAATTAATTTAATTTTAGAATCACATTTCTCTTATTAAAATTCCATTTAAATTAGTTCATCTTTTTTGGGAAGTCAATGTTTTTTTTATTCGATGAATTTTATTGGAAATTTTTTTGTTTAATGTGGGGTTCCCTTAATCGATGTGGCTATTGTGCCCAATAACTATTTGAAAAAATAGATTAAAGAGGTATTTGGTTTTTTATATATTCTTAAATTGGTTTTAGGAATTTATTTACATTTATAAATGATAGTTTATAAAAATATTCATGTTTTATTATGTAATGGATTATGTTATAGCTATAATGATGAGGTAACTGGTTTTTGGGTGTGTTGTAATGAAATAGCACATGTTTTAACCAAGGCGTGAGTAAGTGTTCTATTCAAGGGATCATGTGGGCCTTCAGAGGGAAAGCCATTTGTGATTACATTTTTTCTGAATTTCTATGTTATCCATCAATAGGAGCACCATGATATCCCCAAATTTGGTTTGTTGGGGACCATGAGATACATTGGGTTAGAAGACTTAGAGAGCTTTTATGATGGGAAATGGGAAGACTGTGAGAGCTTCCATTATTTATCTAGGAAACATACATGATTTAGACATCATGTTACCCTTGATGCTTAGTTATTTAGTTTCACATTATTGATGTGATAGTGGTTTACAAGTTTTATTCCCTTAAGTAAATCTTTTTTTTTGATATGATTATATGTATTATAGTGATTTCTTTATTTTGACTTTATATTGTTATATGATACTAATATTTATACTAACTATTATTTTTGAATGGATGGATCTGTGGGGCATATTTTTCATCTTATACATGTATATTTGTTTGGTAAATGAATTGAATTTATTTTGAGATAATGTTTTTTAGAAAAACATAGTGGTTTGAAAATGTTTACATGCAATTAGTTCGTATCCAAGAGGTTTAGTTTTGACAAAAATTCAAACTATTTTATTTTTCTTCATGGGTTATGGAATTAAATGAAATTATAGTTTTATCAAATAATAATTCATGGCTCTCACCATGCTTGGACCCTTTGGGGAATTTTCCTATTTCACTATTCTTAACATGGATAATAGTAGTGCAACATTTTCTAGGGTTTCCCTTCTTGATTACCATCATCAAATGTTTTATGTAGAAGATGTTGTCTTGCTGATATGGTTTCACGTGGAGTTATTTTTGGTATTTTTGTAACCATTATGTAGTACATGGGGAATTCTTGTTCAATGTACCCTTTTATGTGAGTTTGGGTTGTTTATTTTGTAATACCATGTATATGTTCATCTATGTCATGTTTTATATGTCATGTATGTCATTAGTTATAGTATACGTTTATTGTTATCTATTCACTCTAAAATTGGTGGTTTATTCATCCAAAATAAGGATGGATCATTTCAATTTACATGTGGAGAAACCATTCCTAATCAATAGTTGGTTATGACCAATTTCTGTCGCTAGCCCGTGGTGATCGAGAATGCCCTTTGAGACATGGGGCGAGCCAACTCGGGTAATAGGTTTTGACGACCCATGTTGGTTATTTAAAATATGATTTAAATTAAAATATGTATTATTTATATCTATTTAATCCAATTGACTTTGTATTAATGATATTTTTTTAATTTAAATTCAAATTTATTTTTGGGTTTAAACACTTTTTTTCTGGAAAATATTTTATGGTCAGTAATGTTTTTTTTAATTAATAAAAATAGCCTCTAATGAGGAATTATTTTATTATAAATAATATATAGTATATAAATAAATAATAATTTAAATTATTACTATAATTATTACTGTATATAGATATCAAGTAGAACCATCATATGAATGAAAAATGCCTTTCTTAAAATCCAACTTTTTCATCAAGTTTGGGGGTTTCATTTTAAATTAATTTCTACAAATTATATAAATTGAATTGGATAAAATTTATTTCATATTTTAATAAAAATAATATATATTACATAATATGTCCAATATAATACTTTTATAATGAATCGTTAAATTAGTAAAAATCAATTTCTACGATTAATGTAAAAACAGATATATTGGGGCACAACTAAAAAGATAAAGGTTAAAATAAACTAAAACATTTATAATTTATATTGGATGTAAATATTTATATTTTATTTAAAATAAGTCATTATAATGTTTTATTTTTTATTATTTTAATTTGAGAAATATGAGTTTCACCTTTTCATTTATAAAATTATTACTCTCCCTCTCACCTCACTTATAAAAGCCAACCCCTATACTCTCCTCCTTACACCTTCAATGATTTTGTTACCATAAAGTACCATACCAGATACATTCCATACATACCTCACCATATCCAAGAATCTTTGTTTTGATCATAAATCCAAACTAGTAATTCTTTTAGTTATATGCTAAGGAAGATATTTGATAATGGGCTATTGTGCTTAATCGAATGATTTTATTTTATTTATTCTTCCACCACCATAAAATAATCATCAATAATGGTAATATAATAAATCTATTGAATCCAGTATAACAATATTTTATTATAATAATATAATAACCTAAATCCATCTCATCTTCCACTAAATGTGAATTGATGCCTTTGTTATTGTGTACAACGGACTATCATCTTGCAAATTAATGTAATTTCATTTTCATCATTGTCGCTCAGAGATAGTTATATTTATGGATATAAATAATAAATATTATATTTTTTATATAATTAAACTTTAATAATTATGATATCACAAATATATTCTTACTTTCTATTTTCTGGGGAGTACCATAATGTTGCTCGTGTGTACGATGGACTACCACTACGTCGAATGATGTGATTAATTTTTCCTTAACACATTAAAAATAATATAACATAGGTAATATTATTAAATATATATAATATATATCACACAATTAATATATTAATGAAGTAATTATAATTCTGTAATGATAATAAATATATATTTTCTAACCATTTCATTCACAGCAACATAATAATGTCTTCGTATGGATGTCTGAACTACTGCATCCATGAAGTGGTGTGATTAATATATCACTACCATATGAAATTAATGATATATATAAGTGAATATAATTAAATAATTAGATAAAAATTATTGAATTGTAATTATATATATATATATAAATATACTTATCTTCTTTCCATAATGATCTTTAATAATTGGAAACGTTGCTGATGTGTATGTACAACCTACCATCGTAATGATCATAACATAGTTCATTTTTCATAACCATTATTCATGTATACATTTGAAAATATAATTTATTATAAAATTGATTGTTATTTCTTAATTATTTTTCTAGATATTATATATCAACATCCACTTCAACCATAGTCAACACACTGACGCTATTTTGAAATAATGAACTGAACATCCCCTAAACGCATGGCATGGACATAAATAAGTAAGTATTTTAATATGTCATTAAGGTGAATATAATGAATAATTATATTATAAGTTATCATTCCTAAAATATTTTATTATGATATATCATAATTGATATAATAATGTTATGTTGTAGTCAAAGGACACACATGAAAAGTTTACACATTACTTAACAGACTTCATCTCTCATTCCCTTAGTTGAGGCTTATTATAATGTCACGTGACTAATTTTTTTATATGTAGTATATATTTAAAGTATACATGTAATATTAGGAATCCATTACTGTTAATTTATTTTATTATAAATTTTACTTATTTCATCCAATTTTATTTTTTATGAAAATTATATAGTGGTAATGAATTTTATAACTCAATAACCTTTCAATGGGTTATGCTTATTATTCGTTGTATTTAATATTATAAGATTATATGGGTAATATATTTTTATTATATAAGTTTATATATTCGATTTTATCATGTTGAATTACATTTTACATAGGTAATCATTTAAATTACTAATTCCCACTTAAATGTTAATACCACTATATTGGTTCCTCATCTCAAATATTCTTGTTTGGGATATATAATTTTTTATAAACCTATATTATTTTATGATGTGTATCTTCTCCCCATTTGATATGTGATAACATGAATATAATTATATTTATATATTTCAAATATTCATTTGGTGTTCTTTATTCACGGGGATTATGATTGAAATCTCACTAAAGAGGGAAAGGCTTGTTAAAATATAATTTTTAATCGGAATTGATAATTATTAAATTACCAATAGAGGAAATTATTTGATAGTTGTCAAATGAAAACATTTATTATTATTATCATCTTGTTATTGATTATTTTTTTCAATTAATATTACCATTTTCATATCATTTGTTATTAAAATGAATTATGAAAATATTTTCTAGAAAATCCAACTTTTTTTCACTCTTATGTTGTAAATCCCTTTTGTACTAAATAAAATTTTCATAAAACGTTATCAAAAATATATTATTATGATTTTTTAAATTAATTTAAAAATATTACTTTTCTAAAAAAATTCTTTAAATTTATTTTTCTAAAAATTTCATTCTTAAGGAGTATTTTTTCTTTTTTAGAAAATGCGAAAGAAATATTTTTTTTAACATACATAGTATGAATCGAATTTTCAACCATTATGACCACTAAATGTTTTAAATATCCCTATTTATGTTTAAGTTGTAATTTTATAATAAAATTACACCTTTAATTTTTGATAATGTTTTAGATTTTGAATGTTTTATTTTAAAATAAAATGTCTATTTTCCTAAAAAGTGTTGTAAACTACTTTTCAAAATCATTTTCCTTATAAGACAACATGTTATGAAGTTACTAAGAGTGAAAAGCTTATGTTTTATGGTTTAATAACATTATGAATGGAATGATAGATTTTTATGATTTTTTATAATAAGATACATGTTTTTTGTAATTTATTCTTGTTATGGTTCATGGAAATTGGTTATGAATAGTCGAGACCCATTACATATCTTATGTGATCATGATATAGATTATTCGAAGAGTTAATCCCCATTATAGCTCATGGGTTAGTTTGATATATATTATCTAAATGCATGAACCCCATAGTAGCTCTTGAAAAATGGGTGTCCTTTATATAGCTTATACGAAATGTGAGCACCATTATAGATCTCCAATGGATTGGGTAATGATTGTGTTCTATGGTAAATTATATTTTAAGTCAAGCATATTTTTTTCCAATTATTGTTATTTTATATGGGTTTTATGATAATTAAATCCCATGGAAAAATAAAAATTTATATTTTCATTCTATGGATTGTTAATGATTCTTTTTCTCAAAATTGAAATCACATGTCCCGGGATTATTAATTAATAATACTCCTTAATTTGATAAAGATTTATGATATATTTCATGATTGATGTTCCATATATTTATGGGTATTAATATTATTTTTTTATGCTCATTAACTTTTATTATTTCATCATATTATTTTGATCTAATTATTTTCACTGAGTAAATTAAATTTTTAATTATTTTGTTTATGATTACTAGGAATATGAGCTCACCCATATTATGTTTTCAATATGTTATGAAAAATTATTATTCAATGATTTGATTCTATAAATGATTAAAATTTGATGAATATTTTGTAATATATTTATGATTTAATGATGCAAATCATTATAAAGTAGTTGTTTTCAATAGAATTTGTTCATTGTTTTTTGTAATTCTCTCAAAACGAGAACCTAAAAGGTATTTTGTTATGTTAGTGATCCAATATATCCTTTTGATGATATAATTTTTTTTAATTGATGAAATTGGGACACATTGATCAATATCAATAATAGAATAATGATTTTAATTTTTTTAGCACAAGATCGACAATTGTGGGTATCCTGATGTTATAGTGGGTATCAATAGAAAGTTTTATAAGAAATTGTAGATTATATTGTTTTCATGTGATGTTATCTTACGGGTTATGGATACAATAATAATTTTTTTTTCGTGGATGATCATGTGTTTAATGGTATTGATAATCATTGGATTTTATATGTTATTTGATTATTAGAGATATTTTCAAGAATGTGAATCAAATTTTTATGAAATTTATAAGGAAATTATTTAATGAATAATTAAAACCCAAAGTCTTGGAAATAACCCATCATATCCCATAATGGTCTAGTTCATTATATTGCATGAAATTAGAAATAAGTGTGAAATACCCACCACCAACCTATGAGAAGTACTAGATAATATATAATCATTTTTTTTAAATTTTTGGAAAGATATTGATTTTTTTTTATAATGGGGTTTTATGTTTTATTGTATTGATATCATCAGGATTAAAAAATCATTTTTGAATAATGTTATTTCAAAATAAGATCACTCCATTTTTTAGGATTGTTAGATGGAAGGTATGAATAAAAATTATGGTTAAAATGATCTTCAATATTTAGGTTTTTAAGTATTATTTGTGATGAATCATTATTAATTTATAGATTAATTTATTTTGAATATTGGGTATAACAATGGAATTTTGGATATTAATGAATTATGTCATCTTATCGAGGTTCATTAATTTTTGTAAACAACATTCGAAATCTTATCCATTTTGATTAATTATAATGTCCATAAATAATTTTAATATAAATTAAAAATTCATTTGAATTATTTTACCAATAATAAGTTGATATTAGTTCTTCATTACTAAAATATCATCCTTAATACTCTTCATTTAGAAAAAATAAATGTTATTATGGTGGAAATTTATTAAAGGATGAAATTATAAATTTTAGGTAAGTATATTATTCTTATTATATAGTTATAGATATAAATAAATTCTTCATTTATATTAAATAGATGATAAGATTGAGTATGATATCATATTACCATTATTTAATATGGTAATATTGTCTTATTCACACCTCTTTGGTTTATGAATTGTTCAATGTTTACATTATTATGATCATTCACCTTCATGCGATCAATGCTCTCTTTTAATATCAATATTTATTTTGGAATTATTTTTTATTCTATTTATAAATATTCACATCCCACCTATTTTCTCTCAATTTTATACATATTTATGTGCTATTCTAGATGAACATCATAATTTCTTTTCGCTTTTATCAAGAGGTTGTTTTATTATTTAGTTTTAAAAAGTTTTTTACCAAAAAAATACTAAATTTACAGCCATTGAATAACGAGATAGAGTTAAAATTTATAGTAATACATTTATTTAAGATTTCGTAGGGAACATAAGACCCAATTATTTAAATAACATATTTTATACATGATATAATACAAGACATGCAACATTGAGATTAAATTAATAGTGAAATAATATTTTTTTAAATCTGACTGTTATAACTTATTAATTAAATTGGTGTGCATGGATAATATTAAATAATTTATGAAATTAATATAAACTTCTTACTCAATATCAATTTATTTAAAACTTTTTAGAAATTTAATATTATTTATCAAAAATATGTTTTCTCCAAAAAATATTTTTATTTCTTTTTTGTGAAAATTAATAAACTAATTTGTTGAATTATTAAAAAATTAATTTGATAAAATTAATATTTTTTTAAATCATCATATAAAAATTAACTTATTGTGAATTTTTTGGATTTTTTTTTGTAAATCATAATTTTTATGTTAATGCTGAAAATTACAATTTTTTGTAAAATTTCCATTACTATTCAACGAATTAAATATTATAATATTCCTACGTTGATTTGAATATGATTTAATGTAACATGAAAATTATTAATATACATTTTTTCATCTTAAATACATTTTAATAATTTTTATATTTCTTCTTAGTATATTATTAATTTTGGGTTTAAAATAGTTTTTTAATCTGTTTTAAAATTAATAAGGTTTCTCTATTTATTTTTATTAGAAAAACCTAAAACGCGGAATAAATTAATTTTAATATATTTATTATATATAAATAAATATGAATTTAAATTCATTCAATGATTATTAGTCATCATAGTGTTAATATAATGTATTATTATGATTGAAAAACAAGTTTCTTGAAAAAACAACTTCTTCACCATGCATGCTGTTTTTTTAAATTAAAATATTCCATGTTGGTTAGTTGAATTTTTTAAAATCAATTAAATATTTTGGATCATAAAAATTTATATTGTATAATGTAGTAATCATATTATATTCATAACGAATAATAGGAATATTACACATCTTTTACTTTTTTAAACATAACAACAGATTTAAAAAATGTTAAACTAAAAAAAGATATGGATTACAATGAGATAAATGGTAATATAAATTTTATTTTTATAAAATATTTTTATATTATATTATAAAATTATTTAAAATGGCCCACATTGTAGTATTTATTCATTTAAAAAACATGTCTATCACTTTTTCATTTCAATAATTACAAGTGTGTCACTCGCTTAACATATAAAAGAAGAACCAATATCCTCTAATATTCACACATTATAATACATTTTTAACAGATAATATATTCACAAATATATAAATTAATTCCACCCAAACATCCTTGAATCATTTTTTATGATTATAAATACATCCTATGTCGACGTTTTTGTGCTAAAATAATGGGGATGTCTAAAAGAAGGTATCATGTATAACCAATAATTTTTATTTTATTTATCATTCCAACACCATAAAAAAAATTAAAATTTTAAGATATAATAACACATATATATTAATTATACATAGATGTTATTATTTTAAATTTTTTATATAAATATATTTCCAATAATAATAGGTTATAATAAAATGTATGTAATATCTTTTTGATTAAGTTATATTTCCAATTGTTTCTATGGATTTAAATTTGGTACACTTAATTTGTTTATTAAATAATTCTCACTTCTATATTTTGATCATTTTGAGGGTTTCTTGTCACAAATTTTCAATTTTGGGATATATGTTATGTTATACACATATCCTCTTTTATGAGGTGTATCAAATGAATATTTGATATTTTATATCATGAATCTATATATTTTCTTGATATTAAAAGTTTCGTTTTAATTTTTAATTCATGGGATTTATGATTGAATGGTTTAAAAAGTGGAAAAGGCTTCATTCTACAATATCCTTTTTGATTGAGATTGTTTATGCATGAATTTTCATTGAAGGAAATTATATAATCATTGTATAATAAAACCATTTCATCTTATTCTATTATAAATATTCATGAATTTTTTGAATTAATTGAGTCAAATTACACTATTTATCGCTTAAGATGATTTATGAAATCATTTTTAATAAAATATGACTGCATTCCTATTTTCATTGAAAAATACAATTATTATAAATCAATGTTTTATAAAAGAAATTAATTTTTTTAATATGATTTAAAAAAACATATTTACCCATAATTTTATTTTTTATTGGTGAATATGATTTTATTTAACATTCCAAATGAGGGAAAATTTTACATTAAATAAAAATATTAACGGAGTATCTTTTTAATGTACATAGAATTAATGGAATTTCACCCTATCATGACGACTCCAAATTTTAATGATTCCTATCTATGATTCAAATATTATTTTATAATAAAATATTAAATTTATTATTTTAGAATGTTTTAGATTTTAAATATCTATTTTCATATTTGAATAGGTATTACCTTAAGAAATATTCTAAGTGATCCTTCAAAATATGTTTCCATATAAGATGATAAGTTTTGATTATATTCAATATGAAAAATTCATTTTACTCGAGAATATTTTCAATAATCCATTAATTGTATTTCCATTAAACATCATCAACAAACTGTGATGTAACATGTGCTCCACTGTGATGAATTGAAATGATACAATATTTATTATTTCTCTTAATATATTATTATTGTTTGAAGGATACCATAGAATAACTTTTTTCTTTTATATGGCTTAATCATGTTTAAAAAAATATTATTTGAAATAGTTTATTTTAGATTGGTTAATAATGTTATGAAATGAATAATTGATATCATTGTAAGTTTTATGATTAGATGTGAGTACTATGTAATGTATTCTTATTATGGTTTTATGAAATCTTTTATAATTGTTTGATCCCCATTATTACTTTGGAGTGATCATGATACAATGAATACAATGTCTTAATCCCCAATACAGCTCACTCGTGACACCTATATAGCTTATACGAAGGATTAAGGCCCGTTATATCTCATAAAAATTTGTGATACCAATAAATCATATATATAGGTCAATCCCAATTACATCTCTCTAATGTATTTGGTAATAATTATGTTATGTGGATAATTATATTGCAAGTTAGTTATATGGTATTTCCAATTATAAGGGTTTTGTAAGGTTTTATGATAACGATGATGAAAATTACCAAAATATTTTACTTATTCTTGTGATAGGTTTTTAATTATTCCTTTAATCAAGATTTAAATTATATAGATCTTGATTATTCATTATTATGAACTTTGATAAAACATCATTCCATGTTTCATGATTTATGAAACAAGTATTGATCGATATCAATATTCTTATGTTTTAATAATACTCTTTTATTTTTGTCCTCATACAATTATTCTTTACTTATTTTCACCAATGTAATTAAATTGTTGGTACTTTTGTTTACCTTTATTTAAATTTTGATTCATTCTTTATATATTTAACATTTTTAGTAATAAATTATAATAATATTATTTGTGTCGATACATTTTTCTTAAATGATGATGTTTATTTGAGATGTTGATAAATTAATATGGAATATGAAACAATTTTTTAGTGGGGATGATGTTGAACATTATGACATAGTTTTTTATTACTCTTGGATGTTTAGTTTTTCACCTAATTATCTAAAACATTAAAACTGAATGGTATTTGGGTATATAGGTAATCCAATATATCATTACAATGATTTTTGTTTTTGATGTTTACAAATTGGGTTACATTCATTAGTATCTAATACAATTTTTCTAATTTTATGTTTTTAGAAATGGATTTAAGATTATGGGTCTCAGAATACTATATTCAAAACTCTAAATAATATCAATCAATCATATTTATGTAATAATAATCTAATTTCTGAACGACTTTAAAACAAGTCCTCACATGTATTGTTTAAGAATAAAAAACACTAAATATTAAAATATAGTTCTCTAAATCTAATAAGATGTTAAAAACTCTTTGTAGTAAATATATGTAGTCTATGAGGAAAAACATACCTTCCCTATGAATAAATATTCAATTTATCATAATTTTTCGGATAATCATATTCATCATTCTCCATATATGGTTTTAAATACTTCATAAAAATACATTCTACATTTGAATGGTTCAGAAAACCATCGATTGATGATATCTATTAGTATATACACTACAATTCGTTAATATTCCATCTATTGAAATGATGTTTCTTTTTCTGGTGAAATGGATTTCATATTTTCATATATTTTTTGTTAAAAACAAAGAATGAATGTCTTCCACCATGTAATGAATTTTTTCCTAGCTTACATGGATGGACATCTTCTGGTGATACAAAGTTATGATTCGTTATTTGATATTAATGAATTTCCATATAATGGAATTGTATCTAACCAATTACATAAGTATTGGTATATCTTATTTTAGGATGGTTTCATCTGATTTCCTTCATTCGAAAAACATTTTAAAATTTACTTCTTATGGTATAAACATTATACATCTGGTATATATTTCCAGAAAAACATTCTTAAAGTCATGCTAGGTTTGAATGTTAGTAATTTGTAAACCATAAAATATGTGGTTTCTTATTTTTAATTACAAGGCTACAAATGGTTTATATGACACTTTTTAGTCAATAAATCATTCCCTTCTCAAAACTATTTTCCAAATAAATCTAGTTAAAATTTCATAATAAGATCAAGGATATTGTTTCAATCCAAATACAAACAAATACAGTTTAAAATAAGGATCAATATTCTTTTCATTTGTAGTAGTAGTTCAAAATCTAACTTATACTTATTTATAAATATAATAATTTAGTAAAAACGTTTTTTTTTCTATTTGAAATAATTCAAATCTATGAAATGAAATATAATATATTAATATCATAATTCAATATAATCTTTAAATAGTTGAAAATATTATCTAAAATAAATACCTTATTTGGAATAATATCCTTTAGTAACTATTACTGATTTATTTTTAACTATATTTATATATTAATCATGTTATTTTATAAATATCCATTTTTTCAAAAACATAACAATTGTTTAGTGGTAAAACTAATTTCCACATTCTATTTCTAGTAAACCTATTAAATTTAAAATTTATATAAATTATCTACATAGAATTATTAATTTTTTCATCAATATTCATATATAATAGATCATAAATAGAAGCATCATATAGAGAAATATTCATAAAAATATTCTTATTTGAATAATTAAAACAACATTAAAATTCCCATTATATATAAGATGATCTATATTAGTATTCTAATATTTAACATAAATATGTTAAATTTGAGAAGAAATATTCTTCCCCAAAATATTCACATCATTATCTAGAGGTTCTTATTCTACAATATGTAATTATCAAAATTATTTCATAAGTGATAAAATGCATCATCCCTTTAATTCAAATATTTCGCATCAAACTTAACAAGAATTGATTATTAAAAATCCATGGATATTATTTTTTAGACTCAAATTTTCTTTACTATTATTTTAATATCCTATTAATATACATTCATGATATTTTTTACATAATTTTCCTATATCATCTCTAGTATTTATAATGAAAACATTACATCTAAAGACTCAAAAAAATCCAATATTTGGGTTATCTCCCTTACAATGCTCTTAAAGTTACAATTGAAACAAATTAATTAAACAAATTATATTTGGTTGCATAAAAATATGTATTAATAAATTAATCCTTGAAATATTTAGTTAGATTAAACTCATCTAACATGTCCATGTACATTTCATGATGAGTTATATTTTTCCTTTCAACTACACAATATTTTCATATTATAGAGGATGAATTATTGAGAAAATAGAAATTTTATTCTCAATACTAGATAAATTAATGATTTTGGAATTAACAGTCTTAAACCCTTATAATTGACGAAATTAAATGTTATTTCGGATTTCGAACCAATTTCCATAAAGTGATAATCATCGATAATGTTTCCAATTGAATTGATTGAAAATAAATCCATGTGTATCTAGTAAAATAATAAATAAAAGAAAAATATTATATCTTACCACAAAACATGATGTTTTGAAAATAATAAATAAATTTAAATGAACATGATCAAGAGGCATTATATTTTTCACTTCTTAAATTGATTTTAAAATTCATATTTTTTTACATTTTTCGCATGATTCACTTTCGAAGTTGTGGTCCACATATCGTTTAGGTAATAGTAGAACTATATGTATTTTAGACAAGTTTTTACTCAACCATAAATTTTAACATCCCAAAATCCTATTATAAATATTTATACTGAATGGAATATCACAATTTTACATTTTCATCATTTAATTTAATAAAATTAATTTAATAAATTTTTTATGACATGTTTTTATAAATAAAATTATGTTAAAATAAAATAAAATTATATCTTTTAAATACCAAAAACATTATATAGTCAAATGATTGTGAAATTATTATTAATTTGTATTCAATACTACAAAATATAATCCATTATAAATAAGAATAGATTTTGAAATTCCACCCTTAGTGAATTCATTTACCATTCCATTTGAATTCTCACAAGAAGTAGTATTATCTCTTTCACATTTACTTAATGTTATAAATTTTTTTATATTAGAAATAATATTTCTTCGACATTCACTATCAATGTACCAATCATCTCTTTTAATTCTCTTAAGAAACATTTCATACAAAATATATTTATGAATCTTTAGGAACCCATCAAAATTTGTGTCTACTAGTATTAGAATATAAATTTGTTGGAACCCACACAGAACTAAAAGACAAATTTATAGGAATTACATAAGATATATATTTCGAAGTGAATGATTTATTATATTCAAGGTAGTTTTAAATCTCAAGAAGAGCTCATTTACATAATTCCCTTTAATTTTTCATCTAAAACATGTAGAAGAATATGTAATTTCATTAGTGTTTTTAAGAAATAATATCATGTAAATTATTGGTTAATTATTAAAATAAAAAAACTTGATCTATTTTTTCATTTTATTGATACCCATCATTGTATCACTTTTTTCTCTAAAATGATCAAAAATGGAATTATTATGCCTTTGAATTTGAAATTACTTTTCTATTATTTCACTATATTTAATAACATTATCAAAATTCATTATTTCAAATTCATAGAATTTTTACGTGATATTGAATCAAATTTCAATATATTCATTTTTATTAAGTAGAATTTTGAAATCTTCATGACTAATTTCTAGATCCGAATGAGCATAATATATTATAATCTTAGATATATTTTTGAGATTTACAATTTTTTAGATCAAAATTATGATTACTCATAAGATTCATATATAAAATAGTGATCTATTCAAATTTATAATAATTACTTTCGAGCATGTTAATAAATTTCTCAATATATAGTTTTTAAAATTTTAATATTAAATATGAATAAATTATTTGATGAGGCCTTTATGTATATGGTTCCACATCATTTTATGAACAAAATTCTATAGAAGAATATAAATGTTTAATTGAAATATATATTTCTTTCATTCAATTCTTTTGTATATTTTATGTAGTCCTTTTATTTTTTTCAATCATTAATCATGGGAAATAAGTATTGATTTACCCATATTTGTACAGTCATAATTAATTACATCATGATAATCATTAGAAATAAAATTACCTGTATTATTTTCCTTATTCTTATATTTATTACATACTTTACAAGAATTCCTCGATTTGACCATATTTATTTTATATTTAATTATTATGATATATGAACTATCATTCTTGTCACTTCCCTATAACTCAAAGTCAAAGACGTAGGTATATATATTTGATTTAAAAGTAATTACCTTATTCTTTTAATTATCTTAATCAATAATATTTTTAATCTCTATTTCATGTTATAGTATTAATATAATAATTGAATCAACTGTTTATTTCTTGAAGTTTTTACTTTCATTTATAATATCCTTTTTATAATTAACTTTTCTTTTGAATGGATCTACGTAATATTTCATTAAAATTATGATTTCATATAGTTTTTTTAACAAATCATTTCGTTTGTAGTAATAATAAATATGAGGAACATTTCATTAGATGTTTCTTATTCACGCATTTTCAATTATTCATATTTAGCTATTATATTTGAAAACATAGTTTTAATTAAATTATCTGAGATAATATTTTAAACATGTACAATTTTTCAGACGTATCTAATAATTCTATGTTTAGATACATGACTATACAAATGTTTATTTATTGAAATATATAATATATTACTCACCAATTAGTTCAACACATTATTTTCAACATAATTTCCAAATAATGATTTAGAGTCACCTTCCAGAAACCATTAACGTTTTCTATGATTGACCAATGATCTATTCTATGTAACATTAATAAATATTACATAAGATATTTCAAATATCTATAGTAAATAAAAAAAATTAGGTTATTTTTTAGGTATGTATAAAGAATTTGAACTTTTTCCTACCGTAATAAATAAATATTTTCTCCTTGATTTTAATATAAATAAATGGTTAACCCATACATATATATATATATATATCGATCTAGGAGTCCCCTTTTGATAAACATATTTTGTCACAAAGGGAAGATCGAAGATGATCGAGAAGGAGGAATATAGGCATTTAAAATTGTATTAAAATATAATGGGGTATTACTTGAGTTATTATGTAAATACAAAAAAATAAACAGACATGGATATAATTATCTTTATAGTGGTTTAAAACAAAATTATCCTAGTCAACTATTTTCCGATATCACAAACTGAGACATATGGAACCCACTAAATAAAATACTGAAATAACTTTTTTCACACCTATTGTCACAACCCCATTATAAAGTGTTATCCCCATGGGGATTAATCTCAAAATGTACCTTCCTTTTCTACCAAGAGATCCACATGAACATTCTCCCTTTTTACGACCTAGGGACACAACCAAATGCTATTCTTTTTTAGAGTAATAACCCACAATGCTAATTTTTAATAGTCAGTAAAACCCATTACAACTAATCAAATTTTAAAATATTATGAATATGTAAAATCATTAAACCAGAAGAAAAAATCAATGATTGAATGTTGAGGAAGTAATAAACTCTTTATTAGTAAAATATCATATATTTTTTGATTGAAGCATTAGTTGGTCATCAACGAATGAATCACGTGTAATGTTCAGGAAAATAATCATCCTAATTGCCTCCAAAATATTAATGGTTACTAAAAATCTATTTTATATATAGTTTATCTATACATAGAATCTGATAAAATTAAAAAAATTCAAAATTAATTTTCCCATGAAATAATTTCACAGGTGATACAAAAAATTAACAAATGATTTTTCTATATTTTTTTAGGTTAAAGTATTTCATTCATAAATGAAAATATAATAATTAATTGTTTATTTTCTTATATTCTATAAAACAACTAAAAATTAATTGTGCAATTCTCTAGACTATAGTCAAATTTTAAAATTGTGTTCTCTACCATCGGTAAATTTTGATTGACAATGCTTCTACAATAGGTACTCTAATTATGAAGGATTCATTAACTGAGTGAGATAATTTAGGTCACATTCCCAAAAAGATTTAATTTGTATTTAAATAATCTTTTATTTATTATTTGTTTCACTATACACCTCATGAAGAGATAAATCATATAATATATTTCAAAAAAATGCATCTATTTGATGCATATTGATAAATGATTACGCACTTGAAATCTAATTTTTTGGGGTATATTTGGTTCTAAATGTTAAGTGAATGGTGATGAACGTTATAATTTTATTTAGAAATACAATAATATGAACTCTAGGATAATATTAATATGGATAATGATCACCCATCATGTGAAGTGGTTTATTTCACTATCCCTAGGAACACACTTCCCTCAAATGGTGAGGCTGATGTTGAACCATCTCTCTCAATAAACACTGATCCCTAATATGGGAATGATATTGGACAAAATTCTATCTCCAAAAACATGTATCCCTAAAATTTAAATCACTTTTCAAATATATTTATTGTTATTCTATTCCTGTAACGATGGTATCATGAGACAATCCACTATGCTTCATTCTTCAACTAGAAATGATAAAATTTTGGTTTCATCTTCATAGTTCTTTTACAAGACCATGTTTTCGTTGGATGAAATGTAAAAAAAGATACATTATCTAATATTAGATTTTTTTTACGGACTCTTTAAATAGAGGCTTAAAATGAGGCCATGATGACGTATGTTCTAAAGATAGTTATACATAATTTAATGATTCTTTACAAGATAATGTGGATTATAATTTGTGGATCCAAAAAAATTTCTATTCTCAAAGATACAGATGAATGATAATATTTAATTTAATTCATTTCATTAACCAAATGGATTATTCTCATGATCAAGGAAAGGATAATAATATTGTTTTGTATGTTAAGGTTATTGTTTATCACAGAATGATTAGTTATATCAATTATTTAACAGCTTCATCTGCAACTACATTAAAATATAATGATTATTTGAAGAAGTAAGGGGGTTGTAAGTCACATAATTTCATCCAATACTTTTCAAATCATATTTATTGTGATGATGCATTTGGAATTCATAATATTTAGTATTTGATTTCCCAATATTGTCATAGGAATACATATGAGCCTTTCGATGGTAGGGAGAAACAAAGAAACATGGTTTCAAACTAATTTATATCTTTCATGTAATATGGTATAGGGGTTACATACTATGGACCCATACTGTTGTTTTATAAACCCATGGTAAGAAATCATTGAGATCATTAAAAACACCATAAGAACATATTCATCATTCACATCTTGTTTTGGGCAGTATGTTTAATGATGTTTTTGTCTCTCCATTAACTAATGGGGATGGGAAAGGAGTTTCAACCACAATTTTTATCTCACATGAAGAAATATTTTTTAGGTGTAGACAATGATGGTCACAGGGATCCTAAATTAGGGATATACAAAAAGAATAAGTCAATTTATATTTTTGATATGATATTTCTCATCATATGTAGTATAAATATTCATTGAACTGTAGTAATACCCTCATGGGGGTACTTATCTTTCTTTTATTTTTAATGTAGATGGAGATGGATAGGATATGGCTTCCACTATGAATACAGGTAAAAATTCATTAGCAGGGATATTGGAAATTTTAAGAATTATCGATTCATGAAGAATGTTGGACTGGGTCATAGTGATGACAAGTATGACCTCAGGATTTAAATAAATGACGTTCTCAAGATCCCCAAATTACGGGTCTTTTATCCTCTGTGGGTACTGATTATATTCTATATTACATGTTTATATCATATTCAAAGGTGACTATATCAAAATCCTTTAAAATAAATTCTTCTATTAATAGAGAGGATGGGAGAAAAGGTTGTTCATATGTACCAAGTGAAGAGGAGATGATAGTAGCTGCTGATGATAGACTTCCTAACGATAGAGGTGGCTCATGGTTTCTAGTAGAAACATGTAAAAATGATGATACCATTATGTTAGGTGAAATAGATCATATAACTAATGCATTAGAACTTTTTATTGAGTGAATTTAACTCTTTTTATGTATGGATTTTTCTCTATTGTTTTTCTATGGTATCTAGTTTTCAATAAATTTTTCTAAATGCCTCAAACTTTTTTAAAAAATTGGAATATTTATCATGTTGTAAATTCACATAAGAAATTATTTCAGGAATATTTTATCATAAAAAAATCTGTCTCACAGTTAATTCTACATATAAAAATCAACATAGTTGAGTCATATTGGTGAATTCCCATTGGTGAATAAACATCGCATATTTTGGAAATTTAAAATCATCTTGACTTTTCAAATATAAGTCCTATATAATGTCATCTAATTTTTATAATAAAATATGGTCCAAGATAAATAATATTTTTATAATTATATTATATTTTCAAATGGTATATAATCAGTATAATCAAACTTCATTATTTTTATTTATCACCAAAACATAATAGTTAAATAGTTTATAGAAACAGAAGAATTTAGACTGAAATAGACGAGATATTTTTAACCTATTTTTTTAATTTCAAAAAATATTAATTATTTTATGTATTTGAAATGAAAATATTTAATATTCTTATATTTCCAACACAATATGAATAACTCAATTTTTATTTTTATAGATCATGTTACAGTTTAAATAGATAATGTAACAAATATTTTTAAACATTGGACAAATTGATTCACATTTTCTATTCATTTAGGAACTGGATAAGTATTTTAACTACATGGGGATTGAAAATTAAAAACAATATGATATTTAAAGGTCCATAATTTTTTATTTAACTTATGAACTCAGTAAAAAACTTGTATAACATGATTTGAAAAACCAAAATAAAAAATCAAAGTATATTTTATAAAAAATAAATATTATGATATATAAAATATACACATTATTTAATTAATAAAGAAGATAAATTATTATAAATTGTTAAAGTAAATAAAAATATATTTTTAGTTATCAATGCAAGAAATTAGATTAATGAGCCACACAAAAAGGGTGATTCTATTTTAGTGGTATATACTAACTTCTATTACATTGAATAACTATTATTATATCCATATAAACACTTTATCCTGATCTCAAAAATATTAATGATAATGAATAGAAAAAGTAGTAAATTTTACATTGTATACCATTAATATCATTGAGAATTCATTACATTTCATAAACATATTATATTTTACCAAATATAATTTTCATTATATTACATTCAAAATTAAAATTTAAAAAATTTACATGTCCTTCTTAGTCAATTATATGTTTTCACTAACACCTATGAGTGGTCACTTAATTAATTAATGATCATACGTGAACAAAGTGTTTTTTTAGATTATAGATAATATCAAAAATGTCTGTAATATTTTAATCCACTCTTTATCTGAAAAAGGGGAGACATCACCTTAAAAGAGAATATGATGATAAAATTAAAAAACCCATATGACATCATCCCATATGGTCTCCTTCTATGTAAATATGAACCCATATTCATCGAGTTGCAAAAAATGAACATCAAAGATATGTTTATACATCCTATGTCTTATAGGATGTCCACGATTTTTCAAACCATCCATTATTGTAGAATATTGTAATATGGGTGAGATATTATAAAATTAAGTATGAAATGACATAATTTTTATCCTTTCACACTTTATTGGTAAAAATAATAAATAAAACATAACAATGGAATTATCATAATTTCATAAACATAATTTATTTTTTCATTTATCAAATCAATATTAATTAAAAAAAAATTATTCATAATATTTTAAATAATTCATTAAATACCATAAATTATATCCATCCATTAATGGTAATACATGTATTTTCATATTCAATTGTATCTATTGTTTATTTAAATTAACCTATTAATCACAAATATATAAATGGAACAAAATTATTTATTCAATATTTAGGTTTCACTTCATAGAAATATTTACCTTATTATTAAGTTTTCAAAAATATATAAATTAGGATTATATCATGTCATGTAATCCTATTGGTGGATCAAAATAATGCATATTCCAAATTAATAAAACTTAAAGAACAATGAATTACTCAATGAACTCTAAATGAATCAATGAGATAATTAAATTTAAATAATGACAACATATAGTGTCACGACCCCCTCCCCACAAAGTATACCCCTCCTGGGCCGGCAATGTGAGAAGGGAGATAATGACCCCCGAGTCCCGCCTCCAGTAGGCCCCGGGTTGGCGACTAGCATCGAGGGTATAATACACACACAAATGGGAGGCATTACCCTCTAAGAGAACACATGAAGAAGAGAGAGATGGAATAGACTCCAACCAACTCCAACTCTTAACTGAAAAATAAAAGAAACCCATGTACATATATGAAATGTCTTGCAAAAGTAATACAACGGAAAGGGGAAACTAAAAGTACCCAAAAGAAAGTAAAACGACAGCGACCTCAAGCCCGAACAGCTCCTCCTCCAACCGCAAGCTATTAGTAACCAGCTTGATCTCCAACCTGCTCCATGTGACCTGAAAAATAGTTTATATATACATAGGGTGAGTATAACAGTATACTCAGTAGGATCCTCCCCAAGCTTCTCGTGCAAAATTAATGAAAGCATGCTATAGCCTAGTGAACATCAAGTGAAACTAACTCGTCACCTAACAGGTATACTATGTTCCCAACCTCACCATGGCTACTCTCACCAAGTAACGTATACAAGAATATAGAATATAGTAAAGAATATCAAGGGTACCCCGCTACTACTTCACCACTGGATTGCCTCTTTTCCCCAACGACATACGTCCTGTGCATCTCTCTCCAAAGGCTTTCCCGCAGACAACTGGGCTAAGCCCCACAATCTGCACCTCGTGCACCACAAAGGCTTGCCCGCAGACACCTGGGTGAAGCACCACACCGTCCTCACAAAAAAAGTAACTAGGTAGTTTCCGGGAGCCACCATAACTCGTATAACGTGTATCATACGTCGAGTATTATTCCTCAAGCCATCACAGCCCATACACCGAGTAAGGATCCTCAAGCCATCACAACCTTTACACGTTACACCTATAGTATTCCATAGGATACTATATCCAGAATATACGTGTGTGAAATAACCACAAGACATTACAGCCCTCTACACACATATATGGGTAAAACTAACCACTGTGCCTACCAGCACAAAGATCTACCAAGAGAAGAGAGCGGGGCCAAAGGGGGTAGTCAGCCATTCAACCTCCCATTAGAATGTTGGGGAAAACACCCCCCCAGGGCTCAGAATCCCAGGGGTGTCAGTTGCCCTTACCGACAGGGTGGAGTAGCGTATAGAAACACAAAAAGTACAGAATGTATAAGTAACTCACATCCACACTATGGGAATTACCTAGTCTTAGATACAACTGCAGCTGACGTCTCTCAGACTCCAGACTGCTACTTCAAAGACTAGGTATCCTACAAGCACACAACCATTTGAAGAGCTTTATTAGATTACTCTATTCTCATTTTTATCAGTTCCACTGTACATTAATTAATTCTTTAAACATTAATTAAGAATGAATAATTCCACATTAAAATGAATTGGCATCACATTCAAAAACAACTTCTCCTTTTTAAGATTCACATCACCTTTAAATTCCAGCATCTCCATCCCCGTGGATTTTCACCATTTAATCAAACATTCCTTACATAATTACTTTTCCACATTCCCAGGCATTCTAGAAAAGCATCCTATGCTTCTAAACACAAAGGAGGCTCAACATGGTGAGTAGATATACTACCCGTCGAGTGTTGCCGCCTATAGAAAGAGCATATACACATTCTCCCTCGGGAGGCTAAACACGGAAAGCACGTGGCATACCCCGCGCGTCTTCGCCTCCTTCGGATGAAGTGTAGCAAGACCAGCTGCCTTGAGCAGTGGGGAAAAGTAAAGCAGATAAACAACCAAACCAAACCACCAACAACAAACCATCACATTCATCTCATACCATCACCCTTGTTGTCCTCCCCGACACCCATATGCATAATCCGATGCATCTCGCCACACTAGGCGTCATCCGCTACCACAACCACAAGTCTTCGTGCCTACACATATCACAACAGCCATCCAGGCTCACATCACAGCACAAGCAGCAGGAAAACAAACATCACAAAATGGGCTCTCGGCCCTTTAACAAGTCATTCAGCCTTCAACA
The DNA here is from genome assembly GCA_963277665.1 of Viscum album. Taxonomy (NCBI): domain Eukaryota; kingdom Viridiplantae; phylum Streptophyta; class Magnoliopsida; order Santalales; family Viscaceae; genus Viscum; species Viscum album. Next base: position 2,008,517,592 of record OY728136.1, on the reverse strand, counting down.
CAATGAGCACTCAGAGCTCCAAACCACAAGGCATTCAGCCTTACAAGCAAGCGGGTAACTCAGAACCCATTTGAAATTCCCACATAATCTGTTCTCTAATCCATATGGAATTGGCAGATTGGATATTCGTAGGTTCCAATCATGGATACCTAATCAGAAATCTATCACAATTAAAATAACCATGTTTACTTCCCTAATTTGATTATCCTCAAATTAGAACAACTACAACGACGACAATAACCAGATTAATTTACATGCCTCTCTATCTTTAGCCAATTAATTAACAATTAATTCCAGCTTTACGTTCATTATCAATTTCTATCATGAATGAACATCAAATCAAAGAAAACATAAATATCACTATATCTAGGAAAACATGAGGCAACCCGTTATCACGGTATAAAGAAACAACATGCGATCAACCAATTATTTTAATCCAGATCAAGTATTTAATTAGGTCAATTTCATTTTGATCCAAGGGATAAATCATGCTAACTCTACGATTGCACATATACAATTAGAGAATCCATGAATCCCCTACCTCAAACAGTTCCTCACGTTATTTATCCACACAACAGGTCACGATCCTCCCCTCGCGACAACTGCATCCACCGGAGGATGCTGCGGTACGGCAGTACCAACCAACCACAAGAAAACCCATTAGAATCATGGAGAATACATGGTATAATTATGGAAAAGAGGATAGGATAAGATGAACCCCAAAAGAACGATGATACAACATACATTATATCGAAGATTGATCAACACAGCTCAGTTGCATCCAAAACAGAACAGAACCAATCCTCGGGGTAAAGATTGATTGTGCAACTCCTACGGAAAGGATTGAAAGGTTCTAGCGCCTCTTGGTTGAGAACAAAGGGAAATAATAAGGGAGAATGATATCTCGTCCCTTTTTAAGATTTAATGGGGCGATGGTTTAAGATCCGGTTAATTATCCATTAAAAACGGATTGCATTAACCCACGCGGTTGACCAAGTAAAACATTCCAAGCCTTAGGAATAATTAATATAGGATCTATGGCATTTGAAACGACCTTAAGAGTGCTTAAAATATGGCTTTAAAAGTATTTTACATCAAAGGAAACGTAAAAAGGGGAAAAACTGTAGGAGTCTGGAAACACTGTTCACCCACCATTACTGTACATGAAACTGATCTGTGAAACCGATCTGTGAAACCGATCTGTGAAACCGATCTCTGAAACCTATCTGTGAAACCGATTTGTGAAACTGATCTGTCACACCGATCTGTCAGACTGATCTGTGAAACCGATCTGTCACACCGATCTGTGAATCCGATCTGTCACACTGATCTGTGAAACCGGTCTGTCACACCGATCTATGAAACCGATCAGTCACACCGATCTGTGAAACCGGTCTGTCACACCGATCTGTGAAACCGATCTGTCACACCGATATGTGAAACCGATCTATCACACCGATCAGTGAAACCGATCTGTCTCACGGATCTGTGAAACCGATCTGTCACACCGATCTGTGAAACCGATCTGTCAGACCGATCTGTGAAACCGATCTCTCACACTGATCTGTGAAACCGATCTGTCACACCGATCTGTGAAACCGATCTGTGAAACCGATCTCTGAAACCTATCTGTGAAACCCATTTGTGAAACCGATCTGTCACACCGATCTGTCAGACCGATCTGTGAAACCGATCTGTCACACCGATCTGTGAATCCGATCTGTCACACGGATCTGTGAAACCGGTCTGTCACACCGATCTATGAAACCGATCAGTCACACCGATCTGTGATACCGATCAGTCACACCGATCTGTGAAACCGGTCTGTCACACCGATCTGTGAAACCGATCTGTCACACCGATATGTGAAACTGATCTGTCACACCGATCTGTGAAACCGATCTGTCTCACGGATCTGTGAAACCGATCTGTCACACCGATCTGTGAAACCGATCTGTCACACCGATCTGTGAAACCGATCTTTCACACTGATCTGTGAAACCGATCTGTCACACCGATCTGTGAAACCGATTTGTCACACCGATCTGTGAAACCGATCTGTCACACCGATCTCTGAAACCGATCTGTCACACCGATCTGTGAAACCGATCTGTCGCACCGATCAGTGAAACTGATCTGTCACACCGATCTGTGACACCGATCTGTCACAACGATCTGTGAAACCGATCTCTGAGACCGATCTGTTACTGTTCATAAAACTGGAAACACTGTTCACAAAACTGGAAAATTGGCAAAGTGTTGGGGATATGTCCCCTTGGCCTCCCGGAACACCTCCAACACCAAAATTCCACAAAGTAATGGACCGGAGAGGTCTGGGCCATTACATTAGATACCTCTCAAAACATTCTCATCCTCGAGAATTAAAAACCAACCCAGAAGAAAAGAGGGGTCCGAACAACAACCCCATAAGATACCTCTCAGGAAAAAAACCACCATGAGTTGTTCGAAAGCTGGAACAAAACTATGACATCCGGGAACAAACAATTCATAACCAAACAATTCAAACATAACATCTCATCAAAGGTACATAAATAAAACATGAAAGGTCCAACCACAAAGAATACATCATTACATGAAAGGAGTTAAACATTAAATAACTCTGGGTACTGAGCACGTATCTGTGACTCATGCTCCCAGGTACTCTCTGCCATGCCACTGTGTCGCCACAAGACACGAACTAAGAGGATAGAATGCCCACGCAACACTTTCTCCTTGCGGTCTTGGATCTCCACAGGTCGCTCCTCGAAGGTTGCATCATCATCAATATCGATCTCTCCCCAATCGATAACATGAGATTCATCATGAAGGTAATGACGGAGCTGCGATACATGGAAAACATCATGTATCCGACTCATATGCGCGGTAAGTGCTACTCGATACGCCACAGCTCCAACACGAGACAACACCTCGAAAGGCCCAACAAACCGGGGAGAAAGCTTACTTCCACGACCAAACCGTCGCTTCCCACGACAAGGAGTCACCTTTAGAAACACATGATCCCCAGCATTAAACTCTAATTGTCTCTTTCTTTGATCATCATATGATTTCTGACGATCTTGTGATGTCTTCATCCTCTCACGAATCACCTGAACCATCTCTGTTGTATTCTGCACTAGTTCTAGTCCAAGAATTGCTGACTCTCCGACCCCAGTCCAGCACAACGGAGAACGGCATGGCCGGCCATACAAGGCTTAAAACGGCGCCATACCGATGGTAGAGTGAAAACTATTATTGTAAGCGAACTCTACCAAGGGTAAGTGCTTCACCTATGAACCTCCAAAAACAAGAACACAAGAGCGAAACATGTCTTCAAGAGTCTGGATTGTTCGCTCTATCTGACCATCCGTTTGAGGATGAAAAGCAGTGCTAAGGCATAGTTGAGAGCCAAAAGCATGCTGGAGACCTCTCCACACCCTAGAGGTAAAATGAGGATCTCGATCATAAATGATCGTCCTGGGTACTCCGTGAAGCCTTACCACCTCCTCCAGATACTGCCTCGACAAAACCTCCACTGAGCTCGACTCCTTGATTGCTATGAAGTGGGCCGATTTAGTTAAACGATCCACTACCACCCATATAGCATCATGTCCTCCCGGAGCTCGAGGTAAACCTGTAACAAAGTCCATTGAGATGTCCTCCCACTCCACTGAGGAATCTCTATATGTTGGAGAAGACCACCAGGAACACGGTGTTCGGACTTGACCTTCTGGCAGACTAAACATCGAGACACACACTCTGCAACCATACGTTTCAGCCCAGGCCACCAGAACTGACTCCTTAAGGATCGGTACATCTTCTTCACACCAGGATGTACTTCCAAGGGTGAACAATGGAACTCTCGTAGAACCGTCTCGCGCATCGCCAAGGGAACAAAAATTCTGCCATGATACAACACTCGATGTTTTTCATCCTCCGACCAACCATCATGGGCCTCACCACATACAACTCTATCTCTCCATACATCCACCTCTAGATCACCCAACTGAGACTCTTCCACCTTTTACATCAGGGGTGACTGCACCGTCATCTGGAAAAGACAACCTCTTCCCCCAACTTCTCCCATATCAAGATGCAAAGATGATAGCTCTTCCATCACTCTCCAAGAATCACCAGATTCACGCACAACATCATTACGTGACTTTCAGCTCAGTGCGTCAGCAACAACGTTCCCTTTCCCAGGTGTATACGATATTTCAAAGTCGTATTCCTGCAAGAACTCCATCCACCGACGCTGCCTCAAGTTCAAGTCATGTTTGGATAAAACATACCTCAAACTCTTATGATCGGTGAAAACCACAAAGTGCTCACCAATGAGGTAATGTCTCCACAACTTCATAGAAAACACCACGGCTGCCAACTCAAGATCATGGGTGGCATAGTTGCGTTCATGGGGAAGCAACTGCTGAGACCCATAAGAAACAACTGACCTCTGCTGCATGAGAACACAGCCTATCCCCATATGTGAAGCATCACAGAAAACATCAAACTGGACTCCCTCCACTGGAAGACAAAGGACTGTAGCACTTACCAACATCTCATTTAGATACTCGAAAGCTGTCTGACACTGATCAGTCCATATGAACGGTTGATCCGTCCTGGTCAAACCTATCAGAGGAGTCGCAACTCGGGAGAAATTGGCTACAAACCTCCTATAATAGCCTGCGAGACCAAGGAATCTTCGCACCTTTGACACAGTCTTGGGGGCTGCCCAAGACACCACTGCTTCTACCTTCGAAGGATCCACAGCTAGTCCCTGTTGGGACACAACATGCCCTAAAAAACGAACTTCTCGAGCCCAGAACTCACACATGGACAACTTCCCAAACAACCGATGTTGGCGAAGAACTCCCAAAACGGCTCGTAGATGCTCTGCATGCTCCTCTTCAGATGTGGAGTATACAAGGATGTCGTTGATGAAAACCACAACAAACTTATCCAGTAATTCACGGAACACAGCATTCATCAACCCCATGAAAACAACTGGAGTATTCATCACGCCGAATGGCATTACAACAAACTCATAATGCCCATGACGACAACGGAAAACAGTCTTCGGGATATCCTCATCCTTTACACGCATCTGATGATATCCTAACCGCAAGTCTATCTTTGAAAACCAACTTGCACCCTTCAGTTGATCGAATAGGTCATCAATCTGTGGGAGAGGATAGTGGTTCTTTATTGTCACTTTGTTTAAGCGACGATAATAGACGCACAACCGCAAACTGCCATCAGCCTTTTTCACAAACAAAACTGGTGCACCCCAAGGTGACACACTTGGCCGAACAAAACCACACTGCAACAGACCATCGAGCTGAATAAGTAGCTCTCGTAACTCAGAAGGGGTCATCCTATACAGAGACATCGAGATAGGAGACGCTCCTGGCTGTAGCTCGATCCCATAATCGATCTCTCGTCGAGGGGGTAAGGATACAACCTCTTCTGGAAACACATCATGGTACTCCTCTACGACACTAGGAAACGCCAGCTGTTGAACCTCTGAAGAACTCAGCATCATCTGAGCCATCATGGATGATAAGGATGAAACTCATCTATGACTCATCCAAGGATCTCTCTCACCCACAAACACTACTTCCTCTCCATCTTTATCAAGAAAACGACCTTCTTCCTGTAGCAATCCACAATAGCCTGCACCAAATACAACCAATCCATGCCGAGGATGACATCATATGGTTGTATTCATAAACATAGGAAATATCCCCAAGAGCGTTGCTGCCCCAACACTAGCTCACAGTCTCTACATACTTCAAACATGCTAGCTCGACCTCCAACTAGCGTAGTCAATGCCAAGGGCACTGGAAGCCTCTCTACCTCAAGCCCCAATGTGTGGACAAGGGTAGGGGATATAATGTAGTGTGTCACTCCTGAATCAAACAAGGAATACACCAAGGTAGAAAACAAGCAAAGGGTACCTCGAACAACATCTGGCTCGCCTGGGGCTGGCAACGCTAGAGCATGAAGCTGACCACGACCACCTCCGCGGCCTCTCTGACCCTGATGACGACCACCACCACGGCCACGGTCTTCTCTCTGAGGACGGGGAGCGTCATGGGGAAGTCCTCTACCTGCTCCATCTACCCTCTGGTGATCTAAAGGTGGTGCAACCTGCTGCTGCTGCCTCGGCTGGAACTGCCTCAACGAAGGAACCTGGAGTGGAGCGCCTGGTGCATGATGACTGCTCTAAAAAGTCGGGCACTCCCGCTGCTGATGACCACGTCCACCACAAGAATAGAATGCGCCTGATCCCTTGGCATAGGTCTGAGAGTTGCTACCTCCGGAGAAACGAGATGGAAAGGGCTAGGACCTACCCCCAGGTGAACGGAAACTCTTCTGCCCTGAAAACCGGGAACCCCGGACCACAGCTCTGCTTTGTGAGGAATCATGACGATTCCCCTCTCATGATGATCCGGTCCTAGCGAATGTCCTCTCAACAACCTCTTCCCTCGCCAGCACCTCTAGATATATCTTCAGCATAATTGGGGTGACCTAGCGCTGGATCTCTGGACGCAAAGCCTCCTCGAAATGCCTCGCCCTGGCCTCATCATCTGGTAACAGGTCTGAATCTTATCGTAGAATGTTCCTGAAACAGATTCCAAACTCTCGAACACTGGAGCTCCCCTGTCAGAGGGTGAGAAGCTCCTAGAGACAGGACCCCTTCGCAGTCGATGAAAGAAACTCGACTCTAAACCTGTCTTGAAACTCCTCCCATGAGATCGCTGACTCCTCACGATCCCCGAGGAACAAGAACCACCACTGCCTCGCTTCTCCACGCAGCATTGTCACAACCAAGGACACCCAATGTTCCTTCCGAGCACGAATTGAACTGAAGCCTATCTCGACCTCCTCCAACCAGTCTTCTGTGACTGCCTCAAAAACGGAGCCCTCGTACTTCTGTAGACTCTGGCGCTGAAACTCTCGGAGTGTCTTCCTCCTAGTGTCATCGTCGTCAACCTCTACCCGACGGCGATCTGCTGGGACAGCCTGCCGGGCACCTTCTGCGCAAACCTGACGAGGACGTCGACCTAGAGCCAAACCTGTAAAATAACAACCGTTAGAGCTCCTAAGCATGGAATATGGAAGACTCAACATTAATTAATTATTTTGTTTTATTAATTTTTTTTAGGTTACCAATTTCAAGGTCTACCCATTCAAACCCAGGCGCAAAGAATAATGATGCATGATCATTTCCTAGGTCTCTACCATGCAACAAGTATCACTTTGTTTAGTAGCCATCGTAAACTTAATGGTCCGTGCAACAGATCATAGGGGTCCCTGAATGCCTATGTCTCTACCGGTCTCTAGTGTTTACCCCACTTTCTAAACATGAATGGAACTGTTGCCCTACCATCCCATTCATCCTCACCTGTGCCTAACTCCAAACTCCATCCTATCCCTCAACCAGACCTCTGATACCACTCTGTCACGACCCCCTCCCCACAATGTGTACCCCTCTTGGGCCGGCAATGTGATAATGGAGATAATGACACCGAGTCCCGCCTCCAGTAGGCCCCGGGTTGGCGACTAGCACCGAGGGTATAATACACACACAAATGGTAGGCATTACCCTCTAAGATAACACATGCAGAAGAGTGAGATAGAATAGACTCCAACCAACTCCAACTCATAACTGAAAAATAAAAGAAACCCATGTAAATATATGAAATGTAATGCAAAAGTACTACAACTGAAAGGGAAAACTAAAAGTACCCAAAAGAAAGTAAAACGGCAGCGACCATAAGCCCGAACAACTCCTCCTCCAACCGCAAGCAAGTAGTAACCAGCTTGATCTCCAACATGCTCCAAGTGACCTGAAAAACAGTTTATATATACATAGGGTGAGTTTAACAGTATACTCAGTAGGATCCACCCCAAGCCTCCCGTGAAAAAGTAAAGAAAGCATGCTAAAGCCCAGTGAACAACAAGTGAAACTAACTCGTCAACTAACAGGTATACTATGTTCCCAACCTCACCATGGCTACTCTCACCAAGTAACACATACAAGAATATAGAATATAGTAAATAATATCATGGTTACCCCGCTACTACTTCCCCACTGGTCTTCCGCTTTGCCCCAATGACATACGTCCTGTGCATCTCTCTCCAAAGGCTTGCCCGCAGACACCTGGGCTAAGCTCCACAATCTGCACCTCATGCACCACAAAGGCTTGCCCACAGACACCTGGGCGAAGCACCACACCGTCCTCACAACCAAAGTAACCAGGTAGTTTCCGGGAGCCACCATAGCTCATATAACGTGTATCATACGTCGAGTATTATTCCTCAATCCATCACAGCCCATACGCCGAGTAAGGATCCTCAAGCCATCACAGCCTATACACGTTACACCTATAGTATTCTATAGGATACTCTATCCAGAATATATGTGTGTGAAATAACCACAAGACATTACAACCCTCTACACACATATATGGGTAAAACTAACCACTGTGCCTACCAGCACAATGATCTACCAAGAAAAGAGAGCGGGGCCAAAGGGGGTAGTCAGCCATTCAACCTCCCATCAGAATGTTGGGGAAAACACCCCCCCAGGGCTCAGAATCCCAGGGGTGTCAGTTTCCCTTACCGACAGGGTGGAGTAGCGTATAGAAACACAAAAAGTACAGAATGTATAAGTAACTCAAATCCACACTATGGGCATTACCTAGTCTTAGATACAACTGCAGCTAACGTCTCTCAGACTCCAGGATACTACTTCAAAGACTATGTATCCTACAAGCACACAACCATTTGAATAGCTTTATTAGATTACTCCATTCTCATTTTTATCAGTTCCACTGTACATTAATTAATTATTTAAACATTACTTAAGAATGAAAAATTCCACATAAAACTGAATTGGCATCACATTCAAAAAAACAACTGCTCCTTTTTAAGATTCACATCACCTTTAAATTCCAGCATCTCCATCCCCATGGATTTTCAAAATTTAATCAATCATTCCTTACAGAATTAATTTTCCACATTCCCAGGCATTCTAGAAAAGCATCCTATGCTTCTAAACACAAAGGAGGCTCAACACAGTGAGTAGATATACTACCCGTCGAGTCTTTGCCGCCTATAGAAAGAGCACATACCCATTCTCCCTCGGGAGGCTAAACACGGAAAGCACGTGGCATACCCCACGCGTCTTCGCCTCCTTCGGAAGAAGGGTAGCAAGACTAGCTACCTTGAGCAGTGGGGAAAAGTAAAGCAGATAAACAACCAAACCAAACCACCACCAACAAACCATCACATTCATCTCATACCATTACCCTTGGTGTCCTCCCCGACACCCATATGCATAAACCGATGCATCTCACCACACTAGGCGTCATCCGCTGCCACAACCACAAGTCTCCATGCCTCCACATATCACAATAGCCATCCAGACTCACATCACAGCACAAGCAGCAGGAAAACAAACATCACAAAATGGGATCTCGGCCCTTTAACAAGGCATTCAGTCTTCAACACAATGAGCACTCAGAGCTCCAAACCACAAGGCATTCATCCTTACAAGCAAGCGGGTAACTCAGAACCCTTTTGAAATTCCCACATAATCTGTTCTCTAATCTATATGGAATTGGCAGATTTGATATTCGTACGTCCCAATCATGGATACCTAATCAGCAAGCTATCACAATTAAAATAACCATGATTACTTCCATAATTTGATTATCCTAAAATTAGAACAACTACAACAACGGCAATAACCAGATTAATTTACATGCCTCTTTATCTTTAGCCAATTAATTAACAATTAATTCCATCTTTACATTCATTATCAATTTCTATCATGAATGAACAACAAATCAATGAAAACATAGATATCACTATATCTAGGAAAACATGAGGCAAACTGTTATCACGGTATAAAGAAACAACATGCGATCAACCAATTCTTTTAATCCGGTTCAAGTATTTAATTAGGTCAATTTCATTTTGATCCAAGGATAAATCATGCTAATTCTACGATTGCACATATACAATTAGAGAATCGATGAATCCCCTACCTCAAACAGTTCCTCACGTTCTTTATCCACACAACAGGTCACGATCCTCCCCTCGCGACAACTGCATCCACCGGAGGATACTGCGGTACGGCAGTACCAACCAACCCCAAGAAAACCCATTAGAATCTTGGAGAAAACATGGTATAATTATGGAAAATAGGATAGGAGAAGATGAACCCCAAAAGAACGATGATACAACATACCTTATATCGAAGATTGATCAACACAGCTCAGTTGCATCCAAAACAGAACAGAACCAATCCTCGGGGTAAAGATTGATTGTGCAACTCCTACGGAAAGGATTGAAAGGTTCCAGCACCTCTTAGTTGAGAACAAAGGGAAAGAAAAAGGGAGAATGATTTCTCATCCATTTTTAAGATTTACTGGGGCGATGGTTTAAGATCCGGTTAATTCTCCATTAAAAACGGATCGCATTTACCCACACGGTTGACCAAGTAAAACATTCCAAGCCTTAGGAATAATTAATATAGGATCTATGGCATTTGAAACGGCCTTAAGAGCCCTTAAAATAAGGCTTTAAAAGTATTTTACGTCAAAGGAAACGTAAAAAGGGGAAAAACTGTAGGAGTCTGGAAACATTGTTCACCCACCGTTACTGTACATGAAACCGATCTGTGAAACTGATCTGTGAAACCGATCTGTGAAACCGATCTGTGAAACCGATCTGTGAAACCGATCTGTGAAACCGATCTGTGAAACCGATCTGTGAAACCGATCTGTCAGACCGATCTGTGAAACTGATATATCACGCCGATCTGTGAAACCGATCTGTCACGTCGATCTGTGAAACCGATCTGTCACACTGATCTGTGAAACGGGTCTTTCACACCGATTTGTGAAACCGGTCTGTAACACCGATTTGTGAAACCGATCTGTCACACCGATCTGTGAAACCGATCAGTCACACCGATCTGTGAAACCGATCTGTCACACCGATCTGTGAAACCGATTTGTCAGACCGATCTGTGAAACTGATCTGTCACACCGATCTGTGAAACCGATCTGTCACACCGATCTGTGAAACCGATCTGTCACACCGATCTATGAAACCGATCTGTCACACCGATCTGTGAGACCGATCGGTTATTGTTCATAAAACTGGAAACACTGTTCACAGAACTGGAAAATTGGCAAAGTGTTGGGGATATGTCCCCTTGGCCTCCCGGAACACCTCCAACACCAAAATTCCACAATGTAATGGATCAGAGAGGTCCGGGCCATTACATATAGTAACTCATGTCTCTATTTTTAATTATGCATGGTTCACCTTTTTTATAAATAAATTATATTTCATGTAATTCATATATATTGATAAAAATCAACTCCATTATATTTTGATATTATTTTTAAGGACATTTTCCTTGATACCTGAGATGTACCTAAAGTGGGTCACCATACCACCTCAAGTGCCTCTCATGATCGACAAAAGATGACAAATATGATAAGAAATGATTATATTAAATGAATACATTTTAATGTCTATTTTAAACTAATATAGGTCATTCATAATGTTTAAAATCAATCATTATTTTTATGGCATGGGAAAAAATTTAAATATATCATTTTCCATCTAACATCCATATATATCAAGGATACATATTTTTCCAAGGATGTAATATAAAAAAGAAACCAATTACATATTTAAATAAATACCAATAAAACGAAAAATATCTACAACATACATCAATCAAATAAATATAAACATAATATACATATATAATAATAAATTGAAACTAAAAAAATAATTATAAATAAATATATTCTTATTATCAAAATATCCCCCAAGTAATTTTTTAAGATATCACTCTTATCTCTATTAAGATTACCCATAAAAATTAAAAATGGAACCACTAAAAATCTATATATAACTACTTTAATAACATATTCATGCTATTATATAATATTTTAAAATAATATATACAAAAATCATTATATAAATTGAGAAGTTTATTTCATTTAACTGATTAAATTCGTAATATATCAATATAGATATTAAGAACATTATCATTATTTTAATCTTTATAATGTTATCCTACATCTATTTATAGAATTATTACTTCATTGAATGAATTTGAAACATAAATAAATGATTATTTTCATCTATAATTCCATATATTAGGATTATAAAGATGGTTACATGGGGAGTGTAATAATAATGATATAAATGGAACATCAAGGAAAACAATTACATAATTATGAGAATAAAGGATTCATTAATCATTGAATAATAGAATATTTGAACAATAATAAATTATATAGTCTATGAATATGAAACATGACATCCTAGGGTTAATTCAGATATCACTTCCATGTCGACATAACATATTGTGAAAATCACATTTCTAATGTAATATACATGGTATCTCAAGAGATAAAAATATTTTCGAATTCATTAGAGTTTTCATCATTATAGTTATACTTGTTGCATTATAATATATACCTAAATATATTTTCTACATAAGTAAATAAAAAATATAAAATAAGTATATCAAAAAAATGGGATTGAGATGGGTTATAAAGTTATTTCTTAAAGCATAAATAAATGATATGTCATAAAAATTCCCCAAAAGTATCATATTGACAATATTAATAAAATCATATTTGAATAAAATAATATAGTTCATGAAGAATGTTCTCAACAAAAAAAATCAGGTGAATGTTATAAATAAGTAGGCTTGGTAATGAACCCCATAAGTGGTGTTTTAAAAAATTATTAATGTACCTTTAAAGAATAAAATATTATATAGTTTTAAAAAATAAAATAAATGAAATTATTATTGGATTTTGGAATCATATAAGACAATAACCTTAAATATATATTTACTTGAATATTGATAAAAAAATTTAAATATAATTTAAATATAGATTTCATTGTATAATGAAATTAGAAGGGAACTCCACCAACATAAATATACCCTATAAATAAAGGAAACATAAACTATATTAATTTTAATATAAAATTTATAAAAAATATAACATTAATATGTGAATAATATATTATAATATATATAGAGAGTGAAAACATAACTTAAAAATAATGTAAATAATGAAAGTAACCCATTACCATTAGTCTTGATAGGACTTAATAAGTGCATTTAAACACATTAAAAGTCATATTTAATTCTTAAATATTTTCATCAACCCAATATTCAAATTTAATTATGTTTTTAATATTATTTTATATTTATTATACCTACTTTATTTAATTATGATATTCAATTCCATTATCCTTAGGATTTTTATTTCATTTTTTCAATGATGAGTCGATTTGTAGGAAACTGTAAAGAATCATTTCAAATTTTTCTAAAACACATAATGTGTGATAGAATAGGTTTGTTGCTTTCATGATGCTAATAATGGTTTGCAATATAAAAAATTCTCCCAAAGTGTACATAGTTATATAAATGAAGGTAGTAATAGATTTTTACAACCAACATCATTATAGGTTGTTTTACCAACCATGAGATGATGGTATTTAAAAATACTATCTTATTTTTTATGGATATAAATTTTATATTATAGAAAAATAGTATAATTAATTATTTGAAAAATATCATATTTTTAAAATATATATTATTGAAATGGATTAAATTAAGAAATGGAAATGAAATAACATGATCAGAATCTCTTACCAAACTCTTTTGTATGACACCATTTCTAATCAAATAAAACCCTTTATGCATGGCCATTTGACTGGACTGAATCGTCTATAATATTTCAATGAATGTTTTAAATAGATTATTCTATATAACTGTTCTAGAAAGAAGTATTTGGATTTATGATTTTTGGTATCATTAAGGTGGTATTAATGAAGGGAATGGTGGGGTGTTTTAGAATAAAAAGTTTTTCCATATATAGTGATAAAAAACTGTGATTTCATTATAATGCAATTCTGATATTATATTAAATGGAATATCAAAATATTCAATTAACTTCTCGGAACATAAAATTTTAATTTAAATATAATGATACATAATCAGGTACTTGTAAAATACTAACACATTATTTTACTAATCAACATTGTATTTTACTATTTTTGAAAAATATGAAAACATAACTTCTAAAAATGTTTTATATGGAGATTGAAAAAATTATTTCAAATTTATAAATAAAATTTACCAATTAAATTGAAATTTAGTTTACATAATATCATTATTTATTGAGAAATTCAAACCAATTATTTTATTTACTTCATACAAATTACTTACAGTGTCATAATATTTATTGAATATTTAAAAAAATGGTTACATCCAAGGTAAATAAAGAATATGAAAATTTAATATTTTTTGGTATTTGTGAATTAAATAATAATGTTACATTAAATGGGGTTCTAATTTTTTTGAAGTACCCAACATGCAATAACGAGTTCCTCTAAAATCTTTTGTTGCACAAAATGTGGAGTCATACTAAAAAAATAATAAATATAATATTATTATTTTAAATGAAACTTAATTTCCTGGAATTGTATTATATGGAATAGAAAAAAAAAATTGTATATTATGATTAAACATGTTTGGCTAAATTACATTACATTTATCCAATAAAATATAGAGCAATAAAATGAGAAATAATCCAATTTTAAGCCATAATGCTCTAATATTTTTAAAAGGTAGTTTTACCACTTTTTGATGGAGATCCCTTTTTAGATATAATATTTATCACATTTATGTGTTCAATTTTAGAAAACTAAACTTATCATTTATAATAGGGACATAAAATTTCACACTGGGTAAATTGTTTCTATTTTTCTGATAAAGATCATTTTTTAATGAATAGTGAAACATACTACTTGTTTAGTCAAAACAACCATTTCATCTAATAATTTTATATGGGTATATTATATATTTTATTTGTTAAAGAGTGTAATTAGATTATGTTTTTATAATTTAATACAATTTTTTTCATTTAATGTAATTTCACTTAATAATTAAACATAAACACATGTCAATCTTTTGATAGTTATAAATTCTTAATAGCTCATTTTTTAGTTTTAATAATAGGAAAAAATCATAAAGTAGTTTTGGTCACTTCAGTGGTTAAAATTTAGAGAAATGGATTCCATATTTGGAATTAGAAGCTCCATATTTTGTAAATAGGTACCTTTAATTTTTTTACATTGGCAATATTAACTTCATTAAATATATTATTTATAATGGTTAAAAGGTAAATATTGTAAATAAATTAAAAAATAATGTTAAAATAATGTTAAAATACCCTAAAACGTATCCAAATCATATTGTATGAGATATTCTAGACCATTTTCATCCTTGGGTCCTTTTTGGGTCCCCATGGGGCCACTTTAATGTGAAAATTACATTTTATAAGAATTAATTTAATGTCACGAAAAAAATAACATAAACTTATATCTTTTAGTAAAACAAATTTTTTTATGGTATTAGATAATCGATAATTTCGATTATAAATAGTCATTTCAAAGATACACATCATTCTTACGTCATGAAATTTTATTTATATATATTATAAATTAAACAATTTAATTTATTTATGGCACAATGGTGATGTAGTGATTAACTATTTAAAGAATGATTTTAATAAATGAGATTACAAATATTAAAATAAATTTATTTTGAAACTTCCTATGTCATCCACTAATTTTTTTTTATTATTATTAATTTTTATATATCAATTAATAATGTTTTTAGATAGATCCATGTAGTTATGAATTTTTAAAAAGTTTTTATATGAATAGTATAAAAATTTATATATATGTGTTTTTAAGACAAATAATAATTTATTAAATGATAGAATAGTTCTAAAAAGATATGATTTTTGCAAAAGACATAGATCATGTATGAAATGTAATTAATTAACCACTTGTGGTTCTATTGACATTTTATGGAATCTATATTAACCATATAGTTTGAATACATAAGAAGACATGGTAAGAGTGAAATTAGTTAACTAAGGCTTAAAACTAAATGATATGGTGAAATATCTAACAAAAGCTAGTATAAAACCAATTTCATGAGGTAATTTCGAACAATAATCATCATATTTTCTAATTAAATGATCTTTTGACCTTTTTGAAAATCTAAATTTAGTTTATAATAAAATAATCTTTCAAGGCATTCATAAAGTACCATGCCTCCCTATTATAAAGGCAACCACATATAACCCCTTTCTAACACCTCTATAACCCCATGGCTCACCCAAAATCTAGTGCATTAATTTTACAACATCCTTATATTCATATTTTTATCCTTACCTGAGGTATAATGAAATTCAAGAAATCAGTTTCGCTGAAATCAACGGGAGTAACACATTTTAAGAGGTAGCGTCTTCTCTAAAGATCCTTTCCAATATTTTAATTCTTCACTTATTATTATGTTATTATTCGTTGATTACATAGAAAAAACGGTTTCTATAATATAATAGTATGTTATTATAAGATGGATTAGAACTACACATACACACACCTTCATCTAATGGAGATGAACATATTGTTTCTTTGAATAGAAAACGATTACCTCAAGAAACGATGATTGTTCTATTTTTCCCTACCACCTATCACGGTGTCCATTATGATGGAACTATGTTTATGTATTATATATAAAATTTTTATATAGTCATTATTATTATTTAACTTTTATTTACAATATACCTTTATGCTTTTCATGATGTGTAAACACGATAATTTTATTTGAGGAAGTGCAGACTACCGCCCCCTCGAAGTTGTATGACCTATTCATTCCATACATGGAACATGTAAACGTAGTCGTAACTGAAATTATGTAACATATATAAAATATTATATTATACATTAATTATAATATAGCTATGCATGATTATGTTTTCATTTGATTAAATATTAAATAGAAATGAAAGTAATGTTAATGCGTACGTACGACTTACCGTGTCTATGAACTGTGCATTTTTTTATTTCCCCCAAATGTTATTGAATATTATAAATACATATATACTGGATATATTTGATATATATGAATTATATTATGGAAAAAATAGACTTTTGATCACGTGGAAAAAAATATATTATAACATGATCATTTTGGACTCAAGTACCCAATATCGACAAATATGAACGATATTAACTTAAATAAATATATAATTTTTCTAATGGGATAATTAGATATTTGAATGGATTAATAAAAAAGTAAAAGTATTTGAATAAAGAATAAATTATATTATTATTATTATATAAGAAATTAAATGTAATTCCCTAACCTTAGTTACCCGGAGTCGGTGCATTATTACATAACATTGGCATGACCATAAAGAAGACATGTCCTGAAAGACCGATTCGTTTACTATTATTGGAAATAAGAATCATTAATAAGTTCATCTTTACAACATTAAAATAAATAAAACTCTAATTTATTCCATTGAAAACAACCATTCCTCTTTGATTATGCCTACAACTCACTCATAACTAACTCCTTCAAATCCTGGGAAAATGAAACAGAAGAAAGTGGTGAGAATAAATGCTCGGTAAAGGTAATAAATACAACAGAAGAAAATTTGAATATTAAGCATGGTGAATAATTGAAAAAACATGCCTTTACAAATAATAAACATGAAAAATTTTATGGAAGGAATATGATCTGCGTAAATAATGACATAATAAAACATAATCATCTGTATTCTACTAGTTGAATTACCACATGAACCATCAATATTATTTTTCATAAAGAGGGAATATATAATGGCAGAAATTCTAGAACATTTTTTCAAGTCCTTGGCCAAGACGTCTAAAATGATTTAGGCCTTGGCCAAAACCATATATTTCAAATTGGGAAAGGCCTCATCTAATTCCACGTTTAGTTGTCTCATGAGACCAACTGATGCACTGATAAGCAATAGCCGGCTCCACATGTCTCTTACTAGGTCCAATGCATTCTTTATATGAAAGGGTTAAAATATAACATAATAATTCATATTAAAACTAGTATAAGAAGTTTCAATACATTAACCGTAAATAATGAATGGTTTAAAAATAACACATCTACATAAAAACATATCTCAAAACCTTCAAAACACTATGAATGATTTGTATCATAATATATCAACTTCAAAATAGTTTAAAATCCATCATAGGTTGTTGACATAGATGAAAAGAAAAATTATTTAATAGTAATATATCATCCTATTTTAAAATCATTTAAAAGTCATGTAATTGTAAAAGAAAACATTTCTTTTAAAAATTTTCTTATATGATTGTAAGGGAAGCTTTTACAATTTTATAATGATGGAGAATAAATGTGCCCATCGTATATTTTTTAAAAACATTATTAACGTAATTTTTTCAAAAAGGTCGTAAAGTAACTTGTTTGGAAAATGACAGAATGATTTACTTCAAACAATTTTATAAAAAGTCAGTCAAGGATATAAATAACGTTAACCCATTTTATAGTAAATATTAAAAATGATTTTCAATACATTTTAAAGAATCATGGATGTGGATGATAAAGAGGTACCAGAAGATTCTTACCTAAAAATAACCTCGGATAATAAAGAGATTGTTAAATTAAACCTTACTTTGTACTTTTCCTTGGATTATGGTAGGTTAACCTCATGTATAATGTTGAAATAATAATTATTAAATTATTAAATAACCAGATTCATTAATATGATATCATATATGATCTTCTAATATTGATTTGTTAATTATATTTTAGTAGTATCATCGTTTCAGGTGTTAACTGATTATTTTTCCTTTATATTCTTGGTTACATAGGCCATGTCTATTTTGGATAGGATGTATTTTATTCACATACATAATGATATTATATTCATAAAAAAAATATTTATTCATTAAATGAAAATTATTCTTGATTGAATACTATGGGGAATTAATTTCATCGCATTCGTGCAGACGGTAATCTGTACGTACACAGGAGCGATAATATCATTCATTTGATATTAAAATCTTATATAATAAGATTTTATATCATATATACAGAATAATTATCATGTTATATTTATTTTTTACATCATTTATACTCATTATTATACCCATCCAAATGATGAAGTGTTTGAATAACAAACTACACCAAGACGTGGAGACGGTAATCCGTACGTATGCACGTATGGTGACTTTGTCATTTATAGGGTAGATAAAATAAAGAATAGTGTTGTAACATTTTTATACTAACATTACAGTATATAGAAGATACTGGAGATATTATTCTAGAATTCAAACAACATCTAAAGTGGAAATATAAGAAGAAAAGAACTTGAATGAGGTGATGAAATATTTACCTCTTCTTCATGTTCTTTCTTTTTGATTGGGTCAAAATGGCTCAATAGGCTGGCTTTATGGTCAAACTAAGTCCTCAAGGATGAAGGGAGTATAGTTGGGAGGATATTTGGGTAGTGGTTGGCCAATCCAAATGGCTCTGGAGTAGTGAATTTATGAGACGGACATGTGGCCTTTTATAAGAGTGGTGAGGGGCACCTTAGGGAAATATTGAAATATTATTTTATAATAATAAAAATTTCAGTTTCATATGGATCCAAATTTAATTATTTCATCTCTAAGGAAGGGATGGTTCGAAATTATCTCTACCAATAGGTTTTAGATAAGATTAGGTGTCTATTTTAACCATATATTTTAGATTTAACTCTTAGTTATATAGTTTGACATTTACCATGCATCCTTGTAATTTTTTATTATATGGTTAATAAAAATACTATATCAATCCTTGATAACCCCAAGTGGTTCATTATTAATATATATAACATTATATATGTAATTTCTCTAAACCTTATACTTTTAAAAATTGCAAAGACCTGGAAATTCTATAGAAATTTCATTCTTAAATTCATGGGAATTTTACGAGACTACAGTTTCTGACGACGATTGATTCTGAGGCCCGGTGTGCCCGTAATCAATTTCTGATGTTTTGTTTCGGTACGTTCAATAAACATACACGTGGGATTTTTTATCTTTTGAACCGGTGCTCAGAACTGAAATCTGTGGGCACCGTTGAACTCGCAGAGTTGGTGATTGCTTAGTGAGACCTTCACCGCAGTTGCGTTCTAACATGTATGGGAGTTAGTTTTGTGGTTTTAATTAAGGTGAATAAAAATAAAGTGTTAAAATTATATTTATTTGGGGTGGTCAAAACCTCCAAGTGGGGGTTAGTGGTGGGGGCCACCACACCCTAACCTCCCATGATAGTTTATGGTTGTGGGGACCTGTTACGACCCGCCTTCACCAAAAGAAGTGAAGGGTCAGTAGATTTCCATGCCCTTCCTTCATTAAGTTGAAGGAGATATAATGACCTCTGAAACCCACCTTCAATAGGTCCCAGAGTGGTGACAAGGACCATGGGCATGAGATCACACACTAAATGAAAGGCATTTCCCTTTTTATTTTATTAGGATCGGGAGATAAGATAGTGAATCCCAAAACACCATGACTGAAAGTAAAAGTAAATCCAATTCCATTCCCAATGCATGTCACAAAAGTAAATTCCACAATGTATAAGGATACTATAAAGAAAAATACCAAAATAATGAACAACAACAACTGCGATGATCTTCCACAAGGTCTAAGCTATTATGGTCTAGGAAGATCCCTGAAGTCCTCTGGGAAACCTGAAATCATCTCTATATAGGTAGGGTGAGCATACAAGTATACCCATTAGAGAAAAACCAAAGACTCTCGTGCACAAGTGGGGAGGCATACTAATTCCCTATGAGAAAAGAGATACCCAAGCACCTAACAAGGAAAATAACCACCCAAGCCTCACCAAGGCACACTCCCAAAATAATACAAGTCAAGTAATGTATAGAAATAACACATCGATGTTTGGGTACCCTGTGTCTCTTTCCCACTGGTTATTGTAGACATCCTACGCATCGCACCAATCCTTCCATTCTCACCACAGTCACACTACCAATCCTGCCCACACACACCTCATCCACAACCACACATCCCTTCAACAATCACCTGGGCCACAACCGTTATCCTGCCCATAGACACCTGGGCCACAACTGTCACACGTAACCACACCCACAAACACCTAGGCCCGAACAACCACTGCCACGCCCGAAGACACATGGGCTGGAAGAACCACTTCCATGCACGAAGTCACCTGAGCCTCATCCTGAAGATACATTTGAACCACCTGCCCACACAAACCTGGGACAACCACACCACTAATCTACCTGAATATTCTTGGGATAATAATGGACTCCAGGTCATCACAGCCAGCCCGAAGATACTTGGGATATCTGGGAAAGGAATCAAAAAGTAGCTAATAATCATCCACTAATAGAATTTTTGGGAAAAACAACCTCCCCCATGAAATGGGGGTGTTCGACACTAAGTGGTCAATAAGGTTTGGGTGAGAATAAGAAAAACAAAAATTACAAGTATATGTATAGGTGAAAAGAACTCAACCAATATAGGTTTTTCATCAGCCACCCTAAAAAACACTATCATTACCATTCGTTCATAAGAGAAGAGAACATCACCCATTCCCACGTCACAACTCACATCAACCAAGCCCCATTTGTCCCATCATTTCTTTCAAGTTCATTAATAATGTTTAAAATACGTTTCTGCACTACTGGGTAATTAA
This sequence comes from Viscum album, assembly GCA_963277665.1. Lineage (NCBI taxonomy): Eukaryota > Viridiplantae > Streptophyta > Magnoliopsida > Santalales > Viscaceae > Viscum > Viscum album. The sequence continues at coordinate 2,008,495,949 of OY728136.1, read as the reverse complement.
AAGAATCAGTACAACCCAAGGGAGAAAGTTACAGCCAACATCAATTTAAGCATTCACACCCAGTTCTATTTCAAAGTCGCAACCACAAAGGGATATGGGAGATCCTTCGAAGTACTGTAACCAAAGAAAACCCCATGATACACTCCCATGTCCCCAAAATATAGGATACAATATTTTCTCAACAATAGAGGATCCCACCCCAATTCGTGATACAAAAAGAGGATCCCAACCTCACCCACATCACACCCAACAATCTATGCCTCTATCCAAGAAAACCATAACGTCACCCGTACTTGGCCCATGGAGGAAACAACCAAACCAATTCCACAAACATAAGGTAAACTCAACAGGTATTTTCAGATTTAAAAAATTTCACACTCCATGATTTCAATTCAATTGGGCTTAAATCGGGGTTATCATAGAAAAGGAGATGACCCTGGTGCTTCTAATTTATATATCTGAATATACATAATTAACCAATTTCCATTCCACAACAAAAGTTTCACAACCAAAATAAAATCCATTTAAACATCACAATGGGTATGGGTGTATTAGTGCACAGTGAAAGGACACCAACATCCATGATTATCAATAGGCGTAAGCCCAGACAATTCAGAAATCATTAATCATGAAAGAGGATAAAAACAGAACAACATCATCGATCACATCCCTCCCATTAATTCTTCAGAATATATTTATTATCTTCATTAAATTTAGTTTTATTCAATTCAACAGAGGAAGTAGCAAACCCAACCCGCAAGATACATAGAAAGGAGAGATGAAGATTAAAACCCGAACTGATGATCAAGGATAAATGTTAAGTCCTCGCGTGGAATCTAGAATATAGGAGTGGAAGGAACTCCACGTAACACGAAAGGAAAACCTCGCAATAGGGGTACGGGTCGTCAGGAGGACGGGTACTCCGAGCAGGATGATCGAGAAAAGAAATGTAGGGATAAGACTATAGGTTATAAATTCTGATAAGGGCTGAGATACAACACTAACTGATGGTTAAGATATAGATAGAAACCACGATGGAGCGGGATCATGGGTTCACCACGCTGCGGATACAACCCACATGTCATTAAAGAGTCCTTGACTTTCGGGGCAGTTTAAACTGAAGCGCACCTCATGGTTTTTAATAATTTATGGGGTACCTCAACAGTCATTTAATTTAAACGGTCATTAATGGTCATTAAAATAGGATTAAAGGGGTCAAAATGTGGCTTCAAAACCAGTTTGTAGAAAAGAGGTGCCACTGGGAAAACCCGTGGTCACCAGTGGGCTAGGTATACCGGTAGGCCGAGCCATGGATAAGCTGCGGATACCAGTAGGCTGAGATACTGGTTGTAGAGTAATCGATTGACTGTGGCTACCGGTAGGCCGAACTATTGGTACGCTGAGGTACCAATAGCCCTGCTACCGATATACCGAGGAACCAGTAAACTGAGCTATCGGTAGACAAAGCTACCCGTAGGCTGAGATACCATTAGGCTAAGGTACTGGTATGCCTGCTACCAGTATCCCAATCTACTAGTAGACCGACCTACCGAAAGTCTGAGCTACCGGCACGCAAAGTCTACCGTTAAGCTTCACCGATAACTGTGATAGCTTCTCAAACAACCCCGAACACCTAAACATCACATTTTTACTGAGTAATGGACCCCAAAACCCCAGTCCATTACATCAGATACTTCTCAAACTATTCTTTTCCCCAATAATATAAGAACAACGTAGAAAGATACATCTCAGGGGAAAACCCCGGAGATCGCCCAAAATTCATCATTCACAACCTTCTCAACAAGAAAAAGTATCACATTGTCCAACACATGAGTTAGGGAGTCCCCTCTTACATGTCAGGATATTATCTGCTTTGGGCGGCATTGACTCGCTCGCACAGGTTTAATCACATCTACATTAATGCGTCCTGATTAGCAGTCATGTTTTCCCATCATCACACATTTGTACACACACACAAAGAACAAGGAATAGGTCATCTAATATATGAGAAAAACAACCATTCCAAATATTAAATCACAAGGTACAATATCATAAGGATCAGATCAAAAACAACAGGTCAAAACAGCTCTGGGTACTGAACGCGTAACTAGGCCTCCCACTCCCATGTTCTCTCTTCCAAGCTGCCATGCCTCCAAAACACATGAAACAAGGGGATCGTTTATCCACGAAGCACTTTCTCCTTACGATCATCAATATTGATTGGTTGTTCTATAAAGGTTCCATTGTCTTCGATATATTACTCTCCCCAATCGAATACGTGGGAGTCATCGTGTAGATATCGACGAAGCTGGGACACATGGAAGAAATCGTGCATCCTCAGTAGTGGTGGTGGAAGCACTAACTTATATAAAATTTTACCGACCCGCCGCAACACATCGAAGGGTCTGATGAACCTGGGAGAAATCTTACTTCCCCTGTAGAACCTCCGTTGTCCACGCTGAGGGGAGACCTTCAAGAACACGTGGTCCCCGACCTCAAACTCCAAGGTTCTCCTCCTATTATCAGAATATGACTTCTGCTGGCCCTGAGCCGCCTTAATCCTTTCTTGTATAAGATGAACCTTCTTTGTCGTGCTCTGCACCACCACTGGTCCATGAATACATGCTTCTCAAACCTCACTCCAGCACACGGGTTAGCGACATGGCCTTCCCTATAGGGATTCGAATGGAGCCATGCCAATGGTAGAGTGATGGCTATTATTGTAGGAGAACTCTACTAGAGGAAAGTGTAGCACCCATGATCCCCCAAAGTCCATAATACATGCCCGCAACATGTCCTCCATGGTCTAGATGGTGCGCTCTGTCTTCCCATCTATTGGGGGTGGAAAGCAGTGCTAAGACATAGATTGGTTCCAAAAGCATGCTGTAATCCCCACCAGACATGCGAGGTAAAACGTGGATCCCTGTCCAAGACTATGGAACTCGGAACTCCATGAAACTGCAATACCACGTCCACATACTTCTGTGCTATAGCATCCACTCCACTCGACTCTTTAATCGACATAAATTGATCCGACTTCGTCAAGCGGTCCACCACTACTCAGATGGCGCCGCAACCCCCCCCCCCCCCCCCCCCCCGACACCATGGGTATTCCCGTGATGAAATCCATCTAGATGTCATCCCACGTCCACTTAGGCAATTCTAAATGTTGCAACTACCCACCTGGAACACGGTGTTCAGCCTTTACCTGCTAACACAATAAGCACTTGGCCACAAACTCTGCCACTACTCGTTTTACTCCAGGCCACCAAAGTTGTCTCCTCAGACCCTGGTACATCTTGGAAACTCATGGGTTTACCGTTAGGGGTGAGTTCTGTAACTCACTATGAACCTGGTCCTGCATCGCTTCAGGAACAAAAAACTCTCTTCCTAAAAGAATATGGTTCTGACCATCCTCCGTCCACCCTTCCAGAGCATTGCCCTGGTCAACTCGTTCACAAATCACTTCGCACTCTGGGTCCCCCCACTGAGACTCCTCCACATGCCACAAAATAGAATAATGCACTATAATCTAATATAGGCAACCTCCACCGCTATCCACCCTCTCATCTAGGTGCAAGGCATCCAACACCTCCATCGCTTCCCAAGCGTCTGCCGAATGTCGGCCCGCATCCTTCTATGACCTCCTACCCAAAGCATCATCCACTACATTCCCTTTTCCTGAATTATAGGAAATCGTGAAGTCATAATCCTGGAGAAACTCCATCCACCTTCACTTCTGAAAGTTTTCATCTTGCTGGGAGAAGACATACCTCAAGTTTTGTGATTTGTGAAGACTAAAAAGCGTTCTCTGATGTGGTAATGCCACCATAACTTCAGTGCGAAAACGACTTCTGCAAGTTCTAGATCAAGGGTGGAATAATTATGCTCATGGGTACATAACTTCCAACACCCATAGAAGATCACCCCTTACCGCTGCATCAACACACACCCGAGGTCTTTTCCCGAAGAATCAAAAAACACCTCATACACCGCCCCTTCTTCTGGTAGTCTCAACACTGGGGCACTAACCAATTTCTCTTTCAGAAAGCTGAAGGCTGCATTACACTACTCAATCCATAGAAAAACCTGGTCTTTCTTGTCCAATGTTTTCAAATGGGCTATAACTCGGGAGAAGTTTGGTACGATCCTATGATATTAACCTGCCATCCCAAGGAATCTATGATCCTTTGTAACATTCCTGGGTGCTACGCAAAAAACAAGTGTCTAAACCTTTTAGGGTTCCACCGAAACCCCCCATTCGGACACTACGTGCCCTAGGAAGTGTAGTTCTCGCATCCCGGACTTGGATTTCGATAACTTCCCATAGAGATGGTGCTATTGGAAGAACTCCAAAACCATCCTAAGATGATCTGTGTGGTCCTCCTATAACATTGAATAGATTAGGATGTCGTTGATCAACACAAATATGAACCGATCCAGTTACTCCAAGAAGATGGAGTTCATAATCACCATGAACACAACCGGGGCGTTCGTAACACTAAAAGGCGTGACTAAAAATTTGAAGTGCCCAGATCTGCACCTGAATGCCATATTCGAGATGTCTCCCTCATTCATCGTCAACTGGTGATATCCAAAATGTAGGTCGATCTTCGATAACCATCCTTCCCCTTTCAGCTGGTCAATGAGATCGTCTTTCCTCAGAATAGGGTTGCGATTCTTGATTGTTAACAGATTCAGCCTCCTGTAGTTTATGCACAACATGAGACCAAAATTAGTGTTCTTTGCGGACAAGACTAGAGAACCCCATGGTGATGCACTCGGTCTAACAAAACCCTTCTTCATCAGATCGTCGATCTGAATCTGCAACTCACGCAGCTCCAATGGCGCCATCCGGTAGAGATCCATCAATATCAGATGAGCACCAGGCTGTAAGTCTATCCCAAACATGATATCACATCGAGTGGGTTGACTCGTCACCTCCTCAGGGAAGATATCCATAAAGTCACTAACGATCCCTAGAACTTCAACCATCTCAACATCCACTGACTCTACTGACAACTCTGCTAACAAGGAGACGAGGGGTTCCTCTCGCCTGCTTCCCTCTTGGCCACTCCGCTCGCTGGTGAAAGTAACATGTCGTCAAGCCATGTCTGAGAACACAACCCTTACTCCGAAGCATTTGATGATGGAACACACAATGAATAGACAGTCGATGCCTATAATGACATCATAAGGCGGTATTTTTAGCAGTAGTAGATCCCTGACTGGCTGATGTGGCCCTATCATCAGCATGCATCCTCTTCAAACATATAACAAGTCGGTCTGACCTCCGACTGGTGTGCTCAGCACCAGGGGAACTAGAAGACTCTCAGCATCCATACCCAGAGCACAGGCTAGACCAGGTGCAACAATGGAGTACGAAGCTTCAGTATCGAACAAGCCATAAGTATGGATACTAAACAAACTGATCATACCTCAAACAACCTACGGTCCTGCTGAAATAGCTTCCTCTGCGGTGTGTAACTATCCACATCTAGCTCCTCGTCCCTCAGCTGTCGGTAAGATCCCAGACCACTCCCTATTTTAGGTCCCTAAGGAGCGCCCGAAGGTCGGCCTCCCCCTACAATGTCTGCCCTCGGTGGAGCGGGAGCTCACTGACCCTGCTGCTGCTGCTGGAAAGGCCTAACTGGAAGTTGCTACTAAGGTGGGTGCTGGGCTTGTCTGCCACTATAGTAATGTACTCATTCATGGCACTGAATCTAAATATGTCCATTTCTCCCACAAGCAAAGAACCTTGATCCTAAGCCCAAATGGAATGGGCAAGGACCAGGGGACAAAAACTAGAACTACAGCGGCATGCTCCCTACTGGTCAGAACCTAGAGTGTCCCGATGTCAGAGGTATGGTGCTGACGGAATTTCCCTTTGACAGGCCTAGCTGAAACCCATCTCGTGACAGATCGTCCAGTGTGTGTATCCTCTCCACCACCTCTTCCTTCTTCTAGACCTCCATGTATGTCGGCTATGTTAAGGGGGTAACAACGTATTGGAGGGAGGGTCAGAGCACCTCCTCTAAACGTCTTGCCCGAGACTCCTCGTCTGGAAAGAGGTTTGAAGCAAAGAGGAGGAGATCCTTGAACATGATCCTCACCTCCCTTTCCGACATACTCCCCTACTATAGGGATAGTATATCCTGCCTCTTCAATGCCTTCATCATAGAAGAGAGGAATTCCGCATGGAACTCCTTCTCAAAATCAGCCCAGGCCACCTCTGCCTCTCTCCTCTCTCCCAGGTAGAGAGTCCACCACTATCGTGTTGCTCCCAACATCTGGCTGACGACCAGAGGAACCCAGTACTTGGTCGCAGCCCATATCAGGCCAAAGGCTATCACCATCTCCTCTAGCCAGCCCTTCATCCTCATGACAGAGGTGATGTCCTCATACTTCTCAAGGGTCTGTCACTGGAAGGATCAAAGCGTCTTCTTCCGCTGGTTATCCTCCTCCTCTCGATCATCCCTCTTCTGATCGGCCAAGTCAACTTCATGGGCCTCGATGGCCCATAATACTCGTGGTCATCTTCTGGGTGCCATATCTTCAAGATAAATAATGAATGACTAATCCCAAGCAGTGGTGAATATTGTTCTTATAAATTCTTAAACTTCTTATTTATTTCAAATTCCCAACCCCCCCCCCCCCCCCAGAAACACTAGAAAGAAATTCATTATGATGCATGTACCATCTCTAGGGTCTCTAACCTGCAATCAGTGTGGCCTTATTTGGTCGTTCGGTAGGTCCAGAGTCCTTTAATCGGATCACCGGGGGGGGTAAAATCTCATGTCCTAGCTAGTCTTCCCTGGCCTAATTCATGCACCACGGTCACCCAGCACCATTACCCTACCATCCCATGTAATTCTAAATGTGCCTAAATCCATACTCCATCTTATCTCTCAACCATAACCTCTGATACCATCATGTCACAACCCACCTTCGCCGAAAGGTGGGAAGGGTTAGCAGATTGCTAGGCCCTTCCTTAATTAAGTTGAAGGAGAGATAATGACCACGGAAACCCACCTTCAATAGGTCCTGGAGTGGAGACCAGCACCAAGGTTATGAGATCACGTACTAAATGGAAGGAATTACCCTTTTTCTTTTAATATGATCGGGAGATAAGATAGTGAATCCCACAACACAAAGACTGAATGTTAATGTAAATCCAAGAACCATTCCAAATGCATTTCACAAAAGAAAAATCCACAATGTGTAATGACACTACAAAGAAAAATACAAAAAGAAGTAACAACGACAACTACGATGATCTGCCATATTGTATGAGCTAGTACAATCCAACCTGATCCCAGAAGTCCTCCTAGAAACCAGAAAGTAGTTTTATATATGTAGGGTGAGCATACAAGTATACTCAGTATGGAAAAACAAAAGACTCTCATGCACAAGTGGAGAGGCATACTAATGCTCTGTCAGAAAAGAGATAACCTAGAACCTAACAAGGAAACTAACCACCCAAGACTCACCAAGGCACACTCCCCAAATAACCCAAGTCAAGTAATGTATACTAATAGATCATGGAAGTATGGGTACCCCGTTTCGCTTTCCCACTGGTTATTGAAGTCATCCAATGCATCTAACCAATCCTGTCATTCTCACCGTAGTCCCACTGCCACACCTTCCCGCACACACCTGGGCCACAACCACACATCCCTCCCACAAACACCAGGGTCACAACGGCAATCCCGCCCGTAGACACATGGGCCACAACTGTCAATCGTAATCACTCCTCCAATCACCTAGGACAAAACAACCACTACCACGTCTGAAGAAACCATGGCTAGAAGAACCACCACCACGCCTAATGACACCTGGGCCTCATCCCGAAGATACTTTGAAACCACATGCCTGAACACACCTGGTCAAAACACCAAACTACCATGTCCGATGATTCGTGGGCTAATAATGGAATTCAGGCCATCACAGCCTGTCCGTAGATACTTGGGCTATCCAGGAAATGGAGCAGAAAGGAGATAATAACCAGCCACTAATAGAATTGTTGGGAAAAACACCCTCCACCATGAAATGGGGATGTTTGGATCTATGTTTTCAACATTGGTGGGGCACGAATAAGAAACAAAAAAACTACAACTATTTGTATATGTAACAAGAACTCACCCGATTTAGGTTTTTCTCAGCCATCCTAAATAACACTATCCTTACGATTCGTTCATAAGAGAAGAGAATAGCACCCATGACTATGTCACAACTCACGTCAACCAAATCCGCATTTTTCCCACCCTGCCTTTCATGTTCAGTAATAATGTTTAAAATAAGTTTCTGCACTACTGGGTAATTAACAGCACAAGAAAAACCAAATGGAAAAAGTTATAGCCAACAACAATTTAAGCATTCACACCCAATTCTATTTCAATGTCACAACAACAAAAGGATAAGGGAGATCCCTCGAAGTACTGGAACCAAAGAAAACCCCAAGATACAGTCCCATGTCCCCAAAATCCAGGAGCCAACAATTTCTCAACAACAGAGGATCCCACCCCATTTCGTGATAAAAACAGAGGATCCCATCCTCACCCACACCACCCACATCAATCTAATCCCCTATCCCAGAAAACCAAAAGGTCACCCGTGCTCAGCCCATGGAGGAAACAACCAAACCAATACCACCAACACAAGGCATACTCAATATGTATTTTTAGATTTAAAAGTTTTAACACACTCCATGATTTCAATTCCATTGGGATTAAATCGGGGTTATCATAGAAAAGGAGTTGATCCTGGTGCTTCCAATTTATTTTATCAAATATACATAATTTACCAATTTCCTTCACACAACAAGAGTTTACAACCAAAATACAAGCCATTTAAACATCACAATGGCTAAGGGTTTTTTAGTGCATAGTGAAAGACCACCAACTGCCATGATTTTCAGAAGGTGTAAGCCCATACAATTCAGAAATCGTTAATCATGAAAGAGGATAAAAACATAACATGATCATCTATCACACCCCTTCCCTTTATTCATTAGAATCTATTTATTATCTTCATTAAGGTTTGGTTCATCCAATTCTGTAGACGCAGTAGCGTACCCACACCGTAAAATACACATAATGGAGAGACAAAGATGAAACCCCTACCTGACGATCAAGGATCAACGTTAAGTCCTCATGTGGGAACTGGATAATAAGAGTTGTTGGAACTCCACGGAATGAGAATGGAAAACATCACAACAGGGGTACGACTCATCAGGGTGAAGGGTAATATGAGTAGAATGATCTAGAAAAGAAATGTAGGGACAAGACATTAGGTTATAATAGCTAATAAGGGCTGACATGCATCACTCCCAGACGGTTAAGATATGTGGAGAAATTGCAAAGGTGTGGGGTCGTGGGTTGACCACGTGGTTGGGACACCCCACACGTCATTAAAGGATCCCTGGCTTTCGGAGCGCTTTTAAACCGACGCACACCAAATGGTTTTTTTCATTTAAGGGGTACCTCACCAATCATTTCATTTAAACGAGAACTAATGGGCTTTAAAATAGGATTGAAGGGGTCAAAACGCAGCTTAAAATCTAGTTTGCGTAAATGAGGTGCCACTGGGAAAACCCATGGTCACCAGTAGGCAAGGTCTACCGGTAGGCCGAGCCACCGGTAATCCACGACTATAGGCATGCTGAGCTACTAGTAGTCCGAGATACCGGTAGTCGTAGACTACCGGTTGGCCGAGCTACCTGTAGGTCTACTTCCGGTAGACCGAGCTACCGGTAGACCGAGCTACCGGTAGTCCGAGCTACTAGTAGGCCGAGGATACCATTAAGCTTCACCGAGAAGCTGTGATAGCTTCCCCGACTACCTCGAACAACTAAACATCACATTTTTACTAATTAATGGACCCCAAAAACTCAGGTCATTACAGGCCCTCCCGCACATAACCTCCCTTGAGAGGATATTATTATGTGGGGCCCACACAAGCTTCAGACCACCGTGAAATCCCTATAATTGGGGGAAGGCTCTTGAATTCCCTTCATTAAAGTTACAACCCCCATCTATTAATTTATTTAGCTCTTTCAATTAATTATTTTAAACCCACTTGAATTGTTTTGGCCAACACTTAAATAATGGGTTAACTTAACCAATTATTCTTTGAGCACATTCTTTTTGGTGGAGCTCTCGAGAACTAGACAACTTCATCTCTCCATCTTCAACTGGGGCAAGAAGAGGAAGCACTTCCACCCATGGAGAACACTAATGACGTCATCTTCGAATCAACTTCTCTGAACTCTTCTTCTTCAGACGTTGACGAAACAACGCCTCCTTCTCACCAATTTGTGAACGATCATCGTGAAACGAAGGTAGGGGGATTTGATTTATTTTTCATGTATGAGATAATCCCACCATTCCTCATCATATTTTTTTCTCCTTGTTACAGATTGATATCATCTTAACGAGGAGGGCTCATAATGTACGAACATGGCCCGACCCTCCCCATTTGTTTTTCTCCTTTGTTATCGATTGTGGCGGCGCAACACTACTATGAAGGAACAGGCGACGCAAGGTCGTTAGGTCGCCAAGAGGGTGTTGCACTGTCGTTCTTCGTGAAAGGAGAGCCAAAAACATGATGTGATGCAGCAGAGGCACACAATGTCGTCACGCCGCGTAGAGGCATGCAGAGGGGTGTAGAGCCATCGCTCCTTGCCGGTGGGCAGAACCGGCTGGCCGCTCAGCCAGCCGGACAAGGAGGGACCCCTAGGGTCCTATGGGATACCTGAATAGGTGATCAGTACTGGATGTGAGCATATGGCAGGGGTGTAACCCCCCCACCCTGCAGGCATGGAGGGCCGGCTACCGAGGCCCACCTACCTGCTGGCCACGCGGGCCGCCCGCTGGTCGGGCCACCTTCAACCGGGATTCTTCCTCAGATCTGGTTGGACCCATGGACCGGGTTGGACCCCGACCCAGACTCTGGTCGGGCTGGGTCGGTACGACTGAGTCTGACCAAACCTAGACCCGCTATGGCCAGTTTACACCTTTTCACCCCTATCATGGGCTACGGGTGTCTTATCGACGAACTGCCTACGACGACAGAAATAATAGAGTGAGATGGTTCTATTAGCGTACCCAAATTGAGGTTTGGAAATAGTTGGAGTATGTTCATGTTGGATGGAACCTAAAAACCTACCGGGACCCTTGGACAAAAAAGCCAAAAACTCACAGATCGGGCGTCCGATTGACGCACTATATGTCGCTTTGGAACCCTTACAACATGACAGAAAATTGGGTTACTCATTTGTAGAGTTTATTTGTGGTAGAGGTACTACCGATATCTCAAGGTCAGATTATACAGAACTCAATCACAACGGGTGTGAGGATTCCATTGGCTGATAGTGAGGCGGAGGTTATAGATATATCATATGGAGGTCAGCACTCATCGATCTTGTGTGGGTCAGCGCATACCGATCCTGTGTTGGTCAGATCCTATGTGGGTCAGCGCTCAGCGATCCTATGTGGATCAGCGCATACCGATCCTTTGTTGGTCAGAGCTGGTGTGGTTCATTGCGGGGGTTAGTACCTATAGATACAATTTTGGTCAGATTCTGTATGTTCAGAAGCAGTGCATATTGACAGAATAAGACGACATATCTTCGCGAATTATCATATGTACTTCTATAGTTTACCGAAATCCTGGTTTGAACTAAGTCATTGAATTTCGTTTTTTCCTCGTGATTGAGATGGGTTACTAAATAAATTAGGAATAAGAATGGGAATATTACTAATTAATCGTTAATCATTGTTTCTATACTTTTTGGTTATCCTTGTTGGATTTTGTGAGTCCTTGAGGGTATCAGGGTCCCTAATGAGTATCATTATACACACCCCTGCATGGGCTATGCCCACACCTCATTGTGTTGGATGCAGACGACGGAAATTGCTGATCAGGGCAGAGAGTAGCAGAATAGGATGGTACCTGGAGGTGGACCACTCGGTGAGACGTACATGAACAGACGGATGTACATGGGGTGATGAGGAGGCTATCTTTACCCACCCTTCATGTGAGAATTCCGGAGGATGATGTCCTAGATTCTATACTTATTTTCATCAGTTATACTAGCTTTTCAGTTGTATTGTTCTTTACTTTCGGCATGTATTTCCGTCACATTTAATTTCTGCACACTTTTTTGTATACACTTTTACATTGTGTTTTACTTCCAATTGCATACTAGATTGTGTTTTTTTACTGTTATAAAGACAATTCCATCCTATTATTGGGATTTACGCCTTTTTTGCTAGTCGCCAGCCCCTGGCCTATGGATGGTGGGGTTTGGGTAGTCACGATATGGGCCCCGAGGAATGGGTCGTGACTAATTGCTATCAGAGAAGTCATTTCTACCATATAAATTGGAATCATGTCTTTATATTCTGTAAAGCATTAGTGTTAAGGGTATCGATGGAGGTTTTTATTTCATGGATTCCTCTGTTGGTGCGGCGACCGACGTATCCATACACCAGGACCCTGACTATTGATTTCCGACTTAGTGCAAGAAAACACAGATTGTGTGTGTGTCAATAAATGTTTTCTTACGTTATCTCAACTAGGTCAGCTCACTAGGTATAAACGATTGATCGTGTTGCATATGTTAATTTCAGTACGCCTCCCTGTAGATGACAAGTTAGAGCCCTGTGAGTTGTACGCTCTGACAACCCAAAAAACCATAAGGCCTCGGTGCATGGCCCTTTACCAGTGGAGGAACCAGTGGTACTACTACCCATTGGGACAATGATGCCACCAACCCCAGAAGAAGACGTTGCACGCTGCTTGAGCGTGTTGCATGATTTCCAGCGCCAGAGGCCACCCAGGTTTTGAGGAGAGACAGACCCACAGGCGGCTGAGGATTGGCTGGAGGCTTTGGTGAGAGTCTTCAGGCTGGTTGAGATACCAGTAGACCTCATGCTGATCCTTGATTACTTTATACTTTAGGCAGAAGTAGGAAGATGGTGGAGCCTGATTCTTCAGGTCCACGACGAGGTGAATATACTATAGACTAACGTTGAGATCCTGTTCCGAGCAAAGTATCTTCCAGCCACCCTTCGTGCGGTGTGGATATAGGAGCTACTTCATCTATTGCAGGGTAGCATAACTATAACAAAATACTCAGCGAGGTTCACCGACCTCTCGTGAAACTAAACATATATGGTACGAGACACATTTTTCAGCGTTTGAACCTTCAAGTTGGGGATCAGGTGAGAGATCAGAGCCTCGATGATCTCCCTCAACATCCCGACGTAGGAGAGGGTGTTAGAGAGAGCCCTCCTAATTATGAGTTTCCTTGATGAGAAGCAACCAGCTGTGAGAACCCCTACTAGTTGACATGCAACGGAGTCTTCTACAGCTGGAAGCAGAGAGATGATGCAGAGTTCTAAGGGGACCAGACCTAGAGGTGGTTGACTGCATGACTCAGGATCAGTTGTGCTGGGCACACAGAGCAGAGACACATATGCCTGGAGCAGATAATGCTACTCATGCGGCGGGCAAGGTCACATGGAATGTGACTGTCCAACCCATTATACAGATGATCAGAAGTCAGTTGAGGTACCTCCCATTCTATGGTAGAGTTTAGATCGAGGTGGTCCGCAGTGCGCCGGATGAAATCGTTGAGGAGATGGTCGAGCAGCTGGAAGAGGGTGACGTTTCGAGGTGTTTCAACCACCACCACCAGGAGGTCCATTCTGACCTCATGGAGCCGGTGGACAAGGGAGATCTTATCTTCATGCAGCTGAGGTATGTGACCATGGAACTCCAGATATGATTTGAGGTATTATCTATGTATACTCCACCTTAGCTGTAGTTCTTATAGACACAGGTTCCAGTCATTCATTCATTGTCACCACCCTCGTTCAGAGCTCGGAGATTTTGATAGAGATATTGGCTCGATCCTTAAGGCTAGAGACTCATACGGTTTCATACTCGGTGATTACGAAATGGTGCCGGAAATGTGAGCATACAGTAGGAGGTGAGAGCCTCGGTTGGGATCTCCTCGTATAGGCGTCGAGGCCTTAAGACATCATCATGGATATGGACTGGATATTTACAGTCCATGCTCAGATTGACTGTATTGTGAGAAAATTGATGTGTGTCCACCCTGATGGGACCAGGTTCAACTTCACCAGAGAGAATAGAACCTTTACAGGACATGACAGACTTACTCACCAGAGGGTTCAGCCGATCACTCATCAGTTGGCCTGCCTTACCCTATGAGTAGTTGACGTTGAGTGTCTGAGTTATCCTGTAATGGTGGATCAGTACGCAGATGTTTTCCCTAACGATGTACTGAGACTGCATCCTCATAGAGTGGTGGAATTTTATTTTTACCTATACCCCATGACGACACCGATATCTATTCCAGCATCTTGAATGGCTCCTGCTGAGCTTCGTGAGCCGCAGGTACAGCTGGAGGACATGCAGGGAAAGGGATTCATTAGGCATAGTGTTTCTCCCTGGTTAGAACTGATTCTAATTTACAAGAAGGAATATGGGAGCTTGTAGATTTGTGTTTACTACCGTCGCATACTCCTGGTGACCGTGAAGAACAAGTTCCCACATCCGAGGATTTATGACCCCTTTGATCAGCTCAAGGGAGCTCAATGGTTCTTGAAGATGGACCTTAGATCAGGATGTAACCAGCTCAGAGTTCCACATGAGGATGTCATGAAGAAGGAATTCAAGTGTCGGTACGACCGCTATTAGTTCTTGGTTATTCTATATGGCGTATCCAATGCTCCATAAGTATTCATGTGCCTCATGAACTGGATATTCCTGCCAAACCTCGATTGCTTTGTTGTTGTCCTCATAGATGACATTTTGAATTACTCAACAACTAAGGGGGAGCATGCCAACCATTTGCAGGTAGTACTGGACACACTCTTAGAGCACCAGCTTTATGGTAAGATCTCTACATGTCAGTTTTGGATTCGAGAGGTTCACTTCTTAGGACATGCCATCTTGGAGGCTAGAGTTATAGTAGATCTAGCGATGATTGAAGCGGTACTTCCTTGGGAGCCCCCGAGGAGTGTGACCGAGTTACGAAGTTTCCCAGGCTTGGTAGGATACTACCGGTGATTCATTATAGATTTCGACATAGATTTAGCACCACTATCATCCTTGAAGAAGAAGAGGAAACCCTCTATTTGGTCTGAGAGATGCTAGTATATCATTAAGGAGCTGAGGCAGAGGCTGACTAGTGCCCCCATCTTGAGGCTTCTAGAGGAGGGTGTAGGCTATGTAGATTTCTACAATGCATTAGGGACCTGACTCAGTTGTGTCCTGATGCAAGAGAGAGCTTGGATCACGTATGGTTCCTGGTAGTTGAGACAACATATGCAGAACTATGCTACCCATGACCTGGAGTTAGTAGTAGTGGTTTTCGCCTTCATGATATGGCGACACTATTTGATGGGCTAGCATTTCAAAGTCTACTATGATCACAAGTGTCTTAGATATACCTTCTTCCGGAAGGACCTGACCCTAAGAAAATGACATTGTCATGAGTTCCTCTAGGACTATGACATCATGATAGTCTATACTCCTCGGAAGGGGAACGTTGTTGCGGATGCGCTCAGCATGAGATATGGTATACAGTTGCAAGGAGAGGCGACAGAGCAGCTGCAAACCTTACATATATATTTCAGGGATTGATATGGAGAAGCCTATCTAAATTCTCTCACAGTCACTCCTCCACTTCTTCAACAAGTTAGGAAGACACAACGTGGGGACGCTAACTGCGAGATGCAATGTGCTCAGTTATCCATGGGGAAGGCACCTTATGAATTTTCTGAAGGTCGGCAGCACGTCATCTTTTCATAAAAAGTACCATGTTACCAGTTTCACATCAGAAGGAGGTGTTGAGGGAGTTCCATATTTCCCCTCTAGCGGTACATCGATGAGTGGTGAAGATGTACCATGACCATCGACGATAGCACTGGTAGCCATGTATGAAGAAGGTAGTAGATGAGTTTGTCTCATGATGCCTCACATGTTAGCAAATGATGGCGGAGCACCATGTACTATAAAGCATGGTTCATCCCTTAGAGGTCCTAGATTAGAAGTAGGATGGGATATCCATAGACTTCGTGATGGATAATCCACATACATCCAAAAGTCACGACTCGATTTGGGTGATCATTGAACGACTCACCAAGTCTGTCCACTTCCTACTGATCAGAGAGAAGGGCATAGATGTGAGCTTGGGATGGCTATATGTGTAAGAGATTGTGTGTTTTCATGGAGTACCTTATTATATTGTCTCCAACCGTGACACAAGGTTACTTTCAGGCTATGGAAGGTGTTGCAAGTGGCTTTCGGGACACACCTTCTCTTGAGAACCACCTTCCATATTCTGATAAATGGTTAGATAGAGAGGAATATTCAGACCCTCGAGGACATGCGTCGTGCATGTGTCCTTGACTTTAGTGGAAGCTGAGATGATCACTTACCATTGGTGGAGTTTGCCTAACACAATAGCTATCACTCCACCATCGGTAAGTCATCTTTTGAGGCCTTATATGGTCGACCTTGCAGATCACCATTGTGCTGGACAGACCCAAGGGAGTTAGCACTAGTGGGACCAGATATGGTATGCTCTACCACGGAGAAGTTGCAGATAATCCAGGAGCAAATGTAGACTTCACATAGCAGGCAGAAGTCGTATGCTGACAGGAGACCATGACCTATAGAGATAGAGGATGGTGACCGTGTCTTTCTCCGGGTCACACCTTGATGAGGTCGATAGATATTCGGACGAGGTGGAAAGTTATCTTCGCGATTCATCAGACATTTCTATGTCCTCAACAGAGTTGGCATGGTGGATTATTGACTCGCTCTTTCACCTCAGTTGCACCAGGTGAACGACGTCTTCCATGTATCTCAGCTGATGAAATACTGGCATGACCCATCCCACATCATCGACCACGAGGATGTGTACATCGATGAAAGGGCGACCTTCACAGAGGTTCCAGTAATGATTGAGGATCGACCAGAAGGGGTACTGCATGGAAGTTCAATACCTCTGGTGCACGTTTTCTAGTAGCACGAGAACCTCCAAGAGAGCACATGGGAGTGGGAGGATCATATGTGTTCTCAGTACCTCAATTTTCTCACTTAGTGTGAGTTGTATCTTATGGGGACGTAAATCCCTGAGTTGGGGAGAATTTAATGACCTGAAAATTCCGTGGAAGTTTTTTTCATAAATTATTTGGAATTTTATGAGTCTTCAGTGTTTAACAGAGCTTGATTCCATGTCCCACTGTTCCAAGAATCAATTTCTGATGTTTTATTCATGTAGGTTCAGTAAACATACGAGCAAGATTTAATATATATAAAACTGGTGCTCGTAACTAGAATTCGATGGCACCGTTGAACTCACAGCATCGATGATTGGTTAGTGACACGTTCCTTGTAGTTGCATTCTAACGAGTATAGATGTTAGTTGTTGGGGTTTTTAATTATATTGAATTAAAATAAATTGTTAACTTTATTTATATTTGGGGTGGTTACAACCTCCATGAAGAGGTTAGTGGTGAGGGCCCCCACACCATAACCTCCCATGAGAGGTAATGGTTGTTCCCCCCCCCCACATAACCTCCCATGGGAGGATATTATTAGGTGGGGCCCACACAAGCTTTAAACCTCCTTGAACTCCCCATAAGTGGGGTAAGGCTCTTGAATTCCCTTTATTAAAGTGCCAACCCCCATCAATTAATTTATTTAACTCCTCCAATTAATTATGTTAAACCCATTTGAATTGTTTTGAATTCATTAGGCCAACAATTAAATAATGGTTGAGCTTAACTAATTATTTTTTACGGCACATTCTTTTTGGTGGATCCATGGAGAACCAAACATCTTCATCTCTGAATCTTCATCTGGGGCAAGAAGTGGAAGCATCGCTGCCCACAGAGAACACCGACGACATTATCATTGACTAATATTTTCCACACTATTATTCTATCAATTTTGATGAAATGACGCCGCCTTCTCGCGACTTCACCAATGATCATCGTCATACGAAGGTAGGGGTATTTGAGTTATTTTTTATGTATGAGATAAACCCTTCTTTCTTCGTCGTATGTGGTTCTCTTTGTTGTTGATTGATATCATCATAACAAGGAGGACTCAGACCGCACAAACCAGGCCTGACCCTCCTCCATTGTGGTCCTCCTTTTTTGTTGACGGTGGCAGCGCAATACTACCATGATAGAATCTGGGATGAAAGGTCGTTGGGTCCCCAAGAGCGCGAGGCACCGTCGTGCCACGCGGAAGGAGATTCACGTCTATGAAGGGCCGCAGCGAAGGAAGACATCGCCATCGCGCCATGCAGAGGCCCGTAGAGGGGAGTGGCGCCATTGTGTCGTGTCGGTGGGTGGAACTGGATAGACGCTTGGGTAGTTTGACAAGGTGGGTCCCCTCGGGTCTTGTGGGTCACCTGAACAAGCGCTAGGCCCCGGTTTTGAGCGGAAGGTAGTGGGTGTCACCCCCTCCCCCCACACGGGGCGAGGTAGCATCACGGGAAAGCTGGCTAGCCGGGCCGCCCTCAGCAGGCTACTTCCTCGGACCGGGTTGGACCCGGTCCGGACTTGGGTCAGGCCAAGTCAGTCCATCTAAGTCGGACTAGACCTGGACCCGCTGTGGCCAATTTACACATTTTCACCCCTATCATGGGCTATGAGTGTCTGATTGATGAATCACCTATGGTGAAAGAAAGAATAGTGTGAGGCCGTTCTATTGTCAAACCCCACTTGATGTTTGGATATAGATGGAGTATGTTTGAGCTGTTTTCAACCTAAAAATAAACTGGGACCTAGGACAAGAATGACAATAACTCATAGATCTGGAATCCAATCGACGAACCGACTATCGCATTGGAACCCTTATGACATGGAGGAACATTGGGTTACTCCTTTTTGGAGTTTAGTGGTGGCCTATGTATGCCCGATATCTCGAGGTATGATTATACAGAACTCGAGCACACCAGGTGATAGAAATCCAGTGGCTCGTAGTGAGATGGAGGATGGAGATAGATCGTAGGGAGGTCAACACTAAGCGATCTAGTATGAGTCAGTGAATACCGTTCCTGTGTGGGTCAGATCCTGTGTGGGTCAACGCTCAGTGATCCTGTGTGGATCAGCGCCTACCGATCCTGTGTGGGTCAGATCCTTTGTGGGACATGGCATGGGTTAGTACCTATTGATCATTTGTGGGTCAGAGTCTGTATGGTCAGAAACAGTGCCTCTTGATATAATAAGATGATCTAGCTTCGCGAATATTCATATGTACTTCTATACTTCAACTAAATCCTAGTTCGAGCTGAGTCATTGAATTTGGTGTTTTCCTCATGATTGAGATGGTTTACTAATTAACTTAGCTATATGTATGGGCATATACCTATGTAATTGTTAATTGTTATTTCCATACATTGTGGTTATACTTGTTGGATTTTGTGAGACCTTGAGTGTCTCAGGGTCCCTACTGATTATCATTATACGCACCCCTGCACAGGCTATGCCTGCACCTCGTTGTGTTGTTTGCAGATGATTAATAGCGTTGAACGGGGTAGAGAGTATAAGATTAGTACGGTACCCGGAGGTGGACCACTCGGTGAGACGTACATGGATAGACAGATAGACTTGGGTGCTGTGGAGGCCATCTGTACCCACCCTTCAGGTGAAAATTTTGGAATACGAACCAATAGCTTCTTTACTTCTATTCTTTAGTTGTACTACCTTTTCAATTGTATTTTTCTTTTCTATTGGACATTTATTTACATCCTCTTTACTTTCTTCACACTCTTTTGTATTCGGTTTTACTTAGTGTTTTACTTCTACTTGCATACTCTGTTGTGTTTATTTACTGTTATAAAGTCAATACCATCCCAGTATTGGGATTTATGCCTTTTTTGCTAGTCGCCAGCCCCTAGCCTATGGAAGGCGGCATGGGGGTAGTCACGATATGAGACTAGGGGAACGAGTCATGACAAAAATACTATATCAATTAATAATATAATATGTGATTTAAAAACACTTATATGTCAATTTTGACATTATTTAATAATTTTTTTAAGTCCTAAAAAAAATTAAAATCAAAAGAAATTAATATGTAAAATCCAAACATGTCATATTAACCTATATAATTATTGGAATTCCTAAAAAGTCTCATATTACATTTATTTGTGTATTTATAATATCCATTATTTTAATATTTCATTAATAATGTAATAACTGCATCATCATTATATTATAAATAAATTAAATTATTTAATGTCTAAAAATTATCAATAAAATATAATTATTTATAAAATATATTTATATTTCTAATGAGTATTTATAGTAAAATTTATCTTATGTATAACACTATATTAAAAATGGTTTACTTATTAGGCATTTATTTTGACTCTTTTATCTCTTCATTGAATTAAATAATAATTAAGGTCCTAATATAATCCAAGTGGACATAAAGGATCATATTTTATTCCTAAGTTTGTATTTGGTCGAATTACAATTATACAATATAATTAGGACATGTTTTAGGGTAATAATAATATCATTTCTACCTTTTATTGCCCTATTTAATTTCAACTGTGTGTAAATAAAAGTCAAAAGTTAATCTTCATAAAAAATTATTTTTATCTTATTGAACAACATTTTACATACTTATATCAACCGTTTCTCTCTGATTTTTGAAATTCAATTAGAAGAAGAGGTAAAATTATGTTTTATGTGGGTAAAAGGCGGTAAAAAGTTCAAAAAAATTTATATATATAAAAACATATTATATAATGACTCCAATGAAATAAATTTAACATTTATAGGTATTATATATCTATTTTGACCTAAGATCAATTTAAATGAAACATATAAATATTTTTATAAAATGTTGGTTTTAAACAATAACTCATTGTTTTTCACTATTCATCAAAAATTCAACGTTTTCAGAAAAATACCAAAAATTCACCCTAATCTAATTTTGATATTATAAATTCAAAAATTATGTCCATTTTGAAATATAAAATTAATAATGTTTAAAAAAGGGGTTATTACTATTCATAACAGCTATTTTGATTTCTTGTGGTGTATTTGAACTCGTAGTTGCTTACAACACAAGCTACTGTTTTATTCAAAGGAAGCGTAACATGGAAGATTGCGGTGTTAAATTCTCCCCTCCATCAAATAATTTCATCATAAAAATTACTATAAGGTTACTTTATAAAAGGATTTAGGTGGTTCTTCATTATAATTTTCTCAGGTTACCATGTTTCCTCTTCTATCTTATGGTTTCTCGATATACCTTTTACCAAATGAGTCATCCAGTTTCCCAACACTTGTTCTCTTGTATCAAGAATCTTGATAGTCCCATTGCAATAAGACAATTCATGTTCTAGTTATAATCCCTCAAAAGTGTGTACATGCTTTGGGTTAGGCAAGTATTTTCTCAACAATGATACGTGAAACACATCATGATCTTTGGAGAGGCCTGGAAACATTTCCAAATGGTATGATACAAAACATATTAGTTATATAATTTTGAAAGGTCTGATGTACATGGGACTCAATTTACCCTTCTTTTCGAATATAATAATTCCCATCCATGGAGATACATTCAATAGACCATGATATCCATCCTAAAATTCAAAATCCTTCCTTTGGTTATCATTATATTTCTTCTGCCTACTCTGATCTTCTTTGATGTGTCATTGGATTACCTTAACCATTTCAATCATTTCCTCAACAAGTTATAGGCCTACGAGTTTTCATTCACCAAAATCATCCCAACAGGTTTGTGTGCGACATCTCTCTCTGTATAATGGTTCATAAGGTGCCATATGAATACTTTAATGGATTATATTGTTATAGTAAAATTCGATCAGAGATAAATATTGATCCAATATTCCTTGAAAGTCATGTAAAAAAGATCTCAACATGTCTTCTAAGGTTTTTATAGTCTCTTCTAATTGGTTATCAGTTTGAGGGTGGTAGGCATTTCTCAAACGAAGTTCATTATCCTAGGATATTAAAATACATTTACATAATTTTGATGTAAAATGGGGATCAAGATCGGAAACAATCGATAGGGGTACTCCAAGATGTCCTACAACATCATTAATATATAGTCTTGTTAGACGTTCAAGTGGTGAATCTTATCTTATAGAATGAAAATGTACTGACTTGGTTAGATGATCAACAATCACCCATATTGTGTCATTCCTTCTAGGAGTCTTTAGTATCCCCATGACAAAGTCCATCGTAATATTATCCCATTTACACTCAGGTATGTGAAGAGGTTGCATGACTCCTCCAGGATATTTTCTTCCAGCTTTCACCAGTTGACAAACCATACATCTTTGCACAAAATTAGAAATCTACCATTTCATGATGTCCCACCTAAAATTTTTCATTAAATATTTATACATCATAGTGCTACCAGGGTGTATAGGGAAATTGGAGCTATGGGCATCATCCAAAATTTACCTTTTTTTAGATTAGGTATATCAGGGACACAAAGCCTCTTCCCAAATTTAAAAATTTCATCGTTATATATGAATTCACTCAACCTCCTATCATTTATATATTTAATCATCTTTTGGAAATCCTTATCATATTCCTGATAATTTTTTATCCTTTTAATTAAATATGGTTTGTCATCTTTTTTAAAAATTGTTAATGTTTCACCTTCAATGATTATTCTAATATCCATTTTCACTAGATCCATGAAAATAGGATCACTTTCAACTATCATATTGGTCAAAACACTATGATACTTTCTGTTCAATGCATCTACTACCTTATTTTCCTTCAACGGGTGGTAGTGTATTGTGCACTCATAATCCCAGAGTAATTCTAGCCATGTCCATTACCTCATGATGGGTTATTTTTGTGTTAAAATAAACATAAAAATCCAGTGATAAGTATGAATCTAACATTTTTCACCATAGAGATAGTGTCTCCATATTTTCAGAGTAAAGATTACAGCTGCTAACTCAATATCATGAGTAGGACAGTTATTCTCATGAATATTTTAGTTGTCGTGATGCATAGGCAATAACTCTATCATTCTACAAAAGGACACAACAAATTCCATTCTTTAAAGCATCACTATATATAACAAACCCATCGTTCCTTGTTGGTACTTTCATGATATGAGAATTTAATAATATAAACATTAGTTCTTCAAAACATTCTTTACACACATTTGTCCAAAAAAATTTAACCCCTTTACGTGTGAGCTTGGATAATGGGTTAGCCAATCGGGCAATATTCTGGACGAAACACCGATAATAACCTGCTAAACCAATAAAACTATGTACCATAGTTATACTTATCAGTAATGGCCATTATTGTATTTCTCTTATCATAGAAGGATCAACAAAGATTCCATCCTTAGAGACAATATGTCCAAGAACATATATCCCCTGATCCCAAAATTCTCACATGCTAAACATCCCATATAATTCATTACTTCTGTGAGTTTTTAGAATGGTGCTTAAGTGATTTTAATTATCTTCATAGATTTTGGAGTATACCAGGATATAATAAATAAATAACACTAAAAATTCATCGATATATTTCTTTTAATAAATGTTTATTAGATCCAAGAAAATAGTGGGTGCGTTAGTCAGCACAAAAGGCAGTACTGTTAACTCATACTGCACATACCTGGATCAAAATGCTGTTTTCAGAATGTCTTCAATCTTCACACACAACCGATGATATCAAATTCAAATTTCAATCATTGAAAAATATTTTGATCCATGAAGTTTGTTGAATAAATCATCTATACGTGGTAGGGGATACTTTTTCATTACTTTTATTGCATTGATTTTCCTGATGTCAATGCACAACCTCATATATCTGTCATTATTCTTAAGAAAAAGGATATGGCCTCCCCATTAAGAAACACTAGTGAGAATACATCTTTTATGACTAAATTACTCTAGTTTTTTATTTAGTTACAATAATTCCGCATTGTCCATTTTATAAGGGGTATTCAATATGGGCCTTGATACATGGATTAAATCAATGGAAAACTCAATTTCACATTCTGGAGGATGTCTAGGTAAATCATCTGAAACACGTCAACATATTCTATAACATTAGGTACATCCTCTATTCAAACATTCCTTTCCTCACACATAGTTATTTCACTCTATATGTCTGCAATAATTGATCTTAGTAGAGCTACTATGGGTGGATCTAGATAAGAATCTGGTGGTGAAATTTCTACTCTAAAGATAAGGTACTCTTTATCATCATTGAAAATTTTAACCTCTTTCTTCATACAATAAATTTTTTCATCATGTTACAAAATACAGTCCATTCCACGAATTATATCAAATTCATTCAAGGGTTTGACGATGAGATCAGCAGATAAATTACAGTTATATGCTTTAATTGGAACTTATTTGCAAATCATTGTTGCGATGATACTTCCCTGAAGTGTTTTGACTGACAACAAACTAATTAAATAGAATTATAAATATCAAATTTTCATGGAAAACTAGGAAGATATGATACAATGCGATGATCCTAAATCCAATAATTCACTGGCTAAACATGAAGAAAACATTAAATTGCCTGCCACCACATCTTTTGGAGCTTCAACCTCAGTGGTAGTGATCACATAAGATTGGCCTTGCTCCCGTGGCCTTTTCTAGGGTATGTTTTCATGAAGCATAGTATATTAATTTTCATAATGTCCCAAATCGCTGAAATTGTACCATTTATCATTGGTATCTTATTTCATTACCTTACAATCACCTACAAGATTTCCTTTCTTTCCACATATGTAGCATAACCCTTTTTCTTTTACATAGGAACCTAGGTGCTTCATTCCACAATTATCAAAGGGTGGAAATTCAACTCTTCACTTATTCTATGTTTCTTTATTTCCTTTCATAGAGTGTTTAGTAGATCTCTTCTTCTCTTTATTTTCCTTAAGGTCGTAAGACTTAGAAAATTCATTTTATGTCTTGATAGCACATGAGACAATATCATTATATGATGAAAAGGTTTGTGATACTAATTCTCGATGAAGAAATGGTTTTATCACTTCATATAAATAGTAAATATTACTTCTTGCGTTACTTATATAAACTGTAGCATGCCTTACTAACCTTGTAATGATAGATTCATACTTCATGACATTCTCTTCTTCTTTTTGCCTCAGACTCAGAAATTGTCTTTCTATATCTGCTAGATGATCATGAGGAAACTACCTTTCTATGAAATTATCTTTAAACTCCCTTTGTTCCATGTTTGATACTTTTTCATCTACCTTTGTGTTTTGAGTAGATGACCACCATTGATCTGCATCTCCTTTGAGGCGATAAACTACCATGACAACTTTTCACTTTCGCTACTCCCCAAAGCATGAAGTATTTTTTCTATTGAACATATCCATTTATCGGATACAAATAGATTTTTAGACCAATTATGTATTGGTGGTTGTTGCCTCATGAAGCAGTATATCATTGGTCCTTCATGTTGTGCATCAGGGTTATCCATTATGGTAAGGTAATTAATCATAACATGAGTGAGTTATCCCGGTATGGTGATAAGCTCATCAACACCAGTTACTTCACAAGCTCCACTATAATTATTTTGAGTACGAGGGAAATCCCTAAATGGAGTACGTGTGTTGATATAGTTTCCATTCCTTCCACTATGTGTCATTTCTAAATAATGGAATACAGTAGTTTAGTTTAGGAATCACAATATATAATTCCAATCTTATTACATAATTAACTTAAATTTAACTGTTTATGAAAATAATCCATAATCATAAAAAAAAATTGAGGAGGTATATAGTCATAAATCCTTAATTATGGTTTGTAATGGAAATGTAAATTATACTAAGAATATCTCCCGAGATTGTAGTAACCTAGAGTGCAGCAAGGCCTGCTGTCGAGCAGAAGTTCCCATTCAAGTCTAGCTCAGGGTGGTGTTTTTGGAATTTAAACTTACATACATCTGTTCCATAGCCGCCTTTACCCGCTCTTATCAAGACAAGTATGTATTTCGTTTAAAATACAAAAAATATCTACATAAAAAATATTAGATTATTTTCATATATACTAATCCTGAAAGTCCATCTTAGGGTAATGTTCTCTAATCAGAGTTTTTAAAAATCGAGTTTCCAAGGTTAGAAAAAAAATTCCTTTGATACCAACTATAATGACACAACCCCAGTTACCCATATTCGGATCATTATTACATAACATTGAAATGATCATAACGAAATCGTGAACCAACAGGCAGATTAGTATAGTATTATTGGAAACAAGATTCTTACATAATTTCAACACCACAATTTGAAAAGGTATACAACATAAATTTATTCCATATAAAACATCTAAGCCTCCAATATTATGTCTGAAAGTCACTGATAACTATCTTCTTCTTATCCTGGAAAAATGAAACAAATGAAAGGGGTGAGCTCAAACGCTCAGTAATGGTAAGCAATATAGCCAAAGATAACAAAAATATTAATCATGGTGAATAATTGGAAACACATGACTTTACATATAATAATCATGAACACTTTAATTGAAGGAATATGATATGATTAAATAATTCCATAATAAAATATACTCAGGGGTACACTACAAGTCTAATGACTACATGAACCATCAATATTATTTTCATAATGAGTGAATTTATAATGCCAGAATTCTAAAAAAAATTGTCACGGCGTCTGCCATGATGTCTAAAAAATGATTTAGGCCTCAACCAAAACCATATATATCTAATTGGGAAAGGCCTCGGCCAATTCCACGTCTAGTGGTCTCAAGAGACCTATCAATGAACCGAGGAGCTATTGAGGGGTCCACTCTTCACTTACTATGTCCAATACATTCCTCATATGAAAGGGTTGAAATATAACATAAACATTCATATCAAAAATAGAAAATTAAATGGCAATACATTAACCATAAAACTTGAATGGTATAAAAACACATCCATAGTCAAACTTATCACTAAACCATTATTTCAATATGCACGATTTGTATCATAATTGATCAAATTAAATCTAGTTTAAAATCCATCAAAGTATGTTGATATAGATGAAAGTGAAATGATTTAATCAGAATATATCTTCATATTTTGAAATCATCTAAAAATCATGAAATTATAAAAGTAAACATTTATTTTTAAAATATCGATATAATATTATAACGGATTCTTCGACGATGTTATAATGGCGAAGAATAACAACACCCTCCATATATGTTAAAAAAGCATTATTACCTAAATTTTGTTGAAGAGGCCGTAAAATAGCTTGTTTGGAAAACCACAGAAATATTCTATTCAAACCATTTTAAAAAAAGTCAAACAAGGGTATAAATGGCTTTAAACCATAGTCTAGTAAATAGTAAAAATGTTTTGGGAAACATTTTTAAGAAACATGGATTTGGATGATAAAAATGTCCCAGTAGAAACTTATCCAAAAACAACCTCATATAATAAATAGATAGTGATATTAACCCTTACCTTGTAATTTTCCTTGGTCGAGGGTTGGTTAACCTCCTGTATAATGGTGAAATAATTTTTATTAAATAAAAAAAGATACATGTTCATTAATATGATATCATATATGATCTTCTAATTATGATTTGATAATTATGTTTTATTAGTATCATCGTTTCTGGTGTTAACTGATTCATTTTCCATTGTATGCATGTTTACGTAAGCCATTTTTTTTATGAATATGATGTATTTGATTCATATAAAGAATTATATTATGCTCATAAACATAATTTGTAATCATAAAATGAAAATTATTCATGAATAAATACAATGGATAATGAATCTCATCATGTTCACTGAGACGGTAATCAGTACGTACGCACGTGCGGAAATATCAGTTTTTTATATTAAAATCATATATAATTGGATGGTATGTCAAATATAAAGAATCAATATCATGTTATATTTATAATTTACATAATGTACACACATTATTATACCCATCCAAATGATGAAGTGTTTGAATAACAAACTACACCACGACACGGATACGGTAATCCGTACGTACGCATGTATGGTGACTTTTTCCTTTATATTATGGATATAATAATGAATAGGGTTTTACCATTTTTATAATAACAACACATTATATATAAAATAATGGGGTTATTATTTTAGTATTGAAACAAAAATAAAGAGGAAGTATAAGAAGAAAAGAACATGAAAGATGTGATAAAATAATTACCTCTTCTTCGGGTTCTTCCTTAGGATTTGAACAAAGGGCTCCATAAGATGGCTTCCTGTTCAATATAAATCCTCTTGGAAGAAGTGAGGATAGTTGGGAGGATATTTGGGTTGGGTTTGGCCATTACAAATGGATTTGGTGATGTAAATGTGTGAGAAGGAGAAATTCTAAATTATAAGAGTGGTGATGGCCACCATAGGGAATGATTGAAATATTATTTTATAATAAAATAATATTAGGTTTCTAATTGATAATAATTGATTTATTTGTACGATAATGGGTGGAGGGGTTGAAATCCAATCAACCAATAGGTTTTAGAAACGTTTAGGTTACCATTTTAACCTTTTCTTTTAGATTAAACTTTTAGTTAAATATTTTGACATATATCTTGTGTCTCTGTATTTTTATATTATGTGGTTCATAAACATAGTATATCAAGTCAAGAAAAACTCATGTGGTTCATTATTAATATATATAACCTTATATATGTAATTTGGCGGATCCTTAGACTTTTATGAATAATATATTAATTAATAATATAATTTTTGTTTTAAAAACTCTTTTATTTCAGTATTGAATTTATTTAATAAATGAATTTTGATAGTAATAAAAACATAATTACATAGAAATAAAATAATATTCTCAATAATAACCTGTCATATTAACATATAATATTATTGGAATTCATAAAATGTCTCAAATTACATGTATTTGGGTGTTTATAATATCAATTAATTTAATATTTTAGTAAAAATGTAATTACTGCACCATCATTTTGTCATAAATAAATTAAATTATTTAATGTAAGAATATTATAAATAAATTATCATTATATAGGAAATATTTTTACCATTATAATTAAAATTTATAGGTTAATTTATCTTATGCATTAAAAAATATTATAAATGGTGTAGTTATTAAACATCGATTTGAACACTTTTAACTCTTCTTAGAATTAAATAATAATAAACGACATAATCTAATCCATGTGGAACTAAAGGATCATATTTTTTCATAAGAATTTTTTTGGTCTAATTACATATATACAAAATATTTAGGACATATGTTAGGGTAATAATATTATCATTTAAACAGTTAATTACACTATTTACTTTTAACCATGGTAAATAAAATTCAATGTTAGTATTCACCAAAAAATATATTTAACTTATTGAACCAAATTTTACATACTGATATCAACCTTGTCTCATAAATTTTTTAAAATTAATATATAGAAGTGGTAAAAATAAATTTTATGAAAATTTGCAAATGCTCTTAGGAGGTGGGTAAAAGACGGTAAAAAGTTAAATAAAACTTTTTTATATCTAAATTTATTATAAAATGACTCCAATGAGTAACATTGAACATTTATAGGTATTATGTATCTATTTTGTCCTAAAATAAATATAAATAAATTAAATAATTTATTAAATACAATGTTGGTTTTAAAGATAACTCAATCTTTTTCACTATTCATCAAAAAATAAATGTTTCAGAAAAATACCAAATATTCACCTTAAACTAATTTCAACATTCTGATTCCAAAAATGAAATCCATTTTTAAAGATAATGTTTAAAATATTTTAAAAATCGTGTATTACTATTCATTACGTCATGTTTGATATTTTGTGGTCTGTTTGAACTCAAAGTTTCGTACAACACAAGAAACATTATTATTCAAAGGGAAATGTCTTGTGGAAGCTTGGGGTGTTTCATTAAAGAAATAATGAGTCATGTCAAACATGGGCTAAGGGACATCATCTCAATCTCCTTTCGTTGAGTCATATTTTGATAATATACACCTCTTTGTTTTAAAATGTGAATAATAAAACAATTTTACATTAAATTTCATTCATGAGAAATATTTGTTTCTAAGAATCATTTTAGTAAATGTCAAAAGGATGTTTTTTAACATCTGTAGTGACAATGAACTTTCTATTGCTGTAATCTTT
This sequence comes from Viscum album, assembly GCA_963277665.1. Taxonomy (NCBI): domain Eukaryota; kingdom Viridiplantae; phylum Streptophyta; class Magnoliopsida; order Santalales; family Viscaceae; genus Viscum; species Viscum album. Next base: position 2,008,465,755 of record OY728136.1, on the reverse strand, counting down.
TTATTGTCTTCCTCTATAAGACATAATGTTTTTAAAAGGAAAAGAAACACCTCATTATCTTTTTTGGTGTTCATATTTGAAATGTTTTTGGAAATGGATTTATTATATAAATACCTTGAAATTATTTCTTGTGGTTTCAAATGAATTTTTGTTAGTGAAATTTTTATATTTTCAATATTTTATGTGTTATGATTGTATAATAGTACTTGGATCATTTTGGAGTGGCTACATGATAAAAAAATGATGGGTTGTTATGTGATAAACCTAATGATGAGCGGTTCTGTGATAAACCAATGATGGGTGGTAATGTTATAAACTCTAACACATTGGGTACAGATGTTTGGTCGAATGGATATTAAATTTAGTGATATGTGTTGAAGTCGACCTTATGGTTATTCTATTTATGTATGTTTTTTTTCAAACATACCTTATATGCTAATTGTTTCTTTCTCTTTGATATATGGTATTATTTTGGTTAAAAATGGGTGATCAATGAGAATATATTCAGTGAGGTATTTTTTCTTCTTCATCAATGTTAAAGTTATTACATTATTTTAAAGTATTAAATTTTTACATACTGTTTTGAATAAATAACATCTCTCCTTATTTATGTATCCCTTGCTATGATTTTAATTCCCATCCAATGTTTTTTGAAATTTTTATCATAGTAAATTAATATAAATTGAATCAATGATGGGATCATGGATAAGTCATGCTGTCTAAAACATGGAACAAAACATGAGCCTTTTTTAGAGTTTTTGTTTACGATAAAAATCGATAGTGGGTAGAAATGTCTACTTGTAACATTAATGTTTTATGTAGAAGTTATGACCTAATTCTTTAAATATCAAATCATGAAAATATCACCAACGTGAATTATTATCATAATTCATGATTATGTAATATTTTAGGTTATGGCCTTATTATTGGCATCTGAGGTCGATTTTGATAACATTAGTAGTTAATATTTTTTTAATAGAATATCCAAAAAAATATTAATTTATGGTGAAATTGATATGATATAGAATTAGAATATTACCATGTTTCATCTTCTAAGATATGTTTGTTCAAAATTGTTCTTTTTAGAGGGAACATGGAACCTATATAGGGATGGAATACAGAGGACAAAACCTTCCAAATCAGCATCTTGGGATGACCAGAATTAGAAATGACTAGTTTGTTGCAGTGATGGATCAATTGAATCAGGAAATAAATGGTTGGGGATTCCATGAACGATATCAATCAAATAAACCATAAAGTAACATGTCTATAATGGTGAATTTCATGAGTCAGAATCCCCCTTCATTCAAGGGATCATCTGACCCTGTGAAATATGAAAAGTGTATCAGATCACAAGAAATGATTTTTGATGTCATGAGGTGAAAAAAATCAAATTATTAGTATTTTTGATTAACTTTATGAAGGAGAATATGATATGTGGTTGTTGATAGTTAAAAATTTATGGGATAGTTCGGAGATTTATGCTCTTTGTTTAGAAGAATAAAAAGGTTTGTTTCTTGAAAAATATTTTCTGATGGTGGTTCTACATAGTATGGGGAAAAAAATATCGGAGTTGACATAGGAGGATGAATCAGTGGCTTCATAAAAATAGAATTTCACTCAACTGGAAATGTATGATCCAAATTTCATCTGAGATCTTGATAGTAAGATAAATCCATTTTTCTCAAGATTAAAACCTTTATATCAAAACAAATTAGCCTCTTGTGAATTCAAAATATATGATAAAATTGTCAAATGTGCTGACAAACTAGAATTGTAGTTTATTTTATGATCATGTGTTCCATTATAGAATGAAAAATAAGTAGTATAGTTGGGAGGTAAAAGGAATGTATTCATCAAGAAATTGTAGAGATAAGAAAATTTAATTTCCATCTTTCGGGGCCCCTGTCATGACTACCCCAAGACCGCCTTCCATAGGCCAGGGGCTAGGGACTAGCACCAAAGGGGTAAATCCCGATAAAAGGGAATTCATTGCATTTATATAAGAAAAAAACACCACAGAGTACACATGTTGAAGTAAACACTATGTAAATTGAGTACAAAAGTAAGTGCTGAAAAGTAAATGAGCCAAAATACAAACCCAACTCAAAGAGAAGTACAACTTAAAAGAAATTACAACAACTGAAAAAAATGCAGCAACCTCCAAGTCGTCCTCTATAACTCCCACCTGAAGGGTGAGTATAGATAGTCTCGTTGGCTCCTTGGGTCCGGCCGTCCTCTCCATGTACGAACCACCTGATAGTCCACTTCAGTGTACCATCCCGCTCTTCAAGCCTCAACTACAATCAGTGCTATCCATCGTGAACAACCAACACAACTTATTGCTAGCATAGCCAATGCATAGGTGAGTATAAGATACTCAGATGGGACCTCGAGACCCCTGATGATCTCCCAGAATCCACAAAGGAAAAACCAAAGAAACGATACACTCAAGAAGTATCAACCAACTATACTTAGGTATATTCCCATACATATCCCTAATTCATCAACTCCAGTTATGCTCCAACTCACGAGTTCATGTACAACTCAGTCCACAAAGGATAACGTAACCCAGTCCACACAGAAATGTACAACCCCTTCCACACAGGAAAGCAAGAAAATCATATCGAGGATAATGATTGTAATTCAAGAATCATCTCACACAGGTATACTACTCACAATGATGGGTGGAGATTATTATATGTATCCTCTGAATCATCTCCTCTTTGGAACCAACTTAGGATCCAAGTACATATGTCGTCACTACCGAACCCACGTAGGATCCAAGTACAGTAACTTTCGCTGCCGAACCCACGTAGGATCCAAGTGCAGTCATCGTCGCTACCGAACCCACGGAGGATCCAAGTACAGTCGTCCTCACTGTCGAAACCACATAGGATTCACGTACAGTCGTCCTCGCTACCGAACCCATATAGGATTCAAGTATAGTCATCATCATCGTCCCAGTCACAGCAAGTTGTAGGGTTCCCACACACAACATGCTCGATTCCGGGAGGGTCCGCTCCACGAGCCAAGGGGTCGATACATAAACTATCATGATGTCCAGATTTTATGTATCATAAAGTTCTGTCTCGAAAATACGAACTCAACGCGACAGACGATGCGTCTATCGGACGCCCAGTCTGAGAGTTATTGGCTTTTCGTCCCAGGGGGCCGGTTGGGTTTTAAGTTAAAACCATCCCGACCGTACACTATCTGTGTATAGACCTCATGCGGAGTAATCCAAAATAACAGTCTAACTAATAGTAATTCAACGTGATTGACGACATGTCATTCGGACGTCCGTTCGTTAAGTAATAGGTGTTTCCGCTTCAAAGGCCCAGTTGGTTTCAGGTTCGAACCAACCCTGTCATAACCATAATTTAATGAAATCTTGAGTGTAAAATACCAAAACGACCGCCTCGATCCATGGATCACAACGCAACTGGCGTTGCCTCGATTAGAGGATCATAGCCAAAGATATGGACATTTGAACAGATCTGTCCGAAATTAGGGGGTTTGGGCCCGGTCTGACCCAGCCCAATACCCCCTTGGTCGGCCCAAACCTGGTTGGCCCGACCCAATTTTGGGTCTGGCCCGGCCAATGCGACCCATCTCACGGCGGGGCACAGCCCGGCCTGCGGTCGGGCAAGGCCATGCGACCCGGTTCAGATCCAGTCGCGGGGTGAGAAGTGGGGACGCCGCCCCCTTGGAATCGAATGGCAGACCCAGTGGGGTCTGCCCTATTTATTGGACTGGGGTTTCAACCCCCAGTTGTCCTACGTAAAGGCTGGCCATTATTGTCGGAAGGTTGAGCCACACGGGACCCACAGTGGTCCCGCCTCCAGGGTGTGCCGGTGGCAGACTTGGTCGGTCGTCTCCTACAGAACTGTCACAGATAAAGGCCACGCCTCATCCCCGACTAGGCGGCTCGACGGCGCAGCACGCCTCCACTGCAGACCACCCCGGTTACAACCCCTTGGTGCAGTGGCACCGTGCGATGGCGCTGCGACCCTCCCCCGCAACCCGTTCATGGCTGCGGCCTCCTTCAGCCACACCGGTGTGGCATGACGGTGTTTCCCATCGTTGTCGCGGCCCGCTCCAGCCGTGGTCATCATCGTCCCTGCGCGGTGCAATGGCACCGCGTTGCCTTTGTTTCAAGACACAATGACAATCAACTATAAAAGGGGAGGATGATCGGCCGTGTTTGTGTGGTCTGGTCTCCTCCCTTTATATCAATAACAAGCAGGCAATCATTTAAAAATGAATATCGTTAAAGAATACTTGAATGAAGAATTAACCCCTACCTCAATTCGAGAAGGTTGATCACTTGAAAAAGGAAGGAGATGATTTCATTGTTCCATTGACGTTGTTTTGGAATGATGGTGTCATTTCATCAACGTCTAGAAGAAATAATCTGAGGATGGTTTCGGCGTTCTTCGCATTCCTCAATGATGAAGATGAAGTTCTTCAAGAGTTTAGAACTATATCTCCAAATATCTTCACACAATAACTAACCCCCAAAATAAAATAAAACTTATATTATTTTATTACTTTAAGCAATGAATTTCAATTTTAAAATTAAAACACATAACTCACATCATTTTTTAAGCATTAGTTGTCTAATTGAATGGGGTGTTATGTTGGAAAGCTTAAGGAGGGTGAGAGGGAGGAGTTACTCACATAAAGGGAAAGTTATGGGGATAATGGAATGTGATGGGGTGGGGCTCATGTGGGACCCACCTCACAAATATCCTAACATGGGTAGTTAGGGGCTTGTGGGTCCCACCCCAACTACCCCATGTTGGATATAACCATTAGTTAAAATAAATTAAATTGTACCACAATTTTATTTACTTCACATTTTAATCCTAAATTTTTAACAACTCCTCCCGAGCCAACACTCCTACGAGAAATGTCCTCTTATGCAAAAACCGCCACTGCGATTTCATCGGGGCCCTCAAGTTTTGATTCCAAGCACCAGTTTAAAAGTAGAAAAACCCGCTCGTTCGATCAAAGTGTGTACCCGAGCTAATCTCTGGAATTTTATTCTGGTCTCACCGGGTCTCGGAATCAGGTGTCGTCTGATACTGCGTAATCGTAAAATAGCAAATAATTAATGAAAAAATGTTCCTTGAATTTTACTGGTCTTTACATTACTCCCACATCATGGATTTATTTTCCTGTGAAGATATATCGCAAACTAGGGAAACAAATGAGGGTATTATCCACTCATCTGAGCCTCATGTTCCCATGTGATCTCCTAGAGGTTCCCGTGCTACCACCTGATGCGTACTAGAGGAATCGACCATCCACGTAGGATTATCTCCTGTCGATCCTCGATCTCCACCGGGACATCCGCAAAAGTCACCACGTCATTGATATCATGCTCCCCGTGATCAATGATATATATCGGGTCATGCCCGTATCTCCTCAGGTAAGATACGTGGAAGACGTCGTTCACCTAGTGCAACTGAGGTAGAAGACCCAGGTGATAAGCCTCATCACCTATCTTGATGAGAACCTGGAATGGTCCGATGAAGCGTCCAGATAACATGCCACCCCAGCCAAATTTCCACAATCCACGTCGAGGTGAGACTCGTAAGAAAACGTGGTCCTCATCCTCGAACAATAGTGGTCTCCGCCTCCTATCAGCATAATACTTCTGCCAGCACTAATCAGTCCTCATCCACTCTTGGATGATCTATACCACTATAGGAGAAGTGTGAAACTCTCTCATCACATCCTCCCATAATGAAACTGGTACCATGGTACGTCCTCTAAAAATGAAGGAATTCTATCCTCCTATAGATAATCCATCAGGTGACTTTCCTGAGGATATCTGTGCAAGTCAATTCTCACAGTCAACGTCCCTATGTTGTGCCTCTATGACCCGCTGAATTAGTGGATGTGTGACTGTGACTGACTATAGAAAGTCAGCCTCATCTCTATCAACGAAGGATATCTGCAAAGCGGCTAACTGCACTGTCACCTCACCAGGAAGCTGAATGCTTGACCTCCTGCTGAGAGATTCATCAACTACATTCCCCTTTCGAACAGTATAGACTCTCTCAATGTCATAGTCCCCGAGGAACTCAATCCATCACTGCTACCTCCGGTTCATGTCTTTCTGCGAGAAGATGTACCTGTGAATCTGGTGGTTAGAATAGACTGTAAAGCCCTCGCCCATCAGATAGTGCCGCCACATCTTCAGCATGAAGACCACTGCTGATAACTCCAGGTCATGGGTAACATTGTTCTGCTCGTGCTGTCTCAACTGTCATGATCCATAGGTGACCACTGCCCACTCCTGCATCAGGACACACCTGAGTCCTGTCCCTGATGCATCGCAGTAATCTATGTAACGAACGCCCTCCTCCGGTAGCCTCATGATGGGTGCACTAGTCAATCTCTATCTCATATCCTAGATGCTCTACTAACATCTCTACGACCACACGAAGGGTTTCCCCTTCGTCATCAATGCTAAGAGTGGTGATGAAACTTTGGAGAAGTCTGGAAAAAATCTCTGATAGTACTCAGACAATCGTAGGAAACTCCGCACCTCTTTCACGCTTCTGGGTGGCTCCCAAGATAGCACCGCCTCGATCATCATTGGATCCACCACAACTCCCAACTCAGAGATGAAGTATCCCTAGAAGTGGACCTCTAAAATCCAGAAGTAACACATCGGGAGCTTACCATAAAGTTGGTGCTCTTAGAGTGTGTCCAGTACAACACGCAAGTGGTAAGCGTGCTATTTCTCAGTAGTCGAGTAAATAAATAAGTCATCTATGAAGACTACAAAAAATCGATCGAGGTAAGGCTGAATAATACTGTTAATGAGACTCATGAACACTACTGAAGCATTGGTTACACCAAAAGTCATAACCATGAACTCATAGTGGCCTTATTGTCACCTGATGGTTGTCTTATGCACATCCTCATGTCGAACTCTGAGCCGATGATAGCCTGACCTGAGGTCCATCATTGAGAACCATCGTGCTCCCCCGAGCTGACCGAAGAGGTCTTCAATCCTTGGTAGTGGATACATGTTCTTCATTGTCACCTGATTCAGGCGACGACAGTCGACAGATAGACGCAAGACCTGTCTTCCTTCTTGGAAAACTAAATCGTGGAAGCCCAGGGTGAAACACTGGGTCAAATGAACCCCTTTCCATGTACGTCCTCCAGCAGTACCTGTAGCTCTCGAAACACAGCGGGAGCCATCCGATATGCTAGAGTATATATCAAGGCTATCCCGGGGTACATGTCAATATAGAAGTCTACCTATCTGTGAGTAGTTAGTCCTAGAACCTCATCAGTAAAAACCTCTGCATACTGATCCACCACAACAGGAAAACTCGGACACCTCACATCAAATGCTCCCAGGATGATACAAGACAACTGATGAGTGATCCGCTATCTTCTTCTCTGTATGAGTCCATCCTTCACTGCTAAGGCTCCCTTCTTTCTGGTAAAGGTAAACCTACTCCCATCGGTGTGGAAAACACGCACCATGCACCTAATATAGTCGATCTGATCATGGATCATAGATAACCAATCCATGCCCATGATGATGTCATAAGTCCCCGACGACGCTACAAGAATATCCCTGCCGAAGCTCTCACCTCCTAGAGTAATCTCACACTGTCGGAAACAATGTGTAATCGTCGAGTGTGCTCTCGTAGGAGTCTCTAACCATTACGATCGAGCCAACGACTCCTTCAAAATCTGTGTGCTCCAAACAAGGGAATCGAAAATGAATGAATGACTCTCTCCTATGTCTATAAAATCGATAGGATGGGTGGAGTAGACCAATATAGTATCTTGAATCAGCTTAGGTGTGCCATGGTCGTAGCCCTCCACTACCTGAAGCTGAGCTTGACTATGTCTGCCAGCTCCCTGTGGTCGGGGGTGGACCTCCTGGTGGTGGTGGTGGTAGAGCCTCAAAGCATCACCCACATCCTAATGCTCATCCTGGTCCACTGCCTCGTCCGCCTGCTCCCTATGGACCGCCACGGTCGAACCTCTACCTCTTCCAGGGTGGTCCCACAACTATCTACTGCTCCTCTGTACGGTGGGTCGGATTGTCCCAAGCCATGTGGCCCTGCTCGGTACATGCATAGCACTATCTACTTCTCAGATGACTGGCTCTACTGCATTTCCCTCGCACCTCTGAGCTAGTATCATGAGGTCTACCACCTAATGGTCTAGTCTTCTTGGACCCATGTGACATCCGTCGACATCCAGCTGCAGAAGACTCCAATACGTGCCACCCTACGGTAGGTCTCGCTGCTGGTGTAGGCTTTGCAATAAAGCTCTCTACAAGAAGGGGTCGCTCTAGTACTCTAGCCTACATCGTAATGCTGAGGGAGATCATCGATGCCCTGATCTCATGCCTCAGTCCCAGCTCGATGGTCCGGGCCTGGAAGAATGGGCCATGTACCATGCCTGTCGAGTAGCGTGAGAGATCAGTAAACCTCTCCGAGTACTGGGCGACTGTCATGCTTCCCTGACACAGCTGTAGAAACTCCTAAATGCACACCGCATAGAGGTTGGTGGGTACGAACTCTGATCGGAGGAGGATCTCGATGTCCATAAAAAGAATATATTCCTCTTCGTGCACATGGAGCATCAGGCTCCACCATCTACCTGCTGTCGTATGAAGGATATTTGCAGAAAGGATCACCATGAGGTCTACTGGTGTCCCTACCAACCTGAAGACTCGAACAACAGCTTTCAACCAGTCCTCGGCTTCCTGGGTGTCCGTCTCCCACAAAACCTAGGCAGTATCTGACGCTGAAACTCATGCAGTGCACTTAGGCAACGTGCACTCTCAGCTACTGGGTCTAGTGGTATCGGTGGCTCGGCGGGTAGATGTACCACTAGTGCCTCCACTGTAATGGGGCCCTGAACCAAGGCCTTGCCACTCGGTGGGTTGTCGTCTCGCATAGAACTCAAACCCTAGCTGGCTGCCATCATGGGCCCATCCTGAAAGAAATAGGTTTGCCACAGTTAATATAGTATACCTGGTGATCTGACACAAAGTAATCACAATGAAAACATTGAAACACACATGCAATCAATGTTTTTGTGCATTGTGTCAGAAATTAGAAGTCAGGGTCCCGATGTATGGATATGTCAGCCGCCACACCAACAGTGGACACCCTGGACTGATAACCACTCTCAATACCTTTAACACTATTTCTTCACATAGAATAAATTATCAGAGTCCTGAGTTCTGCTGTAGAATTGTCTCCTATGATTCCAATTTGTCACAACCCGTCCTCAGGGCCCATGTCGTGACTACCCCAAGCTTGCCTTCCATAGTCCAGGGGCTGGCGACTAGAACCAAAGGCGTAAATCCCAATAAAATGGAAGGTGTTTCTGTTATATAAGAAAAATAACACCATAGAGTACACAAGCTGAAGTAAACACAAAGTAAACTGACTAAAACATTAAGTGTTTGAATGTCAATGGGCCAGAATACAAACCCAACTGAAAGTGCAGAACAAATGAAATGAATGTACAACTACTGAAAACAAAAGTAGCAACCACTAAGTCGTCCTCTGGAACTCCCACCTCAAGGGTCAGTATAGACAGTGTCGTCGGCTCCACGGGTTCGGTCGTCCTCTCCGTGTACGTCCCACCTGATAGTCGACCTCCGTGTACCGTCCCGCTCCTCAATCCTCAACTACGATTAGTTATTTCCATCATCTGCAACCAACAAAACATAGTGCAGGCATAGCCTGTGCAGGGGTGAGTATACGATACTCAGTAGGGACCACGAGACCCCCAAAGGTCTCCCAGAATCCAAAAAGGATAAATAACAATAAAAAGGTACAATCATGAAGTATCAACCAACTCTTCTTAGTTATATTCCAATACATATACCTAAGTCATCAAATCGAGTTATGCTCCAACTCACGAGCTCATGTAAAACTCAGTCCACATAGGAAAACATAACCCAATCCCCACAGGAAAGTACAACCCATTCCACCTAGGAAAGTAAGACAATCATATAGATGATAATGATTGTGAGTCAAGACTCACCTCAAACAGGTATACTACTCATGAAGAGGGGTGGAGATGATTAGATGTAGCCTATAAATCATCTTCTAGGCCGAACCCACGTAGGATCCAAGTACAGAAGTCGTCGCTTTCAAACCCACGTAGTATCCATGTACAGTAACCATTGCTGCCAAATCCACATAGGATCCAAGTACAGTCGTCATCTCTGTCGAAACCACTAAGGATCCAAGTAAAGCAGTACTCGCTTCTGAAACCATGTAGTATCCAATTATATTCTTCCTTGTTTCCAAATAAATGTAGGATCCATGTACATTCGTCATCGTCGTCGCAGTCGCAGACAGATCTAGGGTTCCTGCACACAGCACGCTCGATTCCAAGAGGTTCCGCTCCATGATCCAAGGGGTCGATACATCAAAACTCACAAAGTCTGTATTTTATGTTTCACAATGTTTTCTATCATCAATAGAAAATCAACGAGATAGATTGTGCGTCAATCAGACACCCGGTCTGAGAGTTATTGGCTTTTTCGTCTGAGGGGAACGGTTGGTTTTTAAGTTTAAACCAACCTGACCATACTCCAGCTGTGTCCAACCCTCGATCGGAGTAAGCCAAAAGAACACTATCTCTAAGAGGAATTAAACTTTATTGAATTCACATCATTCGTAAATATGGTCGGTAAGTTATAGGTGTTTCCGCTCGAAGGGCCCGGTTGGTTTCGGGTTCGAACCAACCCAACCATACCCAAACATTACCAAAATTATGAGTGTAAGATACTGAATCGACCTAATTTATCCAAGGATCCAAACGCAACTGACAGTGTGTCGATCGGAGGTCCATAGCCCATGATAAGGGCGTTTGAATAGATATGTCTGAAATTTGGGAGTTGGGCCCTGTCCGTCCCGACCCAATACCCCCTAGGCCGTCCCGAACCAGGTCGACCTGACCCGGGTCCGGGTCTGCCCCGGTCGGGCGCGGACCGACTCAAAGCTGGCCATGAGGTGCGATGGGGGGAGCCACCCCCTTGGAATCGAACGGAGGACCCAGTGGGGTCCGCCATGTTTGTTGGTCGGGGGTTTCATCCCCCAGATTTCCTGGGTAATGGTCGACCATTATGGCCATCCAGTTGAGCCACACATGACTTATGGGGGTCCTGCCTCCAGGGTATGTCGAAGGCCGAATTGGCGGGCCACCTCTTGTAGAACTTTCGCGGCCGAAGGCTGCAGATCTTCACTGACCAGCGCGGCGCGATGGCACCGCGCACCTCCATTGCGGCCCATTCTTGGTCGTGGCCTCCTTCGGCCTCATTGGAACAGTGCGACGGTGCCATGCACCTTCGCCGCGGCCCGCTCTGGCCACGGTCTTCAACGTCCCTGCATGGTGCAACGTCACCACATCACCTTCGTTTCAAGACACTATGAAGATCAACTAAAAAAGGGGAGGAGGATCGGTCGGGTTTGTGCGGTCTGATCTCCTCCCGTTATATTGATAAAAAGAGGCCAATCATTTAACAGTGAAGACTATTAAATAATACATGAACGAAGAATTTACCCCTACCTCAATTAGATGAGGTTGATCACTTTACAAATAAAGGAGATTCTTTCATTGTTCCATTGACCTTTCCGTGGAATGAAGGCGTCTCTTCGTCAAGGTCGAGAAGAATAATTCCAAGGTTGGCGCCAGTGTTCTTCGCGTCCATCAATGAAGAAGATGAAGATCATCAAGAGTTTAGAGCTCTCTCTTCCAATATCTTCACACAACAACTAACCACCAAAATAAAATAAGACTTATCTTATTTTATTACATCAGGACATGCATTTCAATTTAAAAATTCAAACACATAACTCACTTCAATTATTAATCATGAGTTGTCTAATTAAATGGGGTGTTAATTTGGCAAGCTCAATGAGGGAGTGAGGGAGGAGTTACTCACATAAAGGGGTATTTAGGGAGTTAATGGAATGTGAAGGGGTGGGACTCGTGTTGGCCCCACCTCACAAATATCCTAACATGTGTAGTTAGGGGCTTGTGGGTCCCTCCCCATCTACCCAATGTAGGATATAACCATTAGTTAAAGTAAATAAAATTGTACCTCAATTTTATTTACTTCACATTTTAATCCTCAAATTTTATCAAATCCTCCCGAGAAAACGTATATACGGGAAATTTCCTCTTAAGAAAAAACCGACGTCTTCATTTCATTGGTGCCCTCGGATTTTGATTCCGAGCATCGGCTCAAAAGTTAGAAAAACATGCTCGTTCGTTCACTTAATGTACCCGATCTAAACATTGGAATTTGATTCCGGGAACACCGGGCCTCAGAATCAGGTGCCTTCAGAAACAGCTTACTTGTAAAATACCAAAGATTTTATGAAAAAAATTTCCTTGATATTTATGGGTCTTTACATGGATGGTATTATACTTGATCAAGAAGTTTAATTTATTGTTGACTTAGTTCTTGATACTAAGACAATTTCAAAACGCCCTAATCGAATGGCTCAAATTGATCGTTTATAGTTAATGAAATAGTTGTAGGAGTTATTATATGAACATTTCATTCAACCTAGCACATCACAATGTGGTGCTCTAGTTTTTTTATTAAAAAGAAATATAGTTCAATGAGACATTACCTTGATTATAGATCCATGAATAATATCATTTTTAATAACATATATCATTTGCCTCATATAGATGATTAGTATGACCATCACCGAGGATCATGATATTTTTCGATTATTTCCATGAGGTCGGTGTACCATTAGTTGAAAGTAAATGATGCAGACATTCTTAAGACATCGTTTAGTACTAGATATGGCCACTATGAATTTTTTGTTATGCCTTATGGTTTAACCGAAGAACTTACTGTATTCATGGATATTATTAATTGAATTTTACATTAGTTAATGGTAATGATTTTCGTTTCTTTTTGTGGATGATATTTTGGTATATTTGAAAAGTAAAGATGAACATTAATTTCATTTATGGATTTCTTTTCAAAGCATAATGGAAAAGCGATTCTATGAAAAATTCCGAAACTGTGAGTTTTGGTTGTAGAAAACTTCATTCCTTTGTCATATTGTTCCTAAAGATGGCATAACAGTTGACCCTTCTAAAACAAATGTTGTAAAGGAGTATCCAAGACCTACCAGTATCATAGATATCAGTAGATTTCATGGTATAATAGTTTATTACAAAATAATGTTGAATATTTTTCAATGTAATATAGCCTACTAAATAAATTAAATCCAAAAGGTGTTAAATTTATCTAGACAAAAAAATAATGATTGTTTTTAGAAATTGATAAAAATATTGTTCAATTCTCTAGTATTGGAATGAACAACCATAAATGGCCTATTTTTTATCTCTAGTGATTCTTCATTGATAGGATGTGGTTGTGTCCGAATACAGAATGATCCAGTAATTGATTATACATCACGTCACTTGGAACCTCTTTAGTTAAATTACCATACCCAAGATTTTTAATTTTTTTATTGTTGTTTTGGATTTAAAAATTTGGAGCAATCATTTTTATGGATTAAAGTGTTAAATACAAAAAAATCACAAAATTATTAAGTATACATTCACTTTGAAAAATTTAAAAATGAGATAGAGGAGATAAATAAAATTTATCAAGGATTATTATTTCACAATCCATTACCATCAAGGAAAGGAAAATATAGTGGATTATGCTTTCATTCAAAATAATAATGATACACTAACCATGATACATTTGTAACGAGATCTTTCGGTTTTTTATTTTATAAATATTGGACTAAAAGGTGTTGGTAAAGGGAATTCATCCATTTTTTCCAATTGGTAGTGAAATCTTATCTAGAGGAGAGAATAATGAAATCACAAAAAGAAGATAGTGAGTTTAATGAAAAAGTAGAATTTTATTTTAAGGGTAAGTTTCCAGAATTTATCATTGATAAGGATTCTGTGTTCAGATTTTTAAAGATATTATGTGTGACATTTGATTCATAGTTTAAAAATTATTTGTTATGTGAAGCACAATGTTCTTTATTTTAATTCATCTTTGTAGTACTAAGATGTATCGATTTTTTTAGGTGTATAACTAGTGGGATGGAGTGAAAATAGATATTTCTAACCCTACTAAGTGGTGATTTAATTTCAACACGTTAAAGTAGAATGATAGTTACTAAAAGGGATGCTTCAGCCTTTTCCAATTCTATAGATGAAATGAGAAAATGTGTCCATGGATTTCATAGTGGGAATACCAAATAATTCTTGAGGTAATATTGAAATCTGGGTTATTATTGAATGATTGAATAAATATTCTCATATTCATCCAATTCAGTATACTCCGTCTCTAGATCAACATTCTCGATAGTATATTAATGAGATAGTTAATTTACATAGAGATCCCCTCTACATTGTATCTGATCAGGATCTAAGGTTCAATTCAAACATTTGTAATGTTCTTCAGATGTTTTTGTGTACTGACATTAATTCCAGTAAAGCCTTTCATCATCAATCATATTGGAAGTCAGAATACACAATTTAGAAATTGGAAGACATGTTAGGTGCTTATTTAATAGATTACCATGGATGTTGGTACAAATATGTTTCATTGGATTAATTTTCTTATATTAATTTTTTAAATTCCATTATTCATTAGGCACCATTAGAGACATTATATGGAAATTTGGGTTGAATAATATATTTTTGGGCTGATGTATATTAAACAATGTTGATGGGACCAGAATTTTGTAGAAGAGATGGTAGAGAAAATATAGTTAATTTAGAAGGACATGAGAATATCACAGATCATGCATAAAATTTATGAAGACAACTGAAGAATATATCTTTCTTTCAAAGTATATGATAATTTATTTCTAAATGTTTCCCCAAGGAAAAGTTTGATGCATTTTGGTATGATGGGTAAGTTGAGTCCGATGTTCATTGAACCCTGTGAAATCCTAGAGAAATATGGATCAGTTTTTTAGAATGGCATTACCTATATGTTTATTGAAGGTACACAATGTTTTTCATTTTTCAATGATGAGAATGTATATGTCGGATCCATCTCAAGATTTGAGACTAGAGGTTGTTTACTTGGAAAAGATTATTTCTTACAAGGAACTACCTATCTAGCTTCTTAGCCGAAGAAATAATGTTATGCAGAATATGGTAATTCATCAGGTAAAGGTTTTGTTGAATTACCATATGGATGAAGAGGCAAAAAGAAAATCTGAAAATGCTATGAGTTATATATACCCCCACTTATTAGATATGTGTATAAAATTATGATGACATAACATCCAAATGTATGGGGGAGTATGTAACATCCCAAGTAATTAATGAATATGAAATTTTCATACTTATTAATATTTTTGAACTAAATATTAATTTTAATTTAATGGGGATTCTATATTAGATGTCATAAACAACACAAAATAATGGGCTTCTACAAAATCGTCTGTAGTACACAATGTTGAGTCGCATTGAAAAAATAAAAATATAATATTATTATTTTAAATGGAAGTTAACGCCTAACTATTGTATTGGTGAAAATGAAAAAAACTAAGAATATTATGATAAAAAATGTTTTTTAATTGTTTTTACATTTATCCAATAAAAGATAGATACATAAAAGGAGAATGAATCTAATTTTCATCATAAATAATCTAATATTATTAAATTTATGGTTTACCCACAATTAATGGGGTACCATTTTTAAATCAATTTTTTGTTAAATTTAATACGATCCATTTCTAAAACAAATTTCTTCTTTAGAAGAGGGATATCAAAATATACAATGGGTAATTTTTTGGTATTTTTTTGAAAAAGATCATTTTTAATGAATAGTGAAAAATACGTCATATTAAGTCAAACTATCTTTTAATCCAATTTTTTATAATGGATATATTATCTTTTTAATTTATTTTTAACTATAATTTCAATATATTATAATCATTTAATACAATTTTGGTCATGAATGTAATTTCACTTTTTAATGAGACATAAACACATATAAATATTTTGATACTTATTATTTCTTTATAACATGTTTTTTGGTTTTGACAACAGATATTTAATTTAAATTAATTTATTCCACCTATTATTAGTTTATTTGGAAAAATGGATTCCAAATTTGGAATGAGGATGTCGATATTTTATAAATAGGTATCACTAATTATTCAACATTGTGAATTGTAAATTTGGTAAATATTTTATTTGATATGGTAAAATGATAAAAATGGTAAATAATTGTAAAATATAATATTATAATAATATTAAAAACCCAAAAAATGTTTCAAATCATATTGGATAAGATATTTCTAATCATGGGTATCCTTGGGTCAATTGCAGGACCCCATAGAGCCACATTAATGCGAAAATGACATTTTAAAAAATTAATTTAAAGTAAAGAAAAATGTGACATAAACATGTATTATTTAGTAAAATAATTTTTATATGGGGTTATATAAGGGATCCTTTTGACAATAAATAGTCGTTATAAATATAAATATATATTTTACATCATGGTATTTTATTTATTATATTTAGAGATTAAATTATATTATAAATATGAAAATAAATTTATATTTAAACTTCTTATATCATCCACATATTTTATGGATGATAATTTCTTCTTATATTGTTATTAATTATGTTATTTAAAAAAAATCTAATTATTATGATTTTTTAAAATGTAAGGATTTGAATAGTAAAAAAATGACCTAAATGTGTTTTTTAAAAAAATTATTTTGTTAAATGATATAATTATCGTAAATATAAAATATTGACCCAAATGAATTAGATAATGTTTAAAATGTCATTAAATAACCCCAAGTGGTTCGATTTACATTTTATGTTAACTATATTAACCATGTAGTATGAATACACAAGAACACATGGTAATAGTTAAATTAGTTACCTAAGCGTCAAAGATTAATAATATGGTTAAATTTGAAAACAAATTATTTCGAAAACTTATTTTATGAGAGGATATATAAAATAATCATATTATCTTTGAATTAAATGAGTTTCTTAATTTATTATAATTTAAATTCAATTTATAATAAAATAATCATTAAGGA
Source organism: Viscum album (assembly GCA_963277665.1). Classification (NCBI taxonomy): domain Eukaryota; kingdom Viridiplantae; phylum Streptophyta; class Magnoliopsida; order Santalales; family Viscaceae; genus Viscum; species Viscum album. The sequence goes on along the minus strand of OY728136.1, from coordinate 2,008,448,662 downwards.
CCTTACTAAAGTACCCCTCCTATCTCTTATTAAAGCCCACAAACTCTAACCCCTTACTCACACCTATAAATCCCCATGTAGAGTCAAAACTATCATCCAATAATGTCACAAAATTCCTCTATTTGATTTAGGGGCTTTAAATTAGGCAGAAGGAAATTCAAGAATGCCATTTGGATCAAATCAAAAGGAGTAACCCATTTTAAGAGGTTGTGTCTTCTCTAAAGTTCCTATCCAACATTTTATATTTTCACTCTCTATTATGTTCATATTCATTGATTAAATAAAAACAGTAGTATAATTAATATATTAGGAAATTTACATATAAGTATTCAAAATACACATACACACACATCCATCTAATGGATACGAACATATTGTTTCTGTGAGTGGAAAACTACAGACTCACGAAACTATGATTTTTCGATCTTCCCCTACCACCTCTCATGTAAACCATTATGATGGAACTATAATTATATATGGTATATATTTTGTTTATATTTTGTTTATTCTTTTGTATTTTTTATTTTGAACATACATGTATCATTTCCATGATGTGTAAACGCATTTTTTGAGGATGTGCGTACTACCACCCATCCAAGTGATATGAATCATTCATGCCATATATGGACCATATAAATAATAGATTTTATTAAATTATTTAATATATATTAAATAAAATATTATACATTAACTCTATTATACCTATGTATAATTATGTTTCCATTCCATTAAATATTAAATAGAAACAAATGTAGCGTCAATGAGTGTGTATAGATTACCATCACAATGAATGTTCCATTTCTTTTCTTATCTCAAAATGTTATGGAATATTATAAATACATATATAATAGATATAAGATATATATTTGAATTATATTCTAGGGATAATGGAATTTTTACCACATGGACAAATTTTTATTATTACAAGATCATTTTAAACACAATTACCCAAAATTGACCAAATGACAAATATTATCTTAAATAATTATATAATATTTATAACATGGTAATAATTTATATAAAATAAATAATATAAATGAAAATGGATCTGAAGAAAGTATAAATTAAATTCACTTTAATATCCAGGAAATTATAGAATGAATGAGTCAAGTTGGAATGAAGTAAGGGACTTCATCTCAATCTTCTTTCATTGAGTCATGTTTTGATAATATACATATATTTATTTTAAATGATTTATAATTAACCCCATTAACTTTTAATTACCATCAAATGAAATATTGTTTTCTATGAAACATTTTACTAAATGAAAAAGGAATGTTTTTAACATTTTTGGGGACAATGACCTCTTTGACACAATAATCATTATTTGGATTCCTCTATATGTTTTAATGTTTTGAAAAAGAAAAATAAATACCTTATTCCTTTTTTTCATATTGAAAATAGTTTTTGAAATGGATTTATTATTTCAAAATCATAGTATGATTTCTTGTGATTGCAAATAAACTGTTATTAGAGACATGTTGATATTTTCTATATTTTATGTGTTGGGAATATATAATGGTACATCAATATTTGAAAAGTTCTTTTTTGATAATCCAATGAAATGTTGATACATGATAAAACAAATGGAAGGTGGTTCTGTGACAAACCATTGCCAAGTGGTTACGTTATAACCTCAAAATCATTTGGAATAGATGTTAGTCATATGGCTATTCCATTTAGTGATATTTGATGAAGTTGACCGTATTTTTATTACATTTAAGTATGTTTATGTTTGAAGTTACCACATATGTTATATGTTGATTTAAATGGGTTATATTGTAATCAGTTGGTTGAAAATGGAATGAAATGAGATTGTATTCAGTGAAATGTTATTGCTTCTTATTTAAGGTGAAATGTATTAATTTATGTTAAAGTATACATGATATACATGTTGTTTTAAAAAACTACCAAAATTCCTTCATTCTGTATCCCTTACATACCATTTTTATGCTCTTCGAATGTTTATGAAAAAAAATTCATTGGACTTAATGATGAATAGTGTCAAGGATAGGATCATGGAAAAGGCATGCGATCTAAAACATGGAACTAATCCTCATTCATTTTATAGTGTATTTTTTTATGAAAAAATGGATTGTGAGTAGATGTGTATAATTATATTATTCATGTTGTTATGTATAAGATATGACCTAATACTATAAAACTCTAATCCTGAAGATAACATTATTGTGAATTATTAATGTAATTCATGACAAAGTAATGTTTATAGATGGGGTCTTACATATATGGTCTTTTGACAATAGTTTATCAAAATTTATTTTTATTTAGCATTACTATGTTATCCAGAAAAATCACTTAAAACACATATTTTTTTCTAAAAAAATACTCTTTCATTATTCCAAATATGTATTTCATCATATTTAACAATTTTACATCATTTTTTTATAATATAAATGTTTTAAAAATTTATTTCATTAAATTTCCACATATTATCTTAATATTTATATTATTCTGTTAATATTCTAAAAGATCATTTACAAATCTAATGGACATATTATTATTATGTCTCTAAAATTTAAAATAATAATAGATCCATTAAACAGACTATAAATACTTGTCGTTTATGTCATTCATCAATAAATAAATTCTATATATTGTTGACTTAAGTATCCTTCTAAAAATTCAATTCTTATTTCTAATCGGTTTTCCTTTTTAATGTATTTTTTTACTTCATAGATTATTTTAAAAGATTATCTTTTCCAATATGATCAAAAAAATGTTCTATTATTTACTTGGGGGTAGTTTTATAATCCATTATTTAAAAATATATGGAATACTTATCAATTAAATAGAAATGATTAAATTTAACTAAATAAAATAATGAATATGTAATTTAGTCTTTTAGTTAATTTTATATGTTATATGAAAATATATATTCAAGGAGGAAAGTTTTATTAATAAAAATTATTGGTATTAAATTATTCCAACTTTAATATATTTAATCAGGTTTTATTTCCAATTTGGATTAATATGGAACATCTTCATACCTATAGTTTGGATAATATACATTGACTGGGAGGGTTTCCAATATGAATCAGTATTTTTTTACTACCCAATATCAACACTAAGTTATCATCATAAGAGATATAGTGATCTAACTACTACAATTATGGATTTGAATTATTTAAGGAATATGTTGTGTATGTATTTGAGATAGATATGAAGAGTGCATCTCGTTTATGGAAATGGATTGGGGAAACCCAATGTGTTCCAGAATCTCAATGAGAAACTTGTATCTGGGAAATATATTTACATTATTCCAAAACCCCATGACTCTATTCAATCGAGATATACAATGAAACACTTTATCTCTATCCTCAAATGTTAGTACACTTCGATGATTGTTAGCATGGTTTTTTTGTTTTGGTGTGATGTGTTACTGAAATGATTTGACCTTATTTACTATTTCATCAATAGTCTAAAGTTTTAATTTCTTATTCTCTCCCATATCTGCCCAAAAATTTAGACATATAATCCTATATTCATTAAATGACTCAAATAGATAAAACTAAATTTTGGAGTGGATGTTATTGTTGTATAAGAACTCCACTAGAGGAAGATATTGATCCCAAAATCCTTTAAATTCTATACGGCTATATCTCATCATGTATTCCATACACTAAATGGTTCTATATTATTCAAAATTTACCAAATACTTAAAATTAAAATAGATATTCATATTAGTGTTCTCTATATGTTGAATATTGATATAGAACATAGTGGTGAACCTCATATCTCAATTAGATACAATCGATAGTGGTGTCCTAGGAACCCTCACCACTAGCCTAATTTATATAATTAAAACATGATAATGTTAGGTGTATTATACAATTTTTATGGTTATTCCGGTCTTTTTAATATGGACCACTATACCACAAAGGTAATTATTTCATTATGACGTCTTTAGAAGCTAGTGACAAAATCTAATATCAAATTATCCAATTTCCAGGTTGGAATAGATTATTGTTTTGTAATCACTTCAGTCCATTAAATTTTCTACATAGCTTGTTATCATACATGGATCGTTGTTGTAAAAAAATGTAATAACTATCTTAATATTGTCCCCATAAAAATTATAATTGTTATATTTTTACATATTCTAACTCTGTCGTTGGATAAAAAATGCTTTGATGGGAAAAAACCCCCAATATATCCTATATTATTCTTGGCTTAGATTCTTTGAATAATGGTGTCCCCATTATAATAAAGCTATATATATCAATTTTAAACTATGAAACATTCCACTTCATTTTTTCTTCCATCTTCATTTTTTTTATATATCACTATTTTAAAATTCCAAATATTATCTAAAATGGAATTTCATGTCCTAAAATCAATAACGTATGATGTTTCCCTCCATTTATGGTTCTCATATCATTGCATTGTATGTTTATAAATATTTTTCCCTTATCAAGAATCGTCATTGATTAGGTTGATGGATATTTTAATTATAGATCGATTTATACAACATTCTTCATTTCATGATGCTAATAGATTGAGTAGTAATTTTCCTTTATTATCATTAACCATATTAATAATTTATTTTTTATCTATTTATGTAAATATGTACTATAATATATTATAACTGGTATATATATCAATGATATTTCCATATGTATAATTCCTCTATGTCATCAATGAAAATATTGAAATCTCAAATTCCATGTCATGAGTTTTTCATTTTTTCTAATTCACATTCAACAATTTTGAGGCTTAAGATATAAAATTATCATATTATATGAGTATAAAACCAAATGATTGTTTTGCATCACTATACATCAAAGATAATTCACCAAATATTTGTAGTATGAATATAATTATTGTAATTAAATTATTTTTCAAATCCTTAAATCCCCCTTCACATTTATCTATCCATATACATTACTAATTTTTCTGTTTCATGGATATTGGGATTAAAATCCTTCATTGGTTTCTCAAGAACTATTGATAATAAATAGTTAATACAAAATAAAAATTAATATTTATTTCAAATATTATTTAGGTATATTACTCAGATGATATATTCTTCTATATATCAATAGATAACTCCTTATATTTAATAACCATCCCCATGAATGTTACTTATTATATCCAAAAGTCACAATTTTTTAATTAATATACAAAATATATTTCCATAATATAGATTAAATATTACACAAATGAGCATCGTGTTCATCCTTTATTTTAGATTATATAAGATTATCCACATTAGAGATCACAACAATAATCACAATAATATTTAAATGCATTATTCATCAGGTCTATTGGAATCAAAATGAAATTATAATTTATATAAATTAGCTAAATGAATGACTATAAAATCCTCCTACTTTACCTTGAAGAGATGACATCTTGATAAATGTTCAACAATAGAGAAATATTAGTCCCCACATATTAGATGAGAAAAGTCATCCATTTATGTAATGTGATCACTATTATTTAATATAATGATTTTTTCACATTACGATAAAAATATAGATACATTAACACAATAGAATTCTTTTCAATATTAACTTAAACCCACATAGTGATACAGTAGGGAAAATAAAACCCTTTTTCGGATCTCTAGTTGTTTCCTCTTCCACTCTAATAATTCAGTGTGAAATATTAATTATGGAATATTAACTATGGGGAGAGAACGTGGAATATGATTTACAGATTAATTGCTCACTCAATTAAATGTATGATAAGGAATCACTTTAGGGAGTACATAATTGTATTCCCTCTCAATGGGTATGTCTTCAATGATATTCTACTTATTAACCTTAGTAGTTTGATCTAAATATTCTCTTCAATAAAGAAACAATATCTATATTTTATAAGGGGATTTTTGATGTGTTTTATTATTCTAATTTCACTTTTATATAATACAAGTTTCAGTTGGGATAAGCTAAATTATTTCCCTATCCTAAAGTTGATGTTGTATATATATAAGAATAACCATTCCATTCAGAGTATTGCCTCAGACTCTATCTAATAGTGTATGACAAATATTTCTAGGATATAATCTCTTAAATTGTAATTAAAGAATAATTATATAACTGTTATTTAACTATTTCAATACAAGTAGTTTTCATTGATGACAAAACCTCCTTGTTCAAAGGAGATTCTTGAATATTTATACTCATTCTTTTGGATATAAATGATTGTTTTCAAATACAGTTAGATAAGATTTCATATTTCCAAAAAAAATATAACAATAATAAAATTATTTATTTTACTCTACTTATCATCATTTAGTAAATATATAATATTTTCCTGGATAATAATATTCATATTATAATAATATAAATTATGAATAGTGAACAAAGAAAGAATAAATCATTACTAACTTATATAGATTAACTTATTCCTTATTATGATGTAATTTAGGTTATTCATGGTGAATTACTCATTTTATCATTTATTCTAACACACAAAAAATAACTAGAAATTTATCTCATAACAAATATTATATCCCTTATATAAAATTCGTACCATTAAAAAATTACATAAATATATATAAATAACATCCTAAATGTTTTGGGACCTATTGAATTTGAGTGATTATATCATATAATATCAACAAAAGATAATATACATCATATTTTTTTATATCAATAATGATATCATAAATACATTAACATTATTATAATGATTTGGCATACCCATAGGGAATACCTAAAAGAAACATGTTTGCTATAAAACATCGTAAGTTGGTGATAAGAAAAGTTATAATAGGATGTATAGTAATCATAAGATAAGTGAATTATATAATCCTTTTATATTGGAAAATAAATAATCGACATGTGGGCAGTACATAAAATGTTACATCATATGCGTAATTCATGACTCACTACCAATGTAACAAAACAATGAGTGTCGGGATCATTACCCATGAGCTATACCTGGTATATAATTAAATAATTGACTAATTGAATGAATTAGACATGTTTATAATTATTATCTCATATATCTCATTATTATATGTAAATTCATATGTGATATAAATAAGTAAATTATACATAATTCCTAAACAAATTAAAAAATAATGAAAATGATACTTGTTACAAAATTTGTCTTAATGAATTAAAAAACAATATATCATGAATATTCTAATGAAAATAATTTTTTAATACGTTTAATATTTGAATATTAGAATAAAAAATATATTTAACTAAGTTATAGGTCATGTAGACGAACCATAATAAAAAATGGGTGAAGTAGTAGGCATGATATTGAAACCCTTAAAACATAGTTTAATAAATCAATGAAAAACATTTAAATGATTTGAGAGAAAAGGGATTTCCTTAAAAAATATAAATTTATTACAATAATTTTTAATTAAATAATTATTATTTTTATAATACATATATGATTAAAACCATTAAAATATTAATAAATAAAAGAAAAAAAATGTCTCATAATCCGATTTTTATAAAATGTTTGGGATGAAAACATGGTAAACATGGATGTCTATATAAAATTATAAAATAAAATATATTTACTTAGATAAAACATATTTATATGATATATAATAAATATATTTCATAAAAAAGCGTCAATGTAAAATATATATAAAATAAATAACTTAAAAATATAAATGGTGAGTGAAAAGAGCCCAAATCCTTTAGTCTAGACTAATATTTGTATTTGTGTGTAACCTCTTGAGTGATAAACATAAATTTTTTAAATAAATAATTTAGAAATATTATTTGTTTCATTAATTTATTTTTATTATTCAATATTAATTATAATCTCTTTACTAAAACATGTTTTTTTCTTTAATCATAGGGATATTCTTTATAGGATTTCAAAGACCCATCAAATAATTAGTAATTGAAATGGATCATTTAAAATGAGTATATAAATATTAATGAAAGATTCTATGGAGTTATTTATTTCCAGAATTAATCATTTTTCCGAATAGATATTTTTTTACAATGTAGGAAAATATCAATTAATATAAATATTATAGTTAAACTATAGGTTCATTATAGTTGTTTCATCGTATGTGGAGAACGTTATATGTATTATTTAGTTTTTTATTATTTAACCATTATAAATTAATATATATATATATATAAGGATTATATTTTACAATAAATTTATTTATTAAAGCCATTAATGGAGGCATTAATTGTTTTATAAAAACATCCATATATTCTATTATACCGGACATAAATGGATATTTATTATTGAAAACAACAATCATGTACAAAATATGGTTATGAAATTGTTATTGTTGTATTATAATATAATATAATAAATTATTTAAAATAGACCATTTTAATCAAAATTATAAGTTTTAATTATAAGAGAAAATGGAATGTAAATGAATGAACATGTTTAGAAGTAAATACCTTACTCTTCATAAAGACTTCATTATTAAATGTCGAAATCCATATGAGAATATAATTTCTATGAGGCCAATCCTTTTAAAGCATGTTTAGGAGATTTTGGAATTTATTTTTAATTATCATTGAAAAGATAATAACTTTTTGGTGTGTAGATATGTGCATTGTCGGAGGATGGTATTTATAAGGGGATGAGAGTGGTGTTTTAAAATAAAATAGTATTTCTTGAAACAGTGATCAAACATGTGTCTCTCTAGTAAGGTTATTTTAAATAAATAAGAAATAAGAAATTAAAATAGTAAAATAAATTATAAAATTACAATAAATCTATTCATATATAATATTATAAAATATTTAACTTATAATACTATTTTATTATTTAACTGTATATTTTTTTGTGGTAAATCCCAAAAAAAATCAACGTTTAAAAATTTAGACTTGGTAATTCAAAAAATTACATCCATTCTATATATTGTTTTTTAATTATTTGAAATATATTTTTTAATTAAAGTATTTATTTATTGACTAATATTAATTTTTATGTTAGTGTTGAATTTATGACCCTTGGAAACATATGTATGATTTTCTAAAATTTTATTGTTATCTGTTCAAATAATTAGTGTTTTATATAAGGAATTTTTTACAAAATTAATATTTATTTTATATTTTAAGTTTTGTTATAAATTATTAATAGTAATGAAAAATATATATATGTATCCTAAAAATATATTTTTTATGTTGGTGTGTCAAATGTTTATTATAAGATATTTGGATGTTTTATTTAATTATTTTTTATAAAATTTTATTATATTTTTGTTTCAAATTATTCCAAAATATTAATTTACTATTGCAATAGTCAAGTTAATATTCTAATAGTTAGGTTATTATTATAGTGTTTAGAATATTTGTTTAATGGTTAAATTTTCAAGAAAATATATAACCCTTAAACATTCTATCAATAGTGAACATTTCTATCATTTTTCATTCACTCAATTCATTATCAAGGTTATTTACATTTATTTTGGACATTTATAATTACGTTTTAAATAGTTAATTTTTTATATAATTATTTGTTACATTAATGGTTTTAAGAGATCTCGAGGTACCGGAATATTAAATTCTAGTTCTCTAATTTACTTTTTATTTTGTAACATTTGAATTTTATTAATTTTATAGAGTATATTTATTATTAAATTGAAATTATTTATAATTATATTATAAAATAATGAGTTTTTTTATATTTTTATATGATATTAAAATGTATACATACATATCTATTTAATTAAATTTATTTTCATATTTAAACCTTTTTGATGCCATACTATACTCCTTGTTTTTTAAACGTCTATGCTTCAGTGCTTTAAAATTAATCGATAATGTTTAAATTTTCATAAAAAATATAAAGGAACAAAATATTGTTTTTATTGTGTCATACCAAGAAACATTTAACCTCCAAAAAATTATATATATATCATAAGTCTAGTTGAATTCCAATATAATAAAAAGTAGGTGAACAATCAATCTTAAAATTTTGTTTTCACAATTGTAAATGTTAAACATGTATAAAAAATATTAATTATAATAATATTTTAGGAGAATCCAAAATAATTTATAACTAGTTACAACCAGCCTAAAAATAACCTTAAATTGAATATAACAATATTAGGGTTGAATACATATCCAATTGGAAAATAAATTGTATATTCAAAGTCAGGCACCTTGGTTATCATCCCTTCAAGAAAGGGAATGATGTATAAAATAATCATCAAAGTGAAATAATATATATCCGGCAATATTCATGAATTCATATAAACCAATTTTTATAATGAAAATAATAAAAAGAAATTTAATAAGATAAATTATCTCTCAATATTATCCAAGAAAATAGAGAACTATATCTAATAATACAAAAAAAATTATATATAAAATGGTAATATTACCATATACAAAAATTATTTAAACAATGTGATATTTATGGCATATAAAGTTACAAGGGTTTAATTTCATTCCAAAAAAACTAATTTCAAAATTGAAAAACATTCACCTTTTGAATCAAATTTCTATAAAAATTTTATTGAGGTCAAAATTGATCTTTGAAATCATTATTCGCAAGCCCCAAAAAAATTCTATTTGTAGGGATTGAAAGGTAACTTGGAAATGGAGTGTTAACAAACATAATCATGTATAAAAAAATAACTAATAATAATTTATGGATATAAGGCATTACATAAATTGTTTGAAAACATCATGGGAACCTTGTTCAACGTTTCTATTCCAAATAGAGGATGAAAACCCAATAGAAATAATCAATTCGAAAATATAAATCGAAAGAGAAATAAATTATTTTAATATGAATCATTATATTTCATAAATATTAAATAATATTTATAACCGTATATTTAATTCTCCACTAGTAATACATTGAAGAAAAAAAAATCCATATCAATTTTGAATTAGGATTTCCCATTGGTGAGAAGCAGATTTAGAGAATACCATGAGAGGTAAATTTTGGAAATTGTATTTCAGAAAATCATGAAGGGGCCTTAGTTTTAAGGTCATTTAGATTTCAAATATGAAATTATTATTAAACATATCATAAAAAAATAAAGCATAATCCCACTGGAACTCAATTAAGTTACTACTAAAAAATGTTGGTCACAAAATTTGTAATCACCTGGTTCATCCTTGAGGTATAGATCATTCCTTCTCACATATTACCTAAGAAAATCGGTGATGAGAGGTTGAGGGCATAGAAATAGGCATGTTACATGATGTGACTTAGAATTACATATCGTGTACGTAAAACAACACACCCTTTATTTAAGGCTACATTCCATATAATCCTGGTACACTACCATGTAATTTTTAGTCAATAATTTTTTTAAAACACCCATGTAGCCTCAAGTACACTTCGTGTTCATTTTTTAATTGATTAAACTCGAAATATCATAACTTTTTAGATGGACAGAAATAAACCCCCTTCAACAATCGGTTCTCTTAGGAAAATTTGAATGATATTTTGCCTCCCATTTCGTCATCGAGCCTTTGTTTCGAACACAATCAGATGTGCTGGATTACCTTTGGTGAGCTCTCAATTCCTCTTGATACTTTTTCCAAGATTTCATCTCTTGGTCTAGTTATTTATCATCTATTTTTTATACCCATTTTTATATCTACTACATTTTATTTCAAATTGTATATCGACACTAGACGAGTTGAGTCATACATAAACGAGGTAGGTGGATTTGTGGCATTCCCGAATTTTCGTGATGATCGAATAAGTTGGAGTGTCAAGTGCCCAAAATAATGGATTCAAATGTCTGAATAATGATCCATTTTATTTACTCTTGATGATTAGGTAATTAATTATATTAATTGAAAGCATGTTTGGGGTTTGGCACCTTGATTTATTTCCACCCCATGGGTAGGTTTCCCGAAGATGGCAATTTGGTCGAGAATTCTTATGAGGCTTTAATTTAGTTCCCATTAATGGGTTTTTTTAAATTATTTCCCATTATATGAATTTCTCACATGACATACATGTGATGTTAAGAATTTTGAGTTTTCAATTTTCATAATGTGGTTGTTATATGATTTTCCATGTGATTTATCCTTGTTTAACCATGTAATAGTTCAATATACATGTGTTAGACAGTATATAAAATGTTCCAACATGAGTTGGTTATGTTAAATCCATATGATTGTTTAATTCACATGTTTTTCTTTTGAGATGAGATTTTTAATTGAATTATATTTTAAAAGTATGTAATTATCAATGGGTGAGCCAGAGTCTCGGTTAAAAGTCATGGTCGGGAACATGAGACTAATTTTTCCTTATGTGAATTTGATGAACCATTTTCTCATTTAAGAAACAATCGAAATGATCAATAGGATAATTTTTTTAATTTTGTAAAAGTTACACATATATGGAGGATTGCCTCATTCAGTCTTCTTTAACATGTTAAGTAAGCATAGGATTCATTATGGGATACCATGTTCGGGATCTATTGACAAATGATTAAATGATTATTATCTCATGATTTGACAGTTACTTTTATACAGTGGGTCATTGTGCACAGGCCATACCTAGAGGCTTTTATATAATTCAATGGAGATAAATTATGATATATAATTATTAATGACACACCTTCCATGAAATAGATCAATATGGTTTTTGGCTTTCTGTTATACTTGATTACATTATCATCTAAAAATTTCTTTGTTCTTACTTTAGAGTAACAATTGTTTACTACATTAACTAATATACATTTCTTATTATATATATACACCAATAGATTGGAACAGACTTTGGGTGGTTTCCTACTAGTCTCAGAACATGTTTGGGGCATGATTTTGGTCCCAAAAAGAGTATATTATTGCAGGTGTTGATCAGGGGAAGCACACTCCTATATGTACATGATGTGATGAAAAGCAGTCGTAGAGCATGGGACCAAGCCGAGGCATTCAATTCTTCATACAATCTTTTTTTTTTCATTCATGGTTATGAAACATATATTTTTTATTAATATAGTTTACTTGTTTGGTAACGTTCATGGAACATTTGATGTGTTGTATCATCTTTTTCATGGAATGATTCTTTTTTATTTATATTATCATTCATCCATAATTTATTTCATTTTTATGTTGTTTAATACATCCATTATTTTAAATTAATATTTTGTAATGTTACACAATTCCAATGAGGTCATAGTTTTACCACTATCACACACTATTACCTCACTTCTAGTGGGAAGCCTCTGTAGTTTTTAGGGATGCTCTTGAGGCCATGTGTCCAACCGTGTATGAGGCACCAGTTGACTAACACAAACTTCCAGAACATTAAAATGTGGTAATATAATATTTAATTCATAGTTTTCTTTACTGTTTGGAGAATATATATGGGAAAATTAATTATTTTAATTAGTTTTGAATTGGAGTAGCAACCTTGTGTATAATACAAAATACAAATTCCCTCGAATGAAATTGCAATTTCTGGATTTTGGGCTGTTAGAGTTGATTTGATTTCACCATTTAGTGATGAAATAGTTTTTTTCTTTTATTATTGATAATATTTTGGTTCTATTTTGTTCTAAAAAGATGATATGTGAGTATCCCAACTCATGCATCATATAAAAACTTGTCAAAAATCACATTCCATGCATTCATTGCATGCCATTTTAAGAGAATTTCGTATTCCATGATGTGTGATAGATTTCATGCAAGATATAAATGTTTTTATGATATGTACCATGATAGATATAACTACTATTTTTATAGGTTTATTGTTATGTGTTATGGATGAATTGGATGGACACCGAACATTGGTAACTGAGGAGTATGGCCCCTCTTGGATCTGAATTTGGTGGATCAAATTTCATCCATGGGATAAATATTGTGTTGTTATATGATATATATGGATGTAATTATTTTATTAAATGGGTTTATGGTCCACCATGGATTAGAATTTGGCACAATGATTCATTATTTTGAAAAAATAGTTGTTTCAGAAATGATTTTGAGGCAAAATATTTAGAAAACAAAACAATACAGAGTGTAGTTCTAAAAACACATGCCTTGAGTTCTTTGGATCGGGAGGAAAAACATTATAAGAACACACTATACACTCTTAGTGTTCTTTTTAGGTTTTTTTGATAGTATGACTAGTTGTGTGAGAGAGAACACAACCTTTTTATTTTTGATCAGAACATATTGGATAACTAATGTACAACCTGTGTAGTTTTTCATAGGTAGACCCTTGTGGCTCTAGCCAGGTAAATGAACATGTCCAGTATGGAAGACTAGTGTGACCACCATGTACCAGACTAACATGCTGTATACCTAGTGTGTTTGCATGCCTTGGGCCAGCGTGTGTACATCACCATGTAGGAGATTAAGTATACAATCCATGTATAGTTCCTACATGTCGTGTACCTGGGATGTCTACATGCCTAGGCCAGCAGAAGTACACACCTATGTGAGTTTTTAAGGGAACTAAAAAAGTTTAGTTTATAAACACTATGTACAAAACATGATTTAAATTTTGAGGCATTCCTTAACTACTTTAGATTTTGTTCTGTTAAACTTTGTACCATGATGAATAAGAATATAATGAGGTGTATTATTTTGACATTAGAATGAAATTATACCCCGATAAACTCCAGAATTATGCCAAGATGGTGGTGATGATCGTACCCTAGAGGTGGTAGGCCATGGACTACTGGTGGACCCTCCATATATTCTTCTGTGATAGTAGATGTTATACCAGACACATGTGTCGATGAAATTTGTTTAAGGCATTATGAGGATTATGAAAACCTTTCACTGAGCACCACTACATTCCACGTCTATGGAAGAACTGACATGAGTGTTCCAGAAGAAGTATATGCCCACGTTTTTTGTGAAAGTGGTAAATAGTCTATAGAATCATGTCTTGAAGAAATTTTATCAATATTCCAGTATCATGAGATTCCTCCGGAGAGGAGGTTCATTCTAGCTACATGTAGGAAGTGTGATTCTACAAAGGGGTGGTGGGATATTACCTCACAGACAGAGCATCTGTGTGATATGGTGTGAGAATATTTTCAGATAGCCACAAATATCTACATCTATCCTAAGACAGTGTGGGCAGATAAAGAGTGTGTGTTTAATCATCTGGAGAAGGGCTATCAATCAGGTATTTAATACTCTGACCACTTTACTGAGATCTAGTGATTTTCACATATTCTGATGGTTGATGACATGTCAACAGCTAATTAATTCAAGAATGTTCCCAGGTATGACATTAACTCACATGTAAATATCTTATGGATTACTACTATATCTTATATAGTGAACCATACACTAATTTATGAGAGGAATCAAAGGGAATATGGTAATTATTTCCAGGGTGGTTTGGCAGTGAGAACTTGTAATGCATTGATCGGTATCCGGAAGAATCATCTAGAGCCTACATGTGGTGAATATAGAAAACAAACATATCATCTAGTTTCTAAATGTGGTGATTCTGGTTATGATGAATTGGTCATACTAGACATCAATGATTGATGGGACCAGTGCGATGCCTATCTTGATGCATGATGGGACACTTATAGTGTTTTTACAAGATGTTTCTACCAGCCTCTAGTGAGAGAGGTTCTACATCGACTCCATGTTCTGGAGTAGTATTAGTAACTTCTATCCAGTAAGGGAACTATAATGTGTCATTCCATTCAGGTCATCATAGTTTCTATGGTTGGTGTATCCAGACCACAAGATCGGAGTGATAGTTGGTTAGGAAATCACTGGGTTCGTAGTCTGTGTCATAGTGCCACAATATAGGCCAAACATATGCAATGAAATAAACCCTGAATGAGTATGATCTAGGAACCACAACTGTCAGAGTTATTTTTCTAGTCTCCTCCATAGAAGCTTATGAACTCTTTGATTCAAGGGATTCCCATAGTGTCATATATTTAAACATTTTTGATTGTATATATATATATATATTTTACTATTGATGATGTTTTGATGCTAGATATGCTTTTTTGGATGAGAATGGTAGGAGTGAGACTCTGCAAGGAGTTCACCATTTAAACATTTAGGGGTCACATCATTTGGGATTTCAATGTCTTAGAAATGACATTATTTGATGTCATACTTGGAATGGAATACTTATTGTCCTTTCACGTATTTATTGATTTATATCACTTCTAGGTGAGTTTTACATCACTAGAGGGTAGATCATTTCTACCCAAGGGAGAATAGGATGTCTAGGAAAGCTGATCTAGACCTGAACATTGTGGGATGAGTGGGATGGTAGAACCGATTTCTGGTTTATATCTAGAATTATAGGGGATGCGTTAGATGGAATTTATACTAGTGGATAATCATTTCAGGGGTGTCATCCCAGAAGACTTTTCAAGTTTACCGCTGGTGAAGGATGTAGATTTCTCAGTCAAGCTAGTTCTAAGAGCTGCACCATTATCTGTTCTTATTTATATAATGGATTAGATAGATTATAATTATATTAAGAGGTAGATAGAGGATTTGGTGGTAAAGGGGTTTATCCGACATTGTACTTCTCTCCGGGGTTTTCCTATCCATTTTACGAAATAGAGAGATGAAACCTCAGGATTTGCATGGATTATTAGAAATTGAGCTAGATAACAGATAAGAACTGGTATCCTCTATTATGTATATATTATCTATTAAATCATTATTTTGGAGCTAGGGTATTATCTATGATTGATCTAAGATATGGCTATCATCTTGGGAATAATATATCTTCAAACATACCTTGCACAGAATTCTGAAGAATACATGGTTGGTATGAGTATGTGGTTATACCGTTCAGTCTAATGAATTCTCTAGAGGTCTTCAAATAACTGATGAACTGAGTGTTCCATCCATATCTTGATTCTTTTGTTGTGGTTTTCATGGATGATATCATCGTGTATTCTCATAATCAACACGATCGTGCCACACATCTTGAGATAATTTTGAGTAAACTAAGATAGAATCAGTTCCATGAAAAACTCACAATGTGAAACTGCTAGATGGATCCGATTCACTTAATGGGTGATCTCATCACAATGTCAATAGTATTATTGGACCTAGAGAATGTGATATCAGTAGTTACCTAGGAGCATCCCAATAACGTCTTTGAGGAGAGGATTTTTCCCGGACTATATGGTTACTAATGTGTTATATACAAGACATCCCATGCAAAGCAGTGAAAATGATGGGATTATAAAGAAGGGTTTGAAGTACACCTAGTCATATTCTTGGAAGATGGTCATTCCAAAGCTGAAATAGAGATTAACATCAACACCGATACTAATTGTTCCAATGTCAAGTATGATTTACACTATGTTATGTAATTCATCAGAGATTTGGGATAGGAACATTGTTTATGCACAGGGAATGGTTCATTGTGTACTGGTCTCGGATGTTGAGGCCACATGAATGAACTACCATTTTCACGATTTTGAGTTATCCTAAATCATTTATGTCTCACATTGATGGATAAATTACTTGCTGGGATGGCATTTTGTGGATTACATAGACCAAAAATATCACAAGTACATATTTACTCAGTGTGATCCGAATTTGTGGAAGCTTTGGTGGGAAGAAGACCTTCTGTACATCAAATTTTATTTTTAATACATTCCTGTGAATGGTAATGCAGTGGGTAATGCACTGTTCCAGAGTAGATATGTACAAGAAGTGTATTAGTCTAGTAGTGAGTGGTAGTTGATGGTGTTGTCCTCTTAGATGCACATTATGTTTCACAGTTGTCAAGGACATACTTTTTGTACATCCTAATTAATTACCTATACATTACTAGATATAGTGAAGATGATGAAGCTATCATATTGTAATTTCTTAGTTTAATGGGAGAGTTTGTCAGGTGATGAACCTCCTCCTAGATGGACAATAGGTGAGGATGAGATTTTGGGGTTACATTGTTCTGTATGGGTGTCAACTAAAACGTGTGTGGAGATGATGTGGGGTTTTCATGATTCATTTTGTGCATTTACTTCTAGTGACACTATAATGTTTTAGTATTAACATCATCAGTACAGGTAGCTAGGCTTGATGTGATATTTATCTGGTTTTTTCTGATATGTTCTAGTTGTTAGAAGGTGATAGAGGAACCCCAAAGGCATGAATTACTTTTGAAGAAGATACTCATTCCATAGTGGAATTTGAATGACATTGTGATGGATTTCGGGATGGGTATACCAAGGTCTCCCAGCAGTAGTGAGGCAGTGTGGGTTTTAGTTTCAAAGCATACAATGGTTTCACATTTTCTATCGATAAAGGAAACCTTCAATATTGAGGAGCATGGTAAGTTGTACATCTATGAGATTGTACAACTATATAGGGTTCCTCATTCTATAGTTTCATTATGGATTCCATTTTTGACATCTCATTTCATGAAATATATATAGAGGGATTTTGGTACACCGGATCTTCTGAGCCTGAATTACCACCCCAGACAGGTGTCCAGTCAGAGCACATGATTCTGGTGTTGGAGGACATTCTTCAGGCATGCATCCTGGATTTGGGGGGTTTTGGGAGTCACACAGACACCTTATTGAGTACTCCTACAACAATAGATTATAGAATGCTATTCAGATCATTCCATATAAGGCTTCTTATGGTAGTCCTTGGAGGTCAACCCTATGTTGGCTGGTGGTAAAAGAGGTTGTAATTCTAGGACCTTCTCTTGTCCAGGAGACCACTGAGCAGGTTCAGTGTATTTGGAAACAAATGGATACCTCAAAATCTCATCATAAATCATAAACCGATCACCATAAATGACCATTGGATTTCATGGTCAGTGATTGAGTTTTCGTACATGTCACACCGAGGTTGGGACAAAAGAGGATTAAGAGACAGGGTAAGATTTCTTCGACATACGTCGGTCTATTTGAGAGTCTGGAGAGGGTTGGGCCGATTTCATATCGATTGAAGTTACACTATATTTATAGGTATGTGCACAATTTCTTCTACATTTCCCTGTTTTTCCATTATTTCTCTTAACAATCTTGCACCATTCTTCCCGAGGAATTGGAGTTATTGTAAGAAGTTCCCATTGAGAATAATGTCATTTGTATTTTGTATTATAGAATTAATGATCTTTGTGGGATTTTTGTAAATTTTGTATGGGTTCTATGGATTCACACTTAAGTGCTGTATGATATTTTGGAGAGGGAGGCCATTATACAACAACAATAGAAAGAGTTATTCTCTTATGTTCATTCACTACTATTGGAAAGGGAAATCCTAGGATGAATTTCTTTAAGGGGGTAAATTTTTAAGAACCCTGCTCTCGCATGAGGTATGGATCTATCATTTATTGTTTATACATATGAAAATGATGGGAAATAGGTTGAGGTGTTGGTTTTAGGAATCTTATATAACGTGACATGCAACGACACATTATGTACTTATTGGTACAAGTTGTGAATAGAAGGATACACCCCATTTAATCTAGGTACACGACCATGTAATAGTCTAACAATTATTTGTATGCAGACATTGTGTAGTCTTAATTACACACCATGTACTTTTTTTAATTGATTAAATCAGGAAGTAGTGTTTTATTTCACATGGATAGAAATGAACCCCCTTTAATGAGCAGCACCCCCTGGAAAATCTGAACGAGATTTTTCCACCCTTTTTATCATCAGATCTCCATTTCATACACCGTTAGATACATTTGATTTCCCTCGGTGTGTTCTAAATTAATCTTTAGCATTTCTTATTAATTTATTCTCATGATCTAGTTAGTTAAGGTCAATAGATTAAACTCGTTTTGTATATCTACACAGTTTTTTGTCGAATTGAAGATCGAAACTAGATATGTAGAGTCATACAAAATAATGTGGCATTGTGATTATATTCTACAACTAAATTTTACATCTATATACTATAGATATACATCACAATTTTGAGAAATATCCATCAATAAAAGATACATTATATCAAAATAACTATTTTCATAAAAATTGATAGGATTATTTTAAAAGTTTCATCAATGTTTTACTGTAACCTTTATAGTAGAACATTTAATATTTAAAAAAAATCAATGAATATGTGTTTTATAAATGATTATTGTGAATAATAATTTCATAGTGTAATATAATGGGTTTAGTTATTGGGAGTAAAATATAATGTTGTTTTTTACAGGAATACAAAAATAATGATTTTAAAAAAATGAATGGTTCTTAATGTACTTCTCATATTTAGGGTACATCCTAAAAACTCAACCTCAGAATAGAAAATATAATATATTCACAAAATATTCGGAAGTATATTTTAATGATTAATTGTCTTTTCTAGATACATTAAATTAATTCTCATGGAATTCAAATTATATCATTTAGGATTAGTTTATTATCTAATATAAATACCTATGTCATAAATGATCTCAATTATACAAATAAAAAATTAGACAAACTCAAAATTATCCCTATATATAACATTTTAGGGACTATTTTTCAAAAATTAGAAATGTAATTATTTATATTAGAACATGGATTGGTAGATTATATTCTTTTATTATCATGTTTATATTTCTCAATAAATCATGTTTGATTTTTTTGGGATCTTGTTTCTCAATAAAATATCTTTAATATATCTAAAATCCACGAATAAAATGAATCAAAAAAAATTGTTCACAGAAAAATGAATATTTATGTTTAAAAATATTATTTCATTATTTAGATGTCATAAATAATGATATCACAACATCAGTACAGATTTCAACCATTAAAACATTTGTTGTTTAAATTTTTTAATAAACATTGGCTATGTTTTATAAATTATTAAAACATTTGATAATAAATAACAATTTTTTTTATAAGAATATACAATTTAGTAATTTTTAATAAATTAAATTTAGTTTTTTGATAAATATAATTAGGGAAATATGATTTTTTAAAACTATAATATTTTCAAAATAATTTTATTCAATTGTAAAAAAATTTAAAATGGAAAATTTTATATTGATATAATAATATTTTTAATTTACATGATATTATTGAGTATGTTGTGTCCTAATTGATTTTAATCTCAAAACTACTGAAAATACCCCTTTATAATCATGTTTTATTTTTATTGGATTAAATTTCAACACAAAATATCTATGAAATATTTAAAATCAATGAAATAAATTTAACTACAACATTTTTCACATATCAGACACCATATTATGTTTTTTGAAAAAATAATTTGAATGATTCATATTTTATAAAAAAAATATCACATCATCATTTCATATTTTAATTAGAAAGACATGTATTGAAAAGGAATCTAATAAAATTAGAGGTATGTTTTCACTTTTATAAAACCATTTTTTAATGAAATAACTAATATTGTTATAAAAGACTCTAATTTTTTTAAAGATAATAAAAGTATTTATGTTGAAAGAAAATAATTATGATAAATATAAATTTGAAAATAATAATTTTTTTAACATTTACTTCTTTAACAGTAAGTACATTTTAAAAAAAAATCATCTATCTAAAAATATATTAAATTCAAATATGATTCTTCTGTATTTTGGATCATAATTTCCTTTATTCTCAAAACTAAGGAAAATAATTCTTTATAATACATTTATTATTCTTGATGATAACCTAATGAAAATATCCATTTCATATTCCATGAAATCACACCATTATCAACATTATTAATAAATGAAACCAACATATATTTTTTAATCAGATAATTACATGTTCTCTCCAATTAGTTAAAAGTTGAATTTATATTAATTTAACACATATGATGTTTCTAAAATATAGTTTTACCCATTTAATTATAATTTTATTTAAATAGGTTCATGTAGAGAAATCAAATAAATAATTTCAAAAAAATTGAAACACTTCCCCCATTTATAAGACTGTTTTATAAAAAAAATATACTATATAAATGAATTTAACTCATATATATAATTTTTTAAGGGAGTATACCCATATATTATTCTATTTATATGTCCATAATGTTAGGTGTAATGATACCATCATAATTATCCTCATCCTTATAATTGTTGATAGGAGGAAAAAATATATAGTTCTCAAAAAATCACTACGATAATCAATAAAAGATATATTATATTTCATTTCATTCATGAAATCATTATAATTTTTTTTAAAAGTAATACTTTTTATGGCACTATTTAAAACATTAACTTATTTATTTATATCTTAAAAATTGGAAATAATCCTATATAAACATTCAATAGTTATTTTAATTTTTTATATATACCAATTTCATTTTTCTGTAATACGAATATAATTTTGTTTTATTGGTTTTTAAAATTACTTTTTTAAAAAATTGTTTATGAAAAATTACATAAACTCATTTCATTATAATTATCATCAATGGTAACTTCTTCGAAATTTAAACTTTTACATTTTTATTATAAAAATATATATATAAATTTATAATGATTTTATAAGCATCACTTGTAACCAATATAAATCTGACACCCAATGATTTTATGGTATGTCTCTTGTGAAATAATTTTTATATCTTTGATATCTGTTATTACATGCAACAATGACGTTAAAAAAATTCAGATATATTACTAAAATATTATAATTTGACCATTATAACATAGTCACTAAAAATTAAACATATTAATAGGACTTACTAAATTATGAAATTTATATTGTTTACAAACAAGAAAAATAAATTCACCAATTTTCAATAATAATAAACCCCATTTCAACATAAAGGATTTGTTTTACTAAAAATATTTCATTTTTCTTGAAATATGTTTATAAAATAATAAATTGTAATATAATTTTTTTGATTATTTTAATGAAATATACTTATTATACATTAAATAATATTTTTTAATTTATTACGTGTTTATTCTTGTGTAAATTATAAACATATCTTGTTATATGATTAAAAATTGTATATATGTAAAAATCAATTTGAGTCTCATTTTGAACTTATTTTATAATTAATTTCCAAAACCTATGGGAATTGAATTTTTAAAAATGGATTCCATATTTGAAAATGTATGATCAATTTTAGTAAACAGTTCTTATTTTTTTAGAAATATGAATAATAACTTTTGTAAAATATATCAACGTTGTATATTGTAAATCTAGTTAACCCCGGTTAAAACTAAGTGCCAATTTCATAATATTACATATAAATTATTATTGGATGATGTAAATAAAACCATTATCACATTAAGCATGATATTTATTTGATTAATGGATATAATTCCATGAAATGACAAATATAATATTTTAATCAATGAATGTTACAAAATGTCACTCTAATGGTTGTAAATATTTATTTTACGTCCATATGGACGGAAATTCATTTAATTAATTTATATAAATGTTAATTTTGAGAATTATAAATTTATCTTCGGGATGGTCATTTTTCTATATTTTTTAGTAATTTTACAATTCTACTAAATTATTTTAGATAATTAATACAATATTTTATCAATTAACAAAAACAATATTTAATTAAATGATATTACAAATATTAAATGTGACAGAATATTTAGTTATTTATTCAGTTCCATGAATGTCTAGATGACAATAAAATATTATTATTTATTAAATTAAATATTTTATAAATTAATCTTTTTGTTGAAGTATTTTATGTCAATTTAAATTAATTATTAAAAAATTTAAATTAATGGAAATTAATCAAGATAATATTTCATTAAAAAATTTTAAAATAATTTAAATATTGAATGTGAAAAGTTGGTGTAATATATGGTTAGAACATTCAAACAATGTCAATTGTTTTATTAATATTTCTCTTATATGTAAAATTAAAAACAATGAAAAGTGAAAAATATGTCCCCGCTTTTAGTGTCAAAAAAATTATAAATAAAGGGTTATACCGACTAATATGGTCTGAAACACCACATTAATCTATTTCAATTATATTTGATAGTGATATTTCAACCATATCCTATGATATTTTATAATTCAAATTAATTTGATTCATTTTTATTTATAATTATGTCAATATAATTTTATCATTTATGAAATCCCTAAAGTTCCCCTCAACTCAATTTTAATGTTCACTTCCTCCCAATCTTATTTAGAACACATTAAAACTTTTATATTAACAAAAGCATATAAATATCAATTATAAACATATTTAACAACTTTATATTGGTTATTTTTGTAAAATCTTTGAATTTAAATGTAAATTTTTTAATTTATATTGAATTATTTCGAAACTGTGAAATATGATGACATGTCATTCTGAGGCCTGATGTGCCCAAAATGATCCATCAAATAATTTCTAAGCACAATATATCATTCGTGAGTTGTTTTCCTAAAAAAGTGGAATAACTCTTAAATGGGTGTCTAGATTAGAAATCTGAGGGCACCATTGCATTTAGGATGACAGGTTTACCCTATGTGTGACTTATGTGTAGTTGGCACAGGCTTCCAGACAGAAAACCTGAAAATCAAATAACCCTAAAAAATAATAAAATTATTTTATTTTATTTTTCAAATTATTATAACTCACAAGCAGTGACTCAGATTAAAAATTTGAGACCACTAGTAAACTCATCAGTGAATGGTTTTCTTTGGTAGATATAAATATTGGTCCGAGTGGTCCACCAGTGGTATTTAGTTTTTAGCCATAAATAAAATAATAATGTAACAATTATTTTATTTTAAAATCCATAACATCTAAATAGAAACACTGATCGAAAATATGATATTACCATTGATCTCATGATGTCTTGATCCCCTTAGGCAGAGCCTATCCTCGAATGGCATGGTTCGAGGGAGACGATTATATTTTTTTGAACAATTATTACTTTGTGTTCGGAAAACATGCATGCAAGATTTTCAATCATTTTAACCATTGATCGGAATAAAAATCTATGGGCACCATTGAATTGAGAACATCGAGATTCTCCTAAGAATGAATTAACTTCGGTTGACAAGGGTCGAGTAGAAATGTTAATTTTTTGGACGTTTTGATAAAAATAATAAAATAATTTAAATAAAATATTTTCTTTTCATTATCACCATGGAGTGGTGGATGACGATTTTAAGGGGAAGTGACAATGTTTTTGTTATGCACATCAGTGAGACTCTTCAAGGCTCCTTATTGCACAGTATAATGATTCTTTAATGTCTTTTAACAATGATGTTGTTTCATAAATAAAACAATGTAACGACGTGATGTCTCACCAAATTGGGAACGCTGTGGTGTTCTCATATATATAGATCAATGCATTGGGGAAATATGGATATGAAATTAGAGGATTCTCTAGAGAACCTCTAGTTGACTTCCACCCAACGAAGAACGAAGAATTCTGGTGGAACAACTCTTTCCTTGACACATTTCAAATAATGTAACCGAGAAGTGACACTGATATCTTAAACCCTCAATGATTAACATGCAGAAATGAAATTCAAGAGGTAGGGGTTGATTGATTTTAATGTTTCCCCATTCTTATTGCAAAACAAAAAATGCAGATTAACCCACTAATAAGTTAATCAGCAAACCGGGTGTTCTTGTGGGAGGGTAACATTTGTGGGGGATTTTTATATGAGATTTAATAATCAATGATTTATGAATTAAAATACCCATACATTCCTTGTTTTGTAAACATCTAATTTGTATGGCACAATATGACAAGATCAAGGCCTGAGCACTGCTGCCATGGGTGTTCTTCATGTCTAATCATTAAAATCGACAGCAAGGCAGTTTTGAGATCATTGTGGTTGAAAGGATGATTCCAAGATAACGTTGGCACAAGCATCACGAAGAAGGTAGAACTTGTGCGGACATTATGGTCTAAGGAAGAACCCACCGTTGGTTGCCTGTGGTGGTGACTGATTGTGAGAGGTGACACGTGGAAGGAAGCATTGCGACCAGACTGAGCCACGACATAGTAGGAGGATCCTTCGGCCGAGTTGGCGGCTGGAGGCGGGAGAGGTGGTTGCTCAACCATGTTGGAGACTTGAAGACGAGGACCCATGTCGCATCCTGTGTGAGGGGTCATAGTAACTTGATCCTGGCAGAGGAGGTTCCATGCGTCCTCCAAGCGCGTCACGTGAAGTGGACCTGTCCGCCTCTTGAAGACTTGGCGGGGTGCAAAGCACCCGATAGGTTGGACTGGAACTACAAGCCAGACTCGATTCCTAGATGGATTGACCCTTTCCAGCCAGACCACACCCAGTGGGACAGACCCACTCCGATAGGCCAAAACCGCATCATCTTCAGGCGTGGCCTGAGAAGACCGAGTCGTCAGGCGACTCGGTGGGCCGTACCCTTGGCCAACCGGCCCGGGTCCAGTGAGGCCTATTGTTCCTACCCAATGGAAATTCTATAACATAGTGACCTCTACCCACTCAATGTTGGGCTGAGTCCGTCTTAATGAACTGGGGTATGTAGAACCCCGGGCCTAGTTGGTTGTGTCAGTCTGACCGGGTCGCACTGAGCCTCGTTGCAATCGGTCCCCAGGTTACTAAAATGTATGCATCATGGAAACTATAAATTTGATTAATGAGAAGTTTATGGAATTGGGACCCACAGGATGATGTGGTCATTTTGAGATACTCCACCCATATTTAAGAGAATGTTGGAGTTTTTCTAGGATGGATCGTACCTGAATCCATCTGGGATCTCAACACTAAAATTACTATAACATTCTGATCCGGGATCTATTTAATGTTACATCTATTTTGCTAGAACCCTCATGATGTGACAGATCATTAGATTACATTATTGGGGGACTTAGTTATGGTTGAAATACACCTAGTGGCTTCAGGAGCGGTTCTCCCAGAATCAATTATGTTTCATATGGGAATCTGATGGCCAGTTGTGTCATGAAGAAGAAGAGAGACCACTAAAGGTAAACATAAGAAAATCTAGATTAGGATGATCTAGATGTACATCTAATCATCCCTACCTATGTACCAATGACCAATATAGGTCATCAATAGAGACCAATACGGGTCATCATCCATCAACCAATATGTTTCATCATCCAGAAACCAATATGTGTCATCATCCAACTACCAATACGGGTCAGCACCAGCGACCTATACAAGTCAGCACCAATGACCATTACGGGTCAGCACCAGGGACTAATATTGGTCAGTAATAGTGACCAATATGGGACAACACTAGCAACTGATACGAATCATCACCAGCAACCAATACAGGCCAGTATCAAGTGACCAATACAGGTTAGCATACAATGACATGTATGGGTCTACAGTTGAGTTATTATGGATAGGAGAATCTGGTATAATTACTAGTCATCCCTATTCTAGTATCTATGAAGTTATAACATTAGAGTGAGATGTCTCTATTTCTTTGTACTTCATTATTTAGATAATGCTTGTGATATTTCCTTAGTGGTATTTAATATAATGTTTTCATTTTTTTGAATACTGAGTGTCCTTTAGGGGTATCAGGGTACCATACTAATTTGTTATACTCACCCCTGCATGGGTTCTACCCAGACATGTGGGTCTAGTGCAGTCTATTGATGCTTCAAGGAAGACATTAGTGGTTTGATACATGGTGGATCTTAGTGCGATGAGAGTAGTCGAGATCCACTTCTTCGACATCAGACATATGACTACTACCCTCCATGTAGACCTCTAGGGATGATGCGACAACTATTTACTTTCATTTCAGTTTCTATGGATTGTATTCTGTTAACTTTGTTTCATTTTAAAGTTGAACTTATAGAGGTACCTTACTCTCATGATTATGCCGTACTTTTGTTGGTTTTTTAAATCAGTTTCCCCTTTTTAGTGTGCACAGATCTCTAAGGCATGACCTTCCCTGTATTAGAAAAACATTAGGTGCTACTCACAAACCCCTAGCCTATAAAAGGCAGGATTGGGGTAGTCACATCTGGGCCCTATGGGACTGGTGAAGTCAAAGTGATATCATAGGGTGGTTAGATATACCAGAATAACTAGGAGTCTACATTAAATGATGCAATGGTTTCAAGTGCTACAGTTCAGTTTTCAATACAACGAGTCTATTGTTGGTGTGGTGACTGACATATCAACACACGAGGACCCATGAATTCTATTTTCCAATTTGGTACATGAAAACAACAGTTTCTTCTATTTTTAGTTTTTTTTATCTTTTTTGAGTCTGTTCACCAAGTATAACTTATTGACTATGGGGAAACTATTTATTATATGATGCCTCCACGATGAAAACTATCCATGATTCCGATTAGAGATCAGGACAATGGCCTACCGAGTGACAAGGCATTGATACATGGACTTCTCATAGTGATGGCACCTTAAGGTGGTGTACCAGCAGCACCACCACCCATTGAGAAGTTGATGCTACCGGTGGATCATGTATGCTGTTTGAGCACAACACATTAGTTCCAAACACAACTTCCTCTAAGGATGCTTGGCGAGACATTACCCCAAGTAGGAGAGGACTGGCTTAAGGCAGTTTCGTGGGAAATTCTCCTAGTAGAGACACCCATTGAGTAGATGGAGATCTTTTCCACTAGCCTTGTTCATGGTTCAGTTGGACAATGGTGGATCTCGACGCGAGAGGTGCAGGAGGAGATGACCCTCACCTGGCCATACATTGAGTGCATGATCAGGTGGAGTTTGGGACAACAACAATACACACTATTCGTATTCAGTAGTTATTTGCATCTGTTGTAGGGCATCCAGACTATGGCTCAGTACTTGATGATATTTAATAACCTCTGTCAAGACACCACCAACGTGGTATATGACCCTTAATTTAGGACCCAAACCATTAAGATGGTGCTCCAATGTGAGATTAGAGCTACTATAGTTTCTATCAACAATTTGATTCATGATGTGGTGAAAGATCGAAATTTGCGGATGCAGAACTTCCATGATGAGCATGCATCAATAGTGAGAGCCCATTCCCAATGAAAGGTAGAAAAGTAATCTGTAGTAAGTAATAGGTAGATAAAACCGAATAGAATGTGGTCTAGACCTTACCAAGTGAATATCAGGGACACATGGTTAGAAGTGCGAGGCTTGAAAGGCCAATGAAGCCACAAACAATGCATGATATGTTTTTCTTACAAGAGATAGGGCCATAATGGTTGTGACTGTCTGACTCCCCATGAAGATGATCAGTAGATGATTTAAGGTCCACTGAGGCAGCAATAGTGGTAGGAGAATGAGCATCATCCAGGCAGTGAATGATGCAGGGGAAGAGGACGTGCAGCCGGAGGTTGTCGGGGTCACCATGCACTACCCCCCCCCCCCCATGTGGTCCACCATAAGATTAGGGAATAGGTGGATGGGGACAAGTATAGCTAAAATAAGTAGAGGATCGTGATCCTGAAATCTTTGAGATTATAAACTATATGATATGTATCTTCTCTACTTTAGTAGCAGTGCTTATCAACAGAGGTGCTACCAATTCTTTCCTTTCCATAGATTTAGTTTTGGACTATGAGATTTTGACTGAGCATTTATTTCGACCATTTTATTTGGATACTCTTACAGGAGGAGATTCAGTCGTCCTACACTGACGCTGACAGTGTTATATTACTCTTGGTGGAGATAGTTTTAGATGATATCTTCTAGTAGCATCGTTGCATCCAAACGATGTCATTTTAGGAATGGACTGGATATCAGAAGCTCAAGGTCATGTTGGCTTCTTGAGACGTACAATGTAATGTACGTACAGAGATGGAGGATAGTTTCCCATTTTTGTTGTGATGGAAAAAAGAGCAGTATGAGATGGAATTGCACTCAGGAGGGTGTAGTTGATTGCATATCAGATATATTTCATGACATTTGACATGGTGGATGAGACGAGTCCACACATCCCAGTGGTAGTAGATGAGTATGATGATGTCTTTCCATATTATGTCCCAAGAATACCTCTTTATAGATAGGTAGAATTCTGTGTTTACTTTTACCTAGGAACAATACTGAAAGCTACACCAACATATCGTATTGCCCCTGTAGAGATCTGAGATCTAAGGGGGGAGTTGGAGGGCTTATAGAGGAAGGGATTTGTATTGCTCAATGTTTCTCTATGGGTATCTCCAAATATGTTTTCTAAGAAGGAACACAGATGATTGAGGCTATGAGGGGACTACTGGATCCTAAACCAGGTGACATTGTAGAATTAGTATCTTCTAATAAGGATTGATGATCTGTTTGATCAGTTGAATGGAGATATGTAGTTCTCAAAGATAGACCATAGATCTGGCTATCACCAGCTTCATGTTTTGGATGAGGACAGCCCAAATAATAACATTATATGTCACTACGAAAATTACAAATACCTAGTTATGTCGTTTGTCATGATGAAGACCCCATTAATGTTCAAGGGTTTCTTGAATGGTGTCTTCCTGACCGATTTGTAGTTGTCATCATCGATAACATCTTGGTTTACTCAGTGTATGAGTAAGAGTACACTATACACTTTAGGATAGTTTTTCACACACTCTGGGAGAACCAATCATATGGGATGATCTTTATGTGTGTTTTCTGGATAAGGAAGGTTCACTTCTTGGGACACGTCATCTCAGAGGATGGAGTTATTGTGGATCCAGGGATGATTGAGGCAATACATTCTTTGGAGCCAGCCAAGAGTGTTACTGATGTTCATAGCTTCCCTGGATTAGTAGGATACAATGAATGGTTTTTTCATGATTTATCTAGAGTAGCAGCACTTATTACTGCTTTGACGATTTTTCACAGCAACCATTGTTGGACCCAATTTTTGTGGCGTAGAAGTAGTGTAGAAACTTTTGTTGGATGCAGTTTCTTCCCATGAGTTTGGGCCTTGGATTTTCAGGGAAGAAAATAAAAATTTTGGAAGAATGTAGTGTGTTTTAATTTCTATGCAAATTTTTTATTTTTATATAATTATTTTGATACTATGATATCTGATGGCACGTTATTCCGAGGCCTGGAGTACCTGGAATGATCTGTCGTAAAACTGTTAGCATAAAATTGCACATGTGAGTAATTTTCCTGAAAGAGTGGAATAACACTTAAGTTGGTGCCCATATTAGAAATATTATGGAACCATTGTTTTTAGGATGATGGGTTTACCCAATGTGGGGATTAATTTTAGTCGGTACCAGCCTCCAATGTGAAAATATAAAAAGGGAATAATGGTAAATAAAATAATTAAATAAAATTATATTACTTTTCAAAATGCTTATAACTCACAAATTGAGACTCAAATTCAAAATTTGAGACCACTGCTGAACTCATGAGAATATGATTTCTTCAAGAAGATACAAACATTGGTCGGTGTGGGCTTCCAATCGATGTTAGTTATTTCCATTAAATAAAATAATTATGATACAATTATTTCATTTAAACTCATTAACATCTAAACAGCAACTCAGATTAGAGAATCTGAGAGTACAGTTGTTCTCGTGTGGTCTTGATCCCTTTAGCTAGGACCTAACATCAACCAGAACAGTTCGAGGGTGACATTTAATAATTTTTAACTTGTTTTTTAGTTACATCCAGTAAAGGTGTATGCATGATTTTCTATATTTTGAACCATTTCATGAATCAAAAATCTGAGGAAACCGTTGAATTCAGAACATTGAGAATCCCATAAGAATGACATAACTTCAGCCAACAAGGGTGGAGCAAAAAATTTATTTTAATTTTATTTAAAAAAAATTAAAATTAATTTAAACGAATTATTTTATTTTCATTCTCACATTGGAGTTGTGAATGGCGATGTTGTGGGGAAGCGATAAAGCAGTGGTGATGCACATAAATTAGACTCATTATTGGACTGTTATCTCACATTGTAACAATGCTTTAATGTCCCGTAATAATGAATCTATTTCTTAAATAAAACAGAGTAATGACATGGAGTCTCACCATAATGGGAACACTGCAACGTGCCCCTATTTCTAATACGATGCACTGGGTAAATATCGATGGGAAATTGTTAGGATTCTCTGATGAAATTCTGACAAACATCTACCCCAGTGAAAAATGAAAAAAGTTAGTTGAACTTCTCCTTCTTCGATGCCTTTTGAATATTGTAACTAAGAAGAAAAATCGATGTATTATCCCCTATATGGTGAATGTGCGGCAACTATCTTCAATATGTTGGAGTTTTGGGGGGTCTCATTATTCAAGATTTTATTTTCATTGTTGTTCAAATTAAAAACCCCTGACCTTCCATGTTTTGTAAACATCTAATGAAGATCCCCCGGGTTGACACAAACATGGGTCCTGCCCCTCTTCCCTATGTGTTCTTCGTGGTAATACATTCGAATCAACAACAAGGAAGTTTTTAGACTTTCATGGTGGAGAGGACAATGACCAGATAATGTTGGCACATGCATCACGAAGAATGGACCATCGGTATGGACCCAGTAATTCATCGAAGAATTAGTCATGGGTGTCTCATGATGGTATCTGCGGGTGGGATATGGCATGCCATGATGGCATGTCTAAGGAAGTGTTGCACCTAGATTGGGCCGCATTGTAGCTGGAGGAGCCACCGGCCTATCCGACGGTTGGAGGTGGCGGACGCGACCGCTTGACCGCCTCAGAGACCAGTGGATGCAGAAATGAGTCACATCCCACAAGATGGGTTGTGGTATCTGGAATGAAGATGAGGAGGATCCACTTGGAGACCTATGTATTGAAGGCGGTAGATAGTCGCGACTCCCGACCACTTCTAGCAAAGTGGACCGTTCCGCCTCTTGCGAACCGGGCAGGGTGCAAAGCACACAACGGGTCTTACATGGACCATGGGCTAGACCCGTAGCCCACCAGGACTGAACAAATAGTAGTGTTTAGGACCGTAAAGGTAGGCCAGACCCACACCCTATGGGCTAGACCCCCACCGATTGGTCGAAATTGTGCCCTCTTCGGGTCGGGCCACATTAGACCGAGTCATCAGGTGACACGGTAGGCCGGACCCTCATCCAACTAGGTCGGGTCCAGGACGACCTATTGGACCTAGCACACTGGCCTGGGCAGACTAGTACAACCACGATCAACACAAGTTTGGGCCAAGTCAGTCTTAAAGAACCGGGTTATGTGGAACCCACGGGCCAGGTTGGTCAGGTCGGTCCAACCGGGTCAGACCGGGCCTCGTCGCAACAGGTCCCATGGTTACTAAAATATTTGTATCATGCTTACTGTACATATGATTGACGATTCATTTACATAGGTGGGAACCTCATGATTATGTGGTCCTTTTGAGATACATCTTGTGACATTAGGATAAAGTTGGAGTTTGGTTGGATTGGATCGTATCCAAATCCAACCAGGCCCTCGGTACAAAAATTCCTATAACATTCATACTGGGCGTCCAATTGACGGGCCTTCTGTTGAGTTGTAACCCTCATGATGTGATAGATCATCGGGTTACTTAATTGTGGGGATCCATACCAGTTGATTTATGGATGATGGCTTGTGGAGCAGCTCTTCCAGAAATAGACGTGCTTCATGCGGTGATCAAGTGGCTGGCTGTCACATGAAGAAGAAGAGCGACCAATATGGTTCAGCATCAAAAACTCCAATGTGGTATCATCTATATATACTAATAATAATCCATACCATTGTACTAATGAATTATATGGGTCAGCAGCAGTGACTAATACAGGTCAGCATCTAGCCACCGATACGGGTTAGCATCCATCCACCAATATGGGTCAGTATCAAGAGTCCAATACGGGTCTGCACTAGGACCAATATAGGTCAGTACGAGCGACCAATATAGGTCCATTTACAGTAACGAATAAGGGTTAGCAACGGGGTGCAACATGTGTCACCACCAGCAACCTCTACAAGTCACCACCAGTGAACAATATGGGTCTGCATCAGCGACCACCACGGGTGAGCTCCAGCTACCAACACGGGTCTACTTCTAATGACCAATATGGGTCAACATACATTGACTTATACAGGTCAATAGTATAGTTAAAAAATATTGGATGGTCTGGCCTTACAACTATTCATCCCTATCCTAGTATCCTTTATGTGATAACGTTAGATTGTATTGACTCTTTTTCTTTGTTCTTCATGATTTATAATAGTCTTGTGATATTGACTTTGTGGAAATTCTTATGATGTTTTCCATTCTAGATTACATAGAGACCTTCAGGGTCTTGGGGTCCCCTACTGAGTTTTTATCCTCATCTATACACTGACTCCACCTACACGTGTGTGTCTGGTGTAGACTACATACACTCCAATTAAGACATTGGAGTTTTAGGACATGGTGGAGCATGGTTCTATAGGAGCAGACTCGATCCTCTTCTTCGAAATTAGACATAAAACTACTTCCCTCATGGTAGATCTCGAGGGGAAATGCAACATCTTTTTACTTTGTTTCCAGTTAATAGAGATTGTATTCCAGTCCATAGTTTTCAATTCATAATTTTACTTGAGGATGAAATTTACTTTCATAGTAATACCATACGTATGATGGTAGTTTAATTCAGTTTCCCCATTTGACTGTGTACAGATCGCTAAGGAAATGTGATCCCTATTCAAGAAATGCCTTAATGTTCTAGTTACCAACCCCATTCATATGGATTGTGTGCTTGGGTAGTCATTTATGGGCCCTGTGGGATGGTTTATGACACTTTTAATCCCAAATTAACCACCATAGTACCCTTAATATGATATTTAAAGGAGTTTCATAAGAGGATATGTAGTCTCACTAAATGATAACATTATTTTTACTACTTCATTACCTGATATAAAAAAGTTGTATTTATCAATTAAATGACAAATTATGTCTCTTAAATATATTTATATTTTATAATTATTTTGAAATAACCATTATCCCCCATCTTTCCCATAAAATGGGAAGTGAAGGTATATCTGGTGCGTACATACAACTTACCGTCTCCACATAGCGATACAATCCAGCTTCCACTACCATATGTTATGGATGTATATTATATTTAGTTTAATGTTTATATATAAGAGTAATGAAATTATTATACCAATATAATAATAATTTCACATCAATATTCTTACGTTCATATTTTTTTAATACAGTATTGATTCTCAGGCATACGTGTGGACACCATCATCTACAAAGCGCTATGACTTTTTATCATTTTAATTTTAATTGGATAGTAATAAAGATGCATTTGATGAATATAACTAATTTATATTATATAAAAATGATTCAATAAATTATAATTAATATATACCTTTATTTCATTCCACCCATCTGAATATAAAAATAGATTTCATGCGTATATATGTCATACCATCTGCATGAATTATGTAATTCATTTTTCAATCTATAGTTTTTCAAGATGACCCTAAATATGTAAAAAATAAATATAAAATATGATTATATTATGATTAAAAATAATAATGATATAATATTGAAAAAATTACTAGGAAAAAAATAAAATTCCAAATCATACATGAAAATTGACTCATTTATCACCTAGAACAATGATTTTATTAAATAATTATTATTAAGTCGGCAATAAAAGCTTATAAGTAAATAATATTTGGTTTGATATATATATATAGTTCTTTAATATATGATTAATTAATAAATATTTAAATTAAAATAGGTTTTAACACATAAAAATGAATTCAACCATGAGGTGATGATTTATTTCATAATCGCATCACAATTCGAGATTGTCTTCACTCGTGAATTCTTTTCCTCCATATAATATTTTTAGAAAAATAAAATAATATTAGTTATATCCTCAAGTAATTAATTAAATATTTTTTTATATATGTTATACCTTTTTGAAATAAATTATTTTTTGAAACATTCTTATTATTTTCTGAACAATGTATGTTATTACTTTTACTTAAAGCAAAATGTAATTTAATAAAAAAGCATATACAGAATGAAAAAAGTCTCCCATTATTATGATATATCATTATTATTATTTATTTATATTTTTCAATGTTTATATTCATATATATGATCTGTTTAATATTTTTGATGTCTTTGTTTTTAAAAAATTCTTTTCAAAGTGAAAGGGGTATTTACGTTCGTTAATACTCTAGAAATCCCTTTAAAATATTATCACCTATTTAAAAATAAATTATCAAATTTTATATTTGGATATTATATAATTATACCATCCAATATATTTCTATAAATGTATTTTTATCATATTGGCAATGAAAATTATTAATATTTTGTATAGTTGTTCTACCAAAATAGACTGTTAATGATTTTTATGTCATGTTGATTAACCTATTTTGTTTTCTAATAAGAGGAATGAATTTCATGTTGTATGTGATTGTAAATACCTTCTATAGACCATAAATGCAATGGTATTTCTAATGAGAATAACTAGACTTGTTTTTTGGATGAGGTCTTACCTATTTAATCTCTTATTTCTAAGCTTAAGGCCTCGATGATGTTTCGAGATGTCTTTCCCATGAGCGTGGAGGAATGTTTTAGATGTTCAAATTTATGAATTCCCTATCTAAGAAATAATTTTTTGATATCCATGTGATTATATGAATTTTTAGGATATCCATGGATTATTTTTCATGAGATTATTTATTTGGAATTATGTTAACAACCATTTATTCTTACCGTGTTATTTATTTATTATTAGCCTCCACTATATGCATTCCCTTACTCAGTATCTATGAAAACCCTTTTATTTTTTTCATTTCCTGGGAAATGAAGATAGATATAACAAATAATATCTAGGATTTAATAATTATTTTATTCTTTGTATTTTATATTTCTAATATAATATGGTAATGATTTTTGTTTTAGGTTTTTCAAGACTACTAAATTATTTGGTACTTTGGGATGCAATTATTTGTATATAGTGCCAATTAAAAAAATTAACCACTAGCTCTGGGATACTTGATTTAGTTTCTTTATAGTTGGTATCAAAAAAAATATAGTAGAAAACATTTGAAATGGATTAAGTGAAATATATATTATAGAACATAACCCAATTAAGGACATTAATAATCTTCTCAATTAAACCAAACATAGGATTTAGAGATTAATTGTACATAAATATTTAGTTTCTATTAAATGTTTTGATTGTTTTGAAATTTCAAATTATGTTTTATAATTTTATGATCAAATACATTGTATTACATTGTTTATAAATTTCACCTAATTGAACGAATTTATACAATATAAATGCATATAATTTGAGTAAGAATTTTCCACCAAAACAATATAATGAAGATGGATCAAGTTATAGACAATTTTTTACTATTTTGGGGCATTTGACTCACGTTTTGACTAATGGCCTTGCTTATCTGGATAATCATTTAGATCAATAGTGTGGTGTAACAATGTTTGATATCATTATGTTTCATCATCCACCTATATTCAATTAAATTCCAAATCCACTTTTGTATAAAAAGTATATAAGTTCCTTTGATAAGATATTTATCTCATTGGAAAGAAACAAATGGTAGAATGTTTTTGTGTAATTTTATAATCTCTTAGATCATGTTGAAAAAATTTTGTTCATTGATTCAATCCAAAAGGTATAACAAGGAAATATTGTGCATGGAATGGATAAATTTTAAATAACATTTCAGGGAAAAATATTTTCATCTCGAAGAAAGAGGATATGAAAAAAAAATCATGATTTTATTATCAAATGAAGATTAATATTTTTATATGTGTGAAGGAATATTTACAAGGACATAAAGGAACGATGCAGATGATGTATATAATAAAAAGATTAATGTTGACTATTTTTTGATGGCCTCAAGTAATTCCATGGAATGGAACTAGTATCCCACATCATATCAGTATACGTGTAAACAGTCTCGTGTGTTAAAAAGAAAAATAAATAATAATATATGTCTTATTATCTAATGATACAGTTAGAGACAAATTTTATTGTAGAGATAAATATGGATTTAGGTAAAAAAATAAAGAATAAATTTCAAATGTGTAGTACTTGTGGAAGGAAACAAATTGATACCCCTAGAAAGGAAAAGGAGTATTTTACATGTCTTAAAATAGGCCATCATGAACATGATAAAAAGGGAAAGAATAAATATAAAAATTTAATATTATTTAACTATAAGGATATTTGTCGCTATGAAAATGTTTTTCTTATGCATCAAGTGGATTTATCTTAAAAAGGACATGGGATAAAG
The DNA here is from genome assembly GCA_963277665.1 of Viscum album. NCBI lineage: Eukaryota > Viridiplantae > Streptophyta > Magnoliopsida > Santalales > Viscaceae > Viscum > Viscum album. The sequence goes on along the minus strand of OY728136.1, from coordinate 2,008,410,732 downwards.
GCCATGAATTCTTCATCACTATAAGAGAGGATTATGTTCATAAAAATGTGTTATTTGGCCCAGTAGACATATATTTAAATTTATCCATTAATTTATTTGATTCATTATCTTTGTTATCATTTATACCTTCCAGGTTTTCATATATAATATGACATTTTCATTGCAACATACAAATTATTTTATTAGTTATTATGTTTACTGGAAGTCTCATGGCCCCAATGATGTGTCAGTCAGTTCCCATTATAACACATAAACATGCCTTATTTAATGAATTTATTATTATACATATGGTGGATTTTGATATAATTCTTGAAATAGAATAGAATTTAAAATATGATGAAAAAATATATTTCAAATATAATAAATATTGATTTCTGATGAAGATGTATAATCTCTAATATTTTTATTGGATAATTAATCCTTATTTTTTATATTAGATCCACTCCCATTAGCTATTCTGGATAAGAATCATGGGTATGAATAGAAGACAGTATTTACAAATTCCAAATTTATTCTACAAATGGAGTGTGATATTATTATATAGGAATTCATATATTTATTCTCCAAGAAATTGAATGGACATCCATCAGAGCATAATGTATTGTTTTATATTTATTTATTATATATTCAAGAACAATGTCAAATAATCCATATAGAATGGCCACTATATAATTAGTGGAGTTGTGGAAGAAGAAATAGGAGATATGTGATATTAGATTTAAATAGCCTAGTGTTTCACCATGGTGATACAATGTTCATTTGGTTAAGAGTAATTGTAGATCAATGAGGTGTCGAAATGATAAACATCATTATTCATCAAATACAAACCTTATTTCTTGGTGTCATCAATTACAATTAATGAAGGAAGAAATCAAAAATAAAACATTTATGATGATTTTTGGTCGTGATTGTTTCACAATAAATCCATTTGTATTGTCAAATGAATCCCTTATATTCAATGACCAAATGAAAAAATTGTTCAATTAATATATTGATAATTTTGATAATTTATTTTTTGTTGATATATTGGTGTAATATCAGAGTTATGGGGACTATCAAAAAAAAGTATAGATCATTTTTCATACTCTTAATATAAAAAATTTATGTTTGAAATTTATCAAGTCTGAATTATGGTTTTATAATGTTTCATTTCATGTAATCATTTTCTACTAGGATTGGATATCAGTTAATCCTATGATGAAAAAGAAATTCCAAGAATGTCTTACACCAATGAAAAAAATAAGGTATATAGTTTCATTGTATTGGAAGGTTAGTGTCAGTGACTTGATAAATAATATCCTAAGAGTCTAACAAATTTACTAACAATAATCATAAAGGGGTTATGTTTTTTTTTGAAAAAGGAATGGGAAAAAATTATGATTTGAATAAAAAATTTATGAATGCTTCTAACTTAAATATAATATTTTGAACTGATGTATTTTATATATAGTGATGTATCAATGAAATAACTTGGTTGTATCCTTATAAATAGTGATATATTTATTACCTATGCCTTATGAAATTAAAAACATGTAAAATATTAGCAAACCTATGATGTTGAGTGATCACATGTAATCTTTTCACAAATGAAAATAAGATAGTACCACTGTTGTCAAAGATGTATGATATAAAGATCAAAATATTTTGAAATAAATATCATTATATAAAGAACTCAACATGAGAAAATTATGAGGGACTGATCTATATATGGATTATGATATCTCAATAAACTACTATACAGAAAAGGAATGTAAGGACAAAGATGCACTATGTATGGATGATCATGGAGATCTAAAAAAAATGATTATTCACAGGGATCCTATGTTAATGGTTTTTGTGAATATGGATCTAAATATTACTAATAAAAGGTTAAACATTACTTCTTTTTCAAATGATTTTAAAACCATCATTATTAGAAAAGATAAAAATTTCTCAAAAAAATTAAGAGAATTTTCAATGGAAAATTTATTCTTTGAAATATGAGAAATTGTAAAAAATGATATATGAAGATAGTGTGTTGAAAATTTGAAATGGTAAATGTGTTTAATCTAAAGCAGAGCTAAAAAGAAATTATTGTATGATTCTAATAACACAAATTTCTATTTACACCATGAGGCCCCAAGATGTATATAGATTTGAAGGAACATTTTTTGTGGGATAATACGAACTAGGAAATTACTTGTTATATTTCATGATGTTTAGTTTTAAAATAAGTGAAGGATAATAGATAGTATATTTGAGGATTCCTAGAACCAATTTATATTTCTTCATGGATATGGAATGAAATTACGATATAATATTCCACTATATTAACCAATAATCAAAGAAATAATTATGTGATGTGGTTTATTTTTTACCAACATGCCAAATATAGACATTTCCTCACTATATGATATGATTTTTCCCTAGATCTCCTTCCACGACTCCATATTAATGTAGTTGCAAGACATTATGGGGAACCTCATTCAATTATGTCTGATAATTATCCATAGTTTATATCAAAATTCTAGAAATTTAATTAGAAGGATCTAGACACTGATATTCATTTGAGCACAACTAATTTTCCACAATCTAATGGGTAGTAGAAAATTAATACGAAAAACATACTATGAAAAACATATAGGTCATCTTTAGTTCAAGATAACTTGACTTTCAAGGTATATGGAATTTAAATTTATCTTTTGTCAAATTTTCTTATAACAATACATTTATATCACGTATTCAGTTGGAATAGAATGAAGAATAATATAGAAAAAGATTTTATTATCCAACTTTTGAAGATAAAGTTAGTGAAAGAAATATTATTGAACCAAAAATGGTTAGGATGAAACAAAAAAGGTAATGAATATTCAAAACCACATTATCTAAAGAAAAATAGAATAGTTATGATGCTAAATAGATAAAATATTTTTAATTTCTAAAAAAAGATCATGGTTTAATGAATTTATCACCAGGAAAGTTTATTATATGAATCATTATAAAATTAAAACTAAAAACGTGGTACATTTTTCCTTTTAAAAATCTATATTAAATTAGATATATGTATTTTATTTTGGAAATTACACAAAGTCTTTCTAAAATACATGATGTGGTCCATATATATTTTTTAAGTATGTGTATTCAAGACTCAATTCATGTTATCACTTAGAGATAAATAGAATCACGGACAAATTTATCCTAATTTTAAGATACTATTCGGATTCTAGACACTAAAGAAAAATTATTAAGCAATGAGATGACCAAACAGGTAATGGTACATCAGATAATTATAAGATGGAAGAGGTAGTATGGGAACCTAGATAGTTTTTTATGATTATATAACCAAATCTATTCAAGAAGTGTCATTCGATATATTTTGAGCTTTAAATTTTTGATGTAGAGAATAATGTAACACCCTAATATTTTATAGTATTTGAATTTTTAAATAAATTTATCTCTTACATAGATTCTGTTACACACAATACTATATTTAAATGTATAGAAAACTATTATTAAAATATTTTTATATAAACATTATAACTTAATCATTAAAATTTGATGGTATGAATAGGAAAAAATAAATTATGAAATTTATATGTATTACACATTTATAAAATAAATTCATTATTTATCAATAAAAATATAAACTATTTGAATATAAAAGATATTTTTCTCTAAAATCAAATTTTATTCACGTAATATGATTATATATTAATTAATTAAATTATCCAAAATTGGTGAATAATTGTCTTGAAATGTACGTATAATATATTCAATTAAATATTTATACATTAATCTATACTCTTACAAGTTATAGGGTAAGAAAAAAATTCAGTTTTATACATAAATTTTTACATTTCTAAAAATCAATTTTCATAGCACTTTGTAGAAATATCTTAAAATTAATTTCTAGAACTTATAGTGATTGAATATTAAAAAATTAATTCAATATTTAGAATGAGAAGGTTGAAATTTTTTAAATATATCACATGTATTTCTGACCAATATGAATAGAGATAATGTTACAATTTATCACCTCTTAAAGGGTAAATAATGTTAGTATAGGTTAAAATAGAGTGACACAGGCCTAATATGTCCTTTTAATTATTATTTTATTATGGTTGTTAAACTGTTGTATCCTTAGGCAGGAAATATATTTTTTATTGAAAAAAGTTCCTTGAAAATGACTGGTCTCACAAAAATTTAACCATGTTTTTGGGGTTAAGCGTTCTCTTGTAGTGTATCCTAGTCTGTCGAATCGTCCGATAAATAAGAAGAAACCTACAAAAACATGCATTATATAGATTTTTTTGATATGAAGTGTCCAAATTTGGGGTGATTTTCAATGGGTTTGAATTAACAGTAATATATCTAATTAAATTTAATTTATTAGAAAGTGTTGATCCTAGGTTATTACATGGGATGGATTGGAAGAAATTTTTTTTAATGATTTGAATTTCATTAACTCAAGAAGTATTCATTCAATAAATTAAATCTAAACTCGAAATATAATTGTTAAACTCCTACACTAACACAATCTAATCACATATAAACATGTTGCATAATTTTCATGAGAACTCCAATGTAATGGATCTTATTACACATAAATGTGGGGTGATAAAATAAAATAAGGAAGAGAGAATTCATTGAATTAAAATACTAAAACAAAAGAAATTAATAATCATTTATAGAGTATTTAATAACTACAAATAATCACCATCATACTCCCTTTTATCAACAAAGAAATTTTTTATCCCTACATTGATTCGATCCATTTAATGGAAGTGTGAACTGGGATTATGAGGGTGGAATTGATAAAGTGAAGAATAAGAAAAATATTGATCACTCCACCGTTCTGTGAAGAATTTCAAAAGGTATAGTGTGAATAAGATCACATAATTGGGAAATGGATTCAATGTGATATTAATAAAAACATAAAAACATTTGAATAAGGACTTTTATTAAGAAATTAAGGTTAATTTAGATATTTACATGAGTAAGAAGTGTGATTGTAAATGTAAAGCATCATCATAATATTACAATAAAACAAACACTATGACTACTTAAATCCTCTAACAACACTAGTTTAAATAGGATTTTAATAATTTTTTCATTGATCCCCATCAGTCAACATCTCCCAGATTCATTTTTGTAGCCTATATAAGTATAAATTTGATGTAATGAATACTTTTCCACCATTCTCCTGAAATTGTAGCTAGCTTTAATACACAAAACAGATTCCCATAAATGACCTTCTATGTGTCCAAAAATATGATGGTTATATAATGGAAGAAGTAATCCCATATATCTCATAACTTCTTATAAAATTTCAGTATAAATGTTTTTTATATTAATGATATGATCTAAATAGTGGGATATTCTTCTAAGGCATAGAATCTTGCTGGGAATTTTATCTTCATCTAGGGCAACATATAACTCAATTCAAAATCATGTATTAGTTATGGAATCTGTTTAATGAAATGTTGGCTATGTTTTTCTATATCTCCAATTCTAATTTAAAATTAAAATGACCATGGTCTTGTCCAATACAATAATTTTATTGTGCTATTTTTTTGTTCACTGAGGCCATAATTTTCTAAGTCTAATGTCAAAATTAGTGGTCTTCCAATGATAATCATAATTTTCTACAAATGGAAGTATATTTCGTTACATTATGGGAGAACTTAAGATAATATATGAATATTAAATCAATAAAATTTGTTTTTCTATTAGGTGTAAAAAATCATAACACATAATTGCACACATTATGAAGGAATTACAATCCTAATTTTAAATAATTATCAATTTGTAAAATGAGCATAATGTGGTGTTTATGAACATTTAATCAGATGAATATTATAATAAAAAATTAATATTATCCACTTTTATTGGCTATTAACCCCCACACAATAATAGTTTTTCTAGTCCTGAGTATAATTATTCTCCAAATTATTAAATTTCAATTTCCTATTTCAAAAAACATTTTAATATACAATTCTCAAAAAAATATTCATACCAAAAAAATTGTGATTACCAAAACAATCATTTAGTACATAGTAGGGTTATAATATGATCTTGATCCCAAGCTATTTCTTTAGTTAAAATTCATTTCTAAATTTAATCTAATTTAAATTATTCCTGATTATGTATTGTGAATCACAATAGATAGGGGGTTTATATTTATTCAAGTGGGAAATATGGATGATTTAGGTGGAATCATATTTTAAAATTTACATTATTATTCCATTATTCATTTTTTTATACATTCCATGTGAATTGAAATTGAAAACAATCAATTTATCCACTGTAATGATACATTCTCAATGAATCCAATGCTCAATGACTTTTGGGAACCAATTGAAGCCCACATGCTCGGGCATCATCTCAAGCTAATATAAAAAAAATTGTAATTACCACAAATACATATAAAATTACCAAATATTGGCCACATAAATATGTAATCACATTCCCCGTGTTCCAAAATCCACAAAATAGTTCAATAAACTATTTTACGAACAATTTTTAATTTTTTAATTTATTTAATACTAATGATAAAATTATATGGATCACCAAACAGATTCCATTAATTATGTCACACCGTGAACTCTAATTAATACCACACTATCCAAAGGATGTATATTTTGATTTTGTCATTAATCAGTTGAAAATGTAAATGTTTAAAAATTACATCAAACAGTCACACATTCCAAATTAATTTCTCAAGAACATAAAACATAATTACAATCAGAGATAATGTATGAAAGAAATTATATTCAGTTTCATAGGGTGGACTTTGAATTGTCATGATCATGTTTAAATTAATTTTACATTACCTTAAAATGAATTTTTTCCAATTCAAATCAATTTTTTCAATTCACACACATAACAAAATTCACCCCTTTTATAGAATAACACTATCCCAAGAGTTTAGTGAAATGAAAATTCAAACTCTGGATTGAGGCAGAAATGATGAGTTAAAAAATGAAATTGAAAATGAGAATCATTGAATGAGTTCACTTTTTTGTTTATGTTGAAGTTAATGATGCTCATAATTTCCCCTTTGATCCCCTTGAGACATATATACACATCATTAATGATAAAATATTGTGTTTGACATATTCCAAAAAATGATTTCCTAAAAAATACATCAACCACAAAATCCATGAATCATAAAAACCAATACAATAATAACCCAACGGCAACCCCATAAGGATATCTTAATAAAAAAACAAATACAAAAGGAAATGGGGAAAAAATATCTATTTATTTTAGAACACAGAAGATAGATATTACGAATTTGTAAAAATAAAATAAATAATATATTTATTTATTTATTTATAAATTTTCAAATATAAGTACATGTATAATGAAAATATAAGATATAAACAATATATTTAATCGTACTATAGAAGTACCGCTCTCTTAACTCCATTTAGACATGGGTTCAAGTCTCTTTACTTCTCCTGTTGTGACAGGGTTGTCTCGATGACCTACGACATGGCCTTTTGCACAAAAATATAAATATATAAATTTTTTCTTAATTATTTTCTTTTCTTCCATTATTTTCATTCCTCATTTAATTATATATATATATATATTTATATATGAACATAAAATAAAATAAAAATTACAAAAAAAAAGAATAGATAATTTATAATTAATGAAAAAAAGAAGAAAAAAATTAAACTGAATATAAAGAGTTGAATTTTTTAAAATAATTTATTCTTCAACACCCAAATTCAAACAAAATAATAAATAAAATAAAATAACATCCATATTGAATTTAGTTTTCCTCCTATAAACTGCCTAGTTTAATGTTGCTAACTTGAATTGGACCCCCCCCCCCATCAAACCTATTAGAAAAATTCACCATTGTGAAGATTAATTTTTTTTACCACATTAATTAGATTATTATTGATACTACAATGTGCTTTATAGGATAGTTTTGAAATTGGATGAAGAAGAATCGTATATGTGGCAATTTATTAGCTAATCCCATGAATATTTAAAAGGTTCTTTCAAGTTGCATTCTTATTAATGCTTAGGAAAATAATGAGAATTTTGTTATTATGAAAATCAATAGATGATAAAATAAGGTACAAAAGTATTTTTTATCCCACATAAATGAAGGGTTGTAAATGGATTTATGGACCTCAAATTTTATCTCAGGTTGGATAACAGATTCAATAACATGTTGGGGCTTTGATTCAATCTCAATTTCAGTTTCAAAATTTCTCAATAGAATTGGTTCCTTTTGAACCGAATATTCAAACTCCAAATTGGATATATCAGTTTCATGAATTGAAGTAGAATCATTTTTTTTGTTTCTCTAAATAGTTTAGTGATTTATGAGTCTAAAAATTCATCAATGGAGAAATATTCAGGACACTCAATACAAGATGTCAAATTTCCCTCTTTTGAATACTAAAAAATCATTTTTCTTTTTATTTAAAGTCCCATAAATAATTCCATCATGTTTGTATGGTATTCTAGATTGAAATGGAGCATATTTTTAATTGTATGGAAAAACTTTTGTCTAAAAACATTCGTTTATCAATGTTGAGGGATAGACAACCTAATTGTGAATGATTTCTATATGTTTTTCTATGAATTGTAGTTATACTCTCAATAATAAATACTCAAAAGTAATTCTATCCATTTCATGACATAATTTTTCAATTTATATTGGTGAATCAGGATAAGAAAGGGTTTGATACAATTGGTATATTCATACAGGATAATGTTGTTGTTGAAATTCCATAGGAGTATGTTCAAATTTTCTTTGTTGGTATTGGAACTCATTATAGGTTTTAATGTAATTAAGGGAATATGAGTTAAATATTGTCACAAAATTGGTTTTTGATTTTCCCACCAATATAAACTAGGATGTTCATTGTATATCCCAATTGGGGTGGGGTAGTCAATGCCAGGAGAGGTTCCCCATTTTTTGGGTTTGTTCAAAATTTACATCTATGAGAATGATATTAGGGATGACAATAGTGAAGTGGGGTGATAATAAAATGTTGATATATAATTTATCTTACATAGTTCTCTTGAAACGGCTCAAAAATTAGATCTCTTCCAAATTTACACATGTTTATAAGGTTATGTTGTCTTTTTTAGTATAGTTTTGGTAGTCAAATCCTCAAAATCCTATGACAAAACCTACATGCACATGCATTAATTGTAATTGTTTCACTGTAGTATCAAAATTTGGAATGATTTTATATGGGAATATATTAACACTAATAATCGTAATTCAATTCAATATATGGGAAAGGGTTTATATTGGGTTATTAGAAGTTATAGATTGGATGAAACAGTTTTTTAGAAAATACAATATTATTAACATGAATAAGATTCATTTAATTAATTTAATCAAATTTCATAACATAAAAATTTAACACATTTAAAAAGACATGGTAATAACATATAAACTTGTATGATAATTTTGATGATCACTACATGGTAATGTATATTATTAGAAGTTAAAAGTGGTATGAAAAAATTCAAAAAACCAGTCGAATATAGAAAATCAATGATTGAAAATCAAATTAAAAAAATTATTAAACAATTATAGAGTGAGAAATAACATAATAAACAACTCCTTTATACTACCTTGGATCAATCAATAAATGTTTTATCCTTCTATGTTAATTATTCTTTTAATGGAAGTGGGAAGTATGCTTATGAGGGTTGAGTTGAAGAATTGAAAAACAAATGAATTAATGGTCACTAAACTATTCTTTATTGAATTTCACAAGGTATTGTGTGAATAAGTTTTCACCCAGAAGAAAACATATTAAAATCATATTTAATATTAATTGAATAAAATTTTAAAAGGAACTTTTATTATGAAAGTAATTTTAATTCGATTACATACATTATAAATAAAGGACATTACATTGATAAAGAAGCTGCAAAACGTACAAATAAACAACCACCATGAATGCCTAAATCATCCAACATCACTATTGTAAATAGGAATTTCAAGAGTCTTGGGTCGATCCCAATGTTGTACATGTCTCCCAAATTAATTTTGGTAGTCATAGGTGGGTGTAAATTTAATGGAGAGAAGACTTTTTTACCATTGACTAGAAATTACAGCAATCTTGAATCTACCAAATAAGGGTGATGAAATGACCTTCTAAAAGGCGTAATTTTTTGGGGACATAGATGAATAAAATAAATGACCTAATTTATCATAAAATATGGTTAAAATTCATCCCAAAATTTATTTAGTTTTTAGGGGTATGGTTGATATGGTGGGCTATTTTTCTTGGCCACGTAATCTAGCCCAGAAATAAACTTCAATATGGGTCTCCTGAAACTCACTTCAAACATTAGAATTAGTTCTATATACATTTTAATTAAATGTTCACAATGATTTTTTCTGTCTTCAATTAATATTTCAGAATAATTGGGCATTTATATATGACTACATTGTAATTTTATTCGGCTTCTTTCTACTACACTTCACCCACAATTTCATGGGTTTAATTTCCAAATGGTGGTCATCCAATGTGAATATTCTAGTGTTCCAAAAGGATGATAATTAACGTATACCAGGGGAGACCATAATATGAAATATTAAAATTAAATCAATAATATTTTATTTTTTATAAGGTATTCAAAATTTTACCATGAAATAGTACACTTTAAGTATAAATTGTAATCAAAATATGAAATAATATTCAATTTATAAAATACACTAAAAATTGAGTATATGAAAATCTAATCACGTTATTATTATATAAAAAATGAATATTAGCCTCTTTTAGATTCTAATAATTGAACAATATAATAAATAGATAAAAAAAATTTACAAAATACCACTTTCATAGTTTTAAATGTCTATTATGTGCCCACATATAGAAAGAAATTAAGTTATGAACAAATAGAAAAGCAACATTATGTTAAAATGAAATTATATTCATGATTATTTTTATTTATAAATTTTAGTGAATATATAATTACATTAACTGTTTTTGCAATGAATATAAATCATTTTTTTAATTAATAGAAAAACAAAATAAATGATATTAAAACTATTAAAAGTTATATAATTTGTTCGATTTATAGTGTTCCAAAAAAAATTAGATAATTTTTACATATTTATGATTTATAATCGAATTATATTAAAAATAAAATTTTTATTGATGTATATGAATCCAAATAAAATAAATTGAGCCAAAATAGACATTAATGATAATTTATGAATATATTTTTTTTATCAAAATTAGCTAATAATTATGAACTTATATAAAGAGTAAATGGGGTAATATATGGTTCAATGTTTCACCAATTTCCATTAATATGAATATATTTACCTTATATGTAGTACATTATCCCTTGAAGAGTAAAAAATCTATGATTTTTGTTAATGTTAAGATAACCTATCAAAGGGTTTAAACCATCAAATAATGTTTAAAAGAAAACACTAACCTATCCAAGTTTTAATATGTTATAAAATTTCAACCATATCCTTCCCTTTTATTAAATACCTAACTATTTTGATCCATCTTTCTTGATAATTACATTATTATAATATAATCATTTATGAAATTATCAGAAATTATAAAAAGGGAACATATCCCTCACTTATTTACTCCAAAATTAGTGTTATAAATCATACAAAACCTAATTAAATAATTTCTAAACATCCTTATCCAAATTATATAATTATTATTCATCTCAAAAGAAAAACATATGACCATTAAATTTTTATTTATAGGCATGATTTTAACATATAGGTAATATCGTTAACTTATAACATTATTTTTAATTCTTATTAACTTATCTACACCTATTTTGTTTTTCATAAAATAATAACCTATGTATAATAAATATAATAAAATCTATTTTATATTTTTAAATCACTATAATGATCCAATTTTTCTGTCATATTGGAATTTAAGGTATCACATGTGCGTGCATACGGCTTAACATCTCCATTTAGCGATACAACGCATTTTCAACCACCATATTTCATGAATTTTTTTATTATGGGATTAATAAATATATATATTATTATAAAATAATTATATCTATTTAATTGATATATCTCTTCAACCTTCTTTCCTTATAGTCTTTTGTAATACAACATTGTTACTCCTGAATATGTATGGACTACCACCTTAACAATCAGTGTGATTTTTTTAATTTTGTTAAATATATAGTAATAAGGATGGATATGATGATTGTATATTATTTATATGAAATAATAATGTTTCTATAAATTTTAATTATTATTTACCACTATTTTGATCCATCCATCAAAAAATGAAAACTACACTCATATGTATGTATGACATACCGTCAAAATAAACGGTAAGACTCATTTTTATATCTATATCATCTATGGATGAACATGAATATGTATATAATGATTATAAATGATAAATATATCATTATTAACAATTTTGAGATGATGTACCGTTAATCAATTTATAAGTTCCAAAAGATACACAAAAATTGAAGCAATTATCACTCAGAATAGTGATGAAAATAAAGAAATATTAATAATTGGCTAATAAAAGGTTCTAAGTAAATTAAATCGTAATATATATACATATATTAATACATATATGTAATATATTTATATAAAATATATATTTATTATGTATGTGTTTCAAACACAAATCAAGGAATTCAGACCAGAAGTAACGGTTTAATTTACAATGATATCATTATTCAGGACAATATTCACTACGGACATATAATCATTAATATATGTATTTTCTCAAATGTTTTGAAAAATTAGTTTTACTATCCTACAATAATTTATTAAAAACATTTTTATCAATGTTTTACCTCTTTAGGAAATATTTTTTTGGGAATCAATTTCTTCTTCTCTAAATAAAGTATTTTTTGTATTATATCAAGAGTGTACAATGAAATAAATTTCAAATTATACTCTATGAAAAAAATTTAAAAACATTATTTCACCAAATTATTTAAAAACTATATTATTATTTCATAATTTTTTTTTAAAATAAATTGGTTTCTTTAATTTGTATGTTGTTTTTAGATTTTGAAAAAATTATTTTCATAGTGAAAATGGTATTTTCCACAAGAAATATTCCAGTAATCTATTTAGAGTTATTTCATCTATGTCAACATCCATTGATGAATATTATAATTAATATATATATTAATGATACCATACAACTTATTTCTCTATATTATTTATGAACAGATTTACTAGGGTGATTATTGATATTCAATATGTTATTTCTTCTAATATAAACAATTATTTATTTTTAATAATTTTTGATTAAGTTGTATTGTTTATTCATATGATGAATATATTGGACATATTAATTTATTAAAGTGAATAACAATAACCCTAAAATGCATATATTAGTCTAATAAGACCAAATATTTTGTGATTTGGCAACCCTAATACCCATTTATTTTAGATTTCATGGATCTATGCATCGGTGATGTTTTCAAATGCATTTTCCAATGCCGTGAAAGACTGATTTAGACGTATAGAATTATTCATTACCTAATTATTAAGTTATTTAATGATATCCAAGTGATTATTTAATTTTTATGTTATCCATGGATATGTTTCTTGTTTATGTGATTAATTTTATAGAATTATTTACCCAATCATTTATTCTTTCCACATTATTTCTTCCTGATTAGATTCTCTTTTACAAATTCCATTAATTTGAATTTGATATTATCCATTTATTTTTTATTTTCCCTATTATATGAAGAAGTATATAATAAATAATAGCTAGAATTGATGATATATTTTATGCTATGACCATTTTATATCCAATGTAATATTTGTATCATAGTATTTATTTGGTTCTTCCATACTTTTAAAAACATTAGTGATTCAGGATTTGATTACTTGTATCTAGTTCCATTTTAATAAATTAACCACTAGATATGGAATACTACAGTATACGTATTTAAAAAATAAACCTATAAATTAAAAAAATCAAATAAAATATAAATATTAAATTATTCACTAAGTATTGATGTTCTATAAGAAAAAATATCAAGATGAAAATGTTCTTATTGTTTGATAGTATAATCTACATCAGATGATTTAAATTAATATCTACGTTTGTTTCCTAGTTGGAAAGAATTAGACAACATCATTTTAGTAGAAATTAGTTTAGTTAATGGGAAATTCCAAATCATTTTAAAATATCACACTAAAAAATAATAATAATACTTTTCTAGTATTTTTTTGATAAATATATGTTTAATTATGTTCATTACTAAAATAAATTCATGTTTTACCCCATAAAAATTATGGATCCATAATATAAAAAATTTCAGTTCATGTGGATCTAGATATATAAACACATTCCATTAAAAATATTATTAAATTTTATTTCACCCTTCAATATAATGACCATTGGGGGGAAAACTTATGGACATCTGATGGATCAAATTTTAATAATTATTTTATTGATATTGTATTAAAAGTTATATTTCTTCTATAAGTCATTTATTATAAATTAAAAATATATGAAATCAAAACACAAATTCCTTGAAAAATAAAAATAAATATGAAATTTAACATTAAAATTTTCACTAATATTTATCTAAAAAACATTAAAAAGATTTACTTTTTCAAACCCTTATTCATTTTTCTATATTTGTGTTATTAATAAAAAATATATAATGAAAAAATTATGGCATTGATTTATAATATTAAAATCAATAATAATCAAAATCATTTAGAATATACACATTTTATATATGATAAAATATGGTAAATACTAAAGTAATAGCATTAATATAGTTACCTAAAATTCCTTAATTAAAAACAATTATATTATAAATCTTTCTATAAAATCATTAAATAATAATTTCTATAAATATTTATTGGGTATTCAATCACCTAATTTGAGTTTAACTATAGATGACACAATTTCTGAAAAAATCATTAAAAAAATTAGAATGAGTTTGACAAATAATAGGGAAAATTGTCTCCATATTAGATTCTATAAATGCATGGGATAAACAACATACCCCTAATTATATCATCAGGTTGGGAAAGAGGTCTGCAATTGTATTACAGTCACTATAATTATGTGATGCACTAAAATTTATTTGAAAAAAATATTTTATCCAATCCACACATATTGTCTCTAACATACAAAATGGAGATAATATATTAAACATGACAACATGAATTAGAAAAGTAGATTATATTTCAAGCATGATATTTCTCCAATTGTTGAACCTTATAATATAAACATCCATAATGATACAATCCATCTTTTCCTTATTAGATGTTTTAATTTTGATGTATTTTTAGATGTTATATTGAGATCCTCCAATAAATATATTTAAAAATATACCAATAAAATAAGACCCTATATTTCTTCTTGAAACACCATATTTGATTATCTTTATCACAATTTCAATAGGGTTTCAAAAAAACACATATAAATCCATTACAATTATTAATTTAACGCATAATTACAAGAATATTAAATACAAATAGATCCCTTATATAGTTTCCAATATTACTAATCATTATATATGCACCCATATTGATGGAAGTGAAGATACTATTAAAGGCTATCTAAATATTGGGTTCATATCCATCATTTTGAGTGATATTTCAATTCCACCAAATCAAATACCAATATTCAACAACAATATCCCTAAATATACTTAATAACTAGACTCACCAATCATGGATAGTTCAGTAGTTTTCTAGAGTAATGATTATATTTTTAGTTATATGTTTAGCTATAAATATTTAATCCGAAATGCTCAGAGACAACATGGGATAAAAAAAGGACGAAGTTTATGATTAGTGGATTCATATCTATAATTACAGATGATATATATTGAGAAAAAATGAATTATATTTTTCAGAATATCATCATCTGATGGAATCCTATTATATGATTCTCTCCACATGAGAATAATCCTATAATGAGGTTTCTAGGTAGTTAGAAATGATTTAGTAAATTTATTGCATCATAATCTGTCCTATTAAATAATATGAATAAAAAATTACAAGTTAGGGACTTATGCCTCATTGATTCCTAAATATGTAAATCCCTATTGGGTATGAACTTGTACGATAAGATAACCACCATGATACATTATGTTATCTTTTCCAATGGATATGTGATCATTCCCTTATCGACACTTGAGGGTCATGAAGAGGGACCTGATAGAGTTTAGATCCCTAGAAACTAGTCCAATAATCATTCCAGAAACTAACATTATAATTAAATAAAATGATATATCATCTATTCTTCATTATCAATAAATAATTTCTCTGATAATAAGGCTATATATATATATATATATGAAAATTTAATTCATGTTTCTATATTTAAGCCTATTTAGAAATATACTTCTGAATAATAGGGGTTTTATCAGATATTCATTCAACAAACTCCAAAAAACATATCTTGACATTTATCTTTAAACAGATCCAGGCTATTAATTTGATAGCCATCGTCTGTTATATGTTCCTAATAGGTTCTCTTTTTAACATTAATATATTTCCAATCTATGATATTTCCACATCATAATATTTTCCTAATCGATGAGATAAATTATTTTTATTCAAAAATAGAATGAGAATATTTTGGTATAGAATTACATTATTAATGTAAGTTATCCCAAACAGATAAAAGGACATAAATTGAAAGTGATGATTTAAACATCAATTATATTAGAAATATAGCTAAATTAGACTACCTAGGGATTCCCAAAAATCATGGTCACACAATGATATTTGATATACATGCATCCCATCATGATTCTCAATATTCTTTTATTACACAACCTCATTTAGTTGTTGAAGTTGTGATAGAATAATAAAGATGAACTAATCTGTATGATAAAATAATTAGACACCAATCCATAATATTCTAGAACCTTTATTATGAGATCAATGTTATATGGTATTCATGTAGTAAAAAATATTATATATAAAGCATAAAATATGTGGGATGGATCTTTAAAACCCATCATAGAACTTATGAGCTTCTTTTCTCCCCTATATAGTGCTGTATTTATTCCACTACTGATGTAGTCATTAAAAATTCAAAATAATTTGTACGATATGTGAACACCTTTCATAATACCACATGAGCATCATAAAAAACCTTCAGTAGTTCTGTTGACAAAAATGTGATTATATAAGATTATATGAAATGAATAATCAATTAAATTAAAACTATACTAATGATAAATTTATGAAATAATTACATTATATTATCATTCTCATAGAGAAACAATTATATTTAAAACATTATCCATCCATTCCTGATAATTAATTCATGCTCCTTTTTCTTAATATTAATTTTATATATTTTATATTTATAATGAATTTAAGGACATCATTAATGTATCTAGTACTGAACTAGACAACATGATGATACTCTTATATAATAGATTCATGACTCAAAAAAGTTTTAATCTAAAAGAAAATGGACCCCTTTAAATATAATATAATTGAGCTTGGTATATGTTATTGGTCAGAGTTTATTTTAATCATTTTTCTTCATTATACCTCCGCTAATTACTACATGGAATTCAAATTATGAAACCACCTATAAATATTTCTTATAATAATATAGAAGAATGATTTTTATACCATGTTTATAGATATCCATAAAAATATGCATCCATTAGTTCATTATTATTAAACAATTCCATGTATTATCTGCTGACAGTAGAAAGATAAGTATCCACTGTCCTTTCATGTATTTCTATATTGAAATTAAAATCACCTATAAGTAGTCAGGGTCCAGGAATATTTTGATTGATGTTTGAAATTTCTTCCCATAATGGTCATATACCTTGGTAATTGTTAATATTATATTAAAAATAAAAATATAGTGATATTTCCATAAGGGTATCCAAGCTAGTGATCATCTATTTCTTATTTTTTACCATAATGAATATAATAATTCCCTTAAACAAAAAGACTCAATGGGATGACACTATAATTGAGTTCTAATTAAGATAAATAAATAATAACCTATTGAAAAAATGTTAATATCATTTAAAGAGGTAAAATTAACCTTCAGATCATTAATACAAATCTTCAAAGAGTGATGATTTTAGAGAAAATTTTTAAAGAGTATTGGTAGTTTTAAATTTCCCTAACCCTTGAAAATTATATACTAATAAATTCATTTCATTTCATTTCAAATTTTAATTTCTATTTATTCAAATTTATTTTTTATTTTTTTCATATAGGTGAACACCTATGCCTACCTTCTATTGAAAATTGCATATTTTTTTAAGAGGGGGGGGGGATAATTTTCCAGTTTTGGATGGTTTATAAGATAATTAATGTCATTAGATGGATCCTTATCATCTTTTTTAAGTGGATTATAATTATTTGTTAGCTTAATAAAATTTTTAGGAATTAAATTTGTTCTACAAGAGGGATATATTTATATCAAGGCCCCTCATGAACCAACACACTCGCCCCCTTCCCAACAATGGTTGTATCTAATTCCATGGTACACATTTCTAGTAGCTGAGTTCATCGAATAAACCAACTAAATTAATCATTTTTCCTTTGAGAATAATGACCATTATATAAGCTAACCATCACCTGTGACCTCATTTTTCACTTTTATAGAGGGTTCTTGTGTGTCTATAGCTATAACTGCCCCTTATTTCCGAAATATTCCTTTTTAACAACTTTGAATTTTTTCAATTCTTCCAATGTAATTGGGGATCTATCAAATATGTTATCAAGTGTCTGTTGAGATGCAATATCATCTACTTATAAAAATCTATCTTTGTAATAAGATATTTATACACATTCTTGCAATTATAAACCTCATGGCCCAGAAGCATCCAAATGTTTCAAAAAGTCTGTGTTGAAATTATACATCACATATTTCACCATCTATGATAAGAGTATCACTTTTTTAATCATGATTTAGGATATAAACATCCAACATAATTCTATCATAATATTCAAACATTCCATCAAAAAAAATTTCATATATATTTTAAGTCTATCTAAAGAATTAGGAAATATCTTTCAATATCTGGGGTTTCTTGGACACCTATTTGATACCACGAAACTTTATCCCAGTTTGAACATTTTAGTTCTTATGGGGATGATGATTTAAAAAAATATCCCATTTTGAGAACCTAAATATAGTCAGATTTATGTTTTTTGAAAATGTAATCCTAGGTTGTAGATCATTGTAATTATGTTTGGAATACAAAATGTTTGTACCCATTTCCTTGGACCATCAAGCAAATTTCTTGTTTATAATTAGTAATATTTATATAAGTACCCATAATTTTATCATGGTACTCATACCACATAGTATCCTTACTAACACATTTTTTAATGTTCCTATGTTTTTTTAAAAAATATTGAATATCATAAACATGTTAATTATAATAAATATAAACCACAATATATTTATATTTAATGTCAATATAATTCTTAAATTATAAATATTCTTATGAAAATGCAGAATCATATTTTTTTCATCAATATATATTATATTTATTTTAAGAATCCTATTTTTCATCAATTAAATAATTGTTAATAATGCTAATATACATAATAATAATTTGTTTCATGTATAAATAATTAAAATATATAAACTTATTAGGTTTATTCAATAAGAAAAATGTTTCTTTGATTACAAGTATCACATATTACTAACATAAAATTGATAAATCAGATAAATGTTTATCATAGCTCCATTTAAACTTTATATCCATCATTAAATTGTAAATAAAATAATTCTGTTTGCAATACATTGTTTATGATTGTTTGTTGTTTAACCTTATGATTAAGTGTTGTGAAATAAATAAAAATATAATAATGTTTATTCCATTACTGACATCCATCATCTTTATAAGTTTAATTATTTTCATTGAATTTATGAAAAATTATTATAAACTCACCCAACTATTACATATTTTATTAATCTATCTGCACAAATGAGGAAATTCAAAACAACATGTTATACAACTATAATTTACATTATTTGATGAGATAAAAAATTCATCATTACATTTCATTTTATATTTATTTTAATTAATGTTGAGAGAATGACTTTACCTTATAAATTAGTTATGACCACTTTCCTAGACCTGAATTTAGACATTATACATCATTAGAGTACACATAAAAATTTTCATTTTTAACCATTATGTGGGTTATTATAATCTAAAATTAGTTGGAATATTACACTACAGAACTGATAAAAGACTTAAAATATTGAGTGATTTATAATATTTCATAAATTCACTTCCCTAAGTTGTATCATTTTTAGAATATTTATTGTTATTGCAATTCATTATTATGATTCATCCCTATAAAAATTCCTAAATGAATCCAATTTATGCATAGTAGTAATATGGGTCAACTTTTTGAATATTCCATACCATTATTATAACATCTTGGATAATGTCACTTATCTTTTAATTCATGATAGGTTTTTCATTATGTATAAATTCCTCTAAAGGTAATTTGAGTGATTTCTAAAAAAAACTTATATTTGTAACTTCATGTCTATAACATTCACACCATGTATATGATTCAGTAAAAGAATATATTTCACAAAAGATAATGTGAATTCCATTTATATCAGGAAAATGGTACGGGCCATGAATCATGTTCATGTTGTGAATTGTTTTATTGGGTATTTTTAACATAATTTTATGCCTTTTTTGACATGCATGGAACTTATGGTATTCACAAAATTAATAATGGATTGACAATGTGAATCCTTTTTTCACTATAATCCTCAATACTAAAGCATTTTGAATTTTCCTCAGTAATTAAAACCCTAGGATCTTACCAGGGATTTTGGGTGTCTCCTCTCTTTTAAGATCACCTTGTTCAATGCTACATATAGTTGGTTTTTTCACAACATCTATTTCTGTAAATGACATTTCTATTTATTCATTACCCTTGGTTATGGAAACAACATCAAAATATATTTACAGATTCATTGACCTTGTAATTATTTTTTCTGACCAATTCTAAATATCTTGTGTGATCATATCATTATAGTTATCCCTTGTTTTTTTATATTATGGTTGGTCTATTTTTCAAGTTATGTGTGATCTAACTTCTATTTTGGGTCTCACTTATTAATAGATTGGATTTTAATAAGTATAATTGGTTGTTACTGCCTCTTTTGTTTTCTCTAAATTACTTCTCGTGGTTTTTAATTACGTTGTTGGTATTTTTCGACATAGTTATGACATCAGAAGCCTCATTTGAAGCCTGTGTTGGATGAACCATATTGCAATAATTTTTTATAATTATTATTATAAAATAATTATCCTGATTTTTGTGTGTGTGTTAATGGATTTTTGATAAAATATTGTTCTTCTATTTTTTTCATAAAATAAAAATGGTGATATCAAAACATTGGTAATTGAATATTGAAATTTGTTTTGAAGGAATATTTTTTCTATATTAAAAGGTTTTTTTGGAATTGTTTATGAAATATGGAACCCTATTGAAATTATTTAAGAGATTCCAAACATGGTAAGCCTTGGGTATTTAGGTTTGAGATATAACTTATTTCTATCATCCATATTATTATTGATATGTTCACCCACGGGGTATTCCATTTCCCAAAGGTCCTATAGTTCATGGGATTTGTTGTTATAGTCATTGTTTGGGTGGGTTACTCAAGTGTTGTACCACTTCTCCTTAGCCTTGTGTTGTAAGAAATATTTTTCACATTAGTCATATATTGAGGAAAGAGTAGTCTGAAAGCCTATCCTATTATGATCATTTATATGATTTACCATGTTTGGATTTGTACAATTTTATATTTTATAAATATTCATTTTGTTTTAATATGAATTTTGGAAATTGTGCATTAAAATAGTTTTTCATTGATTAATTTAGAACTATGGAATGAAGTAAAATTTTAATATGATTTTTATTTAAGATATTTTATCACATATTATGTAATGTATATTTAAAATTCTTATACTATAATTATTATTTTTAGATGCTTCATTTGGAACACATGGTTTGGATCCCACAAAGCCTGTTTAGTTCACACCGTACACACCCCTCTGGCGGTGTGTATACTAGGTTATGTATTTTGATGTATGGAAAGGAATGGTGACACAATGATGAGGTGTGGATTATTTCAATAAGGATAGGTTACCTAGTGGTGAGATAGT
Organism: Viscum album; assembly: GCA_963277665.1. Classification (NCBI taxonomy): domain Eukaryota; kingdom Viridiplantae; phylum Streptophyta; class Magnoliopsida; order Santalales; family Viscaceae; genus Viscum; species Viscum album. The sequence goes on along the minus strand of OY728136.1, from coordinate 2,008,388,604 downwards.
GGGATTTTTCATACATATCACTGGAGTAAATTTCATCAATTTTGGGTGTTCCTTTCGTTTTGTTGGACACATATTGTTTTTATTTTATCTAGTGAACATGTTTTATCACCAATAATATTTTTATTTAGTTATGATATATATTTATTAATGTTTTTATTCTAGTTTTATTTATTCTACATATATATTGTACTTATATTTTTTATGTTGGGTGCAATTGTTCCCACATGTTGTTGTTTTATAGTCACCGGCATGTGGGGATCTGTAATTCTCATCTGGTATGTGATATATAATTCTGGCTTCTAACATATGATGGAATCCAAGTTAGGTTCATTTAAATTTTTTATTAGTGAATGGGTTTTATCAATATTGATAAATTAGTAGGTATGTGATTGGATTTCATAGACATGAGAGGTAGGTCATTGTGAGTTAATGTCTATCTCTTTCCATCATGAGACTCAAGTTATCATGGCATATTGGAATGTATGTCTTTTATGTTGGGTTATCAATCTTAATCTCATTTTCCAATTATATTTATCTATTTTAAAATTATAAAATCATGTTCTATGATAATTTTTTTGTTTATAGTGATATTCCTTTGATAGATCACTCTTGGATACCATCAGAGGGTGTCGTGGATGATCCTTAATGTAATCCACTAATGGACAAGAATTTTGTACAACTTACCATTTGCGGAGTTCTTTCCATGGATAAAAATCTACCAAAAGTCTAGAACAAAGTTTCTGATGTATGTCTTGGATATTGAGTATAAGGGGATTGTTCCACTGAGTTTTTATGTGAGAAAAATACATATATAAGGAGTACGAATTAACCACAAGATGTGTACTAATGGATTGAAAAGATTAATCATATCATCCAATTTATAGATACACCTTATACCATCAGATTTATATATAAAATATTCAGGATTGAGGGCCCCAATAAGTGACGGTGATTATAAGTCCCTATCCTTAAACATTACATAATTATTAATTATGTTAATAATTCACAGTGAGGATCTTTTAGGTTTACAACTTTAGAGAATTAGATCATAACTTATACACTACATCTCAAATAAAACTATGTAGTCTCTTTTAACCAGTATCCATTTTTAAATAAAATTAAAACTCTTAACAGAAAAAAATAATTCTTTTCTTGATATAAATCATCAAGAATTCTTCATTTCCCATACACTTCCATATATCATTTGAAAAAAAAAATTAATTCTTGGGATAAGCATTAAAATATTAGTAAGGGTTATAACAAAATAAATATATGATTACTCCATCAATACATAAAAACATAATCTCTAAAAAAACCCTCAAGAAATCATTTGATTTATGAATAACACATAGAAATCATCAATCATAATGATACCTTGATCCATCCATAACATACTTATATTGTAGCTTTGACAGCTACATAGGGAGTTACGTTGGAATACCAATCATTGTATATTCCCTAAATATCATAAATGATACATTAATGTTTACATCTGTCACGTTTCCATATGCATTGGAGAGATATCTTGGGCTTGCCAACACTAGGTTTATCAAGAAACCACCTGTATACATAAACAATGATCAAGAACCATAACATAATAATATGACATGCACAAGAGTAAAATAAATATTACATTTAAACATTAAAATCACAATATAACATTTCAATATATTCATGTAATTTATCCATTATCAAAACCATTTAATAAACTGAAATAAATAAAAAGATTATTTGGCATTTACATTCCATTTAACAACATTACGACTTGCTAACGAATCCAAATATCAAATAATTCTCGTGGTGTTAGAAAGATAATTCTCACAGCCTTCATTAAAAATATTCATCTATTGGTCATTTAGTAAAATTATTCGTATAGAAAATATTCCCTTTTATGAAATTAAATGTCAAATGGGGTTTATACATTGTATAATGGAATGTCGGGTCTAAATTAAAGTATGCCTCAGTTAAAATATATTGAGACGAAGTCCCTTACAAATATCATTTAGTAAAAGAATAGCTCGATAATGCGTATTCACTATAATAACAAATAAATCCAGTATAAATAAAATATAATATATCAAAATACATTTCTCACATAGACATAGCATGACATAATCATGAAGTAGAATTTTAACACAAATAATGGAAAATTGGTTTATGATTTCCCTTTTGTCATGTTTTATGTGACTTATTTGTTATTTAATTTAATAAATAATAAACTACAGTTAATTTCTACTTGATTCGGAACCTTTCCAAGTATATTCTTCCATTTATAACACTTATTAAAATTTCATATACATTGCATAATAATTCAAAATAATAAATACTGTTTTGTTGATATTTTATGCTTCAGTAAACATATAACATCTTATAATTACAAGTTGTCCTTGTGGTCAAAATTAAATTGTATCTAGATTTATATTCCGGATTTATGTTTCATATATATCATATATATATAGTATTTATAATATTACATATCATTTTGAAATGTGAAATTAAATGCACCGTTCATGGAGACTGTAAGACGTACATATGCATGAATGCTACCTTCATTTATATTTCATATTTAATGGAAAGATTACATAATGATAAGTATTTATATTATAGTTCCATAATAATATAATATATTATTTAATTAACTTCATCCATTATACATTCCACTTATGGAATGAATGAGTCATATCACATTGAGGTGTTGGTAGTCCACATTTCTTCAAATGAAATTATTATATTTTCCAATAATGGAAACGATAAAGGATTTATAAAAAAGTAAAATATAGATGCATAGGGACAATATAAACAAAATATATATCACATATAAATATATATTTATCATAATGGCTACTATGAGAGGCTGTAGGAGATAATTTAACAATCATCATTTCATTAGTTTAGTTCGTCATCAAATAAAACAGTATGTTCGTAAACATTGTTTTGCGGTGTGTAGATGTGTAGTTTTAATCCTCCTCATAACAACATCCTAGTATATTGAAGATATTTTTTTTGTAATAAATTAATGGAATAAAGAGAGTTTATGCAGTTGTAAAAGGAAAAAAATTGAAAAGAACTTGATAGAAGATGTTTCCTGTAAATAGGGTAACTTCATTTGATTTGAGCCAAAGGGATCTCTTTAATTTACTTCTTCATAAGGGAAGGATTTTAGAAGTAATATAGGGAAGTTGTGAGATTATTGGAGTTGATTTTGGAAAAGACAAGGTGATTGAGAGGTGTGTCTAATGGGTTAGAGGTGGCTTCCATTTATAAGAGGTTGGAAGGAATCATTATGAATTTTTTAATGTATTATTTTATCATATAATTATTTTAGGTTTCAAAAGGTCCAAAACTTATTTAATTCTAAGATAACATGCAGATAAGTATAATAAAATCATCCAATAATAATTTTACGGGTTTTGGAAATTTATTAATCCTTATTATTCTTATTTAACCCATTGATAACTTATATAACTTTTACAATGTCCTCTTATATATTCATAATATAAGGTTAATATATTTACAATAAAATATCATGTGACCCAAAATGGATCATTAATAACATTAGAAACATCATATATAATTGATGTCCGAATCATATATTTTTAATAGATTTTTTTCATTTAATAAAATATTAATTATTTAAAAAATTAAATTATGTCCATTCATAATCTATTAATATCAAGACACCTATTAAAGGAAAACCAACATGATTATTTAAAAAATCCTTCATTAATTCAAAATAAAATCATGATTATCTATCAAATTAGTGGATGGAAAAAATAATTTCAAAATTAGTTTATTTTAATATTAACAATCTCATTTTTTTAAATCATTCATTAATATGGGAAACATTACATCACCATTCTGTCATAAATAAATTTATTTATATGATTTTTAAAAATCATAAATTAAATACCATGATATAGGAAATAATTTTATATTTCTATTAATATTTAAAGTTGAAACAATCAATTATATACCACCATATAAATATAATTTTACTAAAAGATATATGTTTATGTTAAATTTTTCTTCACATTAAATTAATTTTTATAAAATGTCATTTTCACAAACAAGTGGCTCCATGGGGTACCCAAATCTACCCAAATAAGCCCAAATTCGGACATCTCTCGGGCAATTGGGTTCGAACATTTGTCAGGGTAATTTAATATAATTATATTATTATTATTTACCGTTATTTAATAGATTTAATCTTTAACAATGGTAAAAAAATATTTACTAAAGTTACTATTCATAATGTCTAAAAAAGATACATATTTAAGAAATTTGGACCTCCTAATTAAAAATTTGGAATACATTTTTCCAAATTATAGAAAAACGATGTTTTTTAAATTAATTTAAAATTAATACCTCTGGTCAAAACACAAAGTTTGTTTTTAATAAGTAATAACTATCAACATATTGACAGTTATTTATGTCAAATTTCAAATTGAAATTGAATACAATGTCTATATTTTGATTAAATGGTAAAATGAAATCAAATTAAACATTAAAATAAATTAAAAGGATAATGTAACAATATAAATAAATTATATTAAAATGATGTTTTTAATTAAAATGCATTATATTTCACTAATAATTAAAAAATACACATTATTAGAAAAATAAAAAATTTTTAATAAAAGTAAATTTTTACATCCCGATTTTAAGAAATAATTTTATTTTTTCAAATATATCATATAAAAGTGTCAAAATATATGTTTAAAAATAATTCTCCATCAAAACGCGGTAAATTGAACTTTTAAAGAATATTAGAGTATATATTCATAAAATTGGATAAATTTACATTTGTACCTTCTAACCATTATTTGATAAATCTAAAAACATTTCCAAAACATGTATAACCAAATTTTAGTTAGATCTATTCATTCCCACTAATACAACGACTAGGAATTAACTAGAATTTAATATGAAATTAAATTATTATTTTTCAGTATGATATAGCCTTAAGTGCAACATGAGATTTTTACAAAACCCCATTGTTGTGTGTCATGTATGCCACCGAACATAGAATCCAATTTATAGTAAAATTAAAATTTAATTCGTAAATATTAATAAATATTAAATGTAAAATTCATTATTTACTAGGGATTTTACATCCTTCCCCATTTTAGAAATTGTGTCCTTGAAATTTCTATTCACATATCTAATAAGAGGGGATATTAATCCCTCGCAGAATTCTAAGATTTCCGCATTGCCTCTTCATCCATATGGTTTTCAATAAAACCTCTACCTGATGAATTACATTATTTCGCAACACGTGATTTCATCAGTCAAGAATCTAGACCAGTTGATCCTCATAAGAAATATTATCCTCCATCTAAACTACCTATGGACTCAAAACAAGAAAAGGATCTAGCATATAAATTCTCATCCTTGAAACATAAAAACAATTGTCCACCTGGGATAGACATGGAGCTAAATCCACTCTATACACAAATAATACAAATTTACCAATGATTTCATAGGGTCCAATAAACCTCAGACTTAGCTTTCCCTTGTTAACAAAGTGCATAAATCATTTCCATATAGAATCCTTGAGAAAGACATAATCACCAACCTATAAAGAAATACCATTCATTCGTTTATCTTCATTAATTTTTTTTGACTCTATGATGTTCTAATGATGTTCAAAATTAGATATAATTTTTCTTCCAACTCTTATAAAAATTATGGCACCATTATTTTCCTTTCACCTACATGATCCCAAAAATCCGGTGTTCTAAACCACTTCCCAAATAATTACTTAAATGGAATCATCTGTATAATGGAATTAAATTGATACTATATAAAAATTCAAACAAATAAAGATGTTATACCCAGCATTCTAGGAAATCTATGGAGAAATCCCGTATTATATATTCCAATGTATGAATTAATCGTTCTGACTGCACATCAGATTGTGAATTAAAAGTTGTACTAAAATTTAATTCAATAACCAATGACTTTCGAAGGCCTTTCCAAAAGTTATAAGTGAACCTTAGATCATTATCAGATTAAATATAAAGGGGAACTAAATTTAATCAAACTATCTATTTAACATATAACTAAGAATTTTGATTTAGTTAAAGAGTATCTTCAATAGAAAGAAAACGAGCAGATTTAGTCAAGTGATCAATAATAATTAAGATTGCATGGTTTACTCGATATGACTTTGGGAATCCCACAAAAAATGTCAGGGATATATTTTCCCATTTCCACTCTAGAACTGGTAAAGTTTGAAGCATCACTTTTGATATCTACAATAATTATTTAACCTGTTGAAAAGTCAAACACATCACAGTAATGTTAGCAATATCACTATTCATTCCATACCAATATTAATACTCCCCAAATATCTATGTACATATAAATAATTCTTTGTTGAACAGAAAATGATGAACCATGCATTTCACATAACTACTCTTTCATCAATTTTGTATCAATATCCAGACATAATCTCTTTCCAAACCTCAAAACAAAATCATCATCAATGTTAAATTCAGGTAACATACCCTCTTAAATCAACTCTATGTTTTTTTCAACTCACTATATTCTTTCTATGCTTGATTTATTCTATCATGAAGGGATGATTTCACTGAAACCTATAACAAAATATAGGAATCTATTACAGAAACAACATCTATACCGAAGTTTATAAAGAACTTAATCAAATGATCTTGTTCCAAGCGTAACATGGTTAATGTGGAATTACTATTTCGACTCCAATCATCATCCACATTATTTTTATTTATTAGATGGAAATGAATTGTGAAATTGGAATACTAGATTTATTACAACCATCACCTATATCTCATGATAAATTATTTTTGAGTGAATATATACATCAATAATTTCTGGTCAGTATATATTTTAAAATATACTCCACACAAATGACGACTTTATATTTTTAAATCCAAAACAACAACAGATAATTCTAAATAATTTTTAGAGTAATTTAACTCATGAAGATTCTACTAAGGTGTTGCATAAGAAATTACCTAATCAATCTTCATAAGGAAACAATCAAGCCCTTTCAAGTAATAAACACATTAGATAATGATCTCACAATTTATGGAAGGCAGTTCCTAATTAAACGCAATCACCAATCTTGTTTTCAATTCTTGAAAATAATCATCTCATTCTTTTGTCTAGCTAATCATAACACCTTTTTGAGATAAACTAGTATGTGGGCTAGATAACCATGACTAATTATCATCCAACCGCATGTAATAGTCTGTTAAACCAATAAAACTACATATCTCAGTTATATTTGTGGTTATTTTCTAATCATTAATTACATTTGTTTTAGTGGGATCAATAGATATGCAATTTTTTTAAAAAAAAATTCACCAAAGAATGAAATTTGTTATATCCAAACCCCGCACTTTCTGAATTTCCCATGTAGTTTCTTTTATTTTATGGTTTTCAAGACATCCCTTAAATCACATTCAAGTTCTTCACCGTTTTGTTAACAAACAAAACTATCATCAATAAAAGAAACCCCAAACGTATCCAATAACTTACTGAAAATTATATTAATAAGATCCATGAATACAACAGGTGCATTGGATAACCCTATCGGAATTACTATGTATGCATAATGTCCATATCTATTACGAAACATAATCTTCAGAATGTATACTTCCTTTACATTCAAATGATTGTACCTGACCTCAAGTCCATTTTTGAAAAATATTGAGCTCCCTTGAGCTGATAAAATTAATCATTGATATGAATTAAAAGATTCTGGTTATTAACATTATTGTTATACAATGATTTATTATCAACTTAAAGTCTCATTGAACCATATTTCTTTTCAAAATACAAGTCAGAAGCACCCCATTGTGATGTGCTAGGTAAAATGAAACCTTAATCTAAAAACTCTTTTAATTTTTTAACTCTATATGATAATTTTGAGAAATTAAATTTGGGGGGTTTTGAAATTAGCATAGCATCAAGGACTACGTCAATAGTAAATTCAACATCCCGATCAGGTATTATACTAGAAAAATCATCAGGAATAACATCAAGATACTAATTTACCACTAGAAAATCATTAATATGAACTGTTTATTTGTTTTCAACAAATGTTCAAGGTAACATTAATTTTCTACATTTTAATAGTTCCTCATATTCCACATTTGTTATCAAAAGTAAGGGACCATGTTTTTCCCCAATTGAAATTATTCTGAAAAGAAACCAATTTATCTTTGCAGACAATCATAGCATGATAATCGGAAAGCCAGTACATACCCAAAATAACAATAAATTCCACTAGAGGAAAAAACCAAGTTGGTCTTCATGTAGATTCATTGCGGACCCAAGGATAAGAATGTTCTAATAACTTCTTTTTGTATCAACATTTCCTCCTGGTGTTTTATCCATAGGTTCAGTATTCAAATATTCAGATGGAATTCCAAATTTATTAGATAAATTCTCAGAAATGAATTAATGTGTTGACCCTGAATAAAAAAACACATTAGTGTAATCTGAATAATCAAATAGTGTACCTGATTATACTACATTTGAAGGCCCTAAATTTTCTGATTTAGTTGCAAAGGATTTCACTACCCTTTTTTCTTGTAGTCTAGCTTATTTTCTATAGTTGAGTTCTTTGTTGGACACTCATTACCGTAATATCCCATTTCATTGCACATAATAAATTTTACTAACTGTAATATTGGTTCAGTATTACACTTATCATGATCAATTTTAGTTCAATTATGATCCATACGTCCCATTTTACCACATCGGTAGCACTTACTAGAATTCATAGGACATTCTATAGCGTGCATTTTACAACAATTTTCACAAACTGTAAACTTCAGTTTCTTACCGTCAAATTTTTTTAAGTATTATTCCCTTTCATCATCCACCTCAACCTCTTATTATGTTATTTTTTAATGAATACATAATCATTAAAAAACTCCATTTCCAACTTCTTGGAAAATCTAATAAGTATTTCATTAGTTTTTAACTCATGAGATGCTAAATCCTATCAAAACATTGGAATTAATCCTTGGAAAAAACAATTGATTTCACTATAAAGCTCTTGTATGAAATATTGAGAATACCTTTCTAGTTGAGTGAATTTTTCATCATAAGTAGCCACTTATCCATCCTCATAACTCAATTCCATTAATTATGTATCAATCCCCAAAGGAAACACCTTTGGAAAATATTTCTCTGCTATCATACCGTGGAATTCATCCAAATAATGTGCGTCAATCTCCTCACTATCCCTGATATTTTTGACCATCAACCACCACTTATCTACTTCACCTTCAAAATGATAAATAATGAGACTAATATTTTGAGGTTCTAAACACCCAATGTCATCAAAAATATTATAGGTTTCATTAATCCACTCTTCAGCAATAACTGGGTAAGATGATCCTCAGGATGATGGGGGATGTGGCCTCAATAAATTATCTGCTATGGACATGTTCTTTTGTGGTTGATCTAGATGTTCTCGTTCATGGATACCACAACAATTTTTAGCCTGAGTCAATTATTCCATCACTACAACAAACAATTCATTTCTTATTCTGAACATCTCAGGTTGCTAATTTGGAAGGTTGTCTTCCTCTTTATTTTTTCCCATAATAGATTCCATGATTCCTCTTGGGAAAACCATTCCAAAGTCAAAAATGTCTTAGGTGAAGAAAAATGGTAATCTTTAAATTCTATATCATTTCAATCTTATAATAAATTAATTTATCGATATTAATTTAATAATATCTATTTTCTAAATGTTTTCTAAAATGACCTATGAAATTTAATATAAGGCCACAACCTTAAATGATACAAAAATCTTGAAATATGTTAATAATTAAAATTAAGTATCTTTTCAGGTTTAGAGTTTTACAGAATTTGGTCTAAAATTATATATTACATCTCAATTAATAAAACTAGACACTTCTACCCTGTATCAATATTTTTTATAAAATATAATATCTTTAATGAAAACAAGAATTATTTTCATCATATGAATCTTCATGAATTATTCTTTCTCTTACTCTTCATTATACCCCGTGAAAAATATTTCAAAAACATGGGATGAGCATAAAAAAAAGTGGGGGTTTTAAAAAATAATAATTATTATTCCATCAATACATACTAAACACAAGATCTTTAATATACCACATGAGATAAAAAAATTGATGAATAACACATAGAAATCATAAATCTTATAGCTAATTTGGGGAATAAATAACATTCCTACAATCTATCATTCATAGATACATAGGGATTTATGTTGTAATACCCATCACAAAATATTCCCTAAAACTCGTAGAAGAAACATTAACATTTAACTTCATTACGTTACCCAATGCATTGGATAGCTATATTGGGGTCACCTGCCATTGGTTTATCAAGGAACCACCCATATACGTAAAACATTACCACGAACCATAACATAATCATAAAAGACGAACAAGAATAAAGGAATGGTAACATTTCCACTTTTAAATCACAATATAATATTCCAATATATTAACACGATCAATTCATTATTGAAAAAAATTAATACCAAAATACGTAAAAATAGTATTTGGTATTTTTGTAATTTTTTTATATTTATGTCTAGTTAAGGAATCCAAAAATATAATAATGCTCCTGGTGGAAAAAAGGTCATTTTCACCACATATGATAAAATGAATCATTCTTTTTGTTATTTTGAAAAACACTTTGTAGTGAAAAGATTCCCTATGAATGAAATTAATTGTCCTACTGTGTAGGGACCCGACCCCAGTTGCCTAGATCTAGTGCCATATTTTATTACACTAGCATACTAATAAAGAATAATTATATAGAAATACAGATTATTTTTGTATTATTGGAAATAACAAACATACCTAAGTTCAACGTTACAACTAGAATTGAAAAAAAACATAGAAACTCCTTAGACAAATCCATAACTCCTAGGTTATCTCAGCTTGTCATTCCAAATAATATTCATCATTTCCTAAGAAATTGAATCATAAGAATGGGGTGATCTAAAATAGTTAAGAATGTAAATTATTCCATTGGAAGAAAACATAAATGTTAGAAATGGTGAATAATTGAAAACTAATGCATTTAAAAATAAACTTGAACATAATATTTCTGAAATATGGGCTGACAAAATATTGCAATAACAAAACATAATCAGTGGTATTCAACTAGAATAAATACCACACGAACCATCAATAATATTTTAATAATTATGGAATTCATAATATGGGACAACAAAACCATACCTTCATGGCCTCTTGCTAATACCGTAGTTTGTCTCCTGAGACCTACCGACGCATCGAGGGCCTATTGCAGGCCCCACCAGACCCTTACAATGTAAAATTCATTCCAAATATTCATGGGGATAAACCTAAATAACATATACATTCATATTTAAATTAATATATGAAATTAAAATAACCTTCCCCGAACATCAATCATAAACACATACAATTCAGAGTTAATTGGTGAATGGTTTTAAGATAGAAAATCCATAAAAAATAATCATAAACCATTAAATTAAATTTTCTAGATGATTAAATTGAAAATTAATCCCAATAATACATAATAATCATTTATTTTAGTTAAACTAATGAAGATACTCTTATAAATGTTTCGAGTAAACCTTGAGATAAATACTCAATTACTTTGAAATGAATAGTTATTTAGGAAAAATATTTGTATAAACCCAGAAGTTAAGTAAGATATTATTTTAATAATAAAATTATTGATTTTATTAATATAATGGATTCAAAAAACAAATTCTATAGTGACCTTGAAAATCGGTAAGTATTAGGGAAATTCTCTTTGATCGGACAATAAAAGTAATCCGAATGAAAAAGGAATTTCAGGTGGAAAACCCCTTACCTTAAGTCCTAATGTGTTTATCTCTTGAACATAATATCCTAGAATATGAAATAATAATTACAAATAACATTTTTCTGAACCTAATAGGCAGTTATTTTGTTTATCATAATTCAGTTTATTTCATTAATTCCCTAAGTGATATGTTATTATATTGAATTTCATCGTTTCGTAGTGTTCATTTTCATTATTTTCATAATCAGCTCACATGTTCTTCAATAATAGAGTGAAATGGATTTAAATATTTAGATTTGAAAATAAATATTAATTATTAACGTACCTAATTATTAATGTTCAATTCGTTCATTTTTTTACATTTAAATAGTATGATTCATTAGATGAAATATTTATGACATTCATTTAGATGAATTAGCTGTATTTTCATTATTATAAACAATTTTCGACATACGATTTAATAAATTGTATGTATAATGGATTTAAAATATTAATTATCTTATAATACGTAATTTAATTTCATTTTCAATGACCATAATGGTTTCATGACCTATAATGAAGGTGAATTTTAAGAATGAAACTTCTTCGTCTACAAAAGTTATAAATTGGGTCTACATAGACATTGAGTTTATTTATAAAATAAAAGAGAGAGAGAGAGGATATTGATGATTGTTCTTCCATTCAAATGATATAATTATAGTATATATATGATACTGATTCTATCATGGTCATTTGTACATAGTATATGAGGAGAGGATTCCAAAAGAGAGAAACATGAAATGAAACTAAACGAAAAAGAAAGGTGATTTACCTCTTGATATAAACCCCATGTGAACCTTCTTAAGGGAAGGAGATTTGGTCTTTTGGAAAGGCCATGATCTTCCACGACATGGGTAGTGACTAGGGAAGGCTATTTGAGCATAACATTGAGGATAATCAAGGCTTAGAAGAGTGAAGATAAGAGGGAGTGGTGGGGGTTTCATTATAGTGGAGGAGAGGAGTGGATTTTGAATATCTATTTCATTATTTTATTTTTTACCTCACGAAATCCAATAGTGTGGTTTCATGTGACCCCTATGAGTAATACGCACATGTGATTTTGAACCAATGGGCCGTACATCACTTGTGGTGTCATAAATTGTGTATCTAACCGATTATTTGAATATATAGTATTTAACTATATTTCACTATTCTTCATAATTCACGAGGTTATGAGAAATAACAAAAATTCACCCTAACAATTTTATATGTGTAGAATTAAATACAGAAGTCAATTTCTTAAAAATTAATTTCTAAATATTATTATTATAATTTTTAAATAAATTCGTAGTTAATTCAAAAAATACCAATTTTAAAGGTATAATTAGGTATATATCACATTGAAAAATTAATTAATATCTCATTATTTTAGTACCTAATTAAAATAATATATTATCATTATTTAATATTCCTAAGGGTCATATTACTATTTATATTACTATTCATATGGGTATGTTTCTATTCACTAAAAATCATGTTTGTTATATTCGACTCTAAATAACTTACTGATCACAACTCTAGATGACCATTTTTTGATATTCATAACATAAAGGAAGCAAATATATGTTTAATGTCGTGATTATAAAATGCATCTATTTTCAAAACCTAGGTGTGTTACATTATCCCCTCCTTAAAAAAACTTCCTCATCTAAATTCTTAAAATGATACCTAAAAATATCCAGGTATGTCATTAACATAATCTCCTCAGCAACTGATGTTGCTTCCTCCATCTTATGGTTCCTCCAAGTATCCTTTACCAGACGAGTCATCTAATTTCTCAATACATGTTCAATGGAATCAAGAATCATGCTAGGCTCATCACAATAAGACAGATCGATATCATGTTCTATTTCATCATAGGTGAGTACATGTGATTATTTTGGCATGTTTTTCCTTAACATTGATACATGGAACACAATTTGTAGTTTGTATAGACCTGGAGGAATTTACATAAGGGTAAGCAATGGCTACAATTCAATCATGAACATCAAAAGGTCCAATGTACCTTGGACTTAATTTTCCATTCTAATTGTATCGTATAATACCCTTCCATGGATATACCTTTAAGAAAACAATATAACATTATTGATATTCCCAATACATCCTTCGGTTATCAGTATATCTCTTTTTCATACATTGATATTTTTTGATATGGGTTTGGATAATATTCACCTTTTCTATTTTTTCCTTAACAATTTCTGGGCCAACTAGCTTTATTTCACCAATATCATCCCAGCAAGTTCATGTACAAAATTGTTTTCCATACAACGCTTCATGTGGTGTCATTTGAATACTTTAATGGAAGATATTGTTATAGGAAAATTCTACAAGATGTAAATATGGATCCCAAATGCCTTAAAAGTCAAGTGATAAAGACATAATATTTCATCCATTGTTTTAATCATCTATTCTGATGGTCTATTAATTTCTGGTTGGTAGACAGTGCTCAAACAAAGATCAGTATCTATGGCCTTATAAAGACGTTTCCAAAATTGTGATGTAAAACGGGGATCATTATCAGAATAAATTGATATGGGTACACCATGATGTCTTAAATATTCATTAATATTTAATCTTCCTAAACGTTAAAGTGGTAAATCATCTCTTATGTTACGAAAATTTTATGATTCTATTAGAATATCAAAAATAATCTATATCACATTATTATTTCTTGGAGTCATTGGTATCCCCATGACAATGTCCATCGTAGTGTCATCACATTTTGACATAGGAAAAGGAAGGGTTTTCATGACTCATCGACGATGTTTTCTTCTAGCCTTCACCTTTTGACAAACCAAACATATTGACACATAATATAAAATCTCCTTCTTAATGTTTTCCCATCAAAAATATTCCATTATATATCTATATATCATTGTGCAATGGGGGTGTTTAGGATAATTTGATCAATGTGAATTATCAAATAGTTTTCTTTTTTTCTCAAGAATAGCAGGAACACAAATCCTCTTTCCAAATTTCAAAATCCCGGATTCATATATGATGTCAATAGGCATCCCATCATTTGTAGAATAGATATTATTTTAAAACTCCTCATCATCAGCCTATGAAAATTTTATCCCCAGCAGTACTGAATTTTTGGAAGCCATTTGAAAAAGTAACGATGTGTTACCATCCTTGATAATTCCTATATCCATCTATACTACATCTATAAATAATGTATCCCATTCAACTCACATCTTGTTCATAATTTCATGTTCCTTTCTATTTAAAGCATTAGATAACTTATTTTCCTTCCTAAAGTGGTATTGTATTATGCAGTCATAATCCGTGAGTAGCTCAATCCATCTCATTTGTCTCATGTTTAGTTCTTTCTGTGAGAAGATATATTTCAATATTTTTTTATCTGTATATATCTCAAATTTTTTTCATAAAGGTAATTCCTCCGAATATTCAGATCAATGATTACTACTATAAACTCAAGATCATGAGTTGGATATTTTTGTTCTTCAATTTTTATGTCCCTATATACATCAACAATTACTCTTTAATTTTTCATAAGGACACAACCAAGTCCTTTAATTTATGCATATCTAAAGATCCCAAATCCATCATTCCCTAATGGTAGAGTTGATATTGGATCATTAACTAATCTTCTATTCAATTCATTAAAATATTCTTCACATTCCATTTTCCAAATGAACTTAAACCCTATTCATGGGATCTTGGTCATTTGGTTAGCTAAATGGGTGATGTTCTGAACAAAAGCCGATAATAACCTGCTAATATAATAAAACCACGTAACATAGTTATGTTCGTTAAATTATCTCATTCATGCACAAACTTTGTCTTCATATGATATGTAGAAATTCTAGCCTAAGATACAATACTTCCCAATAGTAAATTGATTGGAGCCAAAAATCACACATTCTACAATTCTCATATAATTCATTCTTTCTCAGAGTCTTTAGAATAGTGTGTATATGATTATCATGTTCTTCATAACCTTTAATGTATACCAGGATATCATTAATAAACACCTCCAAAAAGACATTAAGATACTCATTAAATGATCTATTCATTACATCTATGAAAGCAGATGGTTCATTAGTTATCCCAAAAGGATTTACCGTAAACTCGCAATTCCCATACCTAGTTAGGAATGCAGTGTTTGAATGTATTTCTTCAAAATAAAAAACTGATGATATCCAGATTGAAGATCAACATTTTAAAAATATTGTGCTTGGTGAAGTTGATCAAATAAATCTATAATTTTTAGTAGAGGGTACTTATTATTTATTGTAATAGTATTGATATCCCTGTAATCAATGAACAACATCACTATATCATCTGTATTCTTAATGAAATGAATAGGGGATCCCTATTGAGAAACACTAGGGAAAATAAATCTTTATCTATAAATTATTCTATTTGTTTCTTTATCTCCACTAACTCGACAGTGGCAATTCTATTAGGGGTCTATGATTTGGTCCTTGAACCAGGAATCATGTCAACGGAGAACTCAATTTTCAACTCCAGTATATGTCTTGGTAAATCCTCTATAAAGACATCAAAATATTCTATCACTACATGAACATATTCAATATCAATATTTCATTCACCATTCAATGATATTGGTTTCACTTCCTATCCAATAATTGAATTTAGTAGTGCTACTGAGGGTGAATATAGATGAGAATTATATGGTGATGTTTCTTCCATAATGATATGGGCTTCCACAACATTCTAAAAAATTGTTATATCCTTCTTTTGAAAAATGATCTTTACATCATAATTTTTTCAGAAAATTCATAACAAGAATTATATCAAATTAAGACATTAGTATGAGGATATGTTATTAAACTAAATCACATTAATGTATCATGATGGATACTAATTGAAAAACCATTGTTGGAATGATACAACAACTAGGGGTTTTGAATGATAACACCTTTATTAAATCCAAATGGAGATATATATTTTTCGTAGAAAGAAGGGAATATATAAATGAATGTGATGATCCATAATAAAATAGAGCATTGGAAAATTTTGACGAAATGATCAATGTAACAGCCACCACATCATTAGGAATATCAACCTCTCTATTTTTGACCATATAAGCTTGTCCTTTCTACCTTGGCCATATTTGTGGAACATTTCACTTATGTTTAATAAATTCATGTACATAATGTCCCTTATCACTTTAATTGAAGCATCAAGAATTGGAAGTTTTTTCCCATATAATCATGATCTTGGTGTGGTTTTATCCATAGATGTAATAGAATCACTTTCCCTCTAGGTAAGTCCCAGAGTGTTTATTCCCAAAATTAATACATGATGGAAATTAAACTCTTCCATTCTACCACATTTCTTTATTTCATTTCTAAGAGTTTTTAGTATCCCTCTTCTCCTCTTCCATTAACTTATTGTCATAAGACATAGAGAATTCCTTTTATGTTATGATATCACATAAAACTATATCTTCATATGATGAAAAATGCAAAGATACTAGATCCCTAAGGAGAAATTGTTTCAAAATGTCAAAGAATCCAACAATTTTTCTCCATGGATTTCGTATTTAATCCAAAACATGCCTTGATAAACATGAGAAGATAGCATCATACATTGAAACTTTATCATATTCCATTTTCATCAAATTTACAAACTTCTTTTCAAAAACTAATTGCTATTCAAAATGAAAGTATTTCTCTACGATGATATTCATAATGTCCTTACATTCCAACTCTTCTATCTCTTCCTCCACTTTGTTTATTTGGATTAATGACCAACAAATATTTGTATCTATTGAAATATGATAACCATAAATGATGACTTATCTCATTCATTACATCCAAAAGAGAGAAATATAATCTCTATAGAACTTATCCACTACTCAGCTACAAATGGTTTCGTAGTCACATTGAATGATGGTGGTTTATGTCGCATAAAGTGATCTAACATAGCTCCTCCACGTGATTGATATGGATTCTCCATACGGGTATGGTTGTTGTTTATAACCTGAGTATGTTATCCCGGTATAGTTATAAGCTACTCTGCACCAGTCACCTCACCTGAGCCTACATCATTATCTTGCATTGGAGGGAAATCCCTACATGAGATACGCGTGTTCATGTGGTTTCCATTTTTTCCAATAGATTCCATTTCTTGATGATGGAATACACAATATTATATTACGAATCATAATGTATAATCTTAACGTAACATAATACTTATCCTAAATTGAGATCCTATGCATGGTTAATATCATAATGGAAAAAATGGATTCGTTGAAGAAAAAATTACATTTAAATCATTTATAATGTCTTCTAATGAAAAGTGAATTATCCTAAGCATATCCCCCAGGAGTGTCGTATCCAAGGGTAAAACAAGGCCCATTGTTGTGTACTTGGATAACCCAGGTCAAGCCCAAAACTCTTTGTCAGAACATTCATTCCTAAGTACATTTATACCAGAGCCGCCATTTCCTACTCATATATAGATATGGATGTATTTCTAGAAAGATCCAAATAATCTATTTCTTACAAAAATACTAGGATGTTCTTGTAGGATTTTCCTCAATGTCTATCTTTGGGACTCCTCCATAATCTACATTTTCTAAATCTAGTTTCCTTGTTTTCTACTAAACATTCTTTGATACCAACTGTAAGGACCCGAAACCATTTTCCTAGAGCCAGTCCCCTGTTTGATTACATTGGAATAAAAATAAAAGGATAAACCTCCCGAAGGTCTGTGTATTTTAGTTTTATTCCAAAAATGATAGAGAAAATTGTTCATCAATACAACATGAAATGAAAAACAACATAGAAACTCCTTAGAAACACCCATAACTCCTAGGTAATCTCCGCATGTGATTCATAATAAAACTCTTCATTCCATAAGAAAATGAATCATAAGAAATTGGTGTGCTCATACTCTTAGTATGCGTAACTAATACATCGGAATCCAACATAATTGTATGACATGGTGAATAATTAAAAACACATGCCTTTAGAAAAACATGAACATAATATGGAAAAAATACGTGCTGAGTAAATATATCCATAACATAATAGAATCATGGGAATTATACTAGTTGAATAACCACATGAACCATTGAAAATATTTTCATAATGAGGGAATGAATAATGTGGGACAACATAACCATAACTTCAAGGCCTCGTGCCAAAACCACAAATAATCTTTCTAGACAAGCCTTGTGTCAAGACCATAGTTTGTCTCATGAGACCTACCAATGAACCGAGGAGATGTATCAGGCCCAAACCTACACATTCTACATCTAATTAATTCATCATATGAATGAAGATAAACATAAAAAACATATACATTCATATTGAAATTATTATAGGAAATTAAAATAACCTTCCCCGAACATTAGGCATAAACACTAACCATTCTAAGTAAACTCGTGAACTGTTTTATTGTAGCAAATTCATAGACAAAATATTAATAAACCATTAAAATAAATATCATTTATGATGAAAAGGAATACTAAACCAAATAATACATAAGATTCAATAAGTGTGTTGAAATAGATAAAGATACACTTCTAAAATCATCGAGTAAAACTTGAGATAAATACTCTTTAACGATGAAAAGAAGAGTTGTTTTGAAAATATATTTGTATAAAACCATAATTAAAGTAAGATAGTATTTTCATAATAAAATTTGTGATTTTATAAATATAATGGTTTTCAAAAAATTATTATAAACTTCCCTTAAAAATATGCATGAATTAGAGAAATTACCTTGGATCGTGCTTGTATTTCAGAAACAATACTGTTTTTTCATTTTAAAATGTTTTACAATCCATAAAATATTGAATGATTCTGGTAGGTAAACATATATATATCCCACAAATATAATTTTTTAGGATTAAATAATAATACACAAATGGTTTATTGGGGTAATTAACAATAATAGTAACTCGGATGAAAATCGATGTTCGGGTGAAAAACCCCTTACCATAAGTGTGAACGTGTTCCGATCATGAACTTATGCTCCTAGATTATGATTTTAGACTTATTAATTACTTATATAATGACCTTTTATGAATTTATTTAGTTTATCATAACAATTCTTAGTTCATTTATTCTCTTAGTGATATGTTATTATATAAAATTTCACCATTCTCGAGTGTTCGTTTTCATTATTTTCATAATCGAATCACTTTTCCTTATGTAAAAGAGTGTAATGGATGTAAACCACCATAATTAAAATTAAATAATATTTCTGAACATAAATATGTGTTAATGTTAATTTATATAATTTTATTACATTGAGAGAGAATGAATCATTAGATGAAATATTTATGAAATTCAAATAGATTATTTCACGATATTTTGATTATTAAGAACAAGTTTGGTTCTATGATTTAATAATATGAATATATACTAGTTACTGAATCATAAATATGTTATAATACATATATTAAAGACTTTTTCAACCAAAAAATTGTTTCATGGCCAGTAATGAAGGATAATTTGAATAATGAAACTTTGTCATACATGATGGTTATAAATTGGAGCTTCATGGATGTTGATTTCATTTATAAAATGAAAGAGAGAGAGGGGATATTGATGAGTGTTATTACATTAACATGATATAATTCCAATATATATATGATACTGGATATATAATGGTCATTTGAATATAGGAAGTTAGTATAGGATTATAAAATAATGGAACCTGAAATGAAACTATTTGAAAAAGAAAGGTACATTACCTCTAGATATAACCTCTATTGGAACCTCTATATGGGAAGCCTTTTTGTCCATTTTGAATGAACAATAGCATCTTGGATGTGGGGAGTGACTAGGAAAGGAAATTTGTGTAGAAAATTGAAATGATTAAAGGGCTAGAGGAGTGAAGAGAAGAGGTAGTGGAGTGGGGGGGTTATAGTGGAGGAGAGAAGTGAATTTTGAATATTTAATTCATTATTTTATTATTTCCTT
This sequence comes from Viscum album, assembly GCA_963277665.1. Classification (NCBI taxonomy): domain Eukaryota; kingdom Viridiplantae; phylum Streptophyta; class Magnoliopsida; order Santalales; family Viscaceae; genus Viscum; species Viscum album. Next base: position 2,008,367,821 of record OY728136.1, on the reverse strand, counting down.
CAAGACAACCAATAATGTTGTTTCATGTGACCCCTACTTGTAAAAAGGTAATTTGATTTTGAACCAAATGGCCTTACAACAATTATGATATCATAAATAGTGTATTTAACTGATAATTTTAATGTTCTGTATTTTAACGCATTTCACTATTCTTCAAAAATTTGAGAATTTCAGAAAAATCCAAAAAAATTACCACAAACATTTATCGAATAGTATATTTCTAAAATGAATTCAATTTTTCAAAATTTAATTTATAAATTTTGTTAAATTAATATTAATATAATGTCATTGTTAATACGAAAAATTACAATTTTAAAGGTATAATTAGTTTTATATCACATTGAAAAATTAATTAAGATCTCATTATATAATCAACATAATAAACTAAAATATTGTCATTATTTACTATTCATAAGTGTCATATTTCTATGAAAATTACTATTCATAAGGGTTTGTTACTATTCACATAAAAGCATGTTTGTTCTATCGGACTGCAAATGACTTTCTGATCACAACTCTAGATGGCCGATTTTCATAATTTAAAACATAGAACATGGAAATTTTATATTAATGTCTACATTGTAAAATGCATTTAAGTTCAAGACTTTGGGGTATTACTAATGGGTTTTATACACTCTATACAAAAAAGTCATATATAAATCAAATAATGACTTAATGAAAAGAGATTGAGATGAATCCCCTAACAAAGATCATTTTTTAAATAAAATAGATCATTAATGTGTATTCACTATAAGTACAAATAAAGAACGTCTAAAATCAATATAATATAATAAAATTTATTTCTCACATATTCCTAGAACGACATAATCAAGAAGCAGAAAATTAACATAATGAATAGAAAATTGGGTTAAGAAGATCCTTTACAGTGTGTACAACTAGACTCGTCAGTTTATTAATCTCCAAAATAATAATCTAATTATATTATATATATGCTTATGATCCTTTTTAAGATTTATTATTCCTTTTATATCCCTTATTACCGTGTTATAAACACTAAGTAATTATTTCAGTTAACAATAGTCGTTTTGTCGATATTTGGTACATGAGTTATAAATGAACTTCTTATAATTAAAAGTTGTCCATGTGGTCAAAATTCTATTATCCCATTAAGGATATTCATGTTTTAAATATCATATATATAATATATGTATAGTATTTATAATAGTACATAATGTTTGGGTAATGAATGAGGCTTTCATTAATGAAAATTCATCTTGATCTAATTAAATGTCGTATTATGGCTATATTAAATGTTAACAGCATTGGTTTTATGTTTCTGTATTTTAAAATACCATTATGAATTGTGATTGTTGATAATATTGTTGTTGAAGAGTGATCTCATGATTAGTATAAATATAGGGCTCTAACAAATCCAATTTACTCAGAAAAAGGAATTGATGTTTACATCCAGTAGACATTCCCCATACAAATCCCATTTGTTGGAGCTTAGAAAGGAGGTGGCATCATTAGGCTTCTCCCTTGATGAAGCCCAAGTAGTGTTTGAACACGTTAAGCTTGAGCGGAACCAAATACGGGAGTAGTGGATGTTAAAATAGATTACCACACAAGAGATGTTATCTGAGCCATCCCAGGAGTATATCACCATCACACACCTTACCCATCGATCTTATGTTGGTGTTATAAGGGGTTATGTAATAAGACTCTAGCATTGTGACTATGTTAATTATTTATATATAAATAATGTGAATTAATTTTATTAATGATACTTTGTAAATAATTTTTTAGTACAAATAATATTTTTAGTTAATATTCAACTATGAAATATATTCTGACGAATTAATGGATTTTGGAATTAAATAATGTTTTTAAAAAAATATTATTAAAATGAATTTTATTAAATATAAATGATCAAAAAATTTTATGAATGCATATAACATCCCAAGTAAGTTATTAATAATAGATATTTTTTTATATGTCTATTAATGAATTATATAGTGTTTTAGAGGCTTAAAATGAAAATAAATCCAATCTTAAGCATGGAATACACTAATATTTCTAAAAGATTGTTTTACTGCCTTTTAAAGGAAAACCATTTTTAAATCTATCTTTTAAAAATTTTATAACCTATGTTTTTCAAAATAAACGTATTATTTATGATTGGGACATCAAAATTTACTTTGTGTGAATTTTTGGTATTTTTCTGATAAAGTTCATTTTTTAATTAATAGTGAAAAATGTTGTATTTTAATTCAAAAACACGTTTTAATATAATTTATTTATATTATTAAATTATCTTTTGAATTTGTTTTAAGGTAATATTAGAATATATTTTTACCATTTAATCCAATGGTGGTCATTGGAATCAATTTCACGTTAAAATTGGACATAAACTAGTGTCAATCTTTTGATACTTATTGTTTCATAAAAACACGCTATTTTTCAAGTTAGGGGGAATTAATTAATAAATTTATTAATGTTACTTATATGATTTGAATTTTGTAAAATAGACATCATTTTTGAATTCAGAATATCAAATATAGCTTAGGGTGATGTTTTGGTATTTTTCTGAAAAACTTCAATTTTTGATGAATAGTGAAACCACTAAGTGGTAGTTAAAGAAACTCATTTTTCATTTAAATGAAACATTGCCACATATGTGATTTTATTTTCAAAAATCAGACATAAATGGTTTTCATTAAGAAGTAATATGTGGTTCAATGAGATTAAAATAATTTTTTGGTGAATATTAACTTTTAAGTTCTTAATCGCGATTAGAGGTAATTAGTGTAGTTTAAGGTAAAAATAATGTTTTTATAATAAGAGATGAGATTGAAACATGTTCTACCCTTATTTTATGTGTCATGGGCGACCATGAAAATCCATGGGTCAACTTGGGGACCCCATGGAGCCACTTTGGATGGAAAATGACATTAATATCTTTTAATTCAATGTTAAAGTAAAAATGTCACAAGCATGAGTTATTTTACTAAAATAATTTTTACATGGTTTTGTACAAGTTATCTATTTTAATATAAATAATAATTATAAATATAAAAAGTTTTCCTAAATCATGATATTTTTTTATAATTTTTTGACATTATATAAATTAAATTATATATGACATCATGATGATGCAGTGATTACCTCATTAATAAAGGATTTAAATAAAACGAAAAGATAATATTAAAAATATAACATACACTTGTCGAAGAACTATTTTATGAGTATATTTCTAACCCTTATCACCTTATCTTCGAATTATTACAATGTGGGACCTTTTAAATCCGAAACTCATTTTAAAATAAAGTAACATTTCTTTACTTTGCATGAGTGCCCCTCCTCTCCTCTTATAAAAGGCCCCCACCTCTACCTCATTACCCACACTTCCAAAGCCTTTGGCTCGGCCGAACCTTTCCCATTTTGTCTCTCCTCATCCCTCTATAACTCCTAGAATCCTCACATTGGGCAGAAGTCTTCCCAAGGAAGCCTTTGAGCTCAAATCAAAGGGAGTTACCCGATTTTATGGTAATGTCTTCACTTGAGTCCTTTTGTATTATTTTTCTTCTCCAACCCACTAAACTCTTTGTATTCATTTCTTTTGTAACAAAACCAGTGTCTTCCATATACTAAGAGGTTTTTATAAGAAGGATTCGAGCTACAATTACACACACCTACATCTAATGGTAAAATAACATATTGTTTCTATGGATGACAAATTTATGCCTCACGAAATGATGATTGTTCAACACTCATATAACACCTTCAAAGGTGGACATTAAGATGTCACTATATTTATATATGATATATAATATGTTTATGTTTTACTTAATCTTCTGTAATTTTCTTTTATGGCATACGTTTATGGCTTCCATTATAGGTATACGTGATATCTTCATTTTAGGAAGTGCGGACTACCGCCCCTCAAAGTGATTTGATTTGTTAATACCATATGTGGTATGTATAAAGGATATATTTAATTATATTATATATGATACCATACTGGAATTAAAATAATATTATGTATCATTATGTTTTCATTCCATTAAATATGAAATAGAAATGGAAGTAGCGTTCTTGCGTACGTACGGCTTACCGTCTCCATGAACGGTGCATTTCATTTCTTACCTCTAAATGTAATTTAATATTATAAATGCATATATATACTAGATATATATGCTATATATGATATATACATCATGAGTATAACTCTGGATATAATGGATACATGAACAACATGTAATTATAAAGAGCATATTTTTGACTCAAGTACCAATGATCATTAAAACGACCGTTATTAACTTAAATAATTACATAGTGTTCATGACACGGTAATAAGTGATATAAAATTAATAATTAAATTGAAAAAGGTTCTTAATCAAGTAGAAATTAATTCATATTTATTATTTAGGACATTAAGGAACGATCAAGTCAAGTCGGACCCCAGGAATGGGACTTCATCTCAATCTCAATTAATTGAGGCATATTTTGTTTTATACACAACATTTTTTTATATAGTGTATAAACCCATTTCAATTTTACGTTTATTAAAAATGGGTATTTTTTATACGAATCATTTACTAAATGACAAAAGGGAATGTTTTTGTCGTACGTATGCGGCGACAACAACTTCTTCACCGCCATGTCCATTATTTGAGTTTTGGCTTCCTATACATGCCATAGAATTTTTTAAAAGAAAAATAAATACGATATTTTACTTTTCTTTTTTTTAAGTATTGAAAATTGTTTTCATAATGTTTTTATATCAGTGTGTTGTATTGATATCTTGTGATTGAAAATTGGAAATGTTATGTTTCCTTTATGCATGTTTTATGGGATACCATTATGTTATGGTTATTGGGAATTTTTATGAAGATGGGTGGTTCCGTGATAAACTAAGGGAAAGTGAGACCGATATAGCTCTCCAATGCATTGGGTAACGCGAAGGGGTTAAACGTTGAGGTTTCTCCGAAGAGAATTAGGGAATATATTGTGATGGGTATTCCAAACGTAACCAAGAGGGTGACTCCATACATAAGAATGTTATGAATGCCTCAAGTTACCATTATGTCTTAAAATTTCTATGATTTATTCATGATTTGATGAGGTTTGTTAAAGTTCATATGTTTAGTGGGTAAAGTATGATTGCATTCTTATGTATATATGTATCCATGATTCCATTCCATATTTTCATATCCCTTAATGAGATTTTTTATGCTCATCCCATGTTTTTGAAATTTTTTTCACAGGACAAGGGAAAGGTACATGATATGATGATAGTGTCAAGGAAGTGTCAAGAATGAATCCATGTTATATTTTAAATATGTTTCTGTTGATGGAAAAATGAATATTATCTTTTATGTAACCACTTTGTTTAAATGTGGAATGTAATGCATGTTTTATGATATAATTCTCTAAAAATCTAAACATGAAAATATCCTCAAGGTGTAATCTTGTAATAACTCAAGATTATGTAATGTTTAAGGCTGGGGCCTTATAGTTGGTATCATTGGTTGGTTTAGATAAATTTATGAGTTATAATTATATTAAATGATTATCCAAAAATATTTTTTCTGCTCAAATTGAAATGATATAGCATTTGATGATTGCCATGTTGCTTCACCTAAGATATTTCTGTGTTAAGAATGGTTATTTCATAGAGGAAACAGAACATATTTTCTGGGAAGGCATACAGAGGGAAATGACCTTTCAAATCAGTATCCTGAGATGGTCAGAATCTGAACTAAATAGTTTGTTGCAGTGATGGCTCAGTTGACTCAGGTGAAAAATGTTGGTTGTTTTTATTGTTGATATTTTGGTGTTTCCCAATAGTAAAGAAGAGCATGAAGGGAATTTCAGGGTTATTATCCAAACCTTAAAAAGAAATGAAATTGTATGGGAAATTCAGAAAGTGTGAGTTTTGGTTGCAACAAATTTCATTCCATGGTCACATTGTTTCTAAAAATGGGATAACCATTGATCCTGCAAAAACAATGGTTGTTGAAGAATGGCCAAGACCCAAAAATGTAACATAGATTCGTAGTTTCCTTGGTTTGGAAGGCTATTATCGAAGGTTTGATAGAAATTTTTCACGATTATCTAGTCCAATTACTATGCTAACTCGGAATAGTGTTAAGTTTTTCTGGACAAAAGAATGTAATGATTGTTTTTAGGAACTGAAAAGAAGATTGGTGAATGCTCCATTTTTGGCACTACCATCCAGGAATGGGGAGTTTGTTATCTACAGTGATGCTTCATTGAAAGGACTTGGTTGTGTCCTGATTCAGAATGATCAGGTAATTTCTTATGCTTCACGATAGTTAAAAACTCATGAGATAAATTATCCTACACATGATTTGGAATTACATTCTGTTGGTTTCGAATTAAAAATTTGGAGGAATCATTGGTATGGAGTAAAGTGTGAAATATATACCGATCACAAAAGATTAATGTATATATTCACTAAGAAATAATTGATCATGAGACAGAGGATATGGCTATAATTAATCAAGAATTATGATTTTACTATTCATTACCATCCGGGAAAAGAAAATAAAGTGGCTGATGCTTTGAGTCGAAAAAGTAATGCTTCATTAACATTGTTGTGTTTGGAACGTGATCCTTTGGTTATATATTTGATGAACTTTGGCATAGAAGTTTTTGTTGTAGGATGTCCTTCTGTTTTATTTCAGGTATCAGTGAAATCTTCTCTATCAAACAGAATTAAGCATGCACAAAAGCAAGATAGAAAGTTGCAGAAAAAGGTAGAGCTAGTTCAGAAGGGTAAGTTGCATGAATTCAACATTGATAATGATTGTGTTTTGAGATTTGTGAAGAGATTTTGTGTGCCATGTGATTTATAGTTGAAGGGATATTTGTTATGTGAAGCTCATAATTATTTGTTTTCAGTCCATCCTGGCAGTACTAGGATGTATAGAGATCTTCGGGAGTATTACTGGTTGGATGGAATGAAAAGAGATATTGTTGATTTATACAGTGAAGTGTTTGACTTGTCAATAGGTTAAAGTATATTGATAGTTACCGAAAGGGATGCTTCATCCTTTACTAGTACCGGAATTGAAATTGGAGAATATATTCATGGACTTCATTGTGTGATTGCTGAATACACCTCGAGGTAATAATGCAATATGGGTTATTGTTGATCTCTTGACTAAATCTGCTCATTTCCTTGCTATATGAGATACTTTTTCCCTAGATCAACTTTCCCATTTCTACCATAAAGAGATAGTAAGGTTAAATGGAGTTCCTCTCTCTATTGTATCTGATCGTGATCACAGGTTTACTTCTAACTTTTGGAAAGGCCTTCAGAAGTCGTTGGGTACTGAATTAAATTTAAGTACAGCTTTTCATCCTTGATCAGATGGGCAGTCAGAACGAACAATTCAGACTTTGGAGGAGATGCTATGGGCTTGTTCGATGGAGTTTCAGGGATGTTGGGACCAACATCATCCTTTGGTTGAATTTTCATATAATAACAGTTTTCATTCCATCATACAGATGGCACCATTTGAGGCATTATGTGGGAAGCGGTGTGGAACTCCAGCTTTCTGGGATGAAGTGGGTGAAAGGAAGTTGATGGGATCTGAATTGGTAGAAGAGATGGTAGAAAAATTTTAGTTGATATAGAAACACATGAGAATAGCTCAGAGCAAGCAGAAGAGTTATGCGGATAACTAGAGAAAGGATTTGTCTTTTGAGGTAGGTGATCATGTTTTTTTCAAAGTCTCACCATGGAAAAGTGTGATGCGATTCGGTAAGAAAGGAAATCTAATTCCAAGGTTCATTGGACCATATTAAATTCTAGAGAGAGTTGGATAAGTTTCATATCATGTGGCTTTACCTCCGAGTTTATCTTAGGTGCACAATGTTTTTCATGTTTCAATGTTAAGGAAGTACATGCCAGATCCATCTCATGTTTTGAGTCCAGAGGTAGTTCAACTGGAAGAGAACCTATTTTATGAGGAACAACCGGTCCAGATTCTTGACCATAGGGAGAAGGTGTTACGGAATAAGGTGATTCATCTGGTAATGGTTTTGTGGAAAAACCACATTGTTGAAGAGGCAACATGGGAATCTGAAAATTTAATGACGGATTAATACCCCAACTTATTCAATAAGTAAATAAATTGCGGGAACGCAATTTTCTAAAGGGGGAAGGATGTAACATCCCAATTAAGTAATGAATAATAGATATTTTTAAATGTGTATATTAAGGAATTAGATATTGATTTAGAGGCTTAATATGAAAATAAATCCAATCTTAAGCATGGAATACAATAATATTTTTAAAAGATTGTTTTACTGCCTTTTAATGGAAAACCATTTTTAAATCTATCATTTGAAAATTTTATAAGCTATGTTTGTCAAAATAAACATATTATTTATGTTTGTGGCATCAAAATTTACTCTGTGTGATTTTTTTGTATTTTTCTGATAAAGGTCATTTTTTAATGAATAGTGAAATTTTTTGCATTTTAATTCAAAACCACTGTTTAATTTAATTTATTTATATGATAATATTATCTTTTGAGTTGGTTTTAAATTAAAATTAGAATATATTTTTACCATTTAATCCAATCGTGGTCATTGGAATCAATTTCACTTTGAAATTGGACTTAAACTAGTGTCAATCTTTGGATACTTATTGTTTCATAAAAACACGCTATTTGTCATGACAGCGGGAATTAATTATTAAATTAATTAATGTAACTTATATTATTTGAATTTTGTAAAATATACATCATTTTTGAATTCGGAATATCAAATATAGCTTAGGGTTATGTTTTGGTATTTTTCTGAAAAACATCAATTTTTGATGAATAGTGAAACCACTAAGTGGTAGTTAAAGAAACTGATTTTTCATTTAAATGAAACTTTTCCACATCTATGATTTGATTTTCAAAAATCTGATATACAAGGTTTTCATTAAGAAGTAAAATGTGGTTCAATGAGATTAAAATAATTTTTTGTGAATATTAACTTTTAAGTTCTTAATCGCTATTAGAGGTAATTAGTGTAGTTTAAGGTAAAAATAATGTTTTAATAATTTGAGATGAGCATGAAACATTTACTACCCTTATTTGATTTCTCATGTCCAACCACAAAAATCCATGGTTCATCTTGTGGACCCCATGGAGCCACATTGGAAGTAAAATGACATTAATACCTTTTAATTCAATGTTAATGTAAAAATGTCACAAGCATGAGTTATTTTACTAAAACCATTTTTACATGGGGATATACAAGTCATATTTTTGACTATTAATATTCATTATAAATATAAAAATATTTCCTACATCATGATATTTTTTGTATAATTTTTATACATTAAATAAATTAAATTATTTATGACATCATGATGATGCAGTGATTACCTCATTAATAATGGATTTAAAAAAAACGAAAAGATAATGTTAAAAATATAACATAAACTTGTCAAAGTCCTATTAGATGAGTATATTTAGAACCCATGTCACCTTATACTATAATTATTTCATTTTGGGAGCTTTTAAATCCTAAAATCATTTTAAAATAAAGTAACATTTCTTTACTTTCCAAGAGTGCCCATCCACTCCTCATATAAAAGTCCCCCACCTCTACCGCCTTACCAACACTTACAATGACTTTGGCTCGGCCAAACCCTGCCCATTTTATCTCTCCACATCTCTCTCTAACTCCTACAAGCCTCACTTTGGGCAGAAGTCTTCCCAAGGAAGCCTTTGATCTCAAACCAAAGGGAGTTACACGATTTTAAGGTAATAGCTTCACTTGAGCCCTTTTGTATTATTGTTCTTCTCCAACACCCTAAACTCTTTTTATTCATTTATTTTGTAACAACACCAGTATATTACATATACTAGGATGTTGTTATAAGAAGTATTCATGCTACAATTACATGCACCTACATCTAATGTTTAAAGAACATACTGTTTATGTCGATGGAGAATTTCTGCCTCACGAAACAATGATTGTTCAACACTCATATAACACCTTCAAAGGTGGCCATTAAGATGTCACTATATTTATATATGATATATAATATGTTTATGTTTTACTTAATCTTATTTATTTTTCATTTATGGCATACCATTATGGCTTTCATTATTGGTATACGCGATATCATCATTTTAGAAAGTGTGGACTACCGCCACCTCAGAAGTGATTTGATTCGTTAATACCATATGTGGTACATATAAAGGATATATTTAATGATATTATATATGATAACATACTGGAATTAAAATAATATTATGTATCATTATGTTTTAATTCCATTAAATAAGAATTATAAATGGAAGTAGCGTTCATGCATACGTACGGCTTACCGTCTCCATGAACGGTGCATTTCATTTCTTACCTCTAAATGTTATGTAATATTATAAATGAATTTTTATACTGGATATATATGATATATATGATATATACATCATGAGTATAACTCTGGATATAACGGATACATGAACAACATGTAATTATAAAGAAAATATTTTTGACTCCACTTCTAATGAGCGTTAAAACGACCGTTATTAACTTAAATAATTACATAGTGTTCGTGACATGGTAATAAGTGATATAAAAGGAATAATGAAATTGAAAAAGGTTCTTAAGCATGTAGAAATTAACTCATGTTTATTATTCAGGACATTAAAGAACGATCGAGTCAAGTCGGACCCGAGGTATTGGACTTCGTCTCAATATCCATTCATTGAGGCATATTTTGTTTTATACACAACTTTTTTTATACGGTGTATAAACCCCTTTGAATTTTACATTTTATTCAAAAGGAATCTTCTTTATACGAAGGTTTTAATAATCGTCAAAAGGGAATGTTTTTTTCTTACGTATGCGGCGACAACGACTTATTCGGCGTTGTGACCATTATTTGAGTTTCGGCTTCCTCTACAAGCCATACTGTTTTTTAAAAGAAAAATAAATACGATGTTTTACTTTTCTTTTATTTTGGTATTGAAAATGGTTTTCATAATGTTTTTATATCAGTGTGTTGTATTGATATCTTGTGATTGAAAAGTGGAAATGTTATGTTTCCATTATGCAGGTTTTATGTGATACAATTATGTTATGGTTTTTGGTCATTGTTATGAAGATGGGTGGTTCCGTGATAAACTAAGGGCGGGTGAGCCCGGTATACCTATTCAATGCATTTGGTAATGCGAAGGGGTTAAACGTTGAGGTTTCTCCGAAGAGAATTAGGGAATATACGGTGATGGGTATTCCAAACGTAACCAAGATGGTTACTCCCTACATAAGAATGTTATGAATGCCTCAAGTTACCTTTATGTCTTAACATTTCTATGATTTATTCATGATTTGATGAGGTATGTTAAAGTGCTTATGTTTAATGGGTAAAGTACGATTTCATTCTTATGTATATATGTACCCATGATTCCTTTCCAATTTTCTATATCTCTTACTGAGCTTTTTTATTCTCATCCCATGTTTTTGAAATGTTTTTCATGGGTCAAGGGAAAGGTACATGATATGATGATAGAGTTAAGGAAGTGTCAGGAAAGAATCCATGTTTTATTTTAAATATGTTTCCGTTGATCGGAAAAATGAATATTATCTTTTATGTAACCACTTTGTTTAAATGTGGAAATTAATGCATGTTTTATGATCTAATTCTTTAAAACTCTAAACCTGAAAAGATCCTCAAGGGGTAATCTTGTAATAACTCAAGATTAAGTAATGTTTAAGGCTGGGGCCTTATAATCCAATTGTAATTTTTTTAAATGATTGGAAACTGGTTTTGTCAATAACCATGAATTTTTGGTAAATGTCAATTTTAATGTAAAAATTCACATATTTATAAAATTATTTAGATAAATTGAATATGATATTTGGAATCCGGATGTTGAAATTATCCAATGGAAAATTTTTCATAATTTTCTGAGAAAGTTGAATTTTTGGGTAAAAATTAAATATTGTGTAAACATATAATGTGTCTTATGACATAATTATGAACCAATATTGAATTAATAAAATCCTATAAACATTATTTTTGGAAAATATATGTTTTAAAATTAAAATAATGTGATTTCAGATTTGTTTGATTTATTTTTCAATCCTTATCTGGACTCTCAAATACTTATAAAACATTTTTTCTTTATAAATTTGTTTCCTTGATAGTGTGACTCCCCTCCACATATGAAACACTATTATATTAAGTAGTTCTTCCATTGGCCTTATAAATATTTTTTTCCACTCCCATTCGTAAAAAACCAACGGAAAAATCCATGGGCTGGATTGTGGTATTGATTAGTTTAATGTGAGGTGTTCCAAACCTAAATAACAAAGAATTCTCTCTCCTTTCTTATAAAAACACACCCAAGATAAAACATCCACTTCACTCAAAGCCTTTGGAATTCAACAAAACTATTCCCTATATTCTCTAGAATCATCCTAAGGTGACCCAAACTCCCATTAATCCTCTCTCAAGCCTCTCCCAAGACTTTGGAACACACTTCCAAGTAATGGATTTCTTCCTTTCTCATTTTGTCCAATTTTTTTATGTTTTCATACCCTTTTTCAATTACAAATGTTGGGGAATGATTTCACATGTTCCCTATACATCCCTCTTTATGTTTGGATAATGGGAAATCCCTTTATCTCTCATTAATTCCTCCCATGTTAACCTATTACCATGCTAAAATTCTGTGAGGGATTTCTCTATCCTATTTTTCATCCAAGTAATTTTATGTATTGTGCAACTAAATTCTATTACATTTGTTGGGGAAAGTATCTATATGACCCATTTACATTCCATTTCATGTACATATGATGAAACATCCTTTTTCTCACATCAACTGTTTTCATGAATCCATATGTCATGTCGTTATGCTGACTAAATTGCACCGCGTTTTTCCAAGACAAGATCATTGTGTAGTGAATACCAAAAACATGTCTCCATCAGGGGTATTCACCATTATGAACATATAAATATTTATTGGTAAATTCATGTATTTATTACACATTACTTAATTATTTAATTACTTATTATTTTGATTTATTCCATGTTATATAATCCATGTGGCACACATATGCCTGAAATAAAATGTTTTCGAAAAGTGTAACAAGATATCACATCAATGCATTGGGTAATGAATAGTATCATGATATATCTTGTTCAATGGGTGTGGAATCATGCTAATTAAATTTATACGAGGTTTTACTAATGCTTCATGTGAAATTAGGATTTACACATGCGCTGTGTGCAACGATCCTTGGATCATGCTAATTCCATGTTAAGTGTTGTCTCCACATTACCATGTAATGATTATCATTCTTTATCATGCCTTTATGTTCATGATTCTCTTGTTCCCCATTGATATTCCTATTTCTTAACATGTATTGCATTCCTCATGTTATTCCGGGTTTGTTCTCTTACTAGGCTTTATAACTCACACTTCTCTTATGCATGTCCTCAGGTTATCCCATGTTATGATATGTACAAGGGAATGTCGTGGTAATATAATGGAATTTTTCAATAAAGATGATGTATTTTATGTTTTTAGTTGTCATGTACTGATCCTAATTCCAAAATACAGTAGACCTCTTTATCTTCCAAGTCGTATCATGTGATGAGTTTATGTAATAAATCAGGTTTAACTGTGTATTAAAAAGTTGGGTTGTCGTAGTTGGTATTAGAGGATTGGTTTAGTTATTTTTTGGATTAGGATTATAAAACCATAGTTAAGACTTATATAAAAAAATATGTATAATAAAAACATACCTTTGTATTAGTGAGTATTGAGTAAGTGTCTTATCCTGAAAATATATCCATGTCAGGATATGAGCAGGTAGAGGCGGCTCCGACCTAGATGTATCCTAGGGGTAAAACATAAAAACACCGCATTGAGCTAGACTCTAATGGGAAATGGTGAAAGTCAATGAGCCTTGTTGCACCCTTGGATACAAAACTCATGAGGAAATTTCTTTGGTAAATTCACAAGATTTTTAGGAACCTTTTTAAGGGAATTAAAAAAACACCTAAGAATATATGATATAAAGTAGATAATGGATAGAATAGATTGAAGCCTATGGATTCATATACTATGGAAATAGAATATATTTATAAGTCATCTGTTTTATCCTTGGATTACCCTTTATGTGATACCCCTAACACTCCTTTTATTCCATTCAATGGAAGGTAATATGAGTACTCGACCTAAAAACCGATGTGAAAATCAATGTGATGACTATGTAAATGAGATTCCCAATACTATGGGAGCAGGAATCATAAACTTTCTCACACTTCTCTTTCATTTAACTCATGATTTGAATATAAACAAGGGTCAAGAGGAAGGTTCAACCACCCCGAAGAACGAAAAAGTCTCAATCAAGAGCTTCATGAGACAAAGGACTCCGAATTTTAATGGATTATCTGATCACTCAATCACCGAACAATTGATCAACACCATTGGAATGATCTTCTCCATCCTTCAATGTTGCAGACTAGGGAAGGTTCTTCTGGATGCTTATTGAATGGATGGTGAAGCCGATCAATGGCTGATGTTGATCAAAAATACAACTCCTAAGGAAGATATTGAGGTGTTGGTATGGAAGGATTTTTTATGATGTTTTTCGATAAATATTTTACGTGCACCCTCTAACTTAAGATAGAAATATACTTCCTTTACCCTTATAAAAAATATGAAGAATATGTCAGATATTAAGATGCAAACATCACCAGGAATGCACAAAGGTGCAGAATGTAGCACCCTGGAAATTGCCGGAAGGGGAGGAAGAAATGATTTAGTTGTAGAGGAGCTGGGAATATTGCTGTTAATTTCCAATAAGAAAAACTCGTGGAAGAAACAGAGGAGAGGAATTCTCCATTATAACCTCTACGTGTTGTTTATTTCTACAACTACAAATTACTCAGGAATCTTGCAAATCAGTTCCCTAAGCCATGGGTTTTCAGAGGAACCCAACTACCTTCAAGGAATCAAGGGAGTGATTTTTCCATCTCTACTTCTGAAGTGATACGTGACTACAATGTGGTGATAATTATAATAGTTATTATTCAATATTAGTGATCATACATTTTGATTCAGCTTCTATGAATTATTTTATATCCCAAATGTTTAGTAGAATAATCATAGCACCACCAAAAATCATCAAAGTAATGATGTTGTTTAGTACAAAAAACTGGGAAATCATTTCATCCCATGAATATAACTCCTACCCTATCATTATCCGTGGATTGGATTTCCCGGAGAACCTCACCATAATCCCTATGGTGTAATTTGATGAAATTCATGGCTTGTATTTACACTCTTTATATAGAGACAACATAAATTTCTATGAGAGGGAAATCACTCTCCATGTGGAGAATAGTCCCATGATTCTATACAAGTGCAAGGAGGAAGATGAATCTTCTATAGATCCATTATCTCGACTGTGGATATTACCTCCCTATGAGTAAGTGTATATGGCTCAGATGATTGATTCTAATGAGGCAACCATCCTTAATTACATGCATATTGTGAGAAAATTTTCTTATGTGTTTCCGGAGGAATTTCCTAGTCTTCCCCCTAGAATAGATGTTGAATTCTCAATTGGGAATATACTTGGGGTGTTTCAAATATCCAATACTCTGTATAGAATGGCTTTTGTAGAGCTTGAGGACCCGAAGAACCAAATACAAGAGAATATAGCTAAAAGTTTTATACACCCATGTGCTTGACCACAAGGGTGCACCAAATCCTCTTAGTCAAGAAGAATGATTGGTCAATGCACCTTTTCATTGATTATCAGGTGCATAAAAAATCACAAAAAAGAATAAGTATCCTCTACCAAGAATTGATGACATGTTCAATTAGCTTCATGGAGCACAATACTTATCAAAGGTGTATTTTCGGTCGGGATATTATCAAGTAAGGGTGAAGAAGGAAAATATCCCCAAGACTGATTTTCATACAAGATATGGGGAATATGAATTCATCATAATTCCTTTAGGACTCAAAAATTCTCAAAAAACCTACATAGACTTGATTAATAGAGTCTTTATGGATTACCTAGACAAATTATTTGTTGTCTTTATAGATGGTATTATGATATACTCCAATACAAAGGTGGATCATGTGGAGCATCTAAGAACAGTACTAGAGACCTTGCGGAATTATGATCTCTATGAAAAGTATAGAAAGTGTGAGTTATGGTTGAAGGAGTCTTATTAATGGGGAATATCATCACTGGAAATGGAATATCTATGAATCCCTCCAAAATAGATGTAATTGAGTGATGGTCGAGGTCATCTTCGATAACATATATTCGTAGCTTCATGGGGTTAGATAGATATTATCGATGATTTCTGAGAAATTTGTCACGATTGTCCAAACCTCATACCAAGATAACACGGAACGGAGTAAAGATTTCTTGGGGTGATGAATGAAAAGAAATCATCAAGGAGTTAAAAAGGAGGCTTATCATTGCGCATGTCTCACTTTACCCATTAGTGGAGAAAATTTTGTTGTATTTAGTGATTCTTTGAAAAATGAATTGGGTTGTGTGTTGATGAAAATTGACAAAATCATTCCCTATGCTTGAGGTAAATTGAATGTTCATGAGAATAATTATCCGACACATGATTTGGAGTTGGTTTCATTGATCTTCACTTTAAAATTATTACAGAATTATCTATTAGTGGAGATGTGTGATATATATATATATATATGGACCACAAAAGGCTGATGTTCATATTCACATAAAAAGTTATGAACATGCACCAACGAAGACAGTTAGAGATAATCAATGACAATGAATACTCAATCTTTTACCACAAAGGTAATGAGAACAACTTAGCGGGTTATCTAAGAAGAAAAGAATCTATGAATCTATCATTTATGAGAAATTATAAGGACTCAATATTCTTATATTTGATGAATGTGGACATTAGACTCAAAAATAAGGGGACATCATCAATACTTTGACAAATTGTTGATCAAAACATTCTTATGGAAAGGTTAAAAGATTCTAAAAATAATGATGTGGGAATTTAGAAGAGATTTGAAGCTATCAGAAAAGGTAAATCCTTGGAGTTCAATGTTAATGAAAATGGATTGTGATATTTGGTCATAGACAATGTGTTCTATCATGGTTGGAGTTGAAGAAAGAAATTTTGTATGATATGATGAGATCAAATGTATCTATTTTCCCAAGAAACACAAATATGTGTCGAGACCTCCAACAGCATTTTTGGTGTGATAATATGATGAAAGAGATCATTGAGTATACAACAATGTGCCTGGTGTGTCAGAAATTGAAGGTAGAGAGGCAGAAGTCTAAGGGGATGATGCAACCATTTTGCATAACAGCATGAAAATGTGAGAACATAAACATGTACATTTCCATCGAACTTCTGAATACATCCAATGCAAATAATACAATCTAGATTGTTGCAGATAATCATACAATGTCTGCATAGTTCATTGCAATTTTTGAGGATTTCTCATTGGATCATCGGGCACATATATATAGCAGGGAAGTTGTAAAGATGCATGAAGTACCATTATCAATTGTATCTGATCGAGAACCAATATTCACCTCAATTTTTTGGAGGTGTCTTCAACATTATCCACATACTGAACTAAACATTAGTACGGCCTATCATCTTCAACCTAAGGGCCAAACTGAGCGAACTATTCTCAAACTAGAGGATATGTTAAGATAATGGTCAATGGACTTCAATGGGGAGTGGGTACATCATCTTCCACTGGTTGAATTATCCTACAATAACTATTTCCACTCGAGCATATGAATGGCACCATATCAATCCATGTATGACAACAGGTGCAGAACACCAACATATTGGGATGAAGTCGGTGAGCATAAAATCCCAGGACTATAAATGGTCAATGAAATGGTGGAGAAGGTGACAACCATTCACCCGCATATCAAGGAAGCCCATAGTCGACAGAAGAGTTATGTAGATAACCATTGAAGTGACCTTCAGTTTAAAGTTGGAGACATGGTATTTCAATGCATATAGCCATGGAAGAAGGTCATGATGTTTAGAATGAATGGGATGTTAAATCCTTGGTACATCTTCCCTTTCTAGATTATTGATCATGTTGGGGTTGTTGCCTATCGACTACTACTTAAACCTACCATGGCCAAAGTACAAGATTTCATTCATATATCCATTTTAAGGAAGAACATACCTGACCCTTCACATGTACTCTCTTCATAGGTAGTACAACTAGAGGGTGATCTTTCTTATGAGGAGCAACCACTGAAGATCATAGATTGTAGAGAAAAAGTACTACGAAATAAGACTGTGCTCCTCATCAAGATGTTGTGGAGAAACCAAAAGTTTGAAGAGAAATTATGGGAACTAAAGGAAGTGATGAGGTAGAGTTACCCACATCTGTATTATTGTGGGGAAAGAAAATTTCGAGGGAAATTTTTCATAAGGGGGGAAGATTGTAACGACCCAAACACCCATTAATGAATATTCCTCATGATCTAATTAAATGTCTTATTATGGTTATATAAAATGTGAACCTCATTGGTTTTATGTTTCTCGATCATAAAATACCATTATGAATTGTGATCGTTGCTAATATATCTATTGAACAGTGATCACGTGATTAGTATAAATATTGGGATTTAACAAATCCAATTTACTTAGACAAAGGAAGAGATGGACTCATCCAGTCGACGTGGCCCATAAAAAGCCCATTTGTTTTGAGGTTGGAATGGATTTGGCTTCATTGGGCTTCACTCTTCACCAAGAACAAGCCACGCTTGAACACTTTTTTCTTAAGAGAAACTGACTACGGGAGACGTGGATGCTAATTGAGATTACCACCCGAGCGATGATATCCGGGCCACCCCAAGAGTCAATCACCATCGCACACATTACCCATTGGTCTTATGTCGGTGTTATAAGGGTTTATGTGACAAGACCCTATCACCATGACTATTTATATTATTTATGTATAATGAATTTGTATTCATTTTACTATATTTTCTTTGTTAATAATTTTTAAATCACAAATAGTATTTTTAGTTAATATTCAACTAATAAATCTATTTTGATGGACTAATGTATTTTTGATATAAATAATATTTTCATTAAGAAATATTATTATTATAATTTTTATTAAATATAAATTATAATATAATTTTATAAATGCGACTGTAATTTTTATTATGGTTTGGAACTGTTTTTGTTAAAAACAATCAATTTTCGGTAAATATCAGTTTTTATCTTATAAGTAAAACTTAAAATATTAATAAATTTATTGAGGTAAAATTAATATTTTATTGGAATCAGGAAGTTGAAAAGAACCAATGATGAATTTTCCATAATTTTCTGAGACAATCAATTTTTTGGATGAAAATTAAATACTGTTTTAATATATAATGTGTTTTATGACATCATAATGACACAATAGTGATGTAATAAAATAATATAAACATTCTTTTCGGCCAATATATGTTGTATCATTAAAACAATGTGTTTTATGATTTGTTTTATTTATCTTATAATGATTTTGTGGACCCTCCATGTCTTATAAACCATTGTGTATTTTTTAATTCTTTTCCATTAGAATGTGACTCACCTTCACATAAGAAAACCTATTATTTTAATTATTTTGGCCATTATCCATATAAAATATTGTTTTCCACTCCTCATTAGAAAAACAAACATGGGAAAACACCATCGGCAGGTTTGAGGTAGTGATTAGTTTAATGTGAGGTGTCCCAAACATAAATATTAAAGAATTTCCACTATTTTCCTATGTAAACCCACCCATGCAACCATTTACTCTTCAATAAAGGACTTTGGAGTTTGGACAACCCCATCCCTCCTCTCTCTATAATCCTCCCAGGGTTAAAAAACTCCCATGAGGCCTCTCACAAGACATTGGGATCACACTTCCAGGCAAGGGAGGTCTTCCTTTCTCATTTTGTCCAATTTTCATTATGTTGTTAGTCCCTTTTTTCAATTAAAAATTTTAGAGTTTGATTTTTCACCATCCCCATAATTTCCTATTTATGTTTGGATAATGGTAGACCCCTTTCTCTCTCATTAATTCATCCCTTGTACAACCATTACAATGATGAAATTCCATGAGGGATTTCTCATTCCTCTTTTCCATCCATGTAAATGTTTTTAAAAATGCATCTAAATTCCATTACGGTTGATGGGGAATGTACATATATGACCCATGTACTATCAATTTCATGTATATATGACGAGACAACCTTTTTTCTCTCATAAAAAAGTTTCTTAAATCCTTATGTCATGTCGTTATGCTGCAGAAATTACACTGCATTTTTCCAAGCCACGGTCATTGTGTAGTTAATACCATACCCATGTCCCTATTAAGGGTATTACTATTTATGCACATATAAATATTTAATTTTAATTTAATGTATTTATTCCATATTACTTAATCATGGAATAACTTAGGATGTTGATTGATTCCATGTTATATGATCCATGTGTCATACTTACGCGTGAAATGAAATGTTTAAGAATGATGCGTCCTGATAGCACTCTAATGCATTGGGTAATGTATAGTATCATGACACATCATTTTCAATTTGTGTTGAATCATGATAATTCAATATATACTAGGGTTTACTCATGATTCACGTGCAATGAGGATTTACATATGCCCCGTGTACAATGATTCATGGAGCATGCTAATTCCATGTTAAGTGTTGTTGCCACATTTCCATGCAATGATTATAATCATTATCAAGCCTTTATGTTCATGTTTATCTTGTGCTCTATTGATATTCCTATTATCTAACATGTATTGTATTACTAATTTTATTCTAGATTTGTTCCCTTACCGGGATTTAGATCTCCCCCATTTCTTCGGTATGTACTTAGTTTATCCCATTCAATGTTATGTACAATGGAATGAAGTGGCCATGTAAAGAATGTTTTCAATAAAGATTTAGTATTTCATGTTTTATGTATTTATTTAATGATCATATTCCACAAATACACTATACATCTCTATCATCAATGTTTTATAAAGTGAAATGTTTATGTAATAAATCAGGAATAAATGTGTATTAAAAATAAGGGCTGTCATAATTTGGATATTTGAAATGAAAAGCATTGTTTATGGGGATGGTAAGCCGTATGTTCACATGAACGCTACATTAATTTATATTTCATATTTAATTTAATGAATACATTTTCATATATAAGTATATTATGATTCTAATCTAATATCATATATAATTTCATTAATTCCATCTTTTGTATGTTCCACGTATGGAATGAACGAGTCATATCACTTTGTCAGGGAGGTAGTCCACATTTCCAAAAATGAAATTATAATATTTACCCATATCGAATCAATAAAGGTATCCAATAAAAGAAAAATAATAAAGCATAGAGACAATATAAATATAATATATATCACGTATAAATATTTTTTTATCATAATGGCCACCATGAGATGCGATATAAGATAATTAAACAATAATCGTTTCATGAGGCAGTAGTTCCCCATCCATATAAACAGTATGTTCATATCCATTACATGGAGTTTTTTGGATGTGTAGTTTGAATCCTAATCATAAAAAAATTAACTTATATTGAAGATACTTGTGTTTTTATAAAATAATGGAATAAAGAGTGATTAGGTTGTTGGAGAAGAAACATTAAGGACATGTACCTGAGAGAAAACTCTAACTATAAATCAGGTATCTTCTATTGATTTGAGCCAAAGGACTCTCTTGAATTTTCTTATGCATATGGGAAATCTTCTAGGGGGACGATAGGGATTTCAGGAGTATCATGTTGTAGATTGGGGACAATCCAAGGGTCTTTAGAGGTGTGTGTAATATGTTCGAGGTGGTGGACTTGTATAAGAGGGTGAATATTCTCTTTAAGAATGATTGAAAGTATTATTTTATTATAAAATTATTTTCCGTTTTTAACGTCAAAAACATATTAAATATTAATATTTAGTTCGTCAAAATAAAATCATCCAATAAGAATTGTTCCGGTATCGAATGTTTGCCAATCCTTTCATTTTTTATTTAACACTTTGATAACTAATTTAATTTTTACCATGTCCTCTTAAATATTCATAATATAAGGATAATATATTTAAAATAAAATTTCAAGAGATACAAAATGGATAATTAATGACATTTTTAACCTAATATATTACTTTTGGTTGAATCATATATTTTTAGGATAATATTATCATTTAATAAAATATTAATTGTTTTAAAACTTATTTATATCAATTTCTAAACTATTGATATGATGACTTTAAAAAATTACAAAACAAAATGAGTCATTAGTAAAACATTCATTAATTCAATTATAACTTCTTATTATTATCTCTATAATTCGTGGGAAGCATAAATAGTTACAAAATAAATTTATTATAACATTCATATTCTCATTTATTTAAATCATTCATTAATAAGATAAACACTACATCACCATTATGTCATAAAAAATATTATCTATATGATGTCTAAAAGATATAAATAAAATTACATGATTTAGAAAATATTAGTAACTTTCTAATTTAATTTTTTAGTCAAAAAAATCACTTATATAAGACCATATATTGTTTTTACATGATGATATATGTTTATGTTACATTTTCCATAAGATTAAATTAATTATTATAATTCATTATTTTCAATTAAAAGTCGCTGCATGGGGTCCTTAAATTTTCCCAAGGATGACCATGGTGAGAAATGTATAAGACCATAGAGTTAGGAATCATTTTAGGTTAATTTAATATTTTCATAATATTATTTTTTACCCTTATTTAAATGATTTACCATTTAACTGTGGTAAAACAAATATTTACTAATGTTAATATTAATAATGTCTTAAAATAAAAGTTAAATATTTACACAATTTGGACGTCTTCATTCAAAATATGGAATCCATTTTTCCAAATCCAAAAAACATTAGTTTCATAAACTAATTGCTATTGTCAAACCAAAAAAGCATGTTTTTTAAAAATAATAACTATTAATAGATTGACAGTTGTTTATATCCAATTTCAACATGAAATTATGTAAATTGATTGTAATACAATTAAATGGTAAAAATTTAATCCAGTTATACATTAAACATAATTAAAATGTTAATGTGACCATATAAAAATTTAGATTTAAAGGTAGTTTTGAATTAAAATGCATTATTTTTCACTATTCATTAAAAAAAATAACATTGTCAGAAAAAAACCAAAATATTACCCAATGTATATTTTGATGTGCCAATAATAAAAAATAATTTCATTTTGTCAAATATTACATGTAAAAGTGGAATATATATTAATAAATTGTTCTCCATCAAAAGTTGCCAAATAAACCTTTTAAAGAATATTAGAGTATTTATACCTAAAATTTGATTCGTTAATAATTTTAACCTCTAATATTTATTAAAAAAATGTAAAAACATTTAATAAACATGATTATTTATATTATAATAAGTTATATTCATTTACAAAAAATAAACGGTTAGGTGATAACTACCAGTTAAAATAATATTTTATTATTATTTTTTAGTATGACTAGGCCTTATGTGCAACATGATATTTATGGGGTAACACATTGATGAGTGTCAGTTCTACTATTAAACAGAGCATCCATTCTAATTTAAAATTAATATTTAATTCACAACTATTAATAAATATTAAAAATTCATATTCTTTATTTACCTAGGATGTTACAATTGTATTCTACGGTATAGGGGGATATGCATGTGGGATTATATTGGAAGTGTTTAAATAAACACTTCTTTCAGTAGATCATTCCAGAGTATATCATGATTAAATATGCTTTGGATTTCATCTCTTTGATGCAAGGGGAGAATTCAGTGTCGGATTACACCAATATGTTTATAGAGTTCATTTTTTCTCTAGATGTTATAAATATTAACTAGATGAATGATTAGAAGTGTATATATTTTTTAAAATTAGATTTTAGATCATAGATAATTATTTTGATTTTATATATTTATGTGTAGATATTAGATTGATCCATTGTGGAAAAAATGGAAATAGAAAGAAGTATTGGTTATTCTACCCCATCCCTTCAACGTAGATATTTCTTTAGTTGAAACCAAGGAAAGAAGATGATGTTTTGTAATCATCATAATTATTGTGGAGGTGGTACTCATTAGTGAAACTCCTCTCCACTATCAATAGTTTCTAGTGGCGGTTGCATGACTTTCTACTAATTAGGAATTCTTGGGAAAACTCGATGTTCTGGTATCGCCCCCACAAATATGTCAAATTGTTGTGGCCACCACATCGATCTATAGAGTTTCTTACATTATATGTATATTCCTCATAGTATTCAAGTATTACGTGCTATATTGACCTCTATTGTGTAGTTAGAACCATCAAATTCAACATGTCTCCAGTCACAATACTCAATTTGAAGAACTTTCATTTAGTTTATGAGTCTCTTTAATAGGTTATTGTGGGCCCAATGAGAGTGAGAGGTGCCTTATTCATTTCATCATCAATACAAACCTGTTTATTTAAAACAAGTTACTCCAACACATTTAGATTTTCCAATTTTGTTATTGTATTGAAAATTACTACAGAGCACATGTCCTTTATTATGGAGTTAGGGACCCTTCTTTGGGAAGGGGAAAGAGAATGTTTTATGGTGTCATTATCAATATCAATACATGAAACAAGTTATGTCTAGGATTTCCTCATTTCTTATCTATAACTATTTAACCTCATCCTCAATGTGGACTATCTTATTTATTATCATGTTGACATTTATTTTTATCATCATTGTGTCATGTACCTCACTATTGATTGGAGGAATTTGTTGTTTTTGGATGAGTGATGTCTAATGTTTCATTGAGAGGGAATTTCCATCCCATTTTTTGAGAGTGTATTTTATATTTATTCATTTGATAATAATGTGGTTTATTATATTTTTTATCTTCCCATTGTTTTCCAGAACATTCATGATGTTTTCAAGGACGACTTCTCTATTCTTCCACAAGAAATAGAGGTAGAATTTATTATGGATATAGGGTTGGGTACACTACCATTCTCAATACGCTCCTATTATATATAACATATTAAGATTAAAGTGCTCACGATCTAGTTAGATGATCTGACAGTGAAAGGTTTTATTTTCCCTAGTGTTTCACGATTAGCATCCTTGGTACTATTTTACAAAAAAAATCAATATGGTTCACATTAATTATGTGTTGACTATAATGGTTTCAAATGTGTAAGAGTTAGTAATATATATTATTTTACCCATTTGGATGAATATTTTAATTAGTTATATTGATATAAATAGTTCTTGAAGATTGATCCCCAGATCAGTTACCTCTGCCGATGTTTCTAGAGTCTGATATATAGAATATGGATTTATTATGTTAGTATGGAAATTAAGAATATATTTTGATGTTGATTGTTCTGAATAATAGTACTGTAGTTTTTATGTCTATGTTGAAATGGATATTCCACTTGTATCTCAACAAATTTTTCTTAATGTTTATGGATGATATTTCAATTTATTAGAGGTAAGATTGGGATCATGAGCACCATATGAATTTGTTTTTGGATATATTGATCAGTCATCAAATGTATTAAAGTATTTAAATATTTATATTCTAGATTCATGAATTAATGTTAATGGGAAATGTGATTTTATATTATGGATTATCAGTCAATCATGAGAAGGTAAAATATTTTTTTCGTGGGATAATCCATATATCATGTTTCAAACATGGAGATTACATTGGTTGGTTGTATAATATCAGTGGGTTTTCATGATTATTTTTGATATTTATGTCATCTTTAAATTATTTTAACAATAAAATGGTGATGTTCATATGTGATTACAAAATCTATATTTATTTTGATGAGTTGAAATGGATTCTGACATAACTGCCTATTTTGATGTTACATGATCTTGGTAAAATGTATATGGTATAATATGATTCTTTTGGTATTGGTTTTGGTAGTTTGATTATGTAGTGTGATCATGTGGTGGACTATGGATATCATTGGCTTTGGCTGCAATATAATAATTTCCCAACTACTGATTTAGATCATTTCACATTTATGAATGAACATAAGTGATATAATGACTATATTTTTTAGTTAACAATCCAAGTCATTTCTTACCATGAGAGTTTAAGTTATATATTTTCTCATAAATACTATATTCTCATACATATAATGTCGATTGAGTAACATCAGTTGTGTTATTTCAACATTTCCTACACCCTAAGGAGGTGGAATGTCATGATGGATGACCTCAATAGAAATGTACCATTACAGGATATCATGTAATTAATGGAAATGTGGGACATTAGGGGTCTATTCAATCAGCTATATTTTGACACTAAGTAGAATGTTTGGGGAATCGTTCTAACTGGTTTATTAGATCTACTCATCTCTCTATGATAATTTTCTATAATGTCTATAGTACGATAAAGAAATCATAGGAATTAGAGAAACTCTTTATTATGGGGATAATTTTTTTGGTCTCTCACTTTCGATTGTATTCTTTCACTTATGGAATTGGGTTGTCATCCCAACATATATTAAGGAGATTTTTTTGTGTGGATATCATTGTTCATCATAGGTCATCCATTTGGGAACATTTAATATGTATAATGATATGATATGTCAATTTTTGTTGGGCGGGTATGAAGTGTTTCATTTCATGTTTTGTGTCTCATTGTTACTCCATCCAACAGGTAAAAGAAAAGAATATGATACCTTCTATTTTTCTACATATTATTCTAGAACTACTTTTGCAATTGGATATGGTGTCCATGAACATTGTTGTGGTATTTTCATACACACTATGAGGTAATAATTTTATATTTGTTGTGGTATATTAGTTGATGAAATCAGCTCACTTCATTGTTATTAGGGACACCACTAAACATGATGATCTAGATAACCATCATGTGTAGTGTATTGTCAGTTCAAATGGGTTTCCCTCTTCTATTATTAGGTACATGGATCATTGGATAACTTCTATATTATAATAGTGTCTCCAAGAGGATATGGGGACTCATTTCAAGTTATGTTTAAAATTCATAAATAAACAGACAATTTTATAGAGAAACCCTTGATATCCTGGATGTTATGATTAGTTAATAAATCATTTATTACTATGGATCATGTTGTATCCAACTAAATTTTTTGGAGTTTTATTATAAAAAAATTCTTCATTATTTAATTGAGATAGAACCCTATGATGCTTTATATGTTTTCCCATGTAGATTACAACTTTGTAGTGTATAAGTGGGTGAGGACTCTCTTGTGGGACTGAATATCATTTTAGAGAAATTGGTGAGGATTTATGATATACCATGACATCTGGTTAAATCATAGAGTCAGTATTAATCATATGTGTATCATCGATGTTATCATTTTGAGTTTTGTGTTGATGATCAAATATTTTTGATAGTTTCTCTTCAGTTGGGTCACTGACATGTAAAAAAAGAGGAATCTCACTCAGAGATATGCTGGAAAATATGAGGTCACATTGCATATTTGGTAGGTTACTTGTCAATTGTTATTTTTAGCTCATGTGTTTTTTATTGATGATATATTCAATATATCAATGATTAGGAAGTATTGTCTAGATAAAAATCATGTTATGATTTGGAATGATTTCAGGTTGTAGATAGATGTTTCATATGTAGAGAAACTGGTAGAGGTCACGGATTATGAAATTAAAAAATTTCATAGGAATTATATTCCATTGCCCAGAGAGTTATAAAACTAGAGATTGGACTCTCATGAGACATTGGAGGGTGAATAATTAGTGAGAGTGGAGTGGCCTCACCTCTATATGTAGCAACCTTCTTCTACAGTACATTCTAGGGAAGGAAATTCCTATAATTGGGATATTGTAACATAATAGTTAACGGTATATCTGTTTTATTGTATTATAGGAAGATCATTTTTTATGGATGAATTTGGAAGATATTTAGGAGATTTCTGCATATCCTGGATCGGGCACTGCCTTTGGGGAATATTCATGTTGTGAAGAAGAATCATTATGTGAATATTTCATTTACAACATGTCACGAATTCAATTTGAAGCATGAAAATTATTCATGACATGAATCACATTAATACTTTGAATTGTCAAATAAAGTTTTTTAAGTTATGTATTTTTGATTTCTAGCATACATAAATCTACTGGAATTCAACTAATGAATAAGGTATTGATGAGGTGAATCATTTGTGAACTATAGTTTTTTAATATCTATAATCCTGATTTCATACCCATTTAGTTTTTGTCTCCAATATATTAACCCTTGGACAATATTGGTTATTTTATGTGTCATTACTTCTTCTAGACCACATTGTTCAACACTCGATCACAATGGTGGTTGTCAATCTTCTCTCACGGTATATCGACTTTCAGGTTTATTGATTTCTTTGGTCATGGGAACTGGGTTTCAAAGGTTATATTTATTCATCAAACTTTGGGTGACAATTTTTTACCCTTTATATATCCATTGGGTGATATTCTCTTAGTGGGTGACCCTCGTGTTATTGTAAGTGTGGAGGGTTTGTTTATCATGGTATGTGTTATCAAACCTCTCATGTAGCTCGCATTTGTTTTTTTATTTGATTATAATATTTTAGAATCATATGTAGGGAATATTTTATTATCTATTATTTATTTTTAGCAATGGTGGATTCCTTTTTGGGTATTATTAAACCCAAATTTGACATTGGTGGTTTCATATCTCGCATACATTAGATGACCAATATAGCTCCAATTTTATGAATTGTTATTATAAATTAATTGAAAATATTATTTTGTGTTATTTAATTTTTGTATGATAAAAAAATTATGTTTCATTTTTTCATAAATAATAACTGGTATTTTGAGTGCATTTTGGAGTGGATTGTGTAATCGGTTTTCAAATCATGTTTCTAATAGAATAATTTTTTGAAATTGTTTTAAAAATGTGGAAACCTATTGAAATGATTTTATAAATTCAGAACATTTGAATCCTTGGGTACATAAGAGGTAGGTGTAGCATAGTAACATCATCCATTTTGTTATTTGGAGGTCCATTAATGAGGGTTCCTATATGCCTTAGTAATGATGTTCTATGTACTTGTTATTATGGACACTATTAGGTAGTTTACTCATGGAGTGATCATCTACTTCATAGGCAAGTGTTCTAATTACATGGATGCACACTAGTAATTGATTATGCAATGAGTATTCTGCTAACCCAACATGTTGTTATCCTTAGTGTGATATATCTATTACTGTATTTTGCGTATTTTATGATTGATATAAAATCAGTGATGGTTTATTAATGTTTGAGAAATTATAATTTAAATTTTATTAACTTAGGATGTTCTAAAACCTTGGAAAAAGGGAATAATTTAAAATGATTTGGATATAAAAATGTATTATTATTTTTCATTCTATTTTTTAATTGAGAATTATAAAATAGGAATTATTTGTACAGAGCCATAATATTGAACACTTGTATGGGATCATACTAATCATGTTTATTTCACACCCTCCATAGCCCTTCAGTTGTGTGAACACATGGTTCTGGATTTTCATATAAGGAAAGGAAAGATGCCGCATTGAGGTGGTGATTTTTATGTCAGCCGCTATTTGGGTAGAAGTATGTGAGATGGGGGGAGGTTTCCCAAAAATCATAGGAGTACTTCTATTAAGTTTTGGGTCTACCATTTTTCTAACTTCTCCACTTTTCTATTTATCTAGTTTGTGAGTTATATCACTACCTTGATTTTATTTCAATTAAGGAATTTATCTTATTCTATGGTTTATCCCTCTATTCTCTCTAATATTTATATATTTCTTGTAATATATTCAAATTAGGAGAAAATGATTTCTTCAGTTGTTGTTCGATTCCTAATTTCTATTCACTAACATGTAGGTATCATGAACCCCTATTAGGTGTGTAGGGAATCATTCCTAGTGCTAGTTTTTTAGGGAAAATTGATTCAGTTTGTTACAAATAGAATTTATATAAATTTTCACCCCAGGTCCATTGATACATATCTTAAGCAAAAAATGAAGAGGAGTGACCACTGATCCCATATTTAATTGTCCCAAGACTGGAGACTACATCCAACGTTTTTATATATTCAATGGAATCAATTACCTAAATAATATCCGCTATGAAAAATAGATAATATGAAATCCCCCAATAAATACAATATAATATATAATTACCAATATATCTTAATATAAATACATTAATGCTTGACCTTAAATAATTGTTCAGTTCGAAAAAAAATTAAACGTCTCATAATAAATATAACTAATAGAACATCTTTTCTCTAAGATATCATGGACTTGATCATTCATCCATGTACACCTAATCAACTAAATTATATTGATAGTTGTGATCATAACAAGTATACTCCATAGGATCCTTCTTATGACCTCTCAATAAAGTGTAAGAAAAGAATTCTATGATCCAGTTAGTTTAGAGTTGACCTTAAATGTACCTATAATGTCAACATCCAAATCTTATCCTCACATAGGACCACTAACCTAGTATCACACACAATTTAAGAATATAATATTTAAATAATATAATTATTGGCACCCTAGAACAACATCCCCAAGACATCCACTCACATACACAACATCCAATGTCTATTGGTCTTATCCATTTTATATATTCTAGAAATTTAAATACTGTATAAGGGTATCATAAACAAAAGTGAGATAGATCTCATACCCTCCTCAAACCATAAATAACCCCACCACACAGCACATTGCATACTACCAAAAATAGGTAATCCATCATCATTCAAAATATATACCAATAACGTCATAATCACTTGGAATTTCCTCCAACTACGTTATTGTATATAGACATCACCAATGACTAAGTCTTCATCATTATTAATCACCACAAACTAGGCCTCCATCAATATGAACCTCATATAGAGATGGGGCTAGGAAGAATGTTTGTAGTTGACCATCTTCCATATCCAACATGGATATTTAGGGAATCACGTGAAACCAAAAATATTTCGGTGTTGGAAAGGATATCTGACTTGGGTGGGGTGTGTTTAAAATTCACATGAAAATAAAAGAATATATATTCTCATAAAACACCAAGATAATGATTATATATTAAAAAATATAATAATATCCCATAATAAAATGTTAATGACAGAACATATGTAACCAAAAAATGTTGTTACAACACTATATTTCACATTAAATTTTCCATAAAAAATTATATTTATTTCTCCCCACAAAAAAATGAGTAATATAAAATTATAATTTGATAAGACCATCAATACCAAGTCATTGAATTTGAAGGATTAAGTGACATATTAATGAAATGTTTGTTTAAAATAATAATGTCTACTTTTAATATGAGTGAAATTAAATTGGTGTATCTGTAATAACAAACAAGATAATTTTATGCTTAAAAATGTACATCTATTAATGTTTCTATTCTTTGTCATAAGATTTCTTATTTCATGAATTATTTTATTATAGATGATAAGAATTATTTGATTTTAATTGGTTAATACTATGTTAGTTTTCAAATGAAATTTATTATTAAGAATAATGGTTAATATTATGAACAATATATTTTCCAATAAAAATGATTTTTATTATATCTCATAATTTTGATTAAATGTTTAATTTCAAAAATTCATAATTTCTATTTGAAAAATTTTACATTGTTTTGAGATTGAGCATTGTAAACATGGTCACATATGAATGTGACCACTCAAAGATGGGGAAAATGTAGAGACTCTATTTTTTCTTATAATATGTTAAAAAACATCAATGAGTATTTTTAAAACAATGTGTTGAGATGATTTGCGATTCCAAATCCTAGTGTGCACATGACGAATTTCATAAAAATATTAATCATATTGTGTATCATCAATTTTCCTTATTTCACAGATAATGGAATATATCCTAAATGGATTCATGAATCAGAATTCTGAGACTATGGTAGAATTACAAGAATGTGGTTTACCCTAGACGTGACATAATATAGGTTGGTGGTAGATTTTAGGATGAGGAAGACATTAGTAGGTATATTAAATGGATTTATTTATTTATTTATTTATTTAATTCATTAAATTCCAATCATTTATTTCCATTAAAAATTTGAAATAAATGAAAAATATCTCTTTTTACCCTCGTGATCATATAATTATTTTGAATAGGTTTCACAATTCTTCCTTTTTAGATCAATATCGAAGGATGACAAGATCGCGGTGGATTGATAGACAGTGAAAATAGTGGATATTCACCATTACTGGAGAATGTATTCTTTACAAATGATCAATCCAAAATTGATTTTTGAACATTATTTTCGAATTTCATCCCTTTTTAGTAAATCACCCTTTGATTAAATTATGCTCACTGATTTATGGTGTTTTCAAACATTCCCCGGAGTCCATTTTATAATATAAACTGTTTAAGTAGTATTATTCTCCTTACTCTGTGGTAATCAAGACAAATATCCTCAAACCATTCTTTTAGTCCATGAACACTTGTCTACAAAATAATTTAAATTCGATCTTTTGACTTTTCACCAACTATTCTTTTTAATATTCATTGTTGGTATATGGGGCCATAGTTCAACATTCTTGGGTGGGTTCGAGCATGATCATACCACTAAATTCAAGGTGGATGTGTGAATGAAGGTTAGATTAATGTTTTGTGGATATATCATGATTGATTTTGTGTGTTAATTCAGGGATTAGAGACCTGGATTGGCTATATTATATGCTGAAAGGTTCTATATCCCCTTAACGAGGATTTGGATTCTCGAATTTCATCCATAATAGCCTATTAATCGATGTTCAGTGAAAATTACTACATTATTAGTGGATTTTCGTGGTCAAAAATGCATGAATAGTGGTAATAAATGATGATCTGGGATCCTTTTTTATGGATCTTATCATTCAAAGAATCCCAACTTCTTGGTGTTTATAGGGAGAAATAAACTTTTAGAGTCCCATGGTTTGTGGAAAAGGGGTTTTGGATAGAGATAAGTGCCACACAACATGTGGGACCCCCACACATTGTGGGATGTAGTGATGGCGGTCATGAATGAACTCTAGGGGTACATAATTATGGTAAAGGATAGACACATAAACATGTCTATGTACATGAGCTTGTGCCAGTAACTAGGAATGGAAAGGTACATATTAATATATAGGGGCACAGTCTAAATGATATAGACACGACTAGGAGGACAATAGAAGGCCCTAGTTGTAATATCTATGAAATTTATTGTATTTTTTTTAAATTTTATAGGATTATATTGACACCAGACACACATGCAACACCTACTTCTGAGGCCCTGTGATCCTGGAATTGATTTTTGAAATTATTTTAGGTTCATTTAAATAAACATGAAATTGGAATATTATTACATTTATACCATTGATCAAAACAAAATTCTAAGTACACAGTTTAACATAGAATGTCCAGATTCTCCTAGAAATGGCCAAACATTTAATGGCTAGTGTCGACCAAAAGAGGTAATTTTTACTCTTTTTAGAAGAGAATAAAATATATTAAAATGTTAATTTATTTCCCACTCCTAAAAATTGAGCGGTTGATTTCTAGTATTGCACTGCAGTGATGAGACAACAGTGAACCACCTTTAATGAGGCAATTTAATTGACGATTAATAAAGATGTTGTTTCATAAATGAAACATTGTAATGGAGAAACAATGTGGTATAACAGAAACATTGCATCATGTTTCACTTTTAATGAGATAATGATTTGGAGAAAATGTTTCCAAGAAGAGTAATACAATGACGAATCTACAGTGATAAAGCCTCACCAACGATGGATGACTAATTCATTATCCTTCCAAACTTATAAATATTTCTATCAATGTGGGATACAGATCATGAATGGATAATGAAAGAGAGTGACCCAACTATACCTTGAAGAACAAATCTAGAGCATGTAGTGGTTACCTTTTTGATTTGAATGTTCATTCTTCTTTCTAAACAACATACCTAGACCAACCCCTGAACATGTTGATCCACAGATCATAGTTCTTACAGGAGGGTTCTCTTTATTGGGGTTTTGTTTCAAGATAGATCGTTGATAATTCTGAAAACCTACCCCTTGTTTTAAAATTATTATCATTAAGTGTGGGAGAGACACAAACAAGGATTGAGCCCCTCCACCTTTCAGAATTATTGTGTTTTAGTCATGGCTGCACCTTTGATATGGTGGAAAATGGTTTTTGTGGCCATAAAAGGGGAGATGGTGACAGGAGAAGATCGTAGGTGCAGACGGTTCACGAAACGGGCCACCAAAGTGGACTCGATGGTCATCAGAATGTGTGATAGGTGCAACACGACGATGCTCCATGCCCGAACTGGGTTTTGACAGTGCAACATGAGCCACCAAAGCTCGGGATGTTCAATGTTAGGGATGGGACATGGCCAACAGGCCGCATCAGGTGGAGCATCCCACCCTACGCAGGTTGTGCCACCACAATTGCATGTGGTCTAGCTAATGTGGGCAATACTAGGTGTGCATCTGGTCTAGAAATGATTGGAAATCCTTTTATCCTAGGTTGTAGGACATCTAACCAGACAACCTCTTGGAATCTATGCTGGAGGATGATGCCTTGATGTGCGGGTTGGATGGAGGGATAAATAAGGGTTTATATGTGGCCCATAAATGGAATAAAAATCAGCCTAGCAGTGTGGATCAGGCCGAATAAAGTTGCGTCTCTTGGTGACCTTGTAGGTAGGACTCACTGTTGAACTGTGCCAGGTCCAGTAAGGCCTAATGTTCTTAGACCACTGCACTACTTGAAAAGTGATCTATAGTCAGGGGTCTATATCCATGGTTTTATAAACCCATGGATATAGCTTAATTTATATCCACACTTCAATTATAATCGTGGATATATAGTTATTTCAAGCCATAGTTCCATGGCACCAACTTCATTCTGTCGCATTATTCTCTTCTTCTCCCTGACACTCTCCACATTACCTTCATGACCTCCCCTCTATGCGACTGTCTTCCATCGTCGTGACCTATCCTATCTCAGTGCCACTACTATTACCCTCACAATCTCTCCTCTCTATGGCACTCATACACCCTCACAATGTAACACCCCAGGATTTCAGAGTGTGTTATTTCTTAAAAATAATTCAATAACTTGCACTAAACGCAACACCGAGTTCAATCACACCATTAAAAGAGGTCATGAATAGTATTAACTACATTTTGAACTTTATATAATCCTTATAATTTTAGAATCCCTATTATGAGTTTCTTAGTCATAATGCAAGAACAGATTCATTTTCAGTATTTCACTTTTATCAACTTCTAATAGTGAAACCTTTTTAAATACAATATTTTAAACTTTTTGACTAAATGGGGACATCAAAAATTTAAAATGAAACACCCCAAGCTTCCATGTTACGTTTCCCTTTGAATAATGTGATAGCGTGTGTTGTACGCAACACCGAGTTCTAACACACCATAACCAATCAAACTAGCCGTTATAAATAGTAATACCTATTTTTTGAAAATATATATATATTATATTTGAAAATGGACTTCATTTTTGGATTCGGAATATCGAATTTAGCCTAAGGTGAAATTTTGGTACTTTTCGGATAACTTTCATATTTTGATGAATAGTGAAAATTACTAAATTTTAATTAAAAACAACTTTTTTAATCAAAATAATTAATAGTGATAAATTATGAATTTGAGTGGTTTTAAAGTATATTTAGAATATATTTTTACAATTTAATATAATGTTGGTCATTAGACATAATTTTACAATTAAACCGAACATAAACAAGTGTCAATCTTTTGATAGTTATTATCTTTTAAAAACACGCTTTCTGTTTTGACAGCGGGAATTAATTTTAAATTAATTTCTGCCACTTCTGTGTTTTGAATTTAGAAAAATGGATTCCATATTTGGAATCAGGATGTTCAAATTGTGTAAATAGGTAACTTTTATTTTTAGACATTTTGAATAATTACTGCGGTAAATATTTTATTTACCATGGTTAAGGGTAAATCCGGTAAATAAGGGTTAAAAAATAATATTATAATAATACTAAATTACCCTAAAACGTGTCTTAACCCTATTGGTTGATACATGGTCGACCATGGGCATCTTTGGGTCGATTTTGGGACCCCATGGATCCACTTGTAAGTGATAATGACACTTTATTTTAATTAAGTCAAAATGAATACAAAAATGACACAAGCATATATCTTTTAGGAAAACAATTGTTACATAGGGTTATATAAGTTGGATTTTGGATTATAAATATTCATTAGAAAGCTAAAAAGGGTCCCTACATAATGATATTTTATTTATAATTTTTAGACATTAAATAATTTATTTTATTTATGACACAATGATGATGCAGTAATTACTAAAATAGTGAAAAATTAAAATAATTGATATTATAAATACCCAAATAAATATAACATGAAACTTTTAATGAATTAAACTAATTTTCTAGGATAATATGATATATTAGGATTTATTTAATTGACTTTGTTCGAAGTAATCAATCTGTTATGAGTTTCAAAAAAAATCAACTATTGAATAGTGTCAAAATTGACATAAAAGAGTTCTTAAAACAAATATTATATTATTAATTGATATTAAATTCCTAAAAATCTAAGGTTCGGCCAAGAGACTTATATTATGATAGGTTCCTCATTAATGGACCACTTGGGGGTCTCTTGGATGTATATAGTAAGTTTATTAACCATATTATATAAAAATACAAAGAGACATTGTAAAAGTGAAACTAATTAACTTAGAGTTAATACTTAAAGATAAGGTTAATATAAGTACCCAAACCTGTCTAAATTCTATTGGATGAGTTGTTTTCGACCTATCCCCACCTCATCCTTTGAAGAGTCAACTTTGGAGCCTTTAGAAACCGAATATGAATTTATTATAAATTAATATTTCTAGCTTTTCCAAAGGTGCCCCTCACCCCTCTTATAAAAGGGCACTCCTCCCTCTCATTTCTTCACACCTTCAAAGCCTTTTGGTTCGGCCAAACTCTGCCCAAATACTCTCCCAACATCCCTCACTACAACCTAGAGGCCTTAGTTTGATCAGAAAGCCAACCTATGGATCCCTTTTGATCAAATCAAAAGGAAGAACCCGAAGAAGAGGTAATGATTTCACCACCCTTTTCTAAGTTCATTTCTTCTTCCACTTCTTCTTCCTTTGTTCTTACCATTCTGAAATAATAACTCCAGTATCTCACATATACTATGATGTTATTATAAATATGGTACAATCATATTCAGTATTCTATCCACCCTTTGAATAACATGTCACCATACGTGCGTACGTACGGCTTACCGTCTCCACGTCGTGGTGTAATTGTTATTCAATATAATATTATTTGGATGGGTATAATAATGATGTGTAACTCATGTAAATAATAAATATAACATGTTAATGATTCTGTATATATGATATACCATTCATTTATATATTATTTTAATATCAAAAGAATGATATTGTCGCTCGTGCGTACGTACGGACTACCGTCTCCACGAAACGCGATGAGATTCATTCTCCATCGTAACCATTCAAGTATAATTATCATTTGATGATTTAAAAATGATGTTTAAGGACTAGATATCATTCTGGATATGAATAAGATACAACAACCATGGCTTATGTAACAAAACATATAAAAGAAAATGAGTAAGTTAACACCCGAAACGATGATAATTCTAAGATATTATTAATAAATCAATGTTAAAAGATCATATATGATATCATATTAATATATATGATTCTTGTATAATTTAATAACAATTATTTCACCATTATACAGGAGGTTAACCTACCCCAACAAAGGAAAAGTACAAGGTAAGGGTTATTTCACAATCTCTTCATTATCCGAGGTTGTTTATACGTAATAATCTACTGGGATATCTTTATCATCCACATCCATGTTTCTTAAAAATGTATTTCAAAACATTTTTACTATTTACAAGAATATGGGTTAAAGTCATTTATACCCTTGTTTGTCTTTTTATAAGAGGTTTATAAAGGAATCTTTCCGTCGTTTTCAAAACAAGGTCCTTTTTAACCTTTTCGACAGAATTGAGGTAAGAATGTTTTTTTTAACTTATACGGCGGGTGCGGTTATTTTACGCCGTTATAAAATCTTCAAAGCTTTACTTACAAGCTTATAAGAATATTTTCAAAGAAAATGTTTTATTTTATATGGCTCTTAAATGATTTCAAAAATAGAAAGAGATATTTCTCTAAAAAGTGTTTTGATTTCATCTATGTCAACATCCTTTAATGGATTTTACACTTATTTGAAGTTGATTTATTATAATACAAAACTTCTATATTGTATTGAAGGTTTTGTGATATGTTGGACTGTGGATGTGCTATTTTATACCATTCATAGTTTATGGTGAAACTATTGACATTTTGTATGCTAGTTTTAATCCGAATGTTTATGTTATATTTCAAACTTTTCTTCAGATGAATGTGCTAAACAAGTATGTTCCGGGTTGGGGACCGGTAAAAGTAAGCCCTCCAGGTTGGGGACTGGTAAAAGTAAGCCCTCCAGGTTGGGGACTGGTTAAAGTAAGCCCTCCAGGTTGGGGACTGGTAAAAGTATGCCCTCCGGGTTGGTGTCCGGTTATTAGAGGCACTCCGGGTTGGTGTCCGGTTATTAGAGGCACTCCGGGTTGGTGTCCGGTTATTAGAGGCACTCCGGGTTGGGTTCCGGTTAGAAGTAACCCCTAGGTCTTGGGATGAGGCCTAGACAAAGAAATTAACGTTTATCATTATGCATTCCAACATTATGAAAGTGGTTATTGATTTTTGCATGTGATTATTCGATTAGTAGAATATCCATGTGAATAAGTAAATGACATTATTTCATTTTATTTATGCCATACTATGTTAAATGTTCAAGTTTAAAAGGCTTTTGTTTTAGTTATACATTGCCTTAAATGTTTATTTTTATTTATGAAAGTTTCCTCTATATTGTTATCCTTACTGGGCATTTGATCTCACCCCTTTTCTATGTTTTATTTTTCCCAGGTAGTGAAGAAGTAAATTATGAATGAATTGCAGGGATATTATGAGGGGTTAATAGTGTGGATATGAAGACTTTGTTGTTGTAGTAGTTTTTTTCACTTTGAAATGTAATGTAAAACTTTATGATTATATCTAGTGTTTCCAAGGCTACTAAACCAATCGGTCTTTCGAGATTTGATCTTCTTGTGATCATGCCAATGTTACGAAGTAATGCACCGACTCTGGGTAACTGGGGTCGGGGCGTTACACACAAGATCTCCTCTCGGCGGCCATCCTCCCCCGACGCTGCTTCCCAATGTGGCCACCGCTCCGTGAGCTCTCATATATGTGACCCTCCACCGACACTTCCATCAAACACGGACACTCCAACTCCCCACCGATGTTGCTCCTAGGCAGCCTCCCCACCTCCTCCTTTGGCACGCAAACCAATCTAGCCATGTGAAACCCTAACACAATT
Source organism: Viscum album (assembly GCA_963277665.1). Classification (NCBI taxonomy): domain Eukaryota; kingdom Viridiplantae; phylum Streptophyta; class Magnoliopsida; order Santalales; family Viscaceae; genus Viscum; species Viscum album. The sequence continues at coordinate 2,008,328,283 of OY728136.1, read as the reverse complement.
TTGACTATCTCTAGTTCATCACAGATTTGTATTCCATCTCGTCGACCTGTCCCCACGCTTTGAAGCATCTACATCATGATGAGTTTCTATAGATATCCCCTTGACTGGGACATCAATATAATGGAAATAAAGGCAACTACTAGGTTCTTTAAACCCTTTGAGATCTTAGATCATATTTTAGAAACAACTTAAATATTGTATTTTTATACATAGATAAATGCTACGATGAATGTGTTTCAAATTTTAAATCTGAGAATATTTATACTCGATCCTACTCTTTTTATTTACTTTGATAGTTTTGAGTTCTAAGCTATTGGTTCCTATATGGAATTATCAGTTTATATCATCAACTAATGTGATTAGGTTTCATAAGGGATTCCCATATTGACAGTTAAAGAATATCGGTTGTTTGTAAGCTTCATAATGAAACATATAAACATGTATATTTAATTATTTCTCAACATACAATGTTTTTTTCTCAGCAATCTCATTAATTATTCTTAGTGAGGGGAATACTATTGATGAGAAATTTATATGGAATCTCATTATTATGAGTTATTAATTCCATTAATTTGAATTTTGATATTATTAAAATGGATAAACATGGAATTTTAGGGGGTGTAAGAAGGATATATGAAGGGTAAAAGGAATTTGGTGTTAAAAAGGTAAGTTGTTCTGTGTAGGTGTAGAAATAAATACCTATTTTTCTGGTACCGATTATTTAGCAATGTCGGGTATAATCATCAGTAACTAATGGTGTAACAACTATATACCTATTGCCTTATACCAGGAACCTAGTAAAACACATATTATTTTTTTAAAATAGGGGTTAAAATAGTAGTTTTACATTAGATAATTAACCCCTAAAACTCCCTTTATTTGGATTTCATTGTGATTCAAATTTTGTAACACCCTTGAGAGGATATCCTTCTTCACTCTCCTTCTCCCATTGAACCTTCCTTTTATTCTTATCTAAATTCATCATTGAGATTTTGAGAATACCATAACATAATAGATCTAAAGTTTGGAATCCATTGTTTTCTTTATTTTACTACTCTTCTTGTGAACTAAGAGTGAGTCCCAAAATTCCACAATCATAATGGTTTTGAATTCTTGTTTTCCATTCATCGTTCATATTCTGAATGGTATAATGGGGTGTTAATTCATGATCTTAAGGTAAGGAAATACTCAAAATTTAGATTTTTATTTCCTCCATATATAATTGGTTAAATTATAGATTAAATTTCTCCAATGTTTTCATTATATTATCATGAGTTTCATATACTCATCATGATGATGCTTGAGTTGTTCAATCATGTTCGGAAAATCAAAATTATTATTTAAGCCTTCATCCAAGATTTTTTTATTGAAAATAAAATTAATGGGGGATGAGAAGACCATGAGGTTGAACATCATGAAAAATGAAAAACCTAATGAGTTTTCCCATAATAATGTAGAAGTATTTAGGACTATTCATGAGTTATTATGACTAAATTATAGATATTGGAGTTATTTTTTGAGTCATTGATCTTAATGACTAATAAAAATAGAACATGTGATGGAAGAATAGGAATTAACACAAGCGTCAAATGTGAGATATTATAAGTCTCTTAAACATGGAGGTTAATAATTCAGAGGATGCGTATTTTATCATCCAATGATCAATAGATCACAAAAGAACTAGTGATTAATTATTGAGAAGAAGGATGAAGAGATGATTTGGCAGTGTTGCAGGCTATGAATAAAAATAATTATTGTTATGAAATTAAAATTGAATCAAAGTAAAATTGAGAAGATCCTCTCTACTTACTGATACTGCATTTTAAAATAGCCCAGAAGATTAATACGAAGTTGTTTTATAGAGAGTATTTTGAGATGAAGAAGTAATTGATCTCACTAAAAGACATAATTGGAAAAGAAGAGAATAAAAATAAAAAGAAAATGGTATTTTTGGATACCTAGTAGAGATAACCATTAAATAAATCAAAAAAATCAAATGGGTAAAAATAGTTTCACAAGAAGAGAATGTTGGTGTGCCATGTTTACCCGATTTGTTTCAGAATATATTATAGTGGGAATGGGATTAAAAATAAATATTTTTACTAGAGGTAACAAAGATGATGAGAATATAAAAAAATAATAATAAAAAATATGGATTTATGTGTTGGGTGTGACAGGTGAGATGTTAGAGGAGCCAATAATTTTGTAGAAGAGTTGGTTGAGTGAGTTGAGGATTTTGGATAATAAGAATCATGATCCCTAACATACTATATAATGTAATAATAAGAGTGTGTTGAGAAAGTGATGATGAGTTACAACCAACCTAGTTTCAATGAAGAAGATAAAAAGAAGAAGAATGATAAGAGGAATCTTTCCATTGAGTTTCAGAAGCCAATGAATTACATTTTTAATAATTAGTAAGTGTGAATAAAAATAGAGACCAAGTTTGATGTGTTTCATTATGATTCGTTGAATACTTTGTTTGTGGATGAAGATGATTCTGGTTATATAGTGACATATTGTATAGTATTGGTGATCTACTCTAATGATTCAAGAAATCTAAGGCTGTGAGATGGTGTGATTCTAGTTTAACGAATGTGGGATGCAGTGTAATGGTCGGTTCACTTGTGTTATGGTACATTTGATTTTTTTAGGTTTTGGAAATCATTCTATTTTTGTTTTTTATCATCTGGATGATCATTTTCAGCTTTTGGGAATTTATGATCTTTGAAATAGATACAGCGTTTCTACTGTAGCAACTCATTATGTGAAAAAGGGGTTCATTCCATGAATGCTCATGGATTCTCAAGACAAATAGCCCCGAGTTCGGTAAACTCGGCCTCAAGGTTTTTTTAAAATTCTTCATTCATGTTAATGATTAAAATCTACATCTCCCACATGATTTTGGGATTTTATTTTCTCACTCAAGAATGAGAGAATATGAATCCATGCCATTTCAATGAATCTTTTCAGAGCACCGTCCTGAATTATGATTTACATGATTTAAATAAGTTATGGTGGCTTCTCATGGTTTTCTTCACATTTCTCCCCCACAAGGAGAATCTATAAATTATCTTCACTAATTTGGATCTATTCTATAGAAATATTGTAGGATATACCATTTTTATAATTCACTATAATGGATTCCTTGAATTAATAATCTAGATTTTATATCGTGAACAATTTCTTGAGTTCTCGTTGAGATCGAGCTTCACCTTCAATGCCATTCATGGTTAGCACATAAATACAATATGAAATAGAATAAGGTGTTACTATTTTCTCCTTAGAGTGAACAACAATATTGAGAATTTTTTCTCAACCATGTATTCCATTTCTTAGTGCTTGCACTTTTTTATTCAAGATTTATTTTCTTTTTAGAGCATGGAATTCTTCACATTCAACTTATTTTTGTGATATTATCTTCTTTTCATAAATCTTCAAGGCACATGCATCACATAATGTAATATTTATCCTAATTAGGGATTTTCCTTTACCAGTAACGAGATTATGCAATTTTTGGTACTATATCCATCTATATTAATTGTTTAGCAATTGTTTAGACAACCTTTGGGGTTTTTATTTATCAAACACCACTCATGAAGTTTGACTTCCTCATAATTAATTGCATCATTTCCTTTGGAAACATCATTTATAAGTGTTTTCTTTATAATTATTCAATTTTTTAAATGGTTGGGACATAACCACGAACTCTTTAGGTACACATTGGAATTTACACATGACTACTTATGATTTATTTTCACCAAACCAGTTCATTTGTATTATCCTTGGACAAATCATCAGTTATGAAATATCTTGCCACTATTTTCACATACAAGCAAGGCTTGTTTTCCTAAATCTATGTTTTCACCTTCTTCCATGATAGAAGAATTGATCCTTTTATATTTATATATTGGCTTTGAATTCATAGATTTAATACCCAAGGATGTATTATCTACCTTTTTTAAAAACTTCTTTGGAATAGTGTTTCCAACTACATTTTTTTAAAAATTTTCAAAGGAAGTTTTCGTCCATTTTTCTTCATTAGTGGTATACATTATCCATTTTTAACACATTAATAGATGATCATTCCCCATTCCAGTGACCACACTAAATTAATATACAATAGTGATCTTTAAAATTCTTGTATATTTAATAGATAGATAAATACTTTTAGTTTACTTTCTAAATTAGGAAATGGCCATTATTTTATCCCCCTTTACTTGGGAACATTCAAATTCTCAGTTATTGATAGATTATTACCACAATATAATGATATATTCCCAATCCTATAAAGTGGGATGTGGGAGGCATTGCGATTTGGAGGTGGGGGTGGTGGTGGTGGGGGTGCAGGTGGTTCTGGGGGTAGTGGGGGTTCAAATGAGTTTGGGTGAAGGATAGAGGGGGAGTGGGGGTTCATTTGGGGGAGGGGTGAGTGGGGGTGCATGTGTGGGGGGATGTCCGGGGAGGGGGGATATTTCCACAGTTTCACCACCTTTATCAGCACTAGTAATATTCACATGGTTTATTACTTTTTTGCTTGGTTTTATTATTTTATGTTATTCTCTCATTTCACCCATGCGTTCATGTGACACTGTTTTGAATTCAATAAGATATTGTATTCCCAATTTCATAATCATACTGATGATGATGCAAGATGATGTTGTTATAATAATCACTTGTTCAATTTTATCTTTTCTCACTAATCATGTTCCCCCACATCATTTTTTAGGTTCAATTAATGATTATTCATCACATCACTAACAAATTGATTGATGTCTCCCAGGACCCGTTCGTGTGTGTTGCGGTAACCATAGTCAAATGTGACTCACCAAGTATGCATAGGTAATCATATATATAATAAGTTCTCACGTTATATGTATATCATCCCATGGAAGCATGATTATATATAAGGGGCTATGTTTGATTATGTATATATAAGGAAAATGCATATATGTGTGGGTGATAGCGGGCTTATGCATGTGAGTATATTTATAAGGATCCTCTTGTGCGTGTTCAAGGCCATGCCGACACGTACATAGGGTTTTGGGCATCCTTATGTATATCAAAAGGTGCATATGCCTAGAGGATGGATGATGCATCTTAGAGTTGTCGATGATAATGTTTCAAGCACCGAGTGTGACTTGGCTCCATTTAGGTAGAGTTCCTCTCTAGCCTCTTTAATTCAAGATTTTTTAAATTTTATTTAGTTTCCTTCTTAATTCTGCTTATATTATATTGAAATTATTGAATAAGTGTTAGTTTTGATAATTGTTTTGTTATATAAAAAGTAATGGTTTTGTAATAAAACCCCTCCAATAGAGGTGTGTTGTATGCAAAATCTCACAATTTTATATCTTGTTTTACATTATTTCATTGATGTTTTCTATATACATAATGTCGCTGTTAGTCATAAAACACACATCGTACATGTCCCTTTTTATATCCTTTTAGGGGGTTTACCTATTTTCAGATGAAGTTCAGTTCATGGAAATCCAACTCCCCTTATTTGTAGAGAAAGGTAATTGAAAAATGTTTCCACTCCTTTCTAATAATTTTTTTTTGAAATTATTGTTTTACCGGTCACATGGTAAGAACCACTATCAAGAATCCATGACATGGATTTCATACAAGACATTAATTAAATCATTTGTAAAGCAAGACTTCTCCTCTTTGTCCTTATGAAATATATTTCGTTTCTCACCATAGGATATATGTCCAGGTAGCCCAGTCATGTACCTCTCAACACAATTACCCTATTGATCACAACTGCGGATAAATTGTTTTATGATATCAAATTGGTTATGTGTTTCAAGAAGATATGTTTTTCTTGTCATGGTTTTCTTCCTTTGAGAGTCTCTTTCCATTTTCTTAGAATAAGACCCCTTCATTCACGCCTCTTCTCTAGGAGTAAAAAATTGAACAAGCATGAGTAGGATTTGTGTCCAAAAGGTCCATCACGCCATAAATAGTCTCTGAACATTGATCATCCATAATTTTAATAATTTTTTTCCAAAATATTGTTGTCGATGTCATGACACAAACCATGAATATCTTCACTATCCATAAGTGATCTTCATGAGATATTATTCTCTTCTATTGATGCAAAAAGGGTTTCTCATTAGTATTTATGGTCCTAAATGGTCCAGAATAGGTTCTAGTACATGAATTATTTGGGGTAAAATGTTTATTTTGATATTTATTAGGAGATGAATTAACTTGCCTTTTTGAACCCTTCTTTTCACCAGAAACCACAACTTCCTTTTTTCTCTTATCTTCTTCAAATCATTATAAACTTCATTATAATTTTATTGTGCCTTTATTAGTACTTATTCTCTCAATGAATGTTTCTCCTAAAGGATTCTCAACATATTATCCTCATCAAGAACATTCAATTTGAATTATTTTATTTCGTTAATGTAAGTATTTACCCACATGATATACTATATTCCTTTGATCCACTTTTCAAATAATTTCATTAGCCGCCACTTATCCTCCATGAATTTTTTTCTTCTCAATACATGATTCAAATTTAGTCTTCATCATGTATTCTAGATTTTTTGGTTCACTTTCATCTTCCTCATTGGCTGATGGAAGTGAAGAGGATGTTGAAATGGAGATGAACTGCCAACACTATGGAAGAATTGTCCAGATCCTGGACTGTTAAAAATTGGCCATTAACGTCATGACTGAGGTAAATTGGCTAAAGTAACAAATGGAATCAATTTAGGATAGAAATTGTATAATTAATTTAATTAATGATTTCCTATAAGAAGAAAAGTAATATTGCCTTCATTATAATGGTATTCTTAATAATACCAAATATATCCATGATGAAGAAGAGTAATACTGGTGCAGGAGGGGGTGATGGGGGAGTGGCGATGGGGGCTGGTGTTGGGTGGAAGTGGGGGTGCAGGTGGGCGGAGTGGTGCTAGGGGCTGGGGGGAGTAGTGCAGGGGGGCTGGTGCTGGGTGGGGTAGTGGGGGTGTCGGTGGGGGGGGGGGGGGGTTGACGACTGGTGAGGGGTTATGGGTGAGTGGAGCTGAAGGGTTGGGTGTTTTGGCGGTGGGGGTGTGGGAGTGGTGGGTTGGGGTGGGGTGTGTCAGGGGGGGTGGTGGGGGAGTGCTGTAGGGGGGTGTAGGTGGGAGGTGTAGGGGGAAGTGGGTGGTGTGGGTGGGGGGATGGGGTGCTGGGGGTTGGTGCAGGAGGTGGGGGTGGTTCTGGGGGGGTGGGGCAGACTGGTGCTGGGGGGACCTGGTGCTCGGGGTGGTGGGGGTGCAGGTGGGGTGTGGTATCCTTCATGGATGTGTAATTTCTATTGTTTATGCATGTACTGATGAAATGATTATTGATATTATGATGAACAATGTGTGTTTTTTCAGGTGTTTTGTGTTGACAAGACCACCATAAATTATCAGTCCAATGTGAGTGATTAAATGATGATATTGTGGTAATAATATAAAGGAATTATAGAATCTATAATTGTAATGGATTCATGTGTCATTTATCATCACTGATCTGTTATACAAAAGAAGCTATTATATCTCATTTTTTCCCACTATTTCCTTACATGTGGTTTCTTATGATGAGGCTGGTTCAATCCACCACCATCGATGGAAATGAGATCAACATCGGATTTGGGTATGATTTATTTATTTTCATTCCTTCTCCAAATTTTAATTAGGTATTTTGGGATTTTGGAGTTCTTTATATTTTTGTCGTGCATTCTGGATCTCACTGAGGTGGATTCGAGTTGTCTTTGACGAATTCTTATATGTGAATTCATAGTTAGGTATATGAATATATATGTTACCCCTTTATATATATTTACTCATTGAAGTATGAATATATATATTGGGGTTGGTGTTCTTATATATAGATATGAAGAATGCATACATGTGTAAGTGTAAAGGGGTATATGCAAGTATAAACATATATCTAATTACCCCTTGAGCATATTTGGAGATGAAAATATGTACATAGGGGCTAGGTGTCCTTATATATATTTGAAGATTCATATGTGTGCCAGAGGAAAAAAAGAAGATCTGAGTTGTCATCAAAAGCAAAGCCTTGAGGTTGAGGTAAGTTTCCTCTACCTAACCCATTAATTCAAATTCTATAATTTCTCAAGTATTTCAAAATATTGTTTTCATTATTATATAATGTGTATATTCTATTGAAATTGGTTGTGGATCTTTATAAGTACATTTTCACTTGTTTTACATGATATCCCTAATCCTTCAACGTGGCCTAGTAGAATGTTTCAACCAACTAAATAGTAGAAAATGAAATTTCCTTCACATTAGAGATGAATGTATCATCATTTTGAGAAAACATCAACCGAGAATTCTCATAAAAATATAAATCATAAAAATATTTGTTGTTTTTATTTCATAAAACACAAACAAACAACTTTGAAAACTTGATACTTTCTTCAGTAACATCATTGTGATAAACATGAGCCAGAAAAAGACAGAATTTAACCTATTAAAATAAATCCACCATGGAATGATTCACAATGTGACAAGGTGATTAACACCATGAATCCCTATCCCAGGGAATTTCATTGCATGAACCTAGGTTCACAGCCGGAAATGTTCTAGATTGGGGGTTCACCCCTCAACTAAACATAATGGTGCTCCTAACCATATTAATTTTCAACTAAGAATGATCATCCAATGGTCTATCGACCTGGAAACTGGATTTTGAAAAATGATATCAATGTGGTTTTCATCTCACTACATCCAACCCCATGAAAAACAACAATATTTTCACATCTTGATTAAATTTTCCATAAATTTTTTGGTTTCACCCGCTGGTGTGCTATTTCATCTTAGAGACCCTATGTCGATTTGCTCCTAGCAACCTTATGTAAATCGGCTCATATCAACCCACTGTGTATTAGATCATAGAGACCATATGTGGATCAGCACCTAGAAACCCTTTGTGGATTAGCTCCATGTTCCCCTACGTTGATCTGCTCCCAGCAACCCTATATGGATTAGTTACAAGTGGCCCTAATTGACCCATCAGACCCATGGTACTCATCTCGGAAGATTATATGAATAGTCCAATGAGTTCAAGGATGCGAAAAGAAGTATTTCTTTCCATAATTTAGATTATACATGTGTAAGATATCTTATTTTGGGATCTCGATTCTTGGTTTTATTCGTGGAATTCATTGTCATTTATCTTTGTGGTTTGGGTCCCTGCAGAGTATTTTGTTACTCACACCATCACAGGATTTTCACCAATGTGTTGTGTCTGGTACATGGGATGGATGAATTCATAGAGGACATGGTGTCCCATGACTAGGTGGTGCCTAATGATATCAGGTAGGCTTGTAATGATTTTATAGCTTCTGACAGCTTATATATACTTACCCATCATGTGGGGTTTGTATTGGAGGAAATGTATTTTATCTCATACATTCTCTTGTTAAATTGTTCTTTTATTGTATTTGTATTATGGTACATTTACCTTCAGTTTGAACCTTTTCACTCAATTTTTGTTTTAGTAGCATGCATATAATTGTTAACATTTTTTTTGTACATGGATAAGTGTGTGGGCGTATAGGTACTAAATAAAATTCCATCAACATGTAGGATGATTCCTTTGGTTGTAATCGCCAACACATAGCCTTTAGGAGGCACATTTGGGGAGTCATATTATGGGCTCCAAGGTATTGGTTGGGACAATGTGGTATCAGAGGTAGTAGTTTCTACCTTGACAACTTGGAGTATATTGTTTTATTTTTTGGAAAAATGTTAAATTATTTGAGTTCGACATTTTGATTTCGAGAGACCAGTGTTGGTGTGGCATCTGACGTATCCATACACCTAGACAAAGAAATTTACTTTTGGACTCTATACATAAAAACACGTGTTGCATGCCTCATAAAATAATTGATTCTTTCCTCATGTTATTCAAGGATCAATGTCAACTCATCATGTATAATCTACTGATTGTGGTACATCATGATATTTATCAAAATGCCTCCACGCAAATAGTCATCTAGAATTATGATTCGTGACTGTGAGGACAGTACACCAAGGTATGTGGAATTAGTTTAGGGACTAATTCTAGAGAAGACCCACCAGGTGGTCCACTAGTGTAACCCCCACTCTTTGATCAGCAGTTACTTATAGTTCACCAAATGGAGGACTCACACAAACTCAGTTCCTTGCATGAGTTACAATGTTAGAGACCTCCCAGGGTCAAGGGAGAGATAGATACTTACGCTGCTTAGTACTGGATGGATATGGTGACATGATTATTCCACATAGTGAGTATTCCACTTATCCAAATGGAAATATTATTAGGATCCTTCTTCAAGGCTTGATATGGAGATGGTGAAGTATGATGATTCAGACACTTGATGAGGTAGCCCTCTCATGGGATGAATTTAAGCTGGTTTTCGGGAGGATTTCTTCCCCATAAACTTATGCTCAGTGTGCATACAAGAGATGCTTCACCTACAACGGGGAATCTTGATTGTGGTTGATTACTCTGCAAGGATCAAAGACCTATCCCACAAATATATAGATATGGTGTTGTACCCTTTATTTTGGGCTTAGATATTTGATAAGGCACTCAGATGGGAGATCAGTAGGTCGATGGTTTCCCTTAACATCCCCACTCTGGATAGAGTGTTAGAAAAATATCTACTGGTAGAGAGCTTCCTCGTATATAAGGTAACGATGGTTGGAGATACCATTGTGTGATAGGTGGATGAGTTATCCATAGTGGGAAGCTGATAGGTGACACAGTGGTCCAAGCGGTACATAACATATGGAGGGAGACCCCAAGACACATGATTGGTGGTGTGAGGCCACCGACGAAAATGTGGTTAGTATTGGATTTTGTAGTGCTACTCATGAGGTGGGAAAGGACACATGGTTCATGACATCCCAACATTCCACATAGTTTATTAGAAGACAATCAAGGGACCAAATTGGTAGAGGAAGAGGTTCGATCGAGGAAATTATGTAGGGTGGAGGAAATGGTAGAGGAGTACGCCGAGCAGTATGTGGTGGGAGACGATTCGAGTTACCACCACCACCCCCTGATGGTCTTCCATGGCTTCAGGAGTCTTGTAAATATGGGAGAGGTCAACATCATTATGTAGAGGCCTATGAACCCATAACTCCAGGGATGATTATAGGAACGATCTACGTCTTCTCCATATTAGATGAAGTTCTTATTACCACATGTCCCAATCAATGATTCCATGTCACAGACATTTTTTCTAGGCTCATAGAATCCAGGGGAGTCGTTGTCTCAATCGTTACGACTAGATACCACTATGGGAGGTGATTCATTGATTAAAAGCTGGTGTATGCATGGTGAGCTTACTCTTGGAGGTGAGTAAATTAACTGAGATATATTATTAGTGGCGTTGAGGCCTTACATTTTATCATGGGCATGGACTAGTTATCCCTAGTACATGCTCTTAATGGCTATATTAGGCATAGAGTGTTGGGTGTCTGCGAGGTCGGGACCGTGTTTTACTTCACTGCTGAGAAGGGAAATCTTCAATCACATGGAAAAATTTCTTGGATGAGGGTGCAGCCAATCACTCACCAGTTGTCTTTCCCCACCCTTGTTTTCGTGGACGATTGGTGTCCAAACATTCTTAATGTGGCGAACGATTATGAGAATGTCATTCATGAGGATGTTAAATGACATCCTCCATATAGGGAGGTAGACTTTGACATTGACAAATATTTACAAATGTCACTGATATCCACACTACCATATCGTATGGATCTTGTGGAGCATTGTGAGTTGAGTGTATACTTGAAAAACATGAAGGATAAGGGCTTTATGAGGCCTAGTGTTTTACAATGGGCTGCCATAGTGAAATTTTCCAAGAAGGAAGATAAAATCTTGAGGCTATGTATGGACATCTAGCTCCTGAACCAGGTGAATGTGATGAACAAATATCCACTACCTAGAATTGATGACTCCTTCATCCTGCTGAATGGTGTTCTGTGAATCTCAATGATAGACCGTAGATTAGGATATCACTAGCTTCTGGTATGGGAAGAGGATGTAATGATGAAAACCTTCAAATGTTAGTATGGAAGCTACATGTTCTTGGTGATGTCCTTTGGCATGACCAATTCCCCAGTAGTGTTCAATTTGAATCATGAATAATATCATCCAACTATACCTTAAACATTTCATGGTGATCATAATTGATGAAATCATGCTGTACTCAGTATCGGAGGAAGAACTTTCTACACACATGTGGTTAGTCTAGGATGCATTCTGATAGCACCATCACTATGGGAAGCTCTCAATGTTCCAGTTCTGGATTCTGGGATGATAGAGGTTGTTTTTTCTTTGGAGCTACCCAAGAACATGGAAGAGGTGAAGATTTTCTTGGGGTTGGATGAATACTACTAGAGGTTTGTGAATGAAATTTCTAGAGTAGCACCACTATTATCGACTTTGAAAAAAAGGGATATCTCTTCATGTGGAATGATAACTTCAAGTAGAGTTATTAGGAGTTGAGGCTGAGACTGAAGAGTTCCCCCATCTTGAGACTACTAGAGGTGGTAATTGGGTTTGTAGTTTTCTATGATGCATTAGGGTCTAGTATAGTTTGGGTCCTGATATATGTTGTAGTAGGTACCATTTATAGTTCATCATTATTGAGGTTCCATGAGTAGAACTACAAGTCCCATGACCTACAATTAAATGTAGTGGTCTTTGCATTGAAGAAGTGGAAAGAATACTTGATGGGTGAATGGTTTACAGTCTAATCAAACCACCAGAGTATTAGGTATATATTCTCCCAAAAGGACATGATCTTGAGGTAGTGGTGATGGATAGAGTTCCTTCAGGATAATGATATGATGATTGTATATAATCCTGGGAAGGGGATCGTAGTGAAAGATATGCTCAGTAGGAGGTCTACTAATTTTCTACTGATTGATGAGACATTGCTGCAAGACGTGATGTGGATTGGATTCATGTATGATGATGGAGTTTTTAACCTTAGCAAATGATTGTCAATCCCCCACTCTAACAGTGAGTTAGTGAGGGAATTCGTGTGGATATTGATTTCAAGGCCTGATGTACTCAGTTATAGACATGACAGGCTCCAAATTTATTTCATATAAGTGGAGATCAAATCATCCTTTTTAATGAACACTCACTAGTACATGTTTCATTGAGAGAGGAGATTTTGATGGAGTTCCATACCACCACCTTAGCAGTACATCGTGGAGGAGAAAAGATGTTCTACGGTCTCTGATGTTAGTACTAGTGTCCAGGGATGATGAAAGTGGTTGCATAGTTTGTTTCAATAATCCTCACTTATCAGTAAGTGAATGCGGAGCATTAGTTCTATTCTATCCTGGCACATCCACGTGAAGTGCCAGTTTAGAAGTAGGATAGTATATCCATGGACTTCGTGATGGGATTACTATGAACATCCAATGGACATGATTTTATTTGGGTGATCATTGACTTACTCACCATGTCAGATCAATTTCTACCCATCTAGGAGAAAGTATTGGTAGATGGTTTGGGAATCCTCAGCAACAAAGAGATAGTTCAGCTTCACTGGGTGCCTTCGATGATCATCTCAGACCATGACACACTCTTCAAATTATGTCTATGAATAGTATTATAGGTGGTGTTTGGGACTCTGTTTCTCTTTAGCACAACCTTTCACCCATAGACAGATGGTTATGGAGAGCATACAGTACAAACCATAGAAGGCATGCTTCATGCTTTTGTGACATATTTTTCTCGCAGTTGGGTGGACCACCAGCCACTAGTAGAGTTTTCATACAATAACAGATAACACTCTGCCACATTCAAGGAACCATTTGAGGATTTTTATGGTGTGCCATGTATATGAACTCTATGTAGGACAGACCTAGGGGAATCAGCACTCATGGGTCCGGAGTTGGAATATGATAGCATTGAGAAAGAGTAAATCATCTATGAGTAGATGAGGACTTCATAGAGAAGGATGAAATCATATGATGATAGGAGATATAAGTCCAATGTGTTTGTTGATGGATACCATGTGTTAGTTTGGGTCTCACCCTTTCGGGGAATGAATATATTTGGATTGGGTGGATCGTTATCTCTATGTTTCATCGGACCTATCTATCTTTTGAGTAGATTGGGTGATGTGGCCTACCACCTTTTATTCCCCCAGCAGATAAACCGGGTGTAAGATGTTTTACACATGTCATAACAGAATAGGTACGTGCATGATCCATCACAAGTCATCAATTTTGGAGAGATGGAATTAATTAGGGGGATACATTTCCAGAGTTCCCAGTGGAAATAGAGTACCTGTAGGAGAAGGTCATCTATGGATAGTCGATTCCTCTAGTGTGCATTTTTTGGAATCATTGGAATCTCCAGGTGATTACTTTGGAGCGGGAGGCTCATATTCCTACTCAGTACCCCCATTTGTCTGTTTACCTTTGTTTTTGCTTATGGGGACATAGATCCCTAAATTTATGAGTTATATAATATCATGGTAATTCCATGTAATTTTTTTTAAATTAAATGGGATTATATTGAGACTAGTCACTAAGAGAACACTTGATTCTGAGGCCCAATGAGCCCAAAAATGATTTTTTATCATTTTTAAGTGCATTTAAATAAATGTATGAGTGGTATTTTTTTCATTCAAACCAGTACAAAGATAAAAAATATTATGGTATCATTGAACTCAGAATAGCAGGATTCTCCTATAATGTACTTAACTTTGACCAGTGGGGGTCGACCGGAAGAAATTATTTTAAGACATTTCATAAGAGAAATCAAATAAATTAAAACGTTATTTTATTTTCATTTCTTCACCATGATGTGGTTTCGTGCTGGCACTGTGTTGCGATGATGAGGAAGTGACGAACACCCTTCAATTAGGCCCATTAACTGAAGAATAACATTGATGATTTTTCATAAATGAACTAGCCTAATGACGTAACGACGCATCATAACAGAAAAAGTGAAATGAGTTTCTCTTTTAATTTGATAAAGGGTTGGAAAAACAGTTTGAGAGTGGAAAATTCCTCTAACAAATATATGGTTATATATCCTATCCAATGATGAATTACTAACACCCCCTTCGTCCACCCTTAAGAAGACTGCTAGTGATGTGGTTGGTGGATAAAGAATAGATAAGGATGTTGAATAACCCCTCTATTCATTGACCAATGAATCTATTCCATTTTGGTATTACCTATATGATTTTATGGGTATTTCTTCTTTCTAAACAATTAATGTGGGCCGACACACAAACATGTTGATATGTGGATCTTTGTTCTTGTAGGATGGGTGCTCTTAATAGGGTGTTTGCATCAAGATAAAACCTTGATAAAGAAATAAAACCATAACCTAGTTTAAAAACCACTAATGTGGAGGGTATGTGCTTGCACGAACAAGGCCTAAGACACTCTATCATTGAGATTTTTCCATTTTTTGTACCTTTGAAATGGTAGAAAATGGATTTTGAGTCCATAATAGGGGATATAGAGACCCGAGAAGACCACCAGCATAGATAGTTCATGAAATAGACCACCAGAACGGACCAGGTGGTCTACGAAAGGTTTTTATAGGGCACCAATGTAGGCAGTGGCCATCGGCGGGTGATTATGCACCATGACGGTGTGACAAGATGGAGCTCTAGGGAAAAATTAGTCCATAGTGTCGTATAAGGAGTCGTCGATGTTCAAGTTAGTTGTCGTTAGGGACAGGACACGACATACCAGCCAAATTAGGAGGAGCAGAATGCGGCATGCATGTTGTGACTCCCCATTGGAATGCGGTCTAGTGACCATGTGTAGGACCATGTGGGGTGACTGGCTCATGTCGGCCACATGTAGCCGAACCAGATGCCCAACAGGTGTCCTGATTGGGGAAGATTGTTATTCCTTGTAGGCAGGGCCAATGGGCACCAAACCATATTCCCTCCTCGAGTTCGGGAGAGGGCATGGGAAACATGCCAATGGGAGGCCCATTTTGAGTAAACTGGCATGCTAGTGTCATCTAGGCTAGTTAAAATCTTGTCGCTGGGTGAACAAGCGAGAAGGAACCGAGACCAAACTAGTCGATTCCAGTATGGCCCAATGTGCTAGGCCCACAGGCCAGGTCGGACAGGGCTTTCCCAGACCTAAACCAGGTTGGGTTGGGTTGGTCAAATTAGGTAGGGCCATTCAGGCCCCCTAGTCAGTGTTGTTCAGGTTAGACCGGTCGATTTGGACTATGCCCGGACACAATCGTCCAATGCTTTCTAAAACACCAATATCATTTAGAATGGGCATTTGAATGAAACAAAATCTATAGCATTGTAACCCTTCTGACAAGAAGGTCTTTTAGAAACACTATATATGGGTTCTCATGGTAGTAGATATGCAAACGATTGATTACGGGTTATATTTTATAGGAAACATGCACGTTACATTCATGAATCCTATGGAAAACTGGGACCCAATGATAAGAGACCATGTGTCAATAACATCCTAGGGACCTTGTGTGGATTAGATCCAAGATTCCCTATGTGAATCAACTCTAAAAAACTATGTGTGCATCAACTCGTTGAGACCCTGTGTATATAAACTCCAGAAGACCTGGTATGGATCATCCCATAGAGACCCATTGTGGATCATCTTCTAGAGACCCTGTGTGGATCAGCTATAAGAGACAATATGTGGATCGTCACCATGTATCCCAGTGTGGATCATATCCAAACGACCCTATATTGATCATCTACAAGTGAAAATATACGACCCAACATACCCTTGTTTCTACTCTGGAATGATTACCTCAATAGTGCAAAGTGATCAGTTTTACGACTGATAGTATTGCTTTCAATAATTAAGATTATACCTGGGTGAGATATCATTTGTTGTGATCATTATTCATGGTTTTATTTTTGGATTTCATTGTGTTATTTAATTGTGTTGGGGATACGTATTTTGAATTTTGTTACTCACCCCTCAGTTGGTTTTTCGAGCATATGCTATGTCTGGTGTAGATGACCTCTGACTTTACGGCGTACATGGGGACCTAGGACTAGGTGGTACCCTGGGAGATCAAGCAGGTAGGTTGTGATTCTACAGATTATAGTAGCTACTCTATACATACCCATCAAGAGGTTCTTATGATGTATGGATTGTCTTCAATATCTTAGATTCTCTTGTTTTAGTTTCCTTTTGATGGATTTTTATTTTGGCCCATTTTCCTACAGTTTGTACTTTTACATTCTGTGGTTTGTTTTAGTAGAATTCATGTTCTCTTTTCTAGTTTTATTGGGACATGGAAATGTGTGAATGTATATAGTTACTTAGGGTAATTCCACCCACATTCAGGTTGAAGCCTTAGGTGCTAATCCACATCCCCTGGCCTTCGGGACGAAGGCTTGGGGGAGTCATGGAATAGTCCATGAGGGATGGGTTTTGACACCAGGTGGAAAAGTCATGATGTGTGATCCCTATTCACCCTATGTATGGGTAATTGAAAAATAAAATATTTCTATTAGACAAACGTACAGGTGATGAGGTGGGTCACATACCATGTATACCCCTTACATCGCATGTAGATTATTATGAAACATTTACATCTTGTATCTTTTTCATTTTTACTTGTACATTGGCATGTGAGTACCCTATACTGAGTGTTTTTACATGTATCATGAGATGGAGGAATTTTTTTGGAATCTTTTATATAATATGTAATGTTTTGAGAATGTTTATTTTTTACGATTCACTCAATTATGAAAGTGATCATGGAGGATCATCCATGAGTTTGGAGGGAGAGGATAGTCCCTTATTTCACTAGAGCACAGGTCCTTTATACTTTTTTTCTAGGATGTGGTATCACCCCTCCCCTCTCAATTATATCTGATTTGGGGTAATCTATCCATTGATATGGTACTCTCATGTAGCACTAGGTAGTAGGTCCTCCATACTAATTGAACAGATATGTGGAGACGGTGCTCCAATGTCGCACTTGGGAGCTAGTCCCCAAAAAAAATTCACTGCACAGGGAGGTTCTCCCCTATTGAACCATTATGTGAGACATCTATATATGGTTATGATAATCCCTATTCTCACAAAAGTAAACATCCCATATATTCTTTTTATAGGAATAGGTTGTACTATCCTAAGAAGGCGAAGGTCCTTTATCCATGGGGATGGTGCCCCAGATCGCACAAAGGTGTGGGTTCTCCATAATCATTTTTATGGTATATCTGCTACTCCTCTATTGAGAGTATGGTTATTCTATACCTATATACGGTACTCCATGATCGAACTACTATTTGTTCCACCCATATTCTGTATACAAATATAGATATGTATCTCACCTACACTGGTGAAGGTCCTCTATCTAAAAAGTGGAATCCCTCTATTTTACAATGGTTTGGATCCTCTATCATTTAGATTTCACACTCTCTCTATATGTGGAGATGTATTGATGTATGTTACCTCCTTATTTCATTATTGGATTGACATGCAAGATAATGAGGATCAATGATTGGCCTTTGGAGCAATAGGTAGACTCATCTTCTTTGATGATGCTATGAGATTGAGATCCCCATTCTCTCTAATCTGTATTTATTATATTATAATATATATATGTATGTATATCTATTCTTGTTTTTATTAGGTTTCATTTTCATATTCTTTTGGGTTGCGATGGCTAATTCTATTCTGTCTCTTATTCTTCCATCTTCAATTTTTGGGGAATCCTATTAGGTACATATATACTCATGCTTACATGGTCATTTCCCACATGTGTCATATTTTTCATAAAAGGCTTAGGTTTGGGTGATTTCATTGCATCATACTGATACTAATGTCTATATACCATGCACATTCGACTACATTTGAGATCAAGATCTATATTTCTTAGTTTTATTTCTTTTCCAATTACAGTTTGGTTGGGACATATTATCTGGGTGGGCATGTATTTTCTCATTTTAATTTTGGTTTACTATGTCTCGCTCTTTTATATTCCTGGGTGTTTATAAGATTCGTGGTTTTTACTCTAAATATTTCTACCTTTTATTATTAATTTTGGCCATTTATGCGTTAAGATAATTGGGTTCACACAAACAATTGCATTAGTAAAAGGAATCCAATTCTATTTATCTCTTCAAAAAAAATTCAAGCCCCTGGAATTTGGGGGTGGGCTTAGGGATGATGTGTGTAGGTCTTCAACCAACAATGTGAGCCCTATTGGGTTGGGTCATTACAAATTGGTATCAAACGTGGTTAGACCTGTGATGGTTTTTGTAATTTTTTCCCCTTGTGAGGATTTTTTTGAATTTATAGAAATGATTTCAAAGTGTATTCAGTGGATATTTTGCCCTTGGTATCCCATTATTGGTGTATCAGACATTGTATTCATTCATAAGGACTCTAACAACCTACTTATGACATAACATATTGATACATTGGCTTCAATGAACTTTGTTATATGAATCATATAAGATTGATTCATTTGACTTCTCTTCTTGAGATATATCCCCATATATATATATATATTCTCAACTAATTGTGGTACACATTGTATAACATTCAAAATTACACCAATAATAATGATAGTTAGGTTACCAATTTAGGATCATAATGATGATTTGTTGAGTGGTGAGGCAACAGTTCATGGGTCATCTTGTGAGATCATTCCTCTATGAGGCTAGGTAGTAGAACACCCACCCATTGAGAAGTATATTATACCAACAATTTAGGTTGAGGATCTATGCTGGATTAGTGTAGTATGTGAGTTCCAGTGCGAGAGGCTGTTGAGGTTCCATGTTGAACCACATCACCAGGAATTTGACGATTATCGTGAGTCATTGACCCCAATTTTCTTAATTGAATGATCCCCAAATTATAATAGGGTTGTTCCATCATCCAATAATTTATTTGGATCATCTAGGATGTATTGGATTATAGTCATGCCGACACCTGATGAGTCGACACTCTCATGGTAAAACTTTGAGCAGATGTTCTGTGAGTATTACTACCCCTAGTTCTTACACATAGTTTGAATTCTTGAGCTTTTAGATATGAACTAGTGATGGATGAATGTATTTTAGTATGCTTTGAGATTAAAAATCAATAAATGGTATCCTTCGACTTAATTTAGGATGGTAACATCTGAGAATAGAATTTCATCTTAGGTCTTCTTAGAGACATTTGTTCTCGTGTGGTACCACTAAGAATTCCCTCATTTTCTAGAGTGCTATAGTGGGAACTAGTTATAGAAGGATTCCAATATATTGAAAACATGTATATCAATCTATTCATAATGATCCCAATGCTTTGATATATACAATGTAGGGAAGATGATGTCAAGGCATGAGCGGCCCGACCATGCTCAGATGTAGACACATGTTCATGTGGATCAGTGACTGCCTAGAGGACTGTGGAAGTTTAGAGAATGTAAATATTATGAATTTGGTGGGTGAGGTCAAATGGAATATTATTTACCAACTTGATGTGTTGAGTGGGGTAGGTAGGTCACGGATGTACTATCATAGTAGATGTAGTTCCATGATCATGGATCTCCCGGTTGTGTATAAGAGGGCCCTCGCGATGTGGATCTAGAAAAAGTGTAGGTGAAGATAGATGAGAAAGAGCTAATGGTGGTGGATAACATTATGATATAACTAAACCACCATCATCTCCACCATGTATGCCATGTCAGGATCATGGAGATGGTGGTTGGTGTTACATGTTGTTGCATGCCATGGGTGATTATGACCAAAAACTCACAAGATGATTAGAGGATTGATTTGTCTTTATTATAATATTTTTTTAGTACTAGTGGGAATGTTTGTAATTCATTCATTCATCTTCTAAATTATATTGTGAGAGATGGAGCTCCCATTTGAGACATTAGTGAAACTGATTTTCATTGAGTCTCATACAGAGAATTATCTTTTAATATATCATATCTACCTATAGTTAAATCTATAGATTAGTGGTGATATTTTCTTCTAGGACATCACGGTCAACATGATGAGTCCTTATGACAACATCTTGTGTATTGACTAGCTTTCCAATGTCTGGACCGAGATTGACTATCATCACAAACGAGTCAAATGACTTTGTAATAATGGGATGAGATTCAACGTTTTGGGTGAGAGAGATATCATGATGGATTGAGTGGGTTTTGATTGAAATAATTTCTAACTAATCACCAAAATGTTGAAGAGCTTTTCCTTTGTAACGTTGGGATATATGGGAATTTGAATTCAATCAGTCATGGAGGACAATATGGATGTCCTCCCTCATGAAATTATTGTACTACTCTATTATGGTAGATGCAGTTTTGAATCATCATGCACCCTGATACCATTCTAATGTCTTATACAAAATATTAGATGGCCCCTATAAGAATATATTCTCTATGGTTGTAGTTTGCAGACTTTTGAGATAAAGTTTTTATCAGACCCATTATGTCCCCCTTAGTAACTCATTTTATTGTGTGAAAAAGGTCGATGGGGTATTCCAACTTTCAATTGATTTTCATATCCTAAAACAAGTTTTGATAAGGAACAATTACCCATTTCCAAGGTTTCATGAACTCATTTTCTATTTTTGAGGTTTGAGATGATTCTCAAAGATCGATCGCATGTCTGGATTCCACATTTTGAGGGTACACAAAGATGATATTTTGAAGCTCAGATTATTATATTGATATGTACACTATGTGTTCATGGTGATTCCTTAGAGTGAAATTAATTATTATGTTATGTTTATGGATCCGAAGAAATATTTCTTCAATCATTACATGGATTTATTTTTTGTTGTACTAATTAATATAAATCTCATCTACAGGACGTTAGAGGAGGATCTTGAAAATCCATTGGGGATAGTCCAAGGATTTCATTAGGATAACATAAAAAAGTTTTCTGATCTTGAATTGGTAGTTATAAATCTATGAGGTTCAATTTTTAGGTAATTTTATTTATAATCATGGATTAAAATTAGACCTGGAAAACATTGATGGTCTCCATTACTAGGAACCAATAATGATCATGTCATAATTACTGAGTTTTCGAGGATTGGATGGGTAATAAAAATTTTGTGTGGATTAATTATCAAGGATTGAATCCCCTTTGAACACTATGAAATTGAATGTTAATTCTTTTACCATGATTT
This sequence comes from Viscum album, assembly GCA_963277665.1. NCBI lineage: Eukaryota > Viridiplantae > Streptophyta > Magnoliopsida > Santalales > Viscaceae > Viscum > Viscum album. Next base: position 2,008,306,135 of record OY728136.1, on the reverse strand, counting down.
TGAATGATTGCAGATCCTTTGAGGAATTAAAAATGTGGTTGACTAGTGATCCTATTTTAAGACTATCGGAGGAGGGTGTGGTTTACATTGTTTATTGGGATGACTTTGGAGTAGGGATTGGCTACATGTTAATGAATAGGTAGGAAGTGATCGTAAATGGTTTGAGGTAGTTGAGACACCTTTAGTATAAATTTGTTACATTCATCCTATATTTGGTAGTGATTGTCTTCACTCTTATGATGTAGAGACACAATCTTCATAGAAGACACTTTTTTGTATACTAAAACCATCAGAGTATTGTGTATGTCTTCATGTAGAGAGATCTGAATCATTGATAGTGGCATTGGTTGGAGTTCCAACATGATTATGACATAGAGAGAGAGCCTATACTCCTATAATTGGAAATTTAGGGGAGGATGCACGTATCATGATGTTCCATTCTCATCTAGTGAAGGATTTTCTGAGCAGTTGGATTCCTCGTAGAAGACCCTAGTGGAGGATAGAGGGTATCTTATATTCATTAAATTTATTTCAATCCTATTCTTCCTCATATGGTGAGGGAGGATCAATTAGGATACAATGATAGTGAGGTTCTTCATGGCCAGATATCCTCAGGATAATCACCAAATTCTTTCTCTAAAGTATGGAATCATGTCATCCTTTTCTTGGTATGAATAGTGGTTCTTGTCATATTTTAAGAAGGGTTGTTGAGTTATTTTCACATTAATCCTTGGGAAATTCATCCTAGTGTAGGGAAGATGTACAAATACATTCACTAACAGTCTTGGTGGTGCTACTTGAGGTGGAGCATGGCTGAGTTCATCTCTCAATGTATTATGCATCAGTATTTAAGGGCTAAACACCACGTTTTTGTATGTTTGTTGTAGCCACTTGATATACTTGAGTTAAAATGAGATGGAATATCCCTAGACATTGTGAATGTACTTACATGGATAATGAGATTCAACAATTCTATCTTAGTGATAGTTTAAATACATTCCATGTCAGTATACTTCACTGTAATAAGGGAGTTGAGTTTGATTGAGAGTTTGGGGAAGTTGAATTTGATAGAGATCATACACCTTAGTGGTTTCACCCCAATGATTTTCCCTAACCATGATGTCTGGTTCATTTCATGTTTGTAGAGAGTCCAACTTGTAAAATTAATGACCTTGTTGAAAAATGACTTCCACTTTTCAACCTTAGATGAATGGGCAGATCGATCTTATTATCCAAGATTTGGAGGATACATTGAGAGATTTTTTGATAGAATTTGGCTAGATCTGAAAGGATCATATACCTTCAGTATAGTTTTTATATAATAATATTTATAACTATACAATCAACATGGATCCTTTCATGTACTTGTATGGGTGTCCTTACATGTCACCCTTATGATGGATTGATACAGCAGAGGTAAATACTATTGGTATAAACATAGTTTATGAATTGACAGAGAATGTTTATGTGATCAATGATTGGATGAGGATAATATATAGGATGAAATTTTAATCATATCTATATCATAGGCCCTTGGAGTTCATGTAGGGATAAAATGTTTTCCTGAGATTCTCCCCATAGTTGGATTGTGGAGATTTTGTCAGTGATTCACGTTATTCCTGATGTTTATAGGGTTGTTCAAGATTTTATAGATCGTTATAGTGGTTTCTCATTACCCTTCCATACCACATATTAGAAGTGGTTGAACATTCACTTATATGTGTGGTAGTTTAGTAGATATGTGCATGACTGTGTTCCCATTATTGATTGGGGTGATCTGGCCATCATGGACGGAGGCAACTTCATAGAGTACCAGGTGGCGATCAAGGATTAGTAGAAGAGGATCATTCATGGATAGAAAATTCCATTGGATCTAGTGTTGTGGTATCATAGAGGAATGTATGAGATATCCTTACAGATATACATCTATATAAGGTATCAGAACCAAAACCTTTTTGAATACATTATAATTTTTGGGAATCAAATTAACTGAAGGAGGAAATAATGTAGCACCTATATTTTTATATTTTAAAACATTTAAATATATCATAGAATAATTTCTTTGATTGATATAGAGATAACATGAGATTCCAAGGCTTATTGTTCTTGGAATTAATTTTATAAATTTATTAAATATATTTTATTTAAAAATAATTAATTAAAAGATAATATAATATATTCTAAACTAAGTCTCAAATAAAAAATATAATATTTTTGTTGAATCTAGAGTGTAGATTTTACCATAGGCATGATAGAATATTGGTCATTGTCGGACGTTTGTATGAGGCATCTATTAGTTGGTATGTTAAGTGGATTAATTAATTAATTAACTTACCTATTTCATTTAATTTCAAAAATAATTTTCACTCTATAAGTATCATTCTTTTGAAAATCACTTGGGTTATCCACATAACCCTATAAATTTGAGAAGATGTTTCGTCATTCATAATTGGTGGATCATGATCGGATGATGAACGAATCCAGGTAGTTGAAATATAGTGAACATAATAGACTTTCCCCATCATTGATGAATATGTTCTTTTCTAACTATCAATCAATAATTAATGTAGGTAATGTTAATATTTGGATTTCAGAGATTTTTTATTCATTAACTGCGGATTAAATTATCTGCTTTGATTTATAGCATTTTCCAACCTTCTCTCAATCCTATTATATAATTTTAATTATGTAAATTATATTATTCTCATTATTAAATTCTTATCACCCTAAATATCCCCAATCCATGCTCATTGTAAAATAATTCAAGAATAGAAACTGAGGAACCTTTGTTATTCTGTACATCCCCAAATGTTATTTGAGTTTTGAAATTTTGGCATATGGGGATATGTTTTGAAATTTTAAGGATGTTTTGTGCATGATCGGACCGTATGATTCAGTGTGTATATGTTCACTACAACTGGAATAGTGTTTTAATAAAATATCAGGATTGGTTGTTTGGGTTATAATACGTATTTGTGACTTGGAGTGTTAATGAAAGATGGAGGGAGGTACTATGACCTCATACAGGTGATTTAGTTTCCCGAATTTCATCCATCAGATCCCAAAAAACGATGGTGAAGGATGGATTGTATGCTTTTTTCGGATTCTGGGGGTCGACTAATTACAAATGGTGGTAGAAAATATTTCATTGGGAGATATTTTTTTGGGTATTAATATTCTATGAATATTCCAACTACATGCCATATGTTAGGGTAAAAAAATGTTTTGTAGTGCCCAATATGTGGAAGATAAGGTATTTAGGCGTTGATAAGTATCACACGGTATGCGAAACATGCACACATTGTGTGACCAAGTGTTGGTGGACTAGTGTTCTATATTGGAGTACAAATGCATGAGAATATCTATACACAAATATAAATCCTACTAAGTGGGAAGATACTGGTACTCAGGCACTACATGGTGCATAACAAGATAAAAGGTCACAACCTAAAGAACACAGACTTGAATAGGAGAAACCGAGTGGTCCTTTGGTGGTGGAGACACACAAAGAAGTCTTCATAGACACCATGTACTGTGACATATCCACCAACACGTTTCCTATGGAGAAACATCATGGTGAGAAGGTGAGGTCACATGTCGTCTAGACCCCTTTCACTCCCGATAATTTACAAAACATTTACATCTCGTATATTCATTATTTGGACTTGGATTTTGGCCTAACAACACAATATATTGTGTTTTCTTTGTCATAGAATGTGGTGGAGTTATTCATATATTTTTTAGATTGATTAAATATGTTATTATAGGGATAATTCATTAGGAAATTTTCGAAGATGGTAGTTATTGGGCAAGATCGGTGGAGAGATCAGATGGAGACGATACACCCCTATCGGACAATGGTGTGGGATTTCTATCCTAACTATCATGGTAGAGGTGGTACACTATTTTGTTACAGAGTGAAAGACTTCTATCAATGGAGATTGTTGTCCCCTATAGCACCATGGAATGGTTCCTCTATACTTATTGTACAAATACATTGATATGGTCCTCATCTATTGCACCAGGGTGTGGGTCCTCCATTTTTTTACAGGAAGACATGGTGCACCCCTATCAAACTAGGGTGTGGTTCCTCTATATGTGGGGATAGTAATTCAGATTAAAAATAGTTTATGGGTCCCCTATATTATTTTTTACATCCATAGATGGTACTCCACAATATTGACATGGGTCCTTTATCCATGGATATAGTACTCCATTATCGCACCCGGGAATTGGTCTTCCATACTAATTATTTAATAAGAGGGTGATTGTCCCTATTGAGGAATATGGTCCTCTATATAGGGATATGATACTCCCCTTTCACAATATGACATGGTTTTTCTATATTTTATACGTATATATATATGTGGTACTCCAATATATAGAATAAATTACTCAATCTATTTAGGAGAATCCCCCAAACATACTTGGGCATGGGTCCCCTATCATTTAGGAAATACACTTCATTGAGTTGTGGAGTAGTGTAGTGGGGAGAAACCTCCTTAGATATTCATCAAATAGACCCAAAAGATTCTAGTAATTGATGATTTACATTTCGATTTATACGCATACTCAACATTTTAGTATAGGTTGTGGGATAGATATCCACTATATCTCACATCAATGATTCTTCATTGAAAATAAATATATTTGTGTATTGGGTTTTATTTCCCTCTTGATTTAAGATGAGATAAATACTTATTCCATGTCTCCTATTGTCCTACCTTCTATTTATGAGGTTTCTCAAAGAGTATCTATATACTCACCAATTAATTGACATTTCCAACATGTGTTCTATCTTATTTAGAAAATTGAGTGGTCATTTGTGATTTTAGATTATAGGGACACTCAGGTGAATATACATTTTACGGTGGTTGGTATTGATGTTTTTGAGTCAGTTTCTCTCATCATTCTTTCTTGTATATTTATTTTTATGTTGTGACATCCACTCTTAGTGGGCATGTATTTTTCTATTTTATTTTTTGTTTACAATGTCACACTCTTTTTATTATCTAATGGTTATTACATGCATGTATTTTTTTCATGATGTTACTATATTTTGTTATTACTCCTCTACACTTATGAATGTATAAGGTTTGGTGTATGCATATTGGTATTTTGGAATTTTTTTTCCCATTTTACATTTTCCATATTGAAACTTATCATATGTGACTTTTTTATTGAGTCATGCATGGGGTTGGGGAAGACCAATCATATGCTAGACATGTTAGCCCTAGTGGGTCGGGACATTACAATGAATTTGTGTGAGAATAATTTCAACCATTTAAAACATGTATCCCTATGTTACCTCCTCACTTGTTTTGTGATTGGATTTACCTTATTTATCTTCTTATTGGACTATATTAGTGCATATGTAAAATAAGAATGAAAAAAGAGGCCTTGAGGATTGTTGATCTGATTATCCACTTTAATGATGATCACATCCCCAATGTACGACAGTTTTTATGCCACACATATAGATATTTCTTCAAATCATCCAAGAAAACCAATGCTATGATACATCCATGAACTCTTTATTATAATTTTCTAGATATTTTATTTTGAAATATGAGAAACTATTTTTCATTAATTTTTCCTTTAAATTTATGAGGGAATATTATTTATTTGGACCCTTGGAACATTCGATTTCTTTTGAAAGTATTTATTTGGGATTTAGTTATTTTTTTATAAACCAAAAACCCCACAATATTAGTGTTTCCCATTTTGGTACCTAACATGTCTCAATAAAATTAGGCAACTAAAAGGCCTTTTGATGGAATGATTATGGTTGTAAATTCAAGAATGAATTATACTGGTGGAAATTAGAAAATATAAATGTCTCGAACATGTCGCGAAGTTTAGTGAATGACCCTTATTTAATATCCTAGGAAAACCACACCACACCCATTTTAGGGGTGTTTTTAGTATAAAATAGACAATATATTGGAGAGACACCATAAGTTTAATCTATTCTAGGGTCATATTTAAGTACACCATATCATTTCCTTATACATAGAGTATGGTGTGGTGGCTATAATATTTCGTTTTTAAAAGAAATAACACACTGGTATTCTAAACAAATCATGGCCAAACTAAACGGGAAATACATGTGGATTTAATATAGGTTTTTTAATTTTTTATTAAATTTGTTTACTCCATCATTAATATAATATTCCACCCTCAACATCATGATCTCATTTACTTGTGACGATTTTTCAAACACACTTATATCCTAGTTCTGTACCATATACAATCTCCATATGAGCCTTAGATGTCACCCCGGATGGCTTGATACTACCTCCCCTTATGTCTGTCTAAGTATTAAACACTTCTTCTTTGTTGGTGCTTCCTATTTTAGGATTTTATGTAGACTCTTAAGGGTGATACATTCTTCTTTTTGGATAAATTAAAACTTTCCATATTTATCAATCATTTGATGAGGTTTTGTTCATTGTTTCATAGTCAAAAAATCATTGAAATTATTCAGAAGTCATTGTATATAAGATATGAAGTTATTACTCCATCAAATAAAGTATAAAATTATATTTTATGGTTATTAAACATAGGTTATGTGATTATTCTACCTGTTTCATTTCCATATTATCAATTTTACTAAAGAACGACATTAATTTTGGATTGAAACTGAATATAGGAATTACTTTCATGTGATCTGGAATTTATTGGTGTGAGAACATGTTTTAAGTGACAACACTCATGAAAACCATGATGTGAAATCAAAAAAATTGATATAGGTTGTTCCATACCTCATATATTTTACGTATTTGATCATTATTATTATATGATGTTTCATTTTGATATGCTATGGACTACGTGCAATTAGATTGAATGTGTGTAATTTTTGATATTGATTCACACTCATGGTATGTTATGTATGACTTGTTATGTTATTCATTGTTTCCATGTCATATTACATACTATATCCTTTATTAATAATCTATACATATTACCAATGTGATAGGTGGACCTTCCATAGCTATGTGGCCCTAAAGGGGGGTGGGGTCATGTTCTAACAGTAAATATGAATTGATGAATGGAATAGGATATATGATGTGGAATTATGGAATATGGATTCCTAGCCTAGGGAGTAGTACATCATATGATAGGGCATGTGAGGAGACAGGGAACATGATGGTTTATTTGATCAGATTGAGATGTAACAATAGGGAATGATGGATAACCTAACCCAAAGGCATGTGACATGTACGTCTATTGAGAAACATAATGGTTGGTCCTATCATTGTGATATTTCCATGACCACTCAATTGTTTCCTTTTTTAGGAGTTAGAGTAGGTAGTGTTGGTGTTTATAGATGATTGGTTAGTGCCTATACATTCGGTATTGTTTTTTATTATGTGTTCTGTTATTTGATACTATGTTATACAATATTATGCATGTCCACTCATTATAGGACTCATCAGTGGTGTCCCATTGGGTTTCATTACTCACAACTAATATGAGAATCATGATTATCATGTAGACATCATTCAAAGGGATCTAAGAAATGGAACAGTTCCTATAGTTGATGGTTGAGCTAAGGACCATGGAGTAAGTGGCTGGATTGGGATAGACTCTTAATAATTTCATAGTGTATTATTTATTTTCTTATTTTATTCACTTATAAACTATATTGTTTTTCACATTGGTATCTTATTAATTTATTTTTATGACATATGTTTTGGGATATGTTACCTTAGGAATAATTAGTTTATATATATATATATCAATCTCGTAAACAACCTATTACAAATGGGGAGTCTTGTATGATGTTATCTGAAACTCTAGGGCAGACCCGATGTTTTGGATCATGGAATTATGAAATGGAATTAGAGAACAATATCCTTATTTTATTTTTTAATAACATGGGACATGATATAATGGATATTTTTATTCGGGACTCGACAATGGTAGTTAACAAGGGCATATACAACTCATGTGTAATGGATATCTTAGCTACCATTGACGTGATTTTTGATAATTTTCATTAGATTCATGGAATGTTTATGCATCATGACATGGAACATAGGGCAATCATTCCATAAATATATTTTTTTCTCTATTATAGTACATAAATTTAATTCAAATTTAAAGACCCGTAAAATTCAAGGGAAACTTTCTCATAATTTTCATTGGGATTTTACAGGAACACAGTTTCTAATGGCACCTGATTTCGAGGCCCAGTGTGCTCGGAATCAATTTTCAAAGTTTAGCTCGGGTACGTTCAGTGAACGAACGAGCGGGTTTTCCTAAATTTTTAACTGGTTCTTGTGATCGAATTCATAGGGCACCAATGAAACCGCAAGACCGGTAATTGCTTAAGAACACCTTTTTTGGAGTTGTGTTTGCTTGGGTGGGGTTGTTATTAAATGGGTTAACTAAAGAATAAAATAAAATATTGTGCTACAGATTTTATTTCTATTCTAGGTAGTTTAATCCTATGCTTGGTTGTTGGAGTGGGACCCACTAATATCCTAACTCCACTAGGTAGGATATTAGTGAAGTGGGGCCCACACGAGTCCCACCACTTCAAATCTCGTTTTAACATCCCTCTCATGCATTTAATATGTAACTCACCCACACCACTTTTAAATTCCATGTCAACCCTCAAATTAAATTGGATATTAAACACTCTTCAATTAAGTCAATTAATTGAATGATATTTGTTTTTGAATTTCAAATAAATGGCATGCATGAGTGATAATAAAATATTACATGAGTTATTTTATTGGGATGTTTCATTGTACGAGATGTTTGGAGAGGAATTGCTCAAGCCTGGGAATCTTCGTCTTCATCCTTGAAGAACGCAAAGAACACACCGTCACCGATGAAGAACGCCGACCTCCGACGAAGGACGACGAATAACGCTGATTCCTCAGAGATCGACGACGTGACGTCGTGAACCGCGACGCCAACAGTCCTCTTCTCCATGAAGCCGTGTACCGTGACACCGTGTACCGCGACGCCGTGTACCGCGATGCCGACGATCCTGCTTCTGTGACACCGTCTTCCATGACGTCCCATTCTGGTGACAAACCTCGTTCGGCTACCTCATCGAGGTAGGGGTTTGATTTTGGATCATGAATATTCTTTGACCGTCCAAACATCATTTCCTAGCCGCTTGATATCGTATTAACGGGAGGGTGCCGGACCGCACGAACATGGCCGATCCTCCTCCTCATTTGATGATGTGTTTGTTGCGGCACGAGCAAAGGTAGCGCGGTGACATGTCACCACATGGAAATAATAAAGAATGGGGGAAGGAGCACGACACCATCACGCCACACCGTTGAGGCCGAACAAAGCTGCGGTGCCGTTGCGACACGCCGGTCAGACATGGATGCGGATCAAAGCTGTGGCGGTGCAAGGCGGGGAAACCTGAACCACCGGCCACCGGCACCTTCTATGGGCGGGACAGTAGGGTACCGCGGTGGCAGCACTGGTCGGCCAGACCGGGACGACCATTTCGGAAGGAAGACTGGGGGTCGTAACCCCCATCTGGCAACGGAGCGGCCCCACATGGGGCCATAGTTTCAATCAAGGGGTGCAGCCACCCCCCCCCCCCCTTCTGCTCGTCTCGGCTAGCACCGAGCTGGCCACACCGGGCCATGCCCGCGCCAGGCCAACCGGCCGCCCAGGCCGGACCGACCGCACAGGGCAGGGTTGCCCAGGCTGGGCTGGGCTACGCCGGCTGGGACGGGTCGCGCCTGCTGGGCGGGGCCATGCCCTAATTGTCCGGACCCGGACCCAGTTCGGGTCGACCCGTTTCGGGCTGACCCAGAGGGTCTTGGGTCGGGTCGGTCCGGGTCCAAAACCCCCTAAAACCAAGTAGGTTCGTTTTTTGCCCATATCATGGGCTAAATACCTACAATCGTCATACCATTAGTTGTGATTCGATCCTATGATTGAGACGGTCGTTTCGGTATATTACACTCAAGGTTTTGGAAAACATTTGGTATGGCAGGGTTGTTTCGAACATGAAACCAACAGGGCCCTCAGAGCGGAAACGCTTATAACTTGAGCTCTGGAAGTCCGATTGACCTGCCATCAACTTTTTTGGATTCCTCTCAGTGAGATGGAACTTTTTACTTACTCTGATCGAGGTTTGGATGCAGTTGGAGTGCGGTCAGGTTGGTAGTGACTTAAAAACTAACCTGGCCCTGGAACGAAAAAACCAATAACTCTCAGACCGGACGTCCGATTGACGCACTGTCTGTCGCGTTGAGTTCCTTTTGTTGAGATGTAACTTTGGGATACAAAAACTTCGGACTATGGGTCAGTTGATGTATCGACCCCCTTGGCTCGTGGAGTGGACCCCCCCGGAAATGAGCATGCTGTGTACGGGAACCCTATGGCTGGCTGCGATTGGGACGACGATGAAGACTTCACTGAAATCTTCTGTGGGGTCGGCTGCGATGACGACCGTACTGAAATCCTTCGTGGGATCAAAGGTGATGAAGACTGCACTAAAATCCTCCATGGGTTCGGTATCATTGAAGAACGTACTAAAATCCTTCGTGGGTTCGATGGCGATGAAGACTGCACTAAAACCTCTGTGGGATCAGTAGCGATAAAGAACATACTGAAATCCTCCAAGGGTTCGACGACAATGAAGACTGCACTGAAATCCTCTGTGGGTTCAGCAGCGATGAAGACCGTACTAAAATCCTCCATTGGTTCGACGACAATGACTACTGTTTTTGTATCATATGTGGGTCTGGCAGTGTTTGAATCTGTTATTGTTATCCTATGGGGGTCTGACAGAGTAGCTGGTCTGTATCCTATGTGGGTCCGACAGCATAGCTGGTTTAATATCCTACGTGGGTCCCATCTTAGATGAATCAGTGGCTACATCTGATCATCTCTATTATCTTACGAATAATTATACATGTGAGAGCTGAGTCTTGACTTTCAATCATTAACTTTGATATGATTGACTTGCTTTTCTATGTGGATTGTGTTGTGCTTTCCTATGTGGATTGGGTTGCAATATCCTCTATGGGCGTGATCGAACATGGGATCAGATGTTGGAGTCGAACTGGAATTGATGACTTATGTATATGTATGGGAATATACCTATGTAGTGTTTGATGTTACTTCCTGATTGTATCTTTCCTGCGTGGATTATCATTTTTGAAATTCTGGGAGACCTTCGGGGGTCTCGGGGTCCCTACTGAGTAGCGTATACTCACCCCTGCACAGGCTATGCCCGCACTACATTGTGTTGGATGTAGATGACGGACATCGCTGATCGTTGTTGTGACATGAGGAGTAGGTCGATACCTAGAGGTGGACCACTGGGCCGGATGTACACGGACCAGAAGGCTGGACCGAGGAGCTGAGGTGGCTATCTGTACCCACCCTTCAGGTGGGACTTCCATTGGACGGATCAACGTTGTTGCATTACTTTTATTTTCTATACTTCATTTCTAGTTGTACTTTACTTTTAGTTTGGGTTTGTATTCTAGCCCATTTACTTTTCCGCACTACTATTATACCCAGATTTACTTAGTGTTTACTTCTTATTTCTTACTCTATGGTGTTTGTTTACTTTATAAAGGCAATGCCTTTCCCTTTTTATTGGATTTACGCCTTGGTGCTAGTCCCCAGCCCCTGAACTATTGGAGGCGGGCATGGGGTAGTCACGACACGGGTCCTGAGGACGGGTCGTGTCAAATTGGTATCATATGATTTTGGTTCTACCGTAGAACGTAGGAAGATGGTCATTCTTCTATGTGAAGCAAAAGTGTAATGGGTATTGAGTGTGGTTATTAGTATAGGGAGTCCAGTGTTGGTGATGCAGCCGACGTATCAATACACCAGGACCATGGCTTCTAATTTCCAACTCAATGCACGAACACATTGATTGCATGTGTGTTTCAAATGTTTTCATTGTGAGTACTTTGTGTCAGCTCACCAGGTATACTGTTTTACCGTGGAACAACTATTTCTTTTCAGGATGGCCCCCCGATGGAATCTATCTAGGGTTCTGAGATTTTTGAGAGACGAGATTCCACCGAGTGACGAGGCCTCGGTGCAGGGCCCTTTTTCAGCGGAGGCACCGGCAGTACCAGTACCCGCCGAGCCACCGATGCCACCAGCCCCAGCCGCTGAGAGTGCATGTCGCCTTAGTGAACTTCACGAGTTTCAGTGTCAGACACCACCTAGGTTCCATGGGGAAATAGACCCTCAGGCAACCATGGATTGTCTGGAGGTGGTTGTGCGTGTTTTCAGGTTAGTGGGTACACCAGCTGACCTCATGGTGATCCTCGCAGCGAGCCTCATGCATGCGGCAACATGAATATGGTGGAGCTCGATGCTCCAGGTGCACGACGAGGCATCTCTCCTCTGGACGGACACTGAGAGCCTCTTCCGCTCGGAGTTTGTCCCAACTACCCTCTGTGTGGTGCACATCCAGGAGCTTCAATAGCTGCGACAGGGCAGCATGATGGTCACCCAGTAATCAACGAGATTTAGCGATATCTCGCGCTATTCGACAGACATGGTACGACACCCATTTTTCCGGGCTCAGACATTCGAGCTGGTATTGAGGCATGAGATCAGGGCATCGATGATCTCCATCGGCATTCTAACACAAGAAGGAGTACTGGAGAGAGCTCTTCTCATAGAGAGATTTCTTGCTCAGCCTACACCAGCAGCAAGACCTACCAAAGGGCAGAACGTAGCAGATTCATCTACAGCTGGCAGTTGACGGATGTCACACGGGTCCAGGAAGACCGGACCAACAGGAAGATGACCTCGGGACACTAGCTCAGAGGAGCATGGCACACAACACAAATCCAGACTTTTGAGGAGCAGGCAGTGCTACGCATGCGGTGGGCAGGGCCACATGGCTCGTGACTGCCCGACCCACCATGCAGAGGAGAAGCAGGTGGTTGAGGTGCCACCCAGGCAGAGGCATAGGGTCGACCGTGGTGGCCCTCCAAGAGTAGGCGGACGAAGCAGGGGACCTGGTCCAGCAGCCGGTGGTGGGCGACTCTTTGAGGCTTTACCACCACCACCTCCAGGAGATCCACCCCGACCACAAGGACCTGGCAGGCAGAGACAGGCTCAGCATCAGGCAGCGGAAGCCTATGACCACGGAGCGCCAGAGATGATTCAAGGTACTATTTGTGTCTAGTCTACCCTTGTTGTAGTTCTTATAGACATAGGATCGAGTCATTATTTTATTTCCTCTACCCTTTTTCGGAGCTCAGAGATTCTGTCAGAGTCGTTGGCTCGATCCTTACGACTAGAGACTCCTACGAGAGTAGACTTGATGATTAAACACTGGTTCCAGTAGTGTGAGCTTACTCTAGGAGGCGAGATCTTCTGCTGGGATCTTCCTGTAGTGTCATTGAGTCCTTACGACATCATCTTGGGCATGGATTGGTTATCTACAGTCCATGCTCAGATCGACTGTATTAGGCGCAGTGTGCGATGTATACGCACCGACGGTAGCAGGTTCACCTTCACCGGTGAGAAAGGAGCCTTTGCAGTATAGGATGGACTCACGTAGTGGAGCGTACATCCCATCACTCATCTATTGGCTAGCCTCATCCTAGGAGCATTTGACATGTGGAGTCCGAGTTTTTCTGTAGTGGTGGATCAGTATGCAGACGTTTTCCCTGACGACATTCCAGGACTACCTCCTCATAGATAAGTAGATTTTATATTGACATGTACCTCGGGAAAGTCCCGATATCCACTCAAGAATATCGGACGGCTCCCGCTGAGCTTTGATAGATACGGTTACAGCTGGAGGACTTGCAGGGAAAGGGATTCATCCGAACTAGTGTTTCACCATGGGCTTCCCCGATATTGTTTGCCAAGTAGGTGGACGGGAGCTTGCGACTGTGTGTCGATTATCGTCGCCTGAACCAGGTTATCGTGAGGAACAAGTATCTCCTACCGAGTATTGAAGACCTCTTCGATCAGTTCAAGGGAGCATGATGCTTCTCGAAGATATACCTTAGATCAGGCTATCATCAGCTCATAGTTCGAGACGGTAACGTGCAGAAGACGACCTTAAGATGTCGGTATGGCCACTATGAGTTCATCGTTATTCCTTTTGGAGTAACCAATTCACCAGTGGTGTTCATTAGTCTCATTAATAGGATATTTCAGCCATACCTCGATCAATTTGTCATAGTCTTCATCAACGACATATTGATATAATCGACCACTGAGGAGGAGCATGCCTACCACTTGCGGGTTGTACTGGACACACTCTCGGAGCACCGGCATTATGGCAAGATCTAGAAGTGTTAGTTCTAGGTACATGATGTCCACTTCTTGGGACACATCATCTCTGAGGTGGGAGTTGCATTGGATCTCGTGATGATCGAGGCAGTGCTAGCATGGGAGCCACCTAAGAGCATGATGGAGGTGTGGAGTTTCTTGGGGATAACTGGGTACTATCAGAGGTTTGTGCCAGACCTCTCTAGAGTTGTGGCACCACTCTCAGCATTGACGAAGAAGGAAAAACCCTTCGTGTGGTCAGACAGATGTCAGCAGAGATTCCAGGAGCTGAGACAGAGATTAACCAGCGCACCAATATTGAGGCTACCAGAGGAGGGAATATGGTACGTAGTCTGCTGCGATGCATCAAGGACCAGACTCAGATGTGTCCTAATGCCGGAGTGGGCAGTGATCGCCAATGGATCACGTCAGGTGAGGCAGCACGAGCAGAACTACACTACCCATGACATGGAGTTATCAGCAGTGGTTTTCGCTCTGATGATGTGGTGACACTATCTGATGGGCGAGTTCATTACAGTCTACTCTTCCAACCAGAGTCTTAGGTACATCTTCTCACAGATGGAACTGAATTTGAGACAACATTTATGGCTCGAGTTCCTTCGGGACTATGAATTTTAGATAGTCTATACTCCTAGAAAGGGGAACGTAGTAGCCGTTGCTCTCAGTAGGAGGACAGGCATTCAGCTACTCAGGGAGGCGACAGAGCAGCTAGCCGCTTTGCATATATACTTCGTGGATAGAGTTGGAGCATCATTTCTTTAGTCACTCACAATCACTCTTCCACTACTATAGTGGGTCAGAGAGGCACATCATGGGGACGCTGAATGTGAGACGCGGCGTGAAAAAATATCCTCAAGACATGAACCTGATGGATTCTCTATAAGAGGAGAGCATAATTTCCTTTTCATAGGAAGTACCATGGTACTAGATGCTTTACATGAGGAGGTGTTGAGGGATTTTCACACTTCCCCTTTAGCGATATATCCAGGGGTGGTGAAGATGTAACAGGATCTCAGAAGATAGCACTAGTGGACGGGTATAAAGAAGGTTGTAGGTGAGTTCGTTTCTCGATGCCTCACCTGTCAACAGGTGAAGGAAAACCACCATGTACTAGCCGACATTGTACAGTCATTGGAGGTTCCGGAGTGGAAGTGGGATGGTATATCTATGTATTTCGTCACTGTAATTCCACATACTTCCAGAGGTCACAAATCCATTTGAGTGATTGTCGACCGACTCCCCAAGTCGGCACACTTCTTATCCATCAGAGTGCAGGGCTCAGTGGAGAGCTTGGGATGCCTCTACGTTTAGGAGATAGTATGGTTTCATGGTAAGGGGTTGCAGGAGGCATTCGGGACACAGCTACATCTGAGCACCGCTTTTCACCCTTAGACGGATGGTCAAACAGGGAGGACCATTCAGACTCTCGAGGACATGCTCCATGCATGTGTCCTTGACTTTGGTCGTAGCTGTGAGGAACACCTACCCTTGTTGGAGTTCTATTACAAAAAAAACTACCACTCCGCCATCGGGATGGCACCATACGAGGCATTGTACGACCGACCTTGAAGATCACCTTTGTGCTGGACTGACCTTGGGGAGTCAGTACTTGTGAGACCGAAGATGGTCCAGGCCATGACAAAGAAGGTCCAGGTCATCCAGGAGTGGATGAGGACAGCTCAGAGCCAGCATAAGTCTAATACTGATAGGATTCGGAGGCCACTAGAGTTTGAGGATAGCGACGACATTTTCATGAGGGTCTCACCTAGACATGGATTACGGAGATTTGGCTGGGGCGATAAGTTATATCTGCGCTTCATCGGACCATTCCATGTGCTCAGCAGGGTAGGTGAGGTGTCTTACCGCCTGGATCTACCACCTTAGTTGCACCGGGTGCACGACCCGACGGATATCATCAACCATGGGGAGCTAGACCTTGACGATGGGGAAACCTTTGTGGAGGTCCCTGTGGAGATCGAGGGTCGACAGGAGCGGGTCCTACGTGGATGGTCGATTCCACTAGTGCGCATCAGTTGGTAGCACTGGAATCTCCAAGAGAAAACTTGGGAGCGGGAGGCTCAGATGCATGCTCAGTACCCTCATTTGTTCCCCTAGTTTGTGATGTAACTGTATGGGGACGTAAAGACCTGAGGTGGGAGTAATGTAAAGACCCGTAAAATTCAGGAGAATGTTTTTCTTAATTTTCTTTTGGATTTTACAAGAATGCCTTTTCTGATGGAACCTGATTCCAAGGCTCGTTTTGAACAGAATCAATTTATAATGTTTAGCTTGAGTACGTTCAGTGAACGAACGGGCGGGTTTTCCTAACTTTTGAACCGGTGCTTGGAATTGAAATCTTAGGGCACCAATGAAACCGTAACACCGGTAATTTTTTATGATCACCTTTTTCGGAGTTGCGTTTGCTCGAGTGAGGTTGTTATTAATTGGGTTAACCAAAGAATAAAATAAAATATTGTGCTACAAATTTTATTTCTATTCTATGTAGTTTAATACTATGCTTGGTGGTTGGAGTGGGACACACAAATTTCCTAACTCCACTAGGTAGGATATTAGTGAGGTGGGGCCCACATGAGCCCCAACCTTTCAAATACCTTTTTAACTTCCCTCTTGGGCATTTAATATTTAACTCACTCGTACACCTTTTAAATTCCATGTCAAACCTCAAATTAATTTGGATATTAAACGCTCTTCAATTAAGTCAATTAATTTAATGAGAATTTTTTTTGAATTTTAAATTAATGGCATGGATGAGTGATAATAAAATAACACATGACTTATTTTATTGGGTTGTTTCATTGTGCAAGAAATTTTTATAGGAATTGCTCAAGCCTGTGAGTCTTCATCTTCCTCCTTGAAGTACGCGGAGACCACACCGTCACCGACAAAGAATGCTGACCTCCGACGAAGGGCGACAAATAACGCTGATTCCTCAGAGATCGACGATGTGACACCGTGTACCGTGACGCTGACGGTCCTCTTCTCCACAACACTGTTTACCACGATGCAGTGTACTACGACCCCATGTACTGCGACACCGACGATCCTCCGTCCGTGACGCTGTCATCCGCTACATCCCTTTCCTGAGACAAACCTTGTTCGACGACTTCATCGAGGTAGGGGATTGATTTTGGTTCATGGATATTCTTTGACTGTCCAAACTTCATTTCATAGTTGCATGATATCAGATTAACAGGAGGGGGCTGGACCGCACGATCACGACTGACCCTCCTCCCCCTTGGATGATGTGTTTGTCGCGGCACGAGCAAAGGTAGCGCGGCGCAACGACACCGTGAAGAAACAAAGAAGAACAAGATAAGGAGCACGACGCCATCGCGCTGCGCCGTTGAGGCTAAACAAAGCCGCGGTGCCATTACGCCGCACAGGTCAGACCAGGCTGCGGCTCAAAGCTGCGACGATGCAAGGAGGGGCGGCCGTAACTGACGGCCACCGGCACCACGGAGGGGTGGAACCGCGGTGTCCCGCGGTGGTAGCACTGGTCGGTCGGCCATTACGGAAGGTAGAACGTGGGTAGTAACCCATGGATGGCAAAGGAGTGCCCCCACATGGGAATGTGATTTCAATCAAGGGGGCAGACCCCCCCCCCCCCTTTCGCTCGGCTCGGCCAGCGCAGAGCTGGCCACATCGGGCCGCGCCCACGCCAGGCCAACCAGCCTCCCAGGCCGGTCCATGACTGCTGGGCTGGGCCACGCCATCTCGGCTAGGCTGCTTCAGTTGGGTCGGGTCATTCCCCAAGGTCCGGACCCAGACCCGGTTCATGTTGATCCGGTTTGGGCCGACCGAGGGGTTCTCGTGCCGAGTCGGTCTGAGCCCAAAACTCCCTAAAACCGGACATGTTTGTTATTTTTCCCATATCATGAGCTACAGACCTATAATCGATGCACCTTCAGATGAGATGCGATCCTTGGATCAAGTCGGTCGTCTAGGTATATTAAACTCAAGAATTTGGAGAACTTTGCGTACGGCCGAGTTGGTTCGAACACGAAACCAAACGGGCCCTCGGAGCGGAAACGCTTATCACTTGAGCTCCGGACGTCTGATTGACCGGCCTTCGACTTCTATGGATTCTTCTTAGTGAGACGGAACTTTTGGATTACTTCGTTTGAGGTTTTGATATAGTTGGAGTG
The DNA here is from genome assembly GCA_963277665.1 of Viscum album. Lineage (NCBI taxonomy): Eukaryota > Viridiplantae > Streptophyta > Magnoliopsida > Santalales > Viscaceae > Viscum > Viscum album. The sequence continues at coordinate 2,008,287,692 of OY728136.1, read as the reverse complement.
CAGTTGGGTTGGTTTTGATTTAGAAACCAACTGGGCCCCTGGAATGAAAAGGCCAATAACACTCAGACCAGGCATCCGATTGACGCACAGTCTATCGTACTGAGTTCCTTTAGTTGAGACGGAACTTTGATATACATCAACTCCAGACTATGTGTTATTTGATGTATCGAACCCATTGGATCATGGATCAGACCCTCTCAGAAACGAGCATGTTGTGTGCGGGAACCCTAGACCTGGCTATGACTGCGACGTCGATGAAGACTGCACCGAAATCCTTTGTGGGTTCGGTAGTGATTAAGACCGTATTGAAATACTCTGTGGGTTCGACGACGATGAATACTGCACTGAAATCCTCCATGGTTTCAGTAGCGATGAAGACCGTACTAAAATCCTTTGTGGGTTTGACGGTGATGAAGACTGCACTGAAATCCTCCGTGGGATCAACAGTGATGAACACCGTACTGAAATCCTCCCTGGTTTCGACAGTGATGAATACTGCACTGAAATCCTCTATGGGTTTAGTAGAGATGAAGACCGTACTGAAATACTCAGTGGGTTCGATGACAATGACTACTGTTCTTGTATCCTACGTGGGTCGGGCAGTGTTTGACTGTATTCTTGCTATCCTATGGGTGTCTTGCAGAGTAGCAGGTCTGTATCCTATGTGGGTCCGACAACATAGCTGGTTTAGTAACCTATGTAGGGTCCCAACTTAGATGAATCGGTGGCTACATCTAATCATCTCTATTATGTTATGAAAAAGTATACCTGTGTGAGCTCAGTCTTGACTTTCAATCATTATCTTCGATATGATTGACTTGCTTTCCTATGTGGATTATGCTGTGACGTCCTGTGTGGATTGGGTTGTACTATCTTGTGTGGACGTGATCAAACATGGGCTCGGATGTTGGAGCCGAACTTGAATTGATGACTTAGGTATATCTATGGGCATATAACTAAGTAGTGTTGGATGTTACATCGTGGTTGTTTCTTTCCTTTGTGGATTATCCATTTTGGAATTCTGAAAGACCTTCGGGGGTCTTGGGATCCCTAATAAGTAGCATATACTCACCCCGGCATGGGCTATGCCCGCACTACATTGAGTTGGATGCAGAAGACGGACATCACTGATCGTGGTTGAGACTTGAGGAGCAGGTCAGTACCTAGAGGTGGACCCCTGGGCGGCACGTACACGGAGCGGACGGCTGGACCGAGGAGCTGAGGTGGCTATATGTACCCACCCTTCATGTGGGAAGTCAGTGGATGGCTCGACGTTGCAGCTTTACTTTCAGTTGATGTACATCCTTTCCAGTTGTACTTTACTTTTAGTTTGGGTTTTTATTCTGGCCCAATTACTTTTCCGCACTACTATTGTACCGAGTTTTACTTAGTGATTACTTCTGCTTGCTTACACTGTGGTATTTGTTAACTTTATAAAGGCAATTCCTTCCCCTTTTTGTTGAGATTTACGCCTTGGTGCTAGTCGCCAACCCCTGGCCTATGGGAGGCGGGCTTGTGATAGTCTCGTCACGGGTATCAAGGACGGTTCGTGACATCCTTTTTTGTGGTATCTGTATGGGATAGACTTGTATTCTTTGATTATTTGATATATCAACCTTTCATTTAAATTATAATATATCTGTATGTAAATTAATTAATTTAACCTAAGCATGATATTATATTTATATATTTGTGATTGTGCATAATGTACATGGATAGAAACATTGGTTAGTACTAGGAGGGATATACCATGGGTTATGGGTGGAGTCATAGGGAAAAATTTATGTGATTACTCATATTAAATTGGTTTTTTCATAATGAATTGGTTCTTGCTAAATGTATCCTTCCCTTATCATAAAATAACACCATGAAGATGCTTGACTGAACTACTAGGTGTAGTATTTTAGAATGTTCATGTGATGAGGAATATCTGAGTTCGACGATCAATTATATAGAAGATTACATCATCACCCACCCTATTGATCCTTGTTGAAGAATAAATATATCCATGAGACATCATATTAGTGAATATTGAAGGCATGGATGCATCCCTGACTGTGGTTGAAAATTCATAATAATTATATATATCGTATCCAATATCTCATTTTAGAACTAGGTTTTTATGTTTACCATTATTCTAGTTTGGGTCGGGTTCTCATCCATTACTCTTGGAAATTGTTTGTGATGGGTTTACATTCATAGTTTATTCCATACTTTTGTATTGTTCTAGTTTTACTCATTGATTTTCCATTGTGTTTTTTAATGTATTTTTTTTGTTAGTTTTAATGAAGCACATTGTTTTCTTTGGGTTAGTAGTAACTGTTCACTATCCAATGAAACTGTGCAGTAGGAGACAAAACCTACCACACAACCTCCACATGGTTGTGTGCATCATCCCAAGTAAGCATACATTTGGGTTTAATTTGATAGAGGCAGTTTCAATGTCTCCTAAGGGTGTTTGAAACCATGTAGACTACCCATGTGGATATGATAGTTCATTAATAATGGTTTCCCTCTTTTTCTCTCTACCAAATTTATCCCCTTAAGCTCATTTTATCAACCCCCACATACTCCCCATCCAATGATGTGCCTTCGTCCTTCTCTTACTTCCATCATTCTTCAATATTTGAGTGGTTTTATTTTGAATTCATCATATAAACCTTATTTAAGTATCTTCTCCCAAGTTTTCATTAATTATTCTAGTGTTTTCCTCAATCTTGTTTAAGTTTTCACTTCTATAGAGGATTTGAGTTTGATTTATGGTATTAATCTTGGGTTTTTGGGATTGATCTTCTTTAATAGTGTTCATTCTTTAGTCCATGTGGTATGATTGTGGTTCAGATGGGGTTTTTCACCATTTTTAAATGGTTCTTCACATGAGGAAGGTGGTTCCATTATATAACATTAAATTATGAATTTAATATGTGTGTTAATGTTTAAAAATATGGTCTTTAGATTCATTTAGTGGTGTGAATTGCATTCATTGAATGGTTTGGTGTTTATAGGTTAGAGATTGATTTTAATGAGGGTAGTTTTAATGATTGGGTGTGTTATAATGTCTGTTTTCTAAAAATGATGTTAGGGGTTTGATGTAATTTAAAAAAATTATTTTCATATGCACTTGAGGTGAATAAATGTGTATGGAAATTTTAAATAAGTAATGGATTATTTTTGGAATATTATCCTTATTATGTATTTACATTATGAAATTATTTTTTTTTATGATTATAATATAGTAATGAAGTGTTTTGGAAGTTTGATTAGATTTATAAAGGGGATTGTCCCATTGACTCTGTTAGTATTAATTATGTGTTTTTTTTCATTCGAAAAATAAATTTTTTGAATTTTATAACTGATTGTAAAGGGATTTTGAAATGTGTTTTCATTAGTGTGTGTAGAATGGTAAATGTGTTTTTTATGAAAAAAAGTGATTCCCTTGAATTATTTTTCCATTTTTGTAAAATTAAGGAATGTGTGTCATGTAAAAATTAACTCGGGCATAAGCGACCCTAGGTCTCAAGGTGGGTATACTAAAACTAGTGCACCAATGACACAGATGTTTCATCTCCTAGTTTCACATAGAATGATTAATGATTTCAACACTTACTAATCTAGGATGATAATTTATTGGCCTTATAATTTTGGACTATTCTCCACTCTAGTGACTCATGCATGAGGACACTGACAGTTGTGGTTATTATACCACCTTTCACTAATGTATGAGGTTCTAGGGTCACAATCGTGCTAGATCAACCCTAGGGGATTCACCCATTATGTTATAATATATATAATTTTGTTCCATCAATTATAATTTGGAGGAGAACTTGAGTGAGTGTTCTATTTATAAAATCCCTTTTTATTAACTTTAGTGTTATTTAAATAGTTTTCCTTGAATGTGTTCCTTTAAAACTGTTTACCTAACAAATTTTTTCCTTAGCGGGGTTTTCATTTAAATGTGAATTTAGATGAGCATGTTAGATTATATTTTTTAATGTTTTTGTAGGGATAATTTTTATCTAGGTGGTATCCTTTGTGGCATTGGATCACAACCTAAATACATCTTGGGTGTTTGTAGTTCATGTTTCATGTTTATTTTAGGTAAGGCCAAGTTTTTTGTGAATCATGGTGTAGTAGTTAGTAGTTTGCCTTGTAGGATTCATGGTAGAAGAATGAGTTTATCATCCCTCATGTGGAATTATGATTTGGGTTGGAGTATTTATCATTCTTTGTTGTAGTTATTTTTATGGATTTTTTTAAAATATTAAACAGAAATTATAAAAAATATTAATGGATTGTTTGTTTTTTTAATTTTAGTATTGGAATATTTAAAATTTGTTTTTTGTTTATATATATGGAATTTGTTAAACCATTACAAAAACATGTTATTGATACCTGGAAACTAGTAACCAGCCTATGGGGATCGGAAACACCACTCAGGTCATGCCAAAAATTGGGTCTGGTGTGAGGTCGGATGGCAACTCAACTTGGTTCATGACGAAATGGTATCAAAGCATGTAATCTCTTTGGGTTATGTTCATTGGGGATGACTCTGGGTAGACCAAATCTTGTATTTTTTAGACTTTATGTTATGGTTACAATTTGGTTGCTTGGCCAGCACACCTCGTGATGTGACTCAAGTCACCATGGAAAGATAATTTTCATCCGAGTCATTTGGTTTCTATGATTTGTTAATGTATAAATAAGTGAAACGTGAGTTGGGTTAATGGTTTCAATGAGCTAGAGGGTCCTGTAAAACAATTTGGATCTAAGGAAATTTCCTAGAACCCTCTCATTTACTATGGAGTGACTGGCGTATGGACACTAACCGTATTTTCAAGCCCCTCAAATACACTAATTTCTTCTTATAAAGTATTGTGTCTCATTAGGAATTGGAAACAAAATTTTAAAACCTTTATTTGAAAATTGTAAAAAACTATATTTTTTCATAAAATGAAGATGGATTTGGTTGGGTGGGGTTTAGTTTATCAAGATTGGCTTTTCATAGCTTAAACATGTGGTTAATTTAAATCCATTGTTCAGAATGCATAAATTATATTAAAATTGGATTGGAAAAATTTTATTTAAATCGGATTTGATAAACTATTGGAAATTATTTATTATGGGTTGAATTTTTTTGTATTTATGTGTGATGTTTGGAAATAACCTTTTACTTTTTAATAAGTGGTCTTCTAAAAAGTCTGATAAATTTCAGGAATATTGTTTTAAATTAGGATAAATGAGTTTTATATGAGTGAGTATTCATGATTTTTTTAAATTAGGGTTGAATTATTTTGAAATTTAAAGTTTAGAATATGAAATATAAGGTTGAAAAATGAATTTCTATTTAAATGGTTGGTGTTTTTCTGTAATGTTTTTGTAAAACTCAAAATGAGTATGGATTTTTGTGGCTAGTAGGTTATTAAGTGAATATTAATCAAATCTAAAAAATGGAAAGGTGATTTGAATCTATTTTTTGGAAAGTGTAACAGTTTTTCATTAACCTTTGTTATCTCTATGAGTAGTCACATGCATATGATATTTTTGAGAATTGAATGGCTTCCCGGTTTGGAAAGATAAAAATCCATGTGAGAAGCTCAATGAGATACCATCGGTGAATGTGAAATAAACATTCCAGTTTTATCATAGAGGGTGTTTTTGAATAGAATGTTGGGGTTCTCGTTTTTATATTTTTGAAATGTTTTCATTGGGTGTTTAGGGGTTTGATAACCCAATTTGTTTGAAAACTGTTTTAGTTTTTTATTTCAACGTTATGTTGGGATGATGTATTGGTTAGGGGTTGTTTTTTCTATAAATGATATGGGAATACTTTTTTGTGGTTCCCCACATGTTTTTGGTTCTATTTTATCACTTTTTTTTCCAATGGATAAATTTTATTGGGTTTTTGGTTTTTATAATTTTCATGTGTATTCCCCCATAAATTTTCAATGCACAATTTACGTGTGGCCACATTTGATTTTATAATGAATGGTCATCCATATTTTCAATATATGAACATTAATATTTTCAATTGATGATTTATTCTACCCCTATTCCTTTTCAATTAAGACAACCCTATTGAAATGGGAGAATGGATTTGGAATGTTGCAGAAGACTTGGTTCCTTCGGTTGCCTGAGTCATCCTGGTAAAGTACAAACCTAATATGTCTGAGGGTCTGGTTTATTAAAGGTGTATGAAATTATATTTAGGGTAAGTTTAAGAAGTCAAGAGTCTTTTATTTTTTTTGTTAAAGGAACAATGGGTCTTCCATTTTATGCATCTAAGAATGGTCTCCTGCTGGGCCACCAATGTGGCAAGCCTACACATTAAGGGATTCAATGGTTTTTCATAGGAATCGTGTACTGTTTGGGGCTCCGATTAAGAAAACTCTTTTTATAGTGATTTATATGTCACAATGGTAATGTTCGGTGACACTTTTTAATGTTTGTTTATTGCTCATCTTCATGGGTGATGGTTATGTAATCTTCTGATAACATCTATTTTGATAGAAGTTTGACTCCCTTCAGAAATATATATGTATACTTCTACGTAATGATTCTCATTCAATGTTACAAGGTGTGATGTGTGTATAAAATCTAATTCCTTGTCTTAGAGAATGTGTAGTGTGGGAGTAAAAGAATGGTGGATTGTGTTGTGTCTTGTTGATTCTATCTAAGACCGCTGTGTTGTTTCTTGTAGAACCTGAATGTGAATTTTTTCTTCATGGTTTCTAAATCCTGACTGTGATCCATGAAATGATTCAATCATATGATCTATATCCATAGGTTCCTAAGTGAATCTACAACTCTTTCATGAATCCCTATGTGTATAAGGTGTGATGGTCTTAATTCTATCTTCATATTTTGAAATAGTCATTCTAAGCATTCGATAAAATTGGTTTAGTTTCAAGTTGTCCCTTGGAGATGAAAGGGACATGGGGACTCAACTTCTCAATGTTATGATCCATATTTGCGGGAGAGTCCCTCCTCTGATATAAGGAGGTGGGGTGGTTTTGTTTTCTCAAAACCCAATTCATGAATCATTGTGGGAGAAACACTTTGTATGGTTGTTCATTTATAAACATCCTTGTAACTATGCCTCGATCAGTGTTTTGATTGGGAATCATGGTATGGTAATTACCATGGGATTGGTGTACAACATAATGTATTCTGTGGGTTTGATGTTTCTAGGTTGTGTCCCTTGGGGTGGGGAATTTGGTTTTGTTGGATGCTCCCAACATAGCCTATGCCAAGTGTCTTTTTTGTTGGTTCTTGCTAGTTGGATATCATGGTTTTTTCTTATGATGGGGAGACACACCATGGGTATCACTGTGTTACTTTTGAATTAATTTGGTCTTATTATCTTGTTTATGGTGGGGAGACCATTTGAGCCTCCCGGTGTTAGTGTCCTGGATTCGTCCCTAATTCGTTCGGGCCTCCTTGCATTAGTGATTCAGCATTGTTTCTGGTGATGTCCTGGTGGTAGATTGTCTCATTTGAAGTTATTTATCCCATATAGAATCCATTTTTAGTAAACATTAGAATTTCGGTGCACCCAATGCCTCTGTTAACACAATTAGGTGGTAGCCCCATCCAAATTCGATATTTGATTTAGGTAAATTTCATGATCATTTCTTGGTAGTATTTATGGTATTTTGTTTATAGATGTAGTTTGATATTGTTTTCCCATTTCAGGAAAATGGAATAAGTTTCAGATGGTGAGGTCTAGTTGTGTTTGACTAAATAGTTTAGACTATGTGTGCTGAGATTTTTATTTCCTTAATCGATCATCTATAGTTGTCTTATCAATGAGGGAAGGTTACATATAGCGGGAATCCCTTTTTGGTCAGTTGAGTTTGTCTCATAAACCCATTTTCCTAGATAGTATTGTCTTTTACATTCATTAGGAATCTCTTTGGGTTTTAATAGAGCAGTGGTTATCTCTCTAGAATCAACATTTGGATGGAATTCTCGGGGAGGAAATTGTTATGTTGTGGAGAATTTTCATACTTGGGTTACTATGTTTTTCATTATTCTGATTCAGGTCTAGTTATTGAAAATTTTTCTTGAGAACCAAGAGTATTACGATTAATCTTTTTGTGTACACATTTATATTATCTAAGTAATTGTTTTCCCCATCATGTTTCCTTTGATTTTTTCATGGGAAAAATTTTGGTTTTCGGAAAGGAAACATGAACGTACATTTTTCATAAATTTATTAAAAACCATGCACCAACCTTTGAAACCTTGTGGTAGGATACAAAACCTTCCACAGAGACTCCTCACAGCTGTATACTATGGCCTAGGTAAGTGTGCGACTGGGTCTTATTTGGTAGAGACCGATTCACAACCTCTGCACGATTTGGGAAACCATCTGAACTAACTCTGTAGTTGTGCCAACTCATTAAAAATGCCTTCCCTCTTTTTATATCTCCCATATTTTAACCCATTTAGCCACTTTCTCACCCCCATAGACTCCCCAACCATACTCATTCTTCCCTCCTTATCCTCCTTCCATAGGACTTTAATTTTTGGTGGTTTTTTCCTTGATTCATCAAGGAACCCTCATGTAAGTAACTTCTCCCTTTTTTCATCCATTATTCATGGTTTTTGATCCATCTTTTTTGGGTTTTCTCTAATCCTGTGGAATGGGGTTTGATTTTGTGTTATAATTTTGGGTCATTGGGTCCGATCTTCTTGATTAGGGTTCCTTCTTGCCTCCGTTTTTAGATATTGAGGTGCAGAGGAGATTTAGAACCATTTTCCGAATATTTCTTCACATGAGGTCGGTAGTTCCATGCTCCAACATTACTAAATGAATATAATGTGGCTATTTATGTTTAAAAATGTGATATATGGATTGATTGTGTGATGTGAATAGTGTTTTTGAATTGTTGGTGTGCTTTATATTAGATATGTATTCTAACAGGGGAAATATTTTTGTTTGTCTGTGTGTGTCATATTGTAATGTGCCTAAAAATGGTGTTAGGGAGTGGTTGGAAGGTGAGAAGCCTCTTTTTCAAAGTAACTTGAGGTTCTTAAATATTTAAAGGAAATTTTAAATGGATAATGGTTCATTTTAGGAATAATTTCCTTGTTTTGAATTTTGAGTATGAATTGTGAAATTTTTTTGATAGATTAAAATATGTTTTTGTAAATGGTTTGGAGTCTGAATAGATTAATGATGGGTATTTTCCAATTGACATTGTTAGTTTTATTTGTGTATATTTATTAGTTCTGTAATGGATTTTATTTTATTTTATATGATACCGTAGATGCATTTTGAGAAGGGATTTCTTTAGTTTTTGTAAAATAGTAAATGGGTTGTTTATGAAAAAATGTAACTCCCGTGAAATATTTGGATTTTATTGTGAAACAGTGGAATTTTTGTTATGTGAAAATTATCATGAGAACATGGTAATTTCGGGTATCTATGTCAAAGGACAAGAACAAGTGCACTAGTGATATGAAATTGGATTGTCCCGGTTTTACATAGCATGAATTACGATGAAAACACTATAGAAAATATGATGATGATTGATCTCCACTATAATTTTTGGATTCCATTACTATCTAGTGGACTGTGAATGATGAGGTTAATGGTTTTTGTTACTATACCTCTTTTCGCACTTTGTATGTGTTTCAATGGTCCCAAATGATCTAGATAACCCCTTGGGGATTCAACCATGGTTCTATACTATATATTACATGGTTCCATCAATTAGTATATAGATGACCACATGTGAGTGTGTGCTATTTATAAAATTCATTTTTATTTTATCTTGTGTTTGTGATATGTTTTTCCATCAAAGTGATCCTTTTTAAATATTTAACTGATAAATGATTTCCTTATGAGAGTTTTCCTATAAATCTTGAATTTAGATGAGCATTTTTTATTATCTTTTTAAGGTTATGGTATGGATTTTTTATCTTCTCAGTATCCTACTTGGTGTTGGCTCGCACCCTACATACAACTTAGGGTGTATGTTGACATTGTTGAATGTTTATTCTTGGTTAGTCCATGTTGATTGTTGTAGTTTGTTAGTGGTATTCACTTATAGGTTTTCTGGCGGCAACATGAGGTTTTGGTCCCTTTTTGTGGGATGAATATTTTTGTTGGAGTTTTCATATATCTTTATTGTAGTCCTTTTTGGGGTTCTTAATGTGTTAAGATAAATTATGAAAAAAATTCAGGCCATTTTTGGTTCTATAATTTTAGTTGTGTCATATTAAAATAAATAATTTTCACATATATGAAAGTAGATAAAATTTGTCCCAAATCATGATATCGATACCAATGTAATTGTTTTCAGCCCGTGGGGATCATGAATTCCCCTAGGGCCATGCCCCAAACTGGGTCGGGTGTCGGGTTAGATGGAGAACAATATTTTTTCAGTCCATGGGGATCAGTAATTCCCCTAGTGGGTTCGTACGATTTAATATGGAATTCATTAGTGTGTCACATGGTTTAATTTCAAAGACCATATCATAGAGGATTTAGTCATGGGTATGATGAAACTAGATCAATTTAACGACTTTATGAAGATTCATCAAGGGATGTTGATGGTGTCTTCTTTCTCATATCAATTTAGTGAGTTACTATGGTTCTCTCATCTATGGTAAAGGATATTGTGAATAAATATAATATGTTTTAGATTTATCTTAAATAGAATTTGATATCCCTAGTCCTGAAAAAAGGCCTCACAACATACATGGATGTTTTTTTTAATCCATGATTATCATGAAATTACTAGATTAAGATAGAGAAATAAATCTTCTTCCATTATTCAGTGTAAAAAATAATAATAATTATGAATGTAGAAGGATGATGTTGATTGATTCATCCAAATCTTTGATAAATATAGTTGAGAACAGGATCTTTAGAAAAAATAGTGGGGGAAAGAGGTACTCAATGATGCAACTATAAATAGTTTAGTGATTATCAAACCTAATGTTGGAACCTAAGATCATGTGTCACTAGTGATTTAATAAGGGGAATTAATATTTTTTTTGAAGGAATCATTAATAAGTTCCTTGGGGGGTTGAATAAGACATAGGTCTCAATCCATGGGATTTATCGGGGTCCTCAGTAGAATGTTAAGAAACCTTAAATAATGATAACTCGATTGAGTCATTCATATTATGGAATCATAACAATAGATTAAATGAGATGAGTTTATCCATTGGAATAGACTCTATAATATGGTGTTGATGGACCCTATACTATATTAGGTATGCTATTGAACACTTTTATTTTATCTTCTGAATTTACTGATATTATTTCATCAAATTACATACAATATGGACAAGTAGTCAATGAACACGACTTATCATCCTTGTTATCCTATGAGTTAATTTCCCTTGATACACCACAAGCTAGGGAGGTATACCATCTTGAATAATTACCATAGTATAATAATGTTGTTTCATGTTATAGACAAATTAGTGGAAACCCAATTCTAGAGATTGGGATCCTCAATGTGATTCATAGCATTGACCGGTTGACTAAATTCTGAGCCCACATTGATTGTTATTAGATATGAGTATCATTTTCATCACCCAAGGGTGAAATGTATGTGATTAGAAGAGAATGGGATCTGGTAGGGTTTGTCTACACTTCAATCATTTTGGGACCATCAAAACATAGATAGTGGGATATTCTCTTTCCATAAGATTAGTGGTAACCCCCTCATATTTTTTTCTAATTGAGTATCTATATCTGAACATATTTATAGATGAATTCATAGAAAATATCCATGATAAAAGAGTTGAATTTGATTTAGAATTCAGTACAAGTTTTTAAAAAAATTTAAAACACCAGTAACATTTTTTATTGGTCGATTTGAATGAGATAAATATAAATCTTGAGGATTTATAGACAAATGGTTATATCAAGCTGAGTACATCACCCTAATGGGTGCCTATTTTTTAATATTTACGATTGTTGGTTGCCTTTTACTCTTCATAGATTATAATAAGAAGATTCATAGGATAGTGAAGAATATATATTATTTTCCTAGGATAACAAATTCATTTATTTTTTATAGGGATCATTATGGATTTCAATAAATGATCTTCAAAGGATCTATCAGCAGTTTTGATTTAGAGAGAATAGAATCATAGGGATAGCCTTTTACAGTAACCTTTGGCTATGATAGTACTATGTGTTACTATTCGGACTAATTAATGCACCATAAATGAACATTTCTCTCACGAATTCAATATTACACCGATATGTATACTTATTTTCTATAGTGTTCATTGATAAAATATTCATATACTAACCGACAAAAGAGTAGCATGCCAAAAATCTCCCAAGATTTTTGAGTACACATCGAGAACATTAGAATGATGACAAGCTATTGAAGTGTAAATTCCAGATTCATGATATGAAATTCTTAAGGAATATGGTATCTGAGATAGCTATATCCATGGAACAATAGAATGTCAAGGCAGTGATGTCTTAAAAATTCCCTCAAAACATATTAATGATCCAGATAATTATAGGTTTAGTAGGATTCTCCTGAAATTTCATCTTGGACTTTTATCATTTATCGACACCAATGACTATGCTGATAATTAATGCAATGTAGTTCTACAAGTCAGAACACTATAAAGAGTAATTTATTGGGATGAAGAGTTGGTTGAAAACTACGGTAATATTGATACGTATCTTGATAGGGTTCTTTATTATTTTCAATACAATGAATTTGGAATTGATTTGGAAGTAGTAATAATGTATAGTGAGAAGGTAGTAGCTTATTGTTCACATCACCTATGACCCCATGAGTGGAACTATACTACTCATGACATAGATATGGTTTTTTTCTTCATGACATGAAGTGTCGATGACACTATATCTTCAATAAGAGGATTAAAATCTACATTCAATACAAGATACTTCATTGTATATTCAAAAATAGGTCCCTCAACATTAGGTAGTGTTATTGGGTAGATTATTTCCATATTATTTACTTTGATATGGATTATTCAAAAATGAAAAGAAATATGATTTCAAATTCTAATATTTATAAGATGTGGGTAGCTTATGATCTTGGATAATAGTCATGAGAGGGATATTATAACCTGATGCGATTATTGGATGAGTTGAGGATGGTTGATTATAAGGAGAAAGGATCAGTGAAATTTTCACTATAGCTGTTCATATATTCTTTAGTTGAATTGGAAATATCTACATAGAATACATACCTAGAGTGTGATGTGTGGTGGGAATATATGGCTACAGGTGACTCAAAACTCAGGTGGTTATTGGAAGATAATGATATGATCCTTATATATGGGATATTTTTAGTCCTCAATTCAATCAAAGTGGATAAAATGAGTTAATTTGATACCTTTAGGTGGGTGGTTCATTATGGTGATAGACTTATTTACAATGACATTAGGCTATAGTTTTTGTTATCAAGGATGTAGAGGGACATTATATGATTTATAAAATGATTCCATACATTAAAAATTATAATTCCTGTGAATCAGGGTACTTGTGGATTTCTCTAGACACACCATGTTGCCATGTGAAATTGAGAGGATTTTCTAATAGATCTTATGATTTGGTGAACCATGTCTCAGATGAGTTTTGATGTTTTTTGGGTTATTATATATTAGTTAATAAAGGTTAATCGTATCATACCAATCCATTAGACCCACTCAATAAACTAGCTATGATAGCTAATTTTCTATAAAATAGTATCCTTTCATAGTCCATGAGAACCATATATGAAAGATGTTAACATTTTATGTTTTATATTTACTAAATATTTAAATTGGAAATTGGGAATTAACTACTTTTTTGAATAGTGTTCCATCCCAAAAAATATGAACAATCCAAGATAACAACTCATATATTAATGTATTTTCTAAAGGCTTGTTTTCTAAACAAAGGAGGATCATGGGATGAGAAAATAGATATAGTGGATATTATTATAATTAAAATTATCTGGATTATATCAATATGGAACCCTATAAAGTTATATATAGTTAACCTTCTTGCTCACCATTATATTGGCATAAAGAAGGGAATTATGTGGTTGTCGGACCGATCCTATATCTTGAGATGTTGGATAGAGTGTAATTGATCTATAAGAATTTTTTCACTAATTATAGTAAACAGATATTGTATAGCTAATATAGGATGATAACTTTAGTGTTTATTATTTGTGACCATGTTTTCTTGAGGGAGCCTCCTTAATTGGGGAATAGATATATTTATAAGAAATGATATATTGATCTAAGGTATATTGGTCTATTTGAGATAATAATGTATATAGGGACTGTAGAATTCAATTTGGATATATCTACATTCTACTGAGTGATGCATGATGTGTTTTACATGTCTCGTCTCCATAGTTATATTCATAATAATGCACAATTTTTATACTATGAGGTTGTTGATTTTAAGACTGATAAATCATTCATGGATCTCCCAGTGAGGATCATAGAATGAAGAAACAATATTATATGAGGATAGTCTATATAACCTTTCTATATTTTTTGGTTGCATGGAATGATCTAGACGAAAACATGGAAGAAATAATCATGTGTTCAAACTCATTATCCTTAGTTTTTAGATCTAGACCCCTATAGAAACATCTCATGGATGATAAGTCCTTATAGGGGAAAATGTAATGCCCTTGATATTTGGATTCAAATAGGATAATATTTATATATTTATTTCCTAAATGAGAATTCAGTGGATCTATTCATTATTGGAACTGTGGGAGCATTGAGTGGAAATGGGATATTTAATTATTGTATTAGGTATTTTTAATCAAAAACAAGAAACACCACAACCATAATGCTATTCATGGTGGTCTATAATATGTCTCGATGAAAATCAGGGAAGGAGGCGGCCTACTGTGAGCATTTATGTCTTTATAGAGCAGTTACTAGCTTAACATGGTACAAAATGCCCAAATGGAATTACATGGTGACATAGTGTCAATGATTTTGTTTTTGATGAATGGAAATGCCAACCACATCTTTTGAAAACCAAACCACACCCTTTTTATTGGTTGTAGTGAGGGTAAATGGATTATTTATTATCAACAAGCCATTAGTGATAGTTTTTCATATATAAGCTCAAGGAAACGACATTTATGGCTAGGTTATAGTGTAGGGTGTTTTTATGGTCATGTTTCAATTAAAGATGGTAAAAACATTCAGCCTTTTTCTCAAATCATTTCCAAAACAAGGAGAAAATGTACCTTAATTTAATATGGGTTATTATTACATTATTCAATATGTTTCAACCCCATTTAATTGAATCATACAAAAATTTCCTAATTATTCCTATGATATTATATGTTTTCCATGACTCATAGAAGGCAATGTTCCTAACAATATTGATATCCATTCTAGCCTCAAGATCCTCCTTGTTGGCTTTATTATTCCTCACATTTTTTCAATCCATTGGGATTATTGATATTCATTTTAGAAAATTATTTTTTTTGGAATATTGATGGAATAAATTTTGTGATACATTCATCTCTTTATAAAAAGTTCTTATTTACCCCTTTAATGATCATGGGATGAGGATTCTTCTGATGTTTCTGACACTGAGGATACTTGAATCTATTTTCTTATCATTTTCCATAACTGATGAAGTTATTATTCCTTCATATTTAATCAAATATTAAATATATTTTTGATTAAACATTGTGTAATTTCTTATTCAACCCTTGGACTTTTATTCATCCTTATCATACACAAGAACTATTGTCATCTTTCAGTTGAATCAATTTTATGATTTCTAGGTGTGCAGGAAGGTTCATGTTGGTGTGTGAATGTCGATTAGGATAATACAATCATGGAAACATTGATGTGACATAAAGGACTCAATGTTGAATGTTCCTTATATTATTGAGTCCATTTTTTTAATCTTTGTCATTATATGATGTTATGTGATAATATAGGCTACACTATGTTGAGTTTGATTTCATGTGAAAGTGTTTTGGTTATTATTTCATACTCATTATATATTTTTTTCTAACTAGTTATGATATAACAAGTTTCTTTATGTTTTTACTTTTTATGTGTTATATTATTATTCTATGCGTATTATAAGAGTAACATGTGGGACTATCATGGCTCAGTGTCCACCAATGTTGAATATGACATGATGATTCTAGTGGGTGGGAAAATGGAGCACAATGTCCCAATGTGGCCAGACCTAGGGGACTGATGGTCCATGTGATATAACCAATGAGTAAAATGGGGTTATGATTGAGTATGTGAACTGACCAAAGAGATAAAAATATGGAATTGGGGCTTATTGTGGTATGGCCTAGAGGCACACAACATATATGAATATTGATTATAATCAAGGGTGACTCTTATTATTGTGGTGTTTCCATGACCATGTAGTTACGTTTCTGTCTACGAGTTGACGTAGGTACCATTGGGGTTCATGGAATCATCATTATCACACGAATGATCATTATTATTGTATTCATTTATAAAATTTTATATATTATCATATAATAATATTTTATACTTGTGAACTCGTGATAAGTACACATTGGTGGGACAACAGTGTTTTAATACTATATCCATATTCCGTTATCTCAATACATGTGAAAAAATTATGTATAGGGATCCAATAAAGGGTAAGGGACCCCTAGAAGATATTTGATCCAAGGAACATGGATTTGGTGTGTGGATAGGGATATACTCTATTAGATTCCCCATCATTATATTCAATTAAATATCTTTAACTTATACACTTATTTTTCTTTCCACATCTGGAGCCTGTTTATTTATTTATATGACTTTTGGGCCATGTTTCATTACCAAATGATTATTTGGATTCTAAATTTTACATTGATTGTTATAAACTATTAATATTATTAATGGTGTAAAGACATGTTATTGAGGTTATATTATCTCTACTAAATAACAGTTTACCCTCACTACTAGTTGATAGCCTCATTCAAATTGGTCATTTGCATGAGGTCATGTGGAACTCCAGCGTGGACCTATTGGTTTTGTTTAATGTGTTTCAATTATCCTATAATTGACTAGGTAAAAATAACGAGTGGGACTATTATACATTTGTAAAATGTATTAGGCTTCTACCACTTTTATAAATGATGAACTTTATTGGATTGAGTCCCATATGGACTAATGAATTGATATTATTCTTTTTCTACTCCAGTCAAATAGGATTCCAAGATGAATATTTTTATTTTATAATATAAGAATATTTTATAGTCTAAATACTCATAATTGTAACCTATGTTTGATCAATAGTAGTATACCACTCCCTATGTCTTCATCACTTCTAATTCTTTAGTCTGTAGAATATTTTAATGAAATAAATCACATGTTGTAAACTTTCTCTTTATTTAATACATAAAAATTTGAAAAGAATTTTGTATCAGATCTTTTTCTAGACATGATAATCTATTCACATTATTAACATAGCATCAAATAATAACATTTAGTTCACATTTCTATCATAATTATCATCAATTTATGTGAATATTTGTTCTCAATATTTGAATACCCATAAGTACCTATATTAAAAAAGTCATCAATTATCATTTACTCATAGATAATTCCAAATTTATATCTCTTAAAGACCTATCATTAAGCATTCCCTAATACAACTCCATAATTTAGCATTAATAACCTAATAAATAATTATAGTTATTCATTGTAAAATCACCCTAAACTTTGTTTTTAATATATTATACTATTTAAATATTATCATGTCCTTCCCTCATTAATTTCTTCCATATACACCTATAACACTCATATGATTGTATCCAACCTAAATTATTCTTCCATAATATATATTAACTCCTTATATAGGTCACCATTAATATTCTCAGAAACCTTATATATTTATTACCATTTATGTACCATTTAATAATGTATAATTTCTAATCCATATCTCTTCATGTTCTTCCATTAATATTCTATGAAATATATATTTTCCCATGATTAAATTCACTCATCCTAAGATGCATCATTACTGAGATTTCATGAAAAAATAATGTACGTGACTAGCCTTAACAATTCATCAATTATTTATTCCAAAAAAATATTCCAAGATTTAAATCCCCATTTCTACTTTCATTTTTATTTGTTTTCACTAATAGTATATAAATATTCATGACACTACAATTTTGGCATCAACCACATGAAATGATGAAAATTAATTATTATTCTCAATAAATGCATTCATGGGAATGGCATCCTTGATGTTCTTATACGGTCGGCCTATAAACTACTTCCATGGTAATTTAAACTCTCATGAAAAACCTTGAAAACACTATATTTCATTTTGAATCTATATGAATGCATATAATACTGCAAACATAAATTGTTTTCATGAAATCAATAATCTATATGATCAAATTTATCATAGGAATATAAAACTCATTCACTAAGAACACATGCCTTAATATAACATGAATATAACAAATTTTAATGTGGCCTTAATGATTATGGAATTCAAATTAGAACCACATGGCTTGAATGAATCGTGAACACTCTGTCATTCACAATGAAAACTAATCCTCGTGCGGGCATCAAATAATCTATTTTAATACAAAATTTAACATACTTATATGAAATGCGAATATGTATGAATATTTTCATTTATCTCATTTCCAATGTTATAAAAAACACATCATTGGGCATTTATCATAATATTTCATCTATTCCAATCCTAAACACCTTCTTCACACACTCTATAATACATATAATACATAGTTATGAAAAATGTGAGAATTATATATCATGGAAAATCATCGTATTAACTCATTATAGATTTAATTTAGCATGATAGATCAAGATAAAATGAAAATGTATATAAATTCTAACTTCATACATAAATTTTTAGTTGACAATCATTTTATAATTTTGACCAAGTAAATCTTGTAATGGAGTGGTTGTTTTTTTATTCCTCTAGTCAATCAAAAAACACCCTTGGTTGATCAATTCATTATTTGGTCCATCAAAATAATCATGTTCAATTCATGTCATGAATATGGTACCTCAAGTAACATATGTGGTGGATTGGTTAGTTTTATGACCACATCAAATTGTAAAATGTAGTTGATCCACTTTATATCATATGGTAGCTTCAAAATTGGATATGTGGTCAATTTAAGAGTTTTTTTCTCCAGATTTAATCACATATAAATTTTTATGGTCAATTAGATATATATTAATATGTTTGTTTGAAAATAGTAATGATCAGATTGAGTATTTCAAAACATACAGATCGTTGGGAGGTTGACGATGGATGAATTGTCAGTTGAATTAGATCATATGCATCATATGGTCAACATTCTATATATGACATTTTTGACATAGATTTATAGTTCCCAACTATCATACATCCCCAAATTGATACTTCACTAATTCATCTATTTACTAATAAGATAAAACACATCCATCTGTCACGATATGATTCTAACACGGTCCACTCTGGGCTACCTCTCACACTACACTCACTGGGCTCACTAGTCATTCCTCATGATGCTAGTCCCCCCACACCAATGTACGCCCATGTAAGAGAATTTGAAAATATGTACAGTAATTACATATTTATCCTCTCATTGACCTGGTTTTCATGTGATTAGGATTCACCAACATTGGTGGTTGAGGTATATCCCTTGGATAGCTATGCAATAACATTTCATTCATTAAATTGGAAATTAAAGAACCATTACTAAATATAATCCCTTCACCATGAATCATTAATTCTCAAATTAATTTAATAAATTCTTATCATTCCCATTTTATATCATTCATGAATATATTAATGATATTTGTAAACAATTTGAAACCTTATCTCGTTATAAACATGTGTTTTACACATTAGGAACAACATGCTAGTCGTCATAGTTAATTAGAAATTCATGAATGTATATTTTATATAATGTAATTAATAATTTTAATAATCATGTACTTGATAGATTTATTTTCTAGTAATATTATTATAACTCATGGAAGAACCTTATACTTCTTATAATAAAATATATAATTCAAATTAAAACTCTAAAAATCAGGTTATTATGCTTGAGATCTCATATCATTCTGCAACATGATTGGGATCTCCTCATATATTTTATTTTATTACTATTCTCATTATTCATGAATATTTTTGATTGAATTGAAAATAAATACTACATGAAACAATGCCGGAATAACAATATACCTCTTTATATTTATTTTCAATAACAACCAAAAAATTTCTTGTCAATATGTTTATATTATTTTCATATATCATTTATCTATTCCCCTAATTTTTCTAATTTAGTTTCTTCCCTCCCAAATATTGATAACAAAATACAATGATTTTAGAGTGTAGATTATATCAATTCATCCTTAAAATATTTTTTAAATATTATCACATTATGTCTTGTAGATCAATTATCAGTATACAAAATAATAGGTTTGGATAAAAACAAAAAAGATGTATGTATCTTAATTGAAAAATGATATCATACTAGGTTCATTACCATTATGTAAATATATCCCTAAAGGATATTAATACTCATTCGGGATAGATCATGTGGAAACCATTTTATGTGATTATTTTTAGATATTTTTAACCATAATTTACTACACCACAATCATACAAAAAAAACATCAAATTACAACTATAAGGTGTCATTTCATACAACCCTATAACATAACAATGACATATCATTTTATTGTAATAATTTAAAATATTTTTCTCCCCATTATTTTAGGATAATTTAATGAAATTAAATAATTATAGAGTCTCAAAACCTACCATTTAATGACTAACTCACATGAACAATCAAAAATTCAAAAGTTTATGAACTATCTAATATGGGAACCTCTTAAGAAAATCACCCTGAGAGAGTTCTCTCAAACATCACATCATCAAGGATGATATATTAATCATATAATAATTAATATTACAGTTGATAAATCTTGCCAATATGGACGAATTTTAAATATAGAATATTTATTCTTACATAATAATATTTAGTACTATTGAATCTCCTTCAATTCCACAAATATTTAAAATATATATAAAATAAAAATAATTTATATAATAAATTGGTAACTCATTTTTCTATTTAAATTTTACAACAAGGCTAAGAATCTCTTATAAAAAATGACACTATAATTTTGTAAGCTCTAAATTCATGAAGATTATATAAGTATTATGTTAAATGTTTTATAGTATCTAAGAGTAGCATAGAATATTTTACTATTTATTTATGGGGAATAATATTTTTAATAACATCCTTAAAGTCACACATATCAGTTGGTGTAGAATTTATGTTTTTAAATACTTCTTCTATTTATGAAATATTTTTTATACATGAATTGGAACTTGTACATCCTAAATTAACCATACAAACAAGTCCTGTTAAATCATAGTGTATCATTATTTGAGAGCGTCTAATAAAATTAAATTTCCTCTTAACATGAAATAATTTCATTCCCAATTACTTTATCCTTTTATAGAGCTTATAATATTCAATTTTTCAAGTTGAATAGAAATATTTTCTACCATACCTTACGAATATTCTTTTCCCTTTTTTCATTTACACAATGATTATTAGATGTTCTCTTTGCGAACATATTTATTTCTTTTATTCCATGTATTGTTCTTTCATTCTGGTCAATCTTATTACCTTCAACACTCATTTTCATATCATATTTTTATGTTTCCAAAATGATTCTAATTTTTCCACATTATAAACAAATTATTCCATTTTTTGGAGATTCCCTTAAAAACTTATATGTATTTTTTGTGAATATATCATCTTTCATTATTCTTCCTTTAACCGAAGGTTGTATTGCCTCTATTTTTCCTCTTATATTGTCATTTATACATCGTTTTCTTATGGAATTATATATTGACGTATACTTTCATCCTTATTCCATATAAGCCCTAATATTGAAAAGTCTATTGAGTTATTCATGTATTTCAAGTATATTTGTTGTATAAGTATTTTTAATCATAGAATGATTATGTTATAGATTCATAGGTTTTCTTACCCTTACTATAGACTCTAATAATTTTTCATTTTATAAAATATTCTAATATAAATCTATAGAAATATTGTTAAATCTATTACAATAAAAATAATAAACAAAAAACCAAGTTATATTTATAAAAATTATATGTTTTCCTAACCTTCCAAAACTAGTATCATGCTATTTTTTATATTTGGTAGCAGTTGTTTGGGCATCGTTTGGGGAACCATCTCACATACTAATTATTATCAGTTCATTTTTGTAAAAACATTGATTTTCAATTTGTAAGCATTTTCCAACAAGTATTAGAGGAAAAAATCATAAGAGAATAGTTATTTTTCCAATGAGGATTCAATAGAATGATCAGAGTATAGTCTTTAAATATTTTTTCAATTATAAATAGTCCTTTTAAAATAAATGTTTTCCTTTTTAGTTTTAGTGGATATAGAATTATTTTAACATTTTAATAAATATATATCTATTTTTTTTTGAATGTATAATTTTAATGGAAGCCCTATCAATATCATATTGTTGTTTCTATTCTTACCCTCCACTAATTTCATTTAATCTTCACCAGCCTTCATTACATATTAAATTTGATCCCCATTAACTTTTATCATTTAATTTAGATGTTGATCAAGATATTTATTCTTTTTTTATTTAATATCTAGGTGAGAATCATTAACAAAAATAATATTTAGTAGTTCCTTAGACTTATCCTTAATATATATTTTGGTTTCTTAATTCTCTATTATTATTTTTAGTCATTTATTTTGAAATCATCAAAATATTTATATAAGATACTTATCTATTGTAATTTTGAAATCATTAAATTTAGAGATAATTAAATATATTTGTACTCTATTTTAAAATATTTCTCCATCGCTTAATTCTCATCTTCACGGTATGTAATTTCCTATTGTATATATATAAACATTCTAATGATACATGAAATAATTTCTCAAGGGAAACTGTATGGGAATTATTTTATAGAATGAATTAATTTATCTTATTAATCCTTATAATTATGGTCATCCCCTCTCATACACGGTTCTTAATTAGAGAATTTTTGACAACTGTTTTTCTATATCCCTTCTATATTAATAGATGAGTCTAAACTATTTTTTTCATTGATAGTGTACTCAATCACTTGATCATCATTTCAATACATGATTTTATCTATCTAGATTTAGTGAAATGGGAAACATTATTCATCCATTCATTTCATATGAGGGATATATTTTTGTCATCTTATTGGGGATACTAAAAAAAATATGTAACAAAAATACATCATATGTTTTTATCTTCAAATAGTGGAGATTCATCTTTATTTGATAATACCATTCCCATCATATGTGCATCAATTTTCGTCAGATTATTCACTTTAATAGAAGACATATCTCTTATGGTTTATTTTATAGGGAATTCATAGGATACATATAACTTTCACATCATATTTTATTTTCTACGAAAATTACAAATCATTAATATGATAGTATAATATATGTGTGACCAGTCGATCGAATATCACATTAATAGATACACAAATGGATCTGAGAACACTAAGAGGGGTGAAATGGTTTGAGATGAATTTATATATACTAAAATGTAAATACCATTATTACCTCCTCTTTTTTTAGGGGTTGGATTTTTCTTTTTTTCCCTATCGTTGGTTAGTTTCAATGAATATGTGATATAGGAAATCACAGAAGAGAACACTCGGGTTATTAATGAGGTTCACCATGCTAATGATGGTCGGGTCCTTAGTGTATGGTTGGTTTTATATGACATAATAAAGGTTGCATTATTAGAATAATATAATGTATGATCAAGGTTATAACCATAAAATTGTTTTTATAAAACTAACCAGGTTCAATGAAATAATTTCCTTGATACCCATTTGTATAATAGACTAGGCTTGTAACACCATGAAAAGAAATCACTTATATTAACATGATTTCATTTTGAACATATATATTTGTCGTCTTCATTTTGAATAATAATAAATTTCGATACCTCAATGTACTTATATCTTCTAAAATATAGTAATATATTGTAGGTTGGATATTATCTATATTATGGGCCATATCAATTGTAGTATGACACACTCTATATCTTCAAAGCTTATTCCTATCCATTGAATAATAAATGTTATTGATGTGATTCCCTGGTTCTTCACATCCTATTTATCTGATACATCATTATTGAAATATATTTTTAATATAATATTTATTGTGAAACTATAATTTTTTCACCTCGAAGTCTCATTTTAAAACAACTCTTCATTCCCATTAATCTTATTCTTAGATTCACATCATGTGAATATCATCCTCAGTATATGAATTCCCTAAATTATTGATATTGAGTATGTCTTAACTTATAATTTATACATAAATAAAATCAAAATTAAGTATCCTAAACAGCTGGTAAATAGGTTTCCTTTATACTCTTACAAATATAGTCTTAAAATCTCTTAAAAATCATAATAGTTATTCTTTGTAAATTCCACTAAAACTATGTATTAAATTTTTTATGATGATTAAATATTATCATAACCTAATATCAATTTTTTTCATCAATATACAACACTTTAATTCATATCATCATAACAATTCCATATTTTTCTTTCATAATATTAAACGACTCTTATTTTAATTTACTATTATTATTCCTAGAATACATATTCATTATTTCCCCATTATACTCATTTTATATGGTATTAATTATTTTTGACTATATTGACATATTTAAGAATTAATATTAAATTCACCCTATCTACCTATTTATACTCACATAGTCAACTTTAATATTCTATATACGCATCATTCATGACATTTCATGAAAAGAATTAAAGATGTAAATGATAAAAAGTTTATCTCTGTGATTTCATGAAAATAATATACAATAATTTAAATCATGATTATGGCAAGAATTTAGTTTTTATCAATAATAATATACACATATTTATGTCTATAATGTCTTGGATTCATCCTCATTGAATAGTGTTCATGACTTCTCCTATTTCAAAATCAACTCATGCATGAGAATGGAATGCATGGAGATATTCTCCTGTCAGTATATAAAGAACATCTGTGGTAGTTTAAACTCTGATGAAGTACCTTGAAAATAGTACATTTCATTTTTCTTCTACATTAATGGAATTTATGTTGTATAAATGGGGATTATCTGGATCTCAAAATTCTGTAATATTAACATAATTATAGAAATATGTTTCCTGAGATCCTAGAGAACATTCTTAGATATAGCATGAATATAACCCATGTTTATTTGTCTCATTACATATATTGACTAAATATGAACCATGTGGCAGGAAAACATCATGTATGTTCTATTTTTTAGCATGAAAACCGACTCAAATAAATATATCAAGTACTATTTTTTTCTTCATCATTTGATTTATATTAATTAAATGTTATATTTCAAGAATATACTATTTCAATATTAATTGTTATCTACTAAAATCTCATCACTAACCTCCGATAATTTAATTTCATTCTTTCCTTACAATAAATCATTCACTAAATACACTTTAATTCATATTCTAGAAAAAATATGAAAATGTGATCCATATGTATCATATAAAAACACCTTATTCAATCATGGTTTATTGAATATTTTTAGGAAAAGATATAAAATTTCATGGTAGATCAAAAATAAATTTATATATTAATTTTAAGTACACAGTAGATCCATTTGTTAAACTCACATATGTTCAATAGGCATGCAGTGGTTCATCTATTATTATGATCGATAAAATAACACATACAGTTGATCAATGATTTCTGTGTTCAAATCAAATTCTGACATTCAATTAATCTTAGACATGAAGTAGCTTGAGTAAATCAGGTACTTTATTTGATGTTTTTCTAGTCGCATCAAATCCCACTGTGTAGTTAGTCTACTTTACATTTTTTGGTTACTTCAAATGTTCGCATAAGGTCCCATATAGTGGCATTTCTTATAATTTCATTGCATTTAAACTTATATGGTTGGTGCAACAGATGATCATGTGGTAAAATTAAATACACATGGAATTATTAAGTGTTTTTGAATAAATAGATCATCAGTAAGTAGAATATGAGTGGATTATTGTTCGACATATACCATATGCATCGATTGGTTAATACATCGTGTGTCGCATTTTAATTTATTACTATAGTTCCCATGTCTCATATAGCCACACATATTAATTTCAGACATACATATACATCATAAAAATAAACAACCCTTCCCTGGCTTACCATATATGAGTAACTAGGTCGTCTTTGGGATGACTTTCACATGACACTCATTGGACCCATGAGTCCCGTTGTCACTTATATGAATTCACTTGAATGAAAACACATATATATAAATAATATTTCATAATTTAACCTTATATAAACCAATAAGCCTTTTATTTACATGGTTCCTAGTTAGTAAATTGATATATCTCCCTTCGATGGCGAAATTTGGACAAATTTTTTTAATTAAAAACTCATTTAAAAATCTCTTATCCAAATATCATGCCTTCCCCATGTTACGTGAATTATAAACATCATGAATTATTTTGAAAAATTCCTTATAAAAGAAACATTTAATGGATTAATGACTAATATAAAATTTATTAAACCTCTTAACTTTATATGAACATGTTTTTTTTATTTTAGAACATCACACCAATCTTCGCAAATAATTCAGACATCATCCCAAGATATATTATATATATAAATTGATCATCATAACCATTAGCTCATTGATATATTTCCTTTAATTATGTCAAATAATATCTTATTCAATTACCTTATAATTTAGGGAATGAAGTGTATAATATACTATTCTACCCAATAAATCATGATTCTTTTCTTGAGATCACATACCAATCATCAAGATTCATGGGAAATCTGACTATCATTGATGCAATTATATTTCTCATAATTCATTAACATAATTACACAAATTTACAACAAATAAATCATATGATAATTTGATATCCACACATATTTGTATTTTTATAATATCAATTTTATAGATTTTTCTAAATAGATATATTTTGAGGTGAATACTATGAAATATTGTTTCTTCAAATAACATGAATTATATGAAATTATTGGAATATATGTATGAATTTTAAAATCATGAATCCAATTTAAATGAATAAATATGTACTTTATAAGAGAAATTATAATTCTAAAAAAATATTTTTGCAATATCTTATATACATTATGTTATTTAGGATATCTTTTTAAAAAATCATTTTAATACAATATATATATATAGTAATTAAATATTAATTTTTAACACTTTTAGAATGTCAATAAAAAATCATTCCTTATTTGGAATTTTTTTGACAAAATTATCTAATAATGACCCATTTATATCGATGAAACGATAATAAATTTGGCTGTTAAAAAGATGATACCTTAGTAAAAATCATATGTGTTACAAAAATGTTTAACTAAGAGGTAAAGACCACAAAAATATTAAAAACATGTGTGGGAATGGGATTTATAGTTATGAGTGACTTTATCCCTTCCTCTATCAATTATTTCCCAACATTGGGAAAAAATTATTTCAATGTTACTTCTTATTTTTGACTTTTTTTTTACTTCACAAAAATTTCATCTCTTTTCCCTAATAAAAGTGGTACTCCACTTCTAAATTCTTACCACAGGGAAACCATAATATATTATCCCAAACACTCCCAAAAAATATCTTAAACAATCCTTTCCAAATTAAATACATTCTAGTATTCTAATAAAATTGTCTCGTAATTTATTAACCCAATTCATGAAGAAGATGATCCAAGTGGGGATGTATACATTTCTAATAGGTCCTTTCTCGTTTATATTTATTTATATGAACTTATTCATCCTTAAGATCAATTACAACATTATAATATTGTAAAAACATTATACTTAGTATAATTTTATATTCTTATAAGTATGGTACACAAATAAAAACCACTCCATTCTTTTCCTTTATAGAAAATGATATCTATATCTGTGGGTTGTTCTTACTGCCTCCTCCATGATGCAACATGACTCTTTTTTACTTCCCTTCCTTACATGTATGGTCCTAATAGATAATTTAATATATATATATATATATATATAAATGATATTTTTTTAATATTATATATTATTAAATGAAAAAACATAGTAATTATATTTCCAATACTATGGAAAATGAAATAATATTCTATGTATATGTGTGGACTACCACCAAAATGGAATGATTAATTTACATTTATTTTTTCATCACTAAAATTAATGGTATTTAATGAGAATGGTTTTTATGGATAAATATGATTATAATAAAATTATTTATGTTTTTTAAAGACAAATTGTAAAGCATGTTAATATTATTATCAATAAAAAACCATAGAAACTTATACTGTCCAAACGAGCCTCTTTAGAGAAAAAAATGATTACATTATGATATTAAATAACATTTTATTTGTTATTTTATTCTAAAAAATATTTCAAATTCCGATATCTCAATCTAATTAATACAAAATATTATCTTTATTATTCTATAATAATTAAATTAAAATTAAATAACTCCATAATAATTAATTGAAGATATTTTATTCTTTTTGGGAAATATCAAAAATATACTTATACAATGACATAAATTTTTATCATAGATTGTTATGAAAATTTAATATAATGTCATATATGATATAAATAATTAAATAATGAATTTTTTCATTCTATAATGTTATAAATTATTATTAACACATTAATTATGAAAACAGAGGTCATTTGATATGAGTCATTGAAACATGATAATAATTGACTTCATATTCATGGATATTGACCAAAAGTACCATGTAATTATATTATATCTTTACAAATATCTTGTAATGTATATTAAAATTACTATAATGAACCAGGAGTGATGAATGTTGTAACAATAATTAATTTTAACATAATTATTATGAAAATATAACCAAAGAGCGATGATTGTTTACAAAAGATATTCAAAATAGATAATAATATTATATAATAAATATAGACAGTAATTATATAAGAAGATTATAAATTGAATAATATTCTATTTAGGGTATTAAAAATGTAATAAATATATATTTTTCATATGGGAGGTGAGAGTGTATTTATAGAAACCATGATAAATATTATGGTCTTATTATATTAGTTTTCAATTCATTGTAATGTAATTCTTATTATACACAATGTTTTCATTCTAATGGTTTACTTACTACCCCGTTAATATTTTTTTAAATTATCCTTTCCATATTAATGGTATTTAATTTTTTAATTAGAAACCATATACTTCAATGTGTTTTGTTTTAAATGTTTCAATGGTTTTAAGGGTTTTAAGAGACTCAATTATAATTTTTTGAGACATAATACATTTTTTCACCAATATTTCCTTTTAAGTAATATTTCTTATCAATGGATTTATTTTTAAAATAATATTTTTATGGGGTATAATAAGAGAAAAAAATTCCCTTATTCAAATGGATATTTATATTTTTGACTCTGTAATAATGATTTCTGGTAACTCATCTTTTGATCATTAGGTTATAATCATTATCTTGACATTATTTCATAGGACATGGGTACATTATTTACATGATTATATTATGGTTTATTATTTCATTTATTTCATGGGATTTTTATTCATACCACATAAGTCAAAATTTAATATTTTATACCTTATAGTGTCTGTTTTTAATAATGAATTTTGATGGCTCAAATATAATTCTTTTGAATTATAATGTTTTTCTTGAAATTTTCCATCATTTATTGGGATATTCCACCCTACTATTTTATTATATGATATTTTGAAATCCTATTTATGAACATTATTTTTTAATATAGACAAATGGTTGTTAATATTTAATAAATATGGGTTTTCAACAAAGGGAATCGAAATGTATTAAGAAGATTAATTTAATAATAAAATATATTATATTTAGATATACATTTTTTATAAATTACTTTTTTTAATTTTCAATGACATATTTTTAGATAATTATTTTAAAAATAAAATTTTCCAAAATCATTCAGAAATTTTTTTCAAAAGTGACATTTGAATGTTACATATACATTTGTATTTTAGGTTAATGTTAATATTTTTTCAAAAGTGTAATTAATTTTTTTAGCCCCATTATCCAATCTATTTTAAATATAATACACACCACTGTGATTTCGGTTACATGATTTATTCTTTAATAAAAAAATATAATTATAATTTTTTTGAAAAAACTAACGGCATCAAAAAAATTTGATTCATGATCTATTTTTATGTGATTTCATTCAAGGAATTATTCTGTATTGATGTTTTTCATCTATGTAAACATCATTATCTACTTCCTTTATTACAAAGGGGTTTGTAATTTTTAAACTATAAACCTTTTATATATATATCACAAATGTCATATTTGTTTTTATTATTATTACGATCCATCACAACCATTGAATTTCCTTACCATACACCGTGAATTGGCATAAAATATCATCCAATTCTACTACATTGTTATTAAAATATTTTTCAATTATGTTTAATAAATTGAAATATCCAAGATTATATAAATCAATTGTTTGGACAAATTATTGACAATATGATATACCATTACTATATATGGTATCATCTTCAGAGATTATAAAATACCTATCTATATAATTTATTGATTGAAAGAATATTAAAAAATCAATATATTGGTTTTTATGATATAGATATTTATAGACTACTCAGGAATCATGACAATGTTTTTTTGAAAAATAATCATTGTTTATAAAGATGAGTTATGATCTTGTTATACATTTTATTAATATTGATTTTTTTTTGGAATTCATTATATTTTTATTGAAATACGATTGTTATTGGAGAAATATATTTTTTGTACTATTTACTCATTATATCATATGATAGATACACTGGACATTAACAAGTGATCAGTAGATCTTGAAATTATATAGACCATTAATTCATTTTTTGATATCTTAAGATAATAATTATGGGGTATTTGGTGTATGCCTTCCCAAATCACTACTATTTATGGACTAATGTCTTTGAAATCATGAATGATGTAATAAATGAGGCCATGGTTGTCAGATCAAGATGTCGATCATTATGTATTCAATCACCCCTTATTTTGTAATTTTTATCATTTTTATATATTTATTATAATTATTATCTAAACATATATTATAATCATAGTTTCATTGTATTACGAAAATATGATGATTAATTCATCCTACAATCATATTTATGTAATTTGTATGCCATCATTTTATCAGGGGTATGTCTTCCCTTACTAGTCATTTGATCTCACCCATTTATTTAATCTGCATATTCATTAGTTAGGAATAAATGTATTACATGTGATATGAGTAAAATAATATCATATTTTGTGTATTTTTTGGGAGATTTTAAGACATATAAATGACTACGCTCCTTGAAATATAGTCAAAAAATGTCCATTAGAAGAAAAATAAATGGGTGTCATTAGTTAAGTTTTTTGTAACTATATAAACTTATGATCCTTAAAGAGATTGTAAATTTATGTATTTATATAGTTTATTTAGTTCATGGGATAGTTATGTAGGAAAATCTATAGTCGGTATCAAAAAATATGTGAAAATTAAGTCTTATTAGAACCAAATTTTAGAGTGAGTGTTCATGTCTTACAATAGATATCATAGTAGAAATTAGATAAAATTGGAAATTTAGATGGTATTGGTTGAGAATAAATTGAGAGATTCAGATTTTACCAAAGATTGAATGTTATGGTTGATTATTATTTCAACGCTATAGATAACCAATTAGGTCTATTGAGTTAATATTATGAGGATTAGGATAAGAGAAATTTAGTCAATACCTTAGAATTAGTCGATGTATAGGTTAACATAATCATATTTATTAAAAGTATAGATTATTTTTATTTACTTGAAATAATATCCATGTATGGATATAAAAATTGGATGTATTCTCTACGATATATGTATTTATGTGTAATAACCGTGAATAGGGAGTATTATGTTTTAACCCAATCGTCACATGGTTCAGGAAAATGAGTCTTAATTACACAAGTTGATTGAAACCCATTTGAGATATTATTTGGATTATAACATTCTATTTGACAACCATTAAAATCAATTTATTTTCCAATTACATTCAGATATTTGGTTAATAAGTATAAGAGAACCAAACTTAATGCAATGTATATTAAAATGAATTTTTCAAACATTAAAATTAAGTTATTTTTATAGAATACATATTAATATTCACTTTTTATATTTATATGATTATTTAATATGGTTTTGTTGATAATTATTTTTATATTTAGTATTTCATAAAAAATGGTCATGAAAATGATTATGATAAAAGAATTCATATAGAAAACATTATTATTTCTAAATGAATATGTTATCACATTTTAATTGGTGAGAATCCTATTGTATTCATATTATGATATAAATGGTTATTATCCTTATATTACCTTTGTTAATGAGGGTGATATCTTATTTGAAAATAATAGTTGATACTTTTTTCTATTTTCACTATTAAGAATTATTTGTTAAGGATAATTTGGTATATTCTAAAAGTTATTATAATTTCGTGAACTATATAATGATCATTCTACACTATTTTTTTCATTAATGTATTGGAGGAATATGTTAAATTTTATAAATAACCTTGAAAAGATTTAATATGAAATGGTTATCATTATGGGATAACTATCATTGAATAAGTAATTTTGTGATGAATAACTCTTAGGTTTAGTATACACTAGTGTTTGAGAAAATACAGTGTTGATTGATTTTATAAACATAAGTTAAATAGTACTGGTAAAGTTTGGATTAATAATTTATCCAAAATTAAATTTTAAGATCATCATATTTTTTGTGATTGTCATATATAATGGTTAGTGTGTGATTTGTTACTATTTGAGGGCTAAGAATACTATTGTATTATAGAAGGATATATGGTTTAATTTTGATTTAATGACTTTGATATTGAAATGTTTTTGGGTAATGTATGTTATGGAGAATATAAAATTAGTGAATATAAATACTTGGTTATATGATTTTATGAATGTATAATGTTATTTGGAGAAATATTAGAAACATACATCTATAATAAGTGGGTATGGTAGATGCAATTTTATAGGTTATACCATGAATTATGAATATTGTAACAATACCCTAACCTATATTAATAAATTATTAAAGACTAAAATTGCATGTCTGAATTTTTTTTAGGGGTTGAATGCAATAAGATGATATTTTAATATACATTTTTGGTAAAAAAATATATGTCTTTGATATCATTCTCCCATTAAAAAAAATTGAAATTCAAATCTATGTTATTTTAGAACTGTTACAACTCATCCGTTAAATTTAAAGAAATATATTACACTAACCAATTTAGTAAATATTTATTCAATGAAAATTAAGGCTCTTTTTAATATGATTGAAATTCAATTTTATAGAAAAAATGGATAGTGGGATCTTTTTATTCATAGAAGTGAATTTTTTAAAAATTTTCCTTTTTATATTATATAGATTTATTTTTCAAGAAACTTTTATTTAATGATCATAAAATATATTTCATATGACAGGAACCAAGCTATGTTGTCATCCAACACACTACTCGACCTGGATAGCGGTATGGTTCGAAGGGCCTTCTTGATCCTCATGAGTGGGAATATGTGTTGAGGTATCCAAAAAGACAAAAATAGAACCATTTTACTGAATTAACCACATTAAATTTTACAAAAAGGACTAATATTTCTGATATAAGAATTCAACAAAATTCCCCCTTAACAATTACCATATTTTCTTACAAACAAAAAAATTCCAAAATTGGACAATGAAAAAATGGGATGAAAACCCCCCCTAGACCTCTATGATATGAGAGAAACCATATCTTGAAGGCTCCATCTCCAATATCAATTAAGAAATCCACTTGAAGCCAAACGTTGCAAAACTAAATGTATTTCTGTAACCTGAAATGAATAGATAAGAAGTTCTACACACAAAAAATGTTGTATATACGGTGTGAGCTATTCCAAGTAAAATTCCACGGAGATAAAAATATTCCATACCAAAACATTAGTTAGATAATCTAACATGATAATTTAAAAAAATTATTTTTATAGATTTCAAGGATGTCATTTTTTGTAAACAATTTAATGAAAATAAATCACCTACCAAGAAAACCAATTCAATCATTTTCTTAAAATAAAAAGTGATTTTAAAAAGTTCACTCACACAAAGATCCACCATTAATAGGTACCATGAATTCAATCATTCAGAACCCCGTCATAAAAATCTAATCATCGTGGGTAAATCCCTATGGTCAAACTAGCTCAAGTGGGATTGTAGAAACCTTATATCATGGTGAAAATTTGGTATAGAAACCACAAAAACATATATTCTCATGAACAAACCACTAGTATAGGGACGTCGCCATAATACGTGTGGTATCCAATCATAAAACATGTCTAGTTATTGTTGAAACTTAAATTTTAGTGGACAAAACCAGGATGAATGACTTCCAAAATCATCTTGTGTGCTATTCATTGTCCATCCACATAGTTAAAAATGATTAATTTTTTTGTTCAATAAAATTTCACATGTCACACAACACCGCATTTGAACATTTACTCAATCAAACCGTGTGTCACATTTCAAATTCTACCACTTTCACACCAAATATCTATTTTAAAAACATATACACACCAAAAAGTCCATTTAAAAAACATACGCACAACAAAAACCATTCTAATCATAATTTACACCACTCAAATTATTTAATAAATCTGTTAAAAATTTATAAAACTATTCCAAGAATCACCCTAAATCATTACACTATAAACACACTCAAAGTAAAATTTTGAAATAAAACACGTAACAAAACCACTTCACACCATGATTCTCATCACATGTGTAATTTTATAGAGCACATGAATAATTTACAAAAGATTTATACATAAAAAATCTTGGATCTTTACCAATAACACACTTAATTTCAAGAAGAAATTCTTCTTTACAACCAAATATATGAAAAATATACATTAAAAAATGTCTTCAAATCCTTTAAAACAATTCAAAAATTTATATCGACAAATACCCAACATATTAAACAGGCCAAATTTGTTCATTTTCCTTTAAAAACAAAATTCCCAACCAATTTACACCTTATGTACCTTTGAAAATATGGTTTGGACTATTCAAACTTCCCATAATAATTTTCCAAGAAACAATACACTAATGCACACACACAAAACATATCCAGTTTTTGTTACAAAATATATTCTCAACACATAAACATATCAAACAGAGTAACAATATATTTCAGAAAATGTACTGAACCAAAATAACAAATTTATAAATTTAAAAAAGCATATTAAATTCATAAAATTATGTTAGGTCCTATAATCATCTACCCCGGGTGGAGAAATTGTTAGAAAGTGGTGCGAAACCCCATCCGCACCTCAAATGATCCCTAAAAAGAAAATATTTATCCCAAAACAACAATATCAACCACTAATATTAAAGAACTAACCCTAAATATAATATTGTACCCTCTAGAAAAATGAATCACCAAATAAGAGGAAGAAAAACCTTTGCTGGTGGTAGAACACACACATGGAATATGTAGATGAGTGGTTGTGAGCAGCTGATGAGGGAATTGTCGTGCAAAGAGGGGTTGTTGGATGTGGAATCAAGGATGGTTGGTGTTTCGCACAGGGGTGTCATATAGGGTAGCCTAGAAGGGGAGGTCCACTATAGAAGGATACAATGATTTGGGGAGGCACACCAGAGAATGATGGCACCGAGAGGGGGGACTGACCATGGCGGCAAGTGCAGGTGAGGAGGGGAGGGTCACGCCATCTAGGATTATAGGGGGATTAGTTTCTCACCTATTAGAGAAGAGAGTGTAGAATATTTTCCACCTTTTTTAATTTCAAAACCCAAACTAAAACTCATATTAATAATAATTATAATATCATAAATAATATTTTTAGAAATTATAATAATAATAATAAAATTAGTGAAAAATATATTCTTAATAATAATCATAAGATTAATAATAATTATATTATTAGTCTATGACTAATAATAATAAAAATAATATTCTCAAAATTTATATTATTATTATTATTAAAATAAATCATTAATTGTTTATTCTAACTTTTACACTAATTTTATTTTATTCTCATTATAATGTTTTTTTGATTTTTAATGTTGGGAAATTTGTGGTTATCACACACATCTCCAGAGACCGTTCGCATACTATGAAAATGATTTATCCCATTCTAGAAGCAGTCGCACAGGTACCTAGGGTGACTGAATGACCTTCGCTCACTATGCGGTTTTTTCACACCAGCCTCAAACCCACCAGGTTTCAAATCATCAAAAAATAAATCAAAACACAAACCTGATCTTCAACAAAGGCATCATAAAACATCAAATATTTCACACCAAGTTCCTGAGAAAAACAATTGAGTGTTGGACGGGGTTGGGACCAAGGATAAATTAACAAATTTGGGTTGACAATTCTCCTAACCATAATGCTTTCCTCCACTGAAAAGAATCCCAATATTATCTATAAAACATAACAGCTACACAATCATTGATCATAGAGGTTTCTGGAAAACAATAAATGAGAGAGAATCAAGGATACTCTAAATAAATAGAAGGACTTGGAAGAAAACTGGGAGGCCAAAAATGTTCCCCACACCATGTAACGCCCACCACCAAATGTGAGGACACCTCTAGTTGATAATCAAATGATAGAAACTGTTAAAATGCACAATTCAATATCCCATGAACAAAACAACATAATCATTCATGAAGATGCTAAAACATTATAACAGAAAAAAACAATGAAATCAATGGGGATACCATAACCTCACATAAAAGTATAGTTGGGCCCACGTTTCAACCCCAAAATTTACTCATTAAAGGGGTATGGGTTTGTATTTATTCAAACGATAATTCCATCCACTATACCATTATCATGAAAGAAACTGAATTGCAAACATGGGGAGGCCTGAGTAGTATCCCCACCATAAAAGGCAAATACCAATTGATAAAGAACCTGGATACCTGCATGTGGAGGCATGAACGGATTTCCAACCACAAATAAGATGATAACTTTTATTTATATTTGGTGTATTCCAAGAAGACCCACAATGGTTCTCTACACCATTAGGACCAATTATCTATATCAAATAGATTGGTCCAACAAGAGAAACATGAAATGGGATAACATGGGGTGATTCCCAGAAAATCTAACACACCCACTGAGAAATAGGGTCTTCATGATCCCTCCATAAAATGGGACTGTTTAGAATGGAATGGCTACATAGGAAACATAAACTTTCTCCATTTCCTAATTTGAAGATAGACATAGGACTCAGGTCCCCTATAACTACTTATTTTTTTGAATATACTCCATCTTCACTCCAAGACCTATGTATGGAGAATTTATGATTGAGTCATCTCCTACCTCACATTCAGGCACCAAAACGCCATTACGATATCTTTTTTTCTACTAGTCCCACAAAAAACCATACCACAATCCAGTTGTATCTAGAGAATATAACATTCCCCAAAACATAGTAATCCACCACATGGAACATAATCACAATGGGGACTTAAAAGATTCCCTTGCATCATCCCTTTAGATTTCTAATAATGAACATAAAAATGGATTGAACATAAAAAAGTGATTTTACATGATACAGATAAACATGTAATTCTTCGAAAAGAACACGTGCTTCTGGTAAAACAGAGGATCTCAAAATATTCCAAAACATATGCCCCCTCATTTGGAAAAAAATGTATTATTGTATAATTACACTAAACATGACCATTTTATCCTAAGATTCCATATAAGAAAAGGTATCATAGACTGAGTCCTAAAGGGAACACGATTCTTCTTAAGAATCATAATGATCTCTTATGACCATATATTTCACATTATTTTCCTAACACTAACATTTTCATGAATTAACCAAATTACAGGTCTAATGTCCCTTCTAGACACAACATGCACCAACAAACCAGACTATATTAATCATTCTATACTTTATTTTAATTCATGTCGCTCAATCAGATCATTTAGACACAACAATTTCAATCATCCCCACTAATGACAAAGAAAGCATAAGGGACTATGGTATCATTCTACCTTCTATAACCACTCACACATTTTAAAAGGATCTGGTTTATTGAAATAGAGGAGATGTTGGCTCAATTTCAAGTGGCAAAGATTAATGTGCTTATGTTGTGTCATTAGAGGGTTTTACAATAATGAATCAACCAAGTCCACACTTCAAACATTTATTAATTATTAATGGGAGAATGCACTAGCCATGATAGAAAACCAAGGACCCAATCGATCTGGTCTATTGGATAATACATGCCACAATAGAACACCATTTTTACAGTGGGAACCAACGCAAGGGTTTCCGTAATAACATTTTAGAAGGACTCACTAACCACTCATTTTCACACCAACATACTCCTATGAACTAAATCTCAATATTCCCATCAACCAGAAAATATTCTCATCTAGAAAGTCCAAGAAAACAATATTCCCAAAAATACATAAAGAAACACAACATATTCAACAATTATCATCTCACAAAATTTTGCATAAAAATATATTTTGCAAAGAAAAAGTGTTACTGGGTTTCAGAATCACCAATGGTGTCTCATGGGACTCATACATGAATGTTTATGTGCCACAACCGGAACCCATTTCATAACATCTGGGAACTCATTCTCTCAATCTATTTACCATACACCAATTCATACGTTCCCATGAATGTGGTCACCCATTAAAACACCAATGTCAAAAACCAAAACATTTCACTTTTCGAAACCAAAAAATTCAACCCTAAATATTAGAAAGCTTCACTTCAATAATAAAGACTATTGTTTCCAAATCACTTTCCATTAATAAAAAAACCAAACATCATTGTCAGACTTTTTATTAAAAACTAACTATTCTCATTTATTATTTTTCCCAAAACATTTCTTCAAAAATAAAATTCCATTTCCCAAAAAGGTGATCTTTTGATAAACTGTAAACATTATTCTTTAAAAAATAACCACAGTAAACTCATTCCCATTAATAAATATCATTTAAAAATGGATTTAATTTCCACAACATAATTTTTTTAAAATTTGAAAATTCCCATTACACCTTCCAAAAACCCAATCAATTTCCATTTCAAATCAAATTTCCATGATTCCAAAAAAATATGTAGAGCAATGCAAAAGGAAACTAGTGTCGTTGTGTGACTTGGTGAAGTGGTCTGTGGATATATAACAATATCTCCATCATCACAGAGAGAATTATTGGACAAAATCCCCAAATTAGCTTCGATTTCAAGGCCCTACAAGCTTACTGAGACTATTGAAACAACCACTATTTTATTTCACTATCAACATGTGGCCACATGGACAAAGAACTCAGATAGAACCTAACATCCACTGGTGACTTGAGTTTCATCACAAGGATTGATGGCCAGGTCCTTATCCAACTAGATGCCCGAACGGGTCCATTGAAAATCATGAAGGGCGTTCTTAACCCCCATGA
Organism: Viscum album; assembly: GCA_963277665.1. Lineage (NCBI taxonomy): Eukaryota > Viridiplantae > Streptophyta > Magnoliopsida > Santalales > Viscaceae > Viscum > Viscum album. Next base: position 2,008,248,104 of record OY728136.1, on the reverse strand, counting down.
GTTCACACAATTTCCCATGTATCAAATAAAATAATATGGAATGATTTACCAAATTTAGCCACATTTTAATGAATGAAAAAAACTAATAATTAATATCTAAGAATTCAATGAAATACACCATAAAAAATTACAATAATTTAGTTTTAAAAATTAAAAATAAAACCCAGAAAATGTACAATGAAGAAAAGGGAAAATAAACAACACCCCAAACCTCCCTGAAACTAGAGGAACCACATCCTGAATCCACCACCACTATGATCAACTAGAATATACACTATAAACCCAACATTCCAATGCTAAACATATTTTCATAACATTAAACAAATATACCACATGGGCTATATACACCCAAACATGTAAGTAGGGTGTGATATAACGCCCAGTAGCATGCCAACTAGATAAATAGATTCCATGAGAAAACATTAATATGATAAGATAAAATTATAATTTAAATAAATTTTTATTTAAGATTTCAAGGAAATCATTTGTGAGTAATCATCTTAAAGAAAATAATTCACTTACAATGAAAACCACTACAATAATTTTATTAAAATAAAAAATTATTTATATATGTTCACACACACACAAAGACACAAAAAAGTGTTCCATCGTATATTGAAATTTGGAACCCCATCATATAGAGCATAACATCATGGATAAATAAATAGGGTAAAACTATCTCAGGAGGTATTATAGGAACCTATCATCTAAATGAAAATGTGGTATATAAACCACGAAAACTCATGTTCACATGTCACACAACAGACCACTTACACATTTCATGATCCAAACAAGGAATCACATATCAAAAGCCATCATTTGTAAACAAAAAATATATTTTAAAATCATAAACAGACCAGAAATCCATTTTATAATCATACACATGCCACTCCGTGAAGCTAGAGGAATACTCAATAATAAAAAGAGTACCCTCCTCTATACTCGTGAACTGTCGGGCTCGATCATACCTCAAGGTATCTAGATAGAATTAATAGTAGGAAAAGTGTTGAAACTCATCTGAAGCCACATTTTGTTTGAGTCCCTCCTATGAGACCACATCCCACAACCTTTCGGAGGAGTCATGAAGCATGTATGTCGAGAGATTCACCCTCCTATTTGGATATATCTATAGAAGCCCGATGATCTTCAGAATGGCTTCTAGCCATGACTCTGCAACATGAGGTCCTCCATCCCGTGAGAAAGTGGGAGGATGCTGCTGCAAAAAATCCCACGTCAATTCTATCATCGATGGGGAAGAATGGGGAACTCCCTAGAAGGTATTCATCATCCTCATGAAACCCTCTCTAACCTGTGCATCAGCACCTATGTCAGGTATAGTGGTTGGTTCCAAGGCTGGGACAACTGGAGGATCTGCTGGAAGTCCCTGATCAGCCATGTCTAGTGTCTAATCACCACCTGGAAACTAGCATACAACCAGAGGATGTCTTGGTGGCATGACTCTGCAAGTTCTAGCGCACAACGTAGATCAAGATTAATAGGGTCTAAAAAATTATAAGTAAAATAAAGGAAATACGAGGAAGAAAGCATTGATGTTTTACAAACATGACTACATGGCGTGTATAGTCAGTACATGGTGTGTTCCCTTAAGTCATTCACATGGGTGTGTACTAAATCCAGAGAAGGTCATGTAACACACCAAACACATGGCGTGTTGTCATAACACACGGTGTGTAAATGACTTCTCTTCTCATGCCTGATTCCTTCTACATGACTAAGCTACATTGTTCTACTAGAACAAGACAACACAATGAGTTAGTGTCAGATATAGAATGTACAGGAATGGATAACACTGACCAATGTCCTTCGTTACACGGTCGGTTTCAAGTATTACACTACATGGAGTGTTTAGAAAATACACGGCGTTTATAACTTAAGATCTCTTCATCAATGTTGTTAGTCACACAGGTGGATAGAGGGACAAGACGTCATGGCATGTACTACCCGTACACAGTGTGTTCCCATAAGAATTTCCCTATCACGTGTCTCTACCCACATAGCCTAGGACATGTATAGAGACATAATGAAATGTATATACCGTACATGGCGTGTACTTAATAAAAAAATTACTTTCTGAACCGAAGAACACATGTGATGTAGTCATAACTACTCGAAGTGTATTCTGGGTTTTTTTGGATATTAAGCCTCCGAAACTACTCTGGAGCCCATAAAAACACTGAAACGGTCCCTTAAGTGCGAAATTCCAATCTGTGAGGGCCCATAATTCCCATGATTCAATTCTTGGAATATAATACATGTTATTAACCATGATAATAGTGTAATGATAAACCAAATTCGAGTCCATGAGGGCCCATAACACCTCATTAACCAAGGTTTCACATTCATTCAAGATAAACCTTATACAATCAATACTCTGAAAAAAAGAAGGTATTAATTCATGGTATATATCACAACAAAATTCATATTCTACACAACACTTATCACACCAACATGTGGTCGCTAATTCACCTTTAATGTCATGGAAAGAATGCATGGAATGTGATTTCTAACAAGTGCCAATATGAGTCATGAGATGGAATAACCTCATCTCATTGGGTTGAGATAGAATTATAACCTCAATAACATAAATAGTAATAGAACAAAACATGTGATTCTCCCTACGGTGAAAATTGAATCAATATTAAAGTCTCAAAAGTAGAAAAATTGCATTAAACGTGGTAGATTAGATTTTACCTATACATAAGATAGCTACTTTTTGGCACAACTTATTACCAATAACCAATTACTTCATATACCTACCTATAGGGTCATTATAGTAAGTCAAGTGAAAATAATTCCTTTGATACAACTTTGTAACATCCCGATTCCAGAAGACACCCAGAGGTTCCCCATACCCAGTTGGCCACATGGCCTCATGTGCATTTCGCTGAACGCGAGAGTCTGCCGACTAGTAGTGACGGCCTTGGGTGTGATAGTGGAAAAACAATGCCTTCAACGGCAGAGTAACACAGTAGAAGAAAAACAACAGCAAAAGCAGAAGTAGTAATAATCCATACATAAATAAACAACATAAGGATGGAAAATAATAAACTAGAGCACACAAACACACAAACACACAAATATTTATATATTTGAATGATGCATGATACATATGTCTAGGAAATCATCCAAACAAATCACAATGCAATAATACAATAGAACTAAACCAAATTCAAAAGAAATCAAGTAAAAAACTCCTCAGCATCTCAATCCATAGCTTGCTCCCTTGATCTCTAGCTCCATAGTCAATCAAAAACCTGAAATAGAAGGGCACTTTCCCTTATCTATACATGTAGAAATATAATCAGTTTGGGCCCAGAAGCATGACCCAAACCGTGTACGAGACTTAATACTAGTGGGAAACCATGCAATGATCTATGCCTAACAGTCATTGAATATATTTGTCATTTAATAATCAATGAAGGAGTAAACAAGAGAGTACTCATCAATAAACTGTTCCACATAACAAATAAGAATCTAATCAAGCAAGGTAACACTCTGGGAAGTACACATAGCTTACCCCCTCCGGTTCAGTAACAAGATTATATAAACACACTCTCAAGAAGAACTCGCAGTCAACTCCATGTATAGTCTAAATTGATAAATGACTCTTTGAGGAAGCTCACACGGTCAATTCCCATTATAGCCACGTGGGTTCAATGACTCTTGGAGGATGCTCACATACTCAATTCCCCTTATATCCAAAAGTGGATTAAAGACTCTCATAGAAATTCAACACAATCAATTCCCCTTATAATAATATCCAGTCAAAGACTCATTGACGATGCTCACATGGTCAATCCCACTTATAGTCAAAAATAATCAAGGACTCCCCGAAGAAGCTCACATGGTCAATCCCCCATATAGTCTACAACACCATGTTCATATGGCCCTGTGTAAGTCAAACAAGAATAGTAGTGCAATACAACCAAAGTAACCTCTTGAACATCATGGCTAAATAGTCTATAGCATATCAAGCGTGATGGATTACAATAATTGCATCATCCTACAACTAGGCATGGAAAATCATGGCAAGGCGGCCTAACAGGCTAAACAGGACCAATGGTCATACACAGAACAAAGCATGGAGAAACACATCCACAACAAGGAATTAAACCCTATTCATATCGAAATAACTTCTACGCAAGAATTCAAGCATGGAAGGAAATTAACATGTTTAAAACAGAAAATCCACAATACCCCGTTCAAGGTTATTGTGCAATATTGCACATATTACTCAAAGACGTTCCACGGAAAGGCAAAAACCACCTACCTCAGTGTTGGGGGATTTCTATACATGAGTCTCAAGGCTTGAATTTCCCATGAATATCGCAGATCTATAAAAACATCTGAATCATTCAATAGATGTTAACTTGAGAAAGAAGAGCAATTGGAAAATGAAGATCAAGCAAAAGAGAGATCATACCAAGGAAATCCCAACACAATCGATAACGGTCGAATCAGATTTTGAATGCATGGTTGGTGGCTCGGAGGAAGATCGTGGTTTATGAGACCTCTCTACTGAAAGAGACATAAAAGAAGATTATTCTAGCGATTAGAAATGACCTCAGTCCCATTAATTAAAATGAAAACCAAATACATGTTCTATACTTTTAAATTACATGATGTGTACTTGCCTTTACTATAATCAAATTTATCTGGGCTCCAGGTCACCTCCACTTGGATGTGTGTCTGGCCACCACATTTTCATCACAAAACTACCCGTGGTAACCTAGTACATGGCTTGTAATAATAATGTAAATTGCGTGTAAATTGGAAAATTTCCATAAATTCCTCTTTTTCTAAAAAATGACCAGAAAAGGAAAAACATTCCTGAAAAGAAAGTTCAGATTCTTACAAACATCCCACCCCCTAAAGAAATCTGTCCCAATATTTCCCTAGAATGACATTGAAGAAGAATCCACAAATAGCTCTGGCCAATGTGCTTGTATATTATCCCCTCTCTCCCATGTCTCATCCTATACTCGCATGTGCGGCCATATCACCCATACCAGAAGAACAGACCAGCCACGAAGAACCTTCCTACTATGATCAACAATCTGGATAGGATTATCCTGAAATCAAGTATCCAATTCATGATCAACCAACATGTGTTGAAATACATGAGATGGGTATGAAAAGTAACGTTGGAGGTGAGAAACATGAAAAAACATCTTGCATAGCCTGGTACCTCTGAGGAAATTGAAAACGATAGGTAACCATACCAACTCTATCCAACACCTAAAACGGACCGATGTACCTTGGAGAATGATTACCATGTATCCTAATCCTTATGTTCCCCAACCTCAGTGCAACACGTAGGAAAACCTGATCACCGACCACCAACTCTAGAGGTCATCTCTGCTGATCAGCATAAGATTTCTGTCGAGATTGTGTAGTAGACATCCACTTCCGAACCAAATATTTCTGCTCTGTGGTCACCTAGACAAGAATAGGTCCCAGCATAGCCGCCTCTCCGGCCTCCATCAAACAAAATGAGGATTGTCATGGCCTACCGTACAAAGCCTCATATGGTTCCATCTGAATAGTTTCTTGAAAAATATTATTGTAGGAAAAATCCACGAGAGGTATGTTATTCTCCCAAGAACCTCCAAAATACATGATTCATGCACGAAGCATGTCCTCAAGCACCAGATTCATACGATTGGACTGGCAATCTGTCTGGGGGTGGTAAGATGTACTAAAAAGCACATGTGTACCCAAAGCCTTCTTAATCCCCTACCAAAACCAAAGAGTAAAACATGTGTCTCTGTCTAAAACAATTTTTTGTGTAAATCATTTGTAGACATACAATCTCTATGATGTACAACATTTCATGATCATCAACAATAAAGGTCTCCTTGATCGGTAATAAATGAGCATCCTTTGTGAGTCTGTCAAGGACAACCCAAAATGCATCATTCCCAGTAGGTGATCTCGGCAACCCAATCAGGAAATCCATCGCGCCATTGTTCCATTTCCACTCAGGAATCGGTAAATGGTGAAAAAGCCCTGCTGGTCGCTGAATCTACACCTTCACATGCTTACAGGTGGAACACTTCATGACAAAACCAGCAACATCTCTCTTCATACCCGGAAATAAATATTGACTGTTTAGATCATGATATATCTTGGTTAAACTTGTATGAACTACCCAAACTGAGGAATGAAAACCCCACATCTCTTCCTCACATATGTCTTTTGGCACACACATGCACCCCTGGAAACAAAAGATCTCATCCTCGCCTATGGTCGATCCATGAAAAGGGTACCATCCTGACACACTCTCCAGTAGGAATTGAACTTCTGAATCTGATAGCTACCTCATTCGAACATGATCAAGAAGAGTAGATATAACAGCTGTAGAAGAAAGAAACATATTCTCCTATCTGTCTTGCACCTCCAAATGCATCTCAGGGCAAAGATCCATAAGCTATAACTCACAGCTGACCACTTGTACTGCATGTATATGTGTCCTTCTGCTCATCGCATCAGTGTCTGGGTTTCTTTTCCCAGGTGTATAGGCAACCTCAATGTCAAAAGACTAAAGGTACTCAACCGACCTTCGCTATATAAATTTAGGATCAAGCTGTGTGATGATGTACTTGAGACTCTTGTGGTCAGTGAATACAACAAAATGATCTCCCAGAAGATAATGTCTCCAATAGCGTAAGTCATGAACAACTGCAGCCAAATCATGATCATGTGTTGGGTAATTTATCTCATTTGGCCTCAACTGCCGAGACCTGTATGATAAGACTCCCTTTCACTGCATATGCATATCCCCCAAAACGATACCTGAAGCATCACTGTAAATAGTATAGCACTTTCCTGGATCTGGAATTACTAGTATCAGTGCATAAGTCAACCTCCCTTTTGGCCTCAGAAAGGATGACTCACAATAAACTGACCACAAGAACATCACACCCTTCATGGTAAACCCTGTTAGGGGTGCTGGTAAGAATTAAAAGACCTGAATGAAATGTCTGTAGTATCCATCCAGCCCTAGAAAACTCCATACATCAAATTCTTTCTACGACTACTCCCACAAAACTACTACTCTCACTTTCTCTAGGTCTATTGTTAGTCCTGTCATTATGATTACATGACCCAAGAATTGATTCTGATCCATCCCAAAGTGGCATTTTGAGATCATATAATATAATTGATGCTCTCCCGGTGTATATAAAATGTCCTGAAGATGAGTTCCATGGTCATGTCGAGGGTGAGAGTACACCAATATATTTTCTTCAATAACCACACCGAAAGAATCCATATATGGATGGAAAACTCAATTAATCAGTTCCATGAAAATTGATGGAACATTTGTTATATGGAACGACATAACCATACACTTGTATAAAGTATACCTACTCTAGAATGCTCTGAGAGGTATATCTGATGGTATTACATGAAAATGATCATAACAAGATCTCATGTCAATCTATGAGAACACCTGGGCTCCTCGAAGTTGATCAAAGAGATCCTCAATCCTGGGCAAGGGATATCGGTTCTTGACCATAAACTGGTTATGCTTCCTATAGTCCACACACAAGCCTGGGGGTATTGTCTGCCTTCTTCAGAAACAGACAGGCGAACACCATGGATAAGTATTGGGTCTGATGAAAACCTTTTCTTGCAACTACTGCAACTACTTCTTGAGCTCATGTGACTCTGGTGTAGCCATATTATAAGGAGTAATGGACACCTGTGCTACTCCGAAAACGAGCTCAATAGAAAAGTCTACCTCTCTCTTTGGAGGCAAATCAAAAAATTCTTCTGAGAAGACATCCCTAAATAAATACACCACTAGAGGGAAGTTTAATAGTGACGTCCCCTGGTCATATAGGTATAGACTAGATATATGGGATGTTGCTCCTCCCATCCCATGATGCTTGGGTCCTTCACTTCTTTCCCGGACATCCCACTCACCCCTATGAAGAAAACATCAACCATCTGTTGATGTGAAACTCAACCAGAAGCGATAATAGTTGAATACTTCCTAGAACGGAACTAGTCATTCCATCATTAGAAGGACATCATATATTGTCATCTGAAGGACATAGAGGTCATAAAAAAGTGACATCCACCACACTCTAGAGGGAAATCCCTACACATATGTACACTAGCTTTTCCCATCCCCAATGGAGTGTCTAGCATCAAGATATCAACAGAAAAAAATATATAGAGATCATGGCTCTCCACGACAGTTATAGATATAATTATAAGTGATTCCCATGTATCGAAAATAGAAGAAGCAATAACTAATGCTAATAATATCGTACCTCTAACTGTAGACGGTCCAGGATCCTGTTCCTACTAGTTTTGTCCACTGCAATAGTCTGGCCTACACCGCGACCCTGTGACCCTACCTGACCACTCTGAGTTGATCCACCCTGTTTTCGCTGAATGCCTGAAAACTGGCTATCACCGCCATGACCTCCACCTTGGCATAAATGTCTTGAATAACACGAGTTCCCAGACTGGTGAGGAACTGGTGGTTCTGCTCTTGTGCAAGGAGTTATATAAGAACCCATGTCACATGTTACTAATGAGAAGATCTGACATAAGAATGAAAGATGACCCATCTTACTACAAGATCGGCACACCACTGGGTCCCTAGGGTAATGTGGCCTCATATGCCTACTCTTTCCTCACTGTTATCACAACACCTGGCTACCAGAAGATGAATCATGCATACATTGATCATCATGTGCAGTCTCCCGATGACACTTCCTGTTATCAGTAAGAGGAATACTAACTCTGTATGCCAAACCTCCTTGGCTCACAACTCCATAATCCCTCAATTTTCGCTCTGTAATCAGTGACTGGTTGACCATAGTGTATATCAAAGTCAACCTGATGATTTTCACTCGGGATCAGACTAACTTCCTAAGACTGTCGTCAAACTTCCATGCAAGGAACAACTAATCTCCACTAGAAAGGGTGTAAAGCATTGTAGCTAGGTGAAGTGAGAGGAATACTCCATAAAAAAAGTGTACCTTTCTATAGACTCGGGAACTCTCAGGTTCAATCATCCCTCAAGGTCTTCGGATAGAAATAATCAATGAAGATGTGTTGAAACTCTTCCCAAGCCATATTCTTCTAGTGTCCCAACTGTGATACCACATTCCACTACCTGTTGGTGGATTATATTAACATGTAAATAGCTATGTTCACCCTCTTATCTAGATATATATATAGATGATCGATGCTCTTCACCGTGGCTTCTAGCAATGACTCTGCATCCTGGGATCCCCCATCCCCTGAAAAAGTGGGAGGATGCTGCTGTTAAAAGACCCATGTCAATTCTGACATTAACGGGGCAAGAGGTGGCACTTCCTATAAGGTCTGCATCATCCTCATGAAACCCTCTATGAACTGTGCATCACCACCTGTTTCAGGTACAACGGGTAGTGCCATGTCTAGGACAAGTGGTGGATCCACTGGAAGTCCCTGATCATCCATGTATGATGTCTGATCACTGCCTAGAAAATGGAGTAGAACTGGAGGACGTCTCAGTGGAACAACTCTACAAGGTCAAGAGCACACCTCAAATATAGATTAACATCGACTAAAAAATTAGATGTAATATAATGGAACATGAGGAAGAAATCATTGAAGTTTTACAAAACATGACTACGCGGAGCGTATAGTTACTACATGGAATGTTCCCTTAAGCCATTCACAAGGGCGTGTACTATTTATAGAGATGTACATGTAACACCCCAAACACATGGCATGTTTTCATGACACACAGCATGTACTTGACTTCTGTTCCCATACCCGAGTCCTCTTACATGTCTAAGCTACATGGTTCTACTAGAACTAGACAACACTGAGTGTTAGTGCCAGATAAGGAAAGTACGAGAAAGGGTAACACTGAACCATGTTGTTATTTACATTGAAGATTCAAGGATTACAGTACATGGAATTTTTAGAACTGACATGACTTGTATAACCTAGTATCTCTATGTTCGTGTTGTTAGTCAAACGGGCAGACACAGTGTCAAGATAACATGAAATGTACAACTCATACACGGTGTGTTCCCACAATAATTTTCCTATTATGTGTCTATACCCACATGGAATATTACATGGTTAGAGACTACATGTAATGTACATAATGTACATGGCGTGTACTTAAGAAAAACAATTTCGTCCCAAACCGAAGAACACATGGCTTGTAGTCATTATTACATGGTGTGTATTCTGGGTTTTTTTCCGACAATATGCCTCAGAAACTACTCCGGAGCCTAGAAAAGCACTGAAATGGTCCCTTAAAGTCAAAATTCCAATCCATGAGGTCACATACTCCCCAAGAATCAAATATTGGCATCTAATACATGTTATTAACCAGGATAACATTGTAATGATCATTTAAATCCCAGTAAATGAGGGCCCCTAACACCTCATGAACCAATAATTGGCATTCATTATAGAAAAACCTTACACAATCAATTCTCTAACAAAAAGCATGTATTCATTCATGGTATCTATCACAAAAACATTCATATTCCACACAACACCTATAACAACAACATGTAGTCACTAATTCTCCTTAAATGGCATAGAAAGAATGCATGGATTATAGTTTCTAACAAATTCCTATATAATGAATGAGATGGTATACCCTCATCTCATCGGGTTGCAATAGAAATAGAACCTCAATAACATCAACAATAATAGTAAAAGACATGTGAGTCACCCTACAGTGAAAAACAAATCAACCATAATGTTGAAAAACAAGAAAAATTACATTAAACGTGGTATATTGGATTCTCCCTATTCATGTGTTAGCTACATTTGGGCATATCATATTACCAAGTACCAATTCCTTCTTATACCTGTCTATAGGCACAAAATAGTAAGTTATGTGAAAATAATTCCTTTTATTCCACTTGTACCATCCCGGTTTGGAAATCCAGCCCGAGTTGCCCCGTACCCGGTTGGTCAAATGGACTAAAGTGCATTTCCCCAAATTCCAGAGGCTGCCGACTAGCAGTAAGGGCCTTGGGTGTGATAGTGGGGAAACTATGCCGTCAATAGAAGAGTAACACAGTGGATAAAAAAATAATAGTAATAGCAAAAGCAGTAATAATCCACACAAAAGTAAACAACGTATGACTGGAAAATAATAAATTAGAGTACACACACACACACACAGATATATATATATATATATATATATATATATATATATGATTGACGCATGAAATATATGTCTAGGAAATCATCCAAACAAATCACAATGTAGGAATACAACAGTGCTAAACCAAATACAAAAGAAATCAATTAAAAAACTCCCCAGCATCACAAGCCATAGGTTGGTCCCATGCTCTCCAGCTCCACATTCAATTAAGAACCCGAAGTAGAAGGGTGATTTTCCTTATCAATACCCATAGAAATATAATCTATTTGGTCCCAAAAGCATGACCCAAATAGGCTGTGAGACTAAATCCCAGTTGGAAACCACTGAAAGATATGTGCCTAACTGTCAGTGAATATATGTGGAATGAAATAATCTATGAAGTATTAAACAAGAGAGTATTAATCAAAAAACATTTCCACATAAAAAACAAGCAGCTAATTAAGAAAGGTAACACAATGAGAAGTACATGTAGTTTATCCCCTGTGGTTCGGTCATAAAGAGATATAGAGGCACTCTCAGGAAGCACTCGCAGTCAATTCCCCTAATAGTCTAAAGTGATAAACGACTCTCTGAGTAAGCTCACATGGTCAATTCCCTTTATAGACAACTGTGGTCACTGAATCTCTAAGAATACTTACAAGTTCAATTACCCTTATAGCCAAAAGTGGTTTAATGACTCTCTGAGGAAACTCACACGGTCAATTCCTCTTATACTCTAATGCAGTCATATATTCTTTGAGGAAGCTCAAATGGTCAATCCCCCTTATACTCTAATGTAATCAAATACTCTATGAGGAATCTCACATAGTCTATCCCCCTTATATTCTACTACACCAGATTCCTACAACCCTATGTAAGTCAAACAAGCATAGTAGTGCAATACGGCCAGTGTAACCTCCTGAACTACATGACTAAATAGTCTATAGCATATCAAGCATGTTAGATAACAATAATCACATTATCCTACAAATAGGGATGGAAAATACTAGCAAGGCATCCTAACAGGATAAATAGGACAAACAGTCATACACAAAACAAAGAAAGGGACAACACATCCAAGACAAGGCAGTCAACCCTATTCGTATCCAAATAACCTCTTCTCAAGAATAAAAGCATGGAAGGTAATTTACAAGAGTAAAAAGGTAAATCAACAATACCCTATTTATGTTCTTTGGTCAATATTTCAAATATTACTCAAAGACGATCAACGTAATGGAAAAAACCACTTACCTCAGTTTTGATAAATTACTATACTTGAGTCTCGAGGATTGAATCTCCCAAGAATACCGTAAATCTACAAAAACCTATAAAATTTTCAACATTGCATAACATGAGAATGAAGAGGAATTGGAAAACAAATATCATGGAGAAGAGAGAGCTTACCGAGATGATCCAAACCCAATTGACGACAGTCGAATCAAGGTTTGGATTCTCGGTTGGGGGCCTAGAAGAGGATCGCGTCCTTACAGGAGCTCTAAGCCGAACAAGAACTAGAAGAAGAGAGTTCTAGCGTTTATACCAGACCCCATTCCATTTAATGAAAAAATAAATAAATAAATGATGTGTACTTTTATTTTACATTGCACGTACTTTCCTTTTCCGTACCCGTCTTTTGGCATCCTCCAGGTCACCCCCACATGGTCATGTGTGTGACCACTACACAGCCAAAACACGGCTACCCGTGTTTACCTAGTGCAGGGGGTGTACTCATAAAGTACACAGTGTGTGCTTTGGAAATTTCAAAAAATTCCACTTTTTCAAAAAAACGACTAGAAATAGATAAAATACCTGAAAATAATGTCCGGGTTCTTACACTATTTATGTACATATATAGGGATTACATGATATTTCCTTCCATTTTTATGATAATAAGTGTTGTAATAATAAATAAAATGAATTGTATTAACTATAATTTAAGGTAATGGGGAGGAATACCATGTTTCATTATTATTTATGTCATTCCAAATGTGAGTATAAATTCTTGTTGACATTTAATAAAATTATGGTTGTTGGGAACCTTGTGTGTGTTGTAGTTGATATGAAGTTATACCCTTGATCTATTTGTTGATTAATATTACCCTGAATTAAATTTAGAGTCACTATTATATGTCTAATAAATTTTTTTTCATGGAAATCTAGAGATTTGCAGGAGAATACTCATGATATGTACTGATGTCCATTAATGAAATCCATTGCTGAATCTAAATTATTATTGTTGGGTTCTGTTTAAATCTTTTAGTTTTCTGTAGTGTGTTCATTGGTTGGAATGGGACATGATGCAGGTTATTGTGTAGTGGTGGAGTTGTGTATTATTATTGATGTGTGGTGGTTGAGATGAGTGGTTCGTGTGATGTATGTTGAGTTGTGGTAGTTTATATGTTTGGCTACTGCGATAAAATGGTTTTGTTTTCTGGGAGATGGTTTTTCATGTTTTGTGTCAGTGCAGTGTTCGATTTTATAATTATGATATAATTTATATTATGGATTTGTTAATTTCTATATTATCCATGGAATAAACTATAATGATGAAAATGAAAAATGATTTGTTGGTAAATGAATAAGAACATTCTAGTGTTACTCTATGGTTGATTATCCTATATCTCGATGTCATACTATACAGAGAGTGATTCTTCCGGTATGTGAGCCTTTTAAATATAGGTTTCTATTCTCCTACCTGAGGACTAATGGAGGTGGGTATTAGAGGGTCATTATGTCACGGCCCAACGATACTCGGGCTCGAGCCGCAACTACCCCATGCCCGCCTCCATAGGCCAGGGGCTGGAGACCAGCGCCGAACGCACAATAACTCGTGGAGGCCTTTGCCTAAGCACCGGTACACAGGCACACACAGAAAACTCAATGCAAAAGTGCAGAGTAAAAAGAAAAGTAAAAGGGAAACTGCTATAAATAAACCACAAGGGTGCATTGACCTCTAATCACTACAGGGTACAAGCTGAAAAGAAAAGGGGAAAAACACGTGCCCAACCGAAATGTTCCACAACACGGAACCAGGTAAACAAAATGAAAAAACTGGCGGGTCCCCCACCTGGAACCCGACCACGACCACCGCACGCGTCCAAGCTCCCAAGATCCTACGCTCTACTGAAGTCACGACCAACCTGTCTGTAGTCTGCAAGGGCACACCAAGTGCGGGCAAAGCCCAAGAAGGTGTGATTATAAAAATACTCAATAGGATACCCTGAAGGCTCGAGGGAGAAACAAAGGAGGTACCAAAGGGTGAGAAGTAGAGCGAACAGTGAAAAGTAAAGGAGCACAACATAGAGGGTAGTAAGGAGTACAGTAAAGAGTCCAGCTCAACCCAACAAGAGGAAAGCTGGTAGACTCGTCCAGGCCCAAGGAGTTGGAAATGGTGAGAATATGAACTTATCGTCGAGTGTTTTATACCTATAGCAGGAGAGTAACCTCGTCCAACAATGATAAGCTAGACACGGAAAGCACGTGGCATACCCCGCGCGTCTTCACCTCCCTTGTAAGGAGAGTAACAAAATCCAAGAAGTGGTTACAGGGACATGGTATATACATATTCATATTCTTAACAAGAAGCTCGAACAAGGTCATAAGGGGATCTTCATCTTGTAGCTCAGCCCAAGATAAATGAGTTGCCAACAGTCCCAGAAGTATCACCAACATCGATGCCCATCATCCCGCATGTCAACCATGAACCCCAAGCCAAGGTGCTCAATCAACGCACCTTGACACTATCCACTTTGGGAGGCACTGACTCGCCCACATGGTTTTAGATCGCGTCACAAGAACGCGTCTCGGTGGGGAAAGTTCCCCTCGTACTTGAGAGTTCCGGGGAAAGTCAAACCACACCTCGTCACTGCCCTGCAGTCGAGAGGTCTCCTCAATGTCAAGCCATCACAACACTGACCTGTATAACCAAGGGACTCGCTCCGGTAATCACGGAGGGAAAGCCACAGACTATCCTAGTCGAGAGGACTGAGTCTGGAATGCCAACAGTTGCCCCACTGCCCAGCCCTACTAGAGGGTAATTCATAATACATCATCTAGCGACCCACTGCCCAACCCTGCTGGAGGGTAGACCTTAATACATCATCAGGAGACCCACTGCCCAGCCCTGCTGGAGGGTACACCATAATACATCATCAGGCGACCCACTTCCCAGCCCCACTGGAGGGTAAACATGGAATATGTCGACAGAAGACCCACTGCCCAGCCTTGCTGAAGGGTAGACCTGGATCTAGACGACGGGCGACCCACTACCCAGCCCTGCTGGAGGGTAGGCCCTAAGAGGTCGTCGGGTGACCCACATCCCAGTCTCTGCTGAAGGGTAGACCCTAAGTGCGTCGGGCAACCCACTGCCCAGTCTCTGCTGGAGGGTAGACCCTAAGTGCATCAGGCGACCCACTGCCCAGTCTCTACTGGAGGGTGGAGTCTATGTGCGTTGGGTGACCCACTGCCCAGTCTCTGCTGGAGGGTTGACCTTAAGTGCGTCGGGTGACCCACTGCCCAGTCTCTGCTAGAGGGTAGACCCTAAGTGTGTCGGGTGACCCACTGCCTAGTCTCTACTAGAGGGTAAACCCTAGAAGCCGGTGAGTAAACCACTGCCCAGCCCCGCTGGAGGGTAAAACTCAGAACTGCCCTGGCCATCTCCATTGGAGGGTACAAAAATGGCCAACTGAACACGGAGTTGGTATCGCGAAACCACCCAACTGCAGCACAACTCAGCCAAAGGGGTTCAGCGCATGTTACCTCATGGGGTGCCACAAGCACCGCTACTGGCTGATCCATAGAGAACGAAACTAGGGGGAGACCACTCAACCCTGCTGGTCAAACAAACGAGCACAGAGTGACCTTCTATGTCTCGAGAGGTCAATGTATGCAAAGCAGAACATGTCACGCACATGGGGCCCACGCGACGTGTGGCCCCAAGTCAACCCCAACTGAGCACACAAACACCTTAGGTATAATCCACACGTACCTCCAAGCGCTCTTGTATAATCCTAGAGTATACCACGTCTCTAGCCCAAGGGTTATCGTACATACGGCACCCAATATCAACGCTAAGGCGTGACGTAACAACTCCACCTCAAAGGCCCAGACACGACCAACCACATCTTGTGAATCATTTACATCACACTTCTAAGAGTGAGCGATCATACGCCAAGGGTCCGCTACAGACATGGTAGGACAAATCACCACCGGAGCACTGTTTATGTTTCGACATTTAACAAGATCACGCAAGAGGCTTCGCACAACCAAACATTTCACACTGTTGTAATACTCGCGAAAAAAAAAGCGAGATAGACTACTTGCTCACCTGAAACAGTCAATCGGTGAAAAGGGTACTATTCACCATAACCAAACCCGTGTGGGGCCCACCCCAAGATCCCGAAACTGAACCAACGGATCATGCCACTACGATACCCTCTTAAAAACACACGGTATTGAGTACTCAATCATCCAAAATGGACACCTGGTGAAAAGGGTACTATTCACCGTAGTAGTGTCCTGTGGGACCCACACCACATTCCCGAAAAAGGTCGGGCGAACTGCACCATCGCAATGCTCTCGAAAAAGAACATCAAAAGCACTACTCACTTGAGTGAAATAGATATTAGGATAAAAGGTGCATTTCGGTGTAGCGCACACGAGCGGTGCTACGTGGGAGCCGCATCCCGAACCCAAAATCCAACGGACGGATCACACCGTTGCCATCCTCTCGAAAAAGCCCACAGGATGGACTATTCATTTGTCCAAAACGGTCGCCCGGTGTTAAAGATGGAAAATCATCGTCGATGGCCAAACAGTCCTCGTGGGGCCCACACATCATGCTGAATTAGAGCGAGCGGATTGCACCATTGCAATCCCCTCGAAAAAACATCCAGAAACGACTGCTCGCACGCCCCGAACGGACGTCCGATAAAAAAGTCATGAAACACTACACGCAGCTCGATAGAATGGGCCATGGGTCCCACACCTCAAAACCAGTCTCAATGCCCAAATCTTCCCTGGAAACCTCCGCCTATGTGCTAGGGTCGCAACGTCGCTGACGGCGCTCAAAACGGACGTAGGACGCGTCCACTCCGTCCAAAACAAGAATCTCGGAAAAAATGCTCGTCCACATAAAGACGTGTCGCATCTCCGAGGCCCCTCGTTTCTGGAATTAAAAATTCCCAAAACTAACTCAAAACATTCCCCTTGACGTATGGTCTGCGCTTCCACCGACGGCGCGCAAAACGGATGCCCGTAGCCCGAAATACGGGTGTCCGAAGATTTTAAAAGAAGAGGGCGACCCTCTTGGGCCGGACCGGCCCGGTCCGGCCGGTCCGCCCCGCTCGAGCCACCCCACTCCGGCCGGCCTACTAAGGCTGCCTCCCAGCCGCCTCCCGCGGGTCACCCAACCCGCGCCGTGTGGGCAGCTCTTCCACCGACCGACCGACATGGCCGGTCGGCCTTCCACGCGGAGACCCGCATCACGCGGGTCTATGTCCAGCCGTGGGGTCGCACAGCGCGATCCCGGTCGTCCCCTCTCGTCGGCGCCAACGCCCGGTGCTCTCAGCCGACTGTTTGCCGAGCCGCCCCGCAGACCGGCTCCCTTCACCTGAACCCGCAGCCTCACCGCCGCCTGGAGATCGCCGGACTGCCGCGTCACCCCCGCTGGAAACCCGTCGGACCACCGTGCTGGCCAGAAAACCCCAAAAACCAACGGATATTCTCCGGGCCTTTGCGGAGGCTTCGTAAGTCAGACTTTGAATCCGAAACAAGCATTGGAAAGATCGGATAATGTACTACGCGATCATGGGAATCGATAGACGATCATATAACAGTTCGATACTATGAATTGAGCTCAATGATTGCAGGAAATTAAAAACGAAAACGATAAACCCCTACCTATAGGGGCGTTGCCAGAAGCTTCACGGGCGATCTGATGTCGCGCCATCGACTTGTCGGAGCTGCCTCGCCAGAGGTGCATCACCGGAGTTCTTCGCCGGAGCTGGGGGATAGGGGGATGGTTTGAGTTAGATGAATAAGAAGAAGAAGAGGGTGGGGGTGTGTTTAAGTAGAAAACACATAAACCCCCCGCCGGACACGCCCCCGACTACGCTGCCAATGTAGACAACAAAATGAGGGTTCCCCTGGTGTAAAAATGACCTCTCGAGCACAAATGTAGTCTCAGATTTTTAATCCGAGACTCCGTTCAAAAGTTATAAAACATAGCACTCGAGGACGCCGAATTACGAAAATGCCCCTCGAGCCATTTTTCACCGACGGCCCGTGCCCGCGAAACTTATACCCCTCCTAGGGTAAACGGCATTCTCCGAACTCAATGGTGCCCTCAGTTTTCCATTCTGAGGTACCGTTTAATAGATACCCACGTTTCACCATTAAACGAATAAATTAATTAATTAATTTATCCGTTTAACGTTCCGAAAGCGAGCGAGGGGTCCAAACCTCCCGCGCCGACAAGTTTTATGTAATTACTAGGGTAAACACCTCATTCCGGACCCATCCGTACACTCAGATCTCTGATCCGGATCACCGTTTAACAGTTATTCCATTTTGTTTGCGTTTTCAGTGTGAACGTACTGAAAATTTAATTCTGGTCACTCCGGGGCTCGGAATTGCACTCTGTATGAAGGCACTGCTCTGGAATATCATCAAAATTGTTCCAAAGTCTTTCACAGTGAAAACCGGGTTTTTACATCATTCCCTCTTTCAAGATTTTCGTCCCCAAAATGAAAAACTAGGGAGAAACACAGGGTACTAAGCCCACACCTTGCTTTCCCCTACCCAGAAGAACCCACGCACAGCTCTGCGTCACAGCACACAGACCAAAGGATTGATCTGTTAACGCGAGGTCATCTCTTGCCGACGATGTGCACCCACATCAGACTCTGGGGTTAGGGAAAGGTGATAGGGTACCTCGCCATCCCTTTGCACATTCTCAAACGGCCTGAAGGCCCTCGGGGGTAGCTCACCTCCCCGGTCAAACCCTTATTTCGCACGCCGCGACGGGAATCACCGCCTGCACCTGGGAAAAGGCCCAGTGATTCCCTCCTTCAGAATATCTGTATGGTAAAACACCCAAGGATATCTGATCACGCAATATTTCACAGTCGATGTCTCTCAACCAAGACTCTCTTACACGCTTGGAAGCGAAGGAGTCAAAACCATTGACTAAAGGAAAAGGTCTCACGCGTTTTTCCATAACAACACAGGGTTACACCCGACACCCTGCGTCACCCTGTTAACACCTCAAACAAAGATCAGGGAGAAAATTCTTTCACACGCAGAGCCTAAAAATTCTACTGCAAAAAGTAGAAGAGTCGCAAGGGGTACCTCTCACCATCCCATGCTCTGTAGGATCGTAGAAATCCAAAGCTCGTGGTAGTCCGTGGTTCCAACTGTCAGCTCCCAGAGCCTGACGTGGGCCGCCTAGTGGTGATGGGGGTATCTCATAAAGTGGTCCCCCACTACCATCTCCTCCTGCTCCTATGCTAGCACCACCTCTCTGGGTACTACTCCGATCACGGCGATGCCTCTGTCGTGGTGGTGCACCTGCTGCCTGCCTGAAACTCTCTGCAACTCACGTCGGGAAGTCTCGTGCCAAGTGACCTCGCCCGTCACAAACATAGCACCGACTCCCTATGGGATGTATTGGTGCCCTCCAGTGCCACTGTGGTGTAGGACCACGCCCAAGAGTCTGGTTGTCAGAAAGCCACATGCATCGAGGTCTTGCTTCCCGACGCCCGCTAGCTGCGGCAGACGTCTTGGCTTTAACGTGCCTGCTGCCACCACCAACTTTAGAACGTGACAGGAATCCCTCTGTCACCAATGCCTGCTCTAGCCCCCCCCGACATATGTGGAAATTCCCAAGGGTACTATGAAAACACGAATCTCTCGGCGGATACCCTGCTCAAACTTCCGCGCTCGGAGGATGTCGTCATGGACCATGTTCGGGTAAAAGTGTGCACGGTCTGCAAAACTAGCCGCGTACTCGGCCACCGTCATCCCTCCCTGCTGAAATAGCAGGAGCTCTTGAATCCTAATGAAGCACAATAAGGAGGGGGAAAACTCCTCACGCAACCAAAATTGGATGTCGTCCCATGAATGCGATGACTCTTCATGAAACTGAGTCACCAGACTCCACCGATGCCAAGCTGCTCTGAAAAAAGGATGGCTGCCAAATCCACTCTCTGATCTGTCGGCGTCTACACAAGCCTGAAAAGTTGAACCACTACCTCGATCCAAGCCTCTGCTACCTGAGGGTCAGGCACACCACTGAACCTCAGTGGTCTCTTCCACTAGAACTCACAGAGCGCGCTCAACCTGCGCTCAAACTCAACCTGCTTCGCTGAAACTGTCTGCTGCTCAACAGGTCGGGGTGCTGCTACCGGCCCACCCGGAGAAAGGGGCTCGCATGATGGGTCCTGGACTGTGGCCTCGTAGCTCACATGGTAATCGTCACGCACCAAATCTAGTATCTGGGCTGGCTGTCTTCATAGAGACATCCTGAATATTACCAAGTTGTGTGGCGGTCAGATGAGCATACATGTATATATCAATTACAAAAACGATGGGGAGCTGACTCAAGAAGGGTAGTCAAGACTCAGTCCTATGTGATGCACAAAAAAATTTCCCTGCAACAAGTTTCTCAACATGCCGAGTCGACAAGGGGGTTATCAAGGTCCTGTTGAATGGATACGTCGGCCGCCGCTCAATCACTGGACTCCCTGGCCTGAGAGCCGCTCTCGAGACACGTTAACATTGTTTCCCTAAATCCCAACCAATTCCACTTTTAGGGACATCCACACAACTTCCCAAGGAACCAACCACCTCTGATACCACTTTTTCATGACCCGACCCTACCCGGGCTCGAGCCGCAACTACCCCATGCCCGCCTCTATAGGCCAGGTGCTGGCGACCAGCGACGAAGGCACAATAACTCGTGGAGGCCTTTGCCTAAGAACATGTACACATGCACACATAGAAAACTCAATGAAATAGTGCATAGTTAAAAGAAAAATAAAAGGGAAACTACTATAAATAAACCACAGGAGTGCATCGACCTCTAATCAGTATAGGGTACAAGCTGAAAATAAAAGGGGAAAAACACACGCCCAACCAAAAAGTGCCACAACCCGGCAACATGTAAACAAAAAGAAACAACTGACGAGTCCCCCACCTGGAACCCGGCCATGACCACCGCACGCGGTCCAAGTTCCCAAGCTCCTACGCTCCACTAAAGTCACGACCAACCTTTCTGTCGTCTGCAATGGCACACCAAGTTCGGGAAAATCCCAAGACGGGGTGAGTATATAAATACTCAGTAGGATACCCTGAAGGCTCAAGGTAGCAAAAAAGAAGGCACCGAAGGGTGAGCAGTAGAGCGAACAAGGAAAAGTAAAGGAGCACAACATAGAGGGTAGTAAGGAGTACAGTAAAGAGTCCAGCTCAACCCAACAAGAGGAAAAATGTAGACTTGTCTAGGCACAAGGAGTTATAAATGGTTAGAAGATTAACATCTCGTCATGTTTTTGCTACATATAGTAGTAGATTAACCTCGTCCAACCACGAGAAGCTAGACATGGAAAGGACGTGGCATACCCTGCACGTCTTCGCCTCCCCTGGAAGGAGAGTAACCAAACCGAAGAAGTGGGTATAGGAACATGGTATATATATATCCATATGCTCAACAAGAAGCCCGAACTAGGTCGTAAGGGGATCTCCGTCCCGTAGATCATCCAAAGAAAAATGAGTCACCAACAGTCCCAGAAGTAGCACCATCATTGATGCCTAGTATCCCGCACGTCTGCCCTGAACCGCAAGCCAAGGGGCTCAATCACCGCACCATGAAACTATACTCTTTGGGCGGCACTGACTCGCCCACACAGTTTTAGATCATGTCACATGAACGTGTCTCGGTGGGGAAAGTGCCCCTCATACTTGAGAGTTCTATGGAATGTCAAATCACACCTCGTCCCTGCCCTGCAATCGAGAGGCCTCCTCAATGTCAAGTCGTCCCAACACTGACCCGTATAACCAAGGCTCACGATCTGGTATTCACGGAGGGAAAGAAACAGACTATCCTAGTTGAGAGGTCTGAGTCTGGAATGCCAACAGTTGTCCCACTGCCCAGCCCTGCTGGAGGGTAATTCATAATACATCATCCGGCGACCCACTGCCCAGCCCCGCTGGAGGGTAGACTTTAATACATCATCAGGCGACCCACTGCCCAGCCCCGCTGGAGGGTAGACCTGGAATAAGTCAACAGGCGACCCACTGCCCAGCCTTACTGGAGGGTAGACCTGGAACTAGACGACGGGCGACCCAATTCCCATCCCAGCAAGAGGGTAGGCCCTAAGAGGTCGTCGGGTGACCCACTGCCCAGCATCTACTGGAGGGTAGACCCTAAGTGCGTCGAGAAACCCACTACCCAGTCTCTGCTGGATGGTAGACCCTAAGTGTGTCGGGCGACCCACTCCCCAGTCTCTGCTAGAGGGTAGACCATAAGTGCATCAGGCAATCCACTTCCCAGTCGCTGCTGTAGGGTAGACCCTAAGTGCGTCAGGTGACCCACTGCATAGTCTCTGCTAGAGGGTAAACCCTAGAAGCTGGGAAGTAACCCACTGCCCAGCCCCACTGGAGGGTAAAACTCAGAACTACCCCGACCATCTCCACTGGAGGGTACAACACTGGCCAACCGAACATGGAGTGGGTATTGCGCAACCACCCAACTCCAGCACAACTCACCCAAAGGGGTTCAGCGCCTGTTCCATCACGGGCTGCCACTAGCACCTCTACTGGCTGATACATCGGGAACGAAACCAGGGGGAGACCACTCAACCCTGATGGTCAAACAAACGAGCACAGAGGGACCCTTTATGTCGCAAGAGGTCAAAGTACGCAAAGCAGAACATGACACTCAAATGGGGCCCACATGACGTGTGGCCCCATGTCAACCCCAACTGAGCACACAAACACCTCAGCTACAAACCACATGTACCTCCAAGAACTCTCGTATACTCCCAGAGTATACCACATCTCCATCCCAAGGGCTATCGTGCATACGGCACCCAACGTCAACGCGAAGGCATGACGTAAAAACTCCACCTCAAAGGCATAGGCACATCCAATCACATCTTGTGAATCATTTACATCACTCTCCCAAGAGTGTGCGATCACACACCAAGGGTCCACTACAGACATGGTAGAACGAACCACCACCGGAGCACCTTTCATGTTTCTACATTTAACAAGATCGCGCAAGTGGCACCACACAACCAAAACGTTCACACTATTGTAATCCTCACGGAAAAACACGTGAGATAGAATACTTACTCACCAGAAACGGTCAACCGGTGAAAAAGGTACTATTCACCATAACCAAACTCGTGTGGGGCCCACCCCAAGATCCTGAAACTGAACCAACGGATCACGCAACTGCGATCCCCTTGGAAAAACACATGGGATTGAGTACTCAATCGTCCAAAATGGACACCCGGTGAAAAGGGTACTATTCCCCGTAGCCGGGTTAGGTGGGACCCACAACACGTTCCCGATAAAGGTCGGGTGAACTTCGCCATCGCAATGCTCTCGAAAAAGCACGTCAAAAGCACTCCTCACTTGAGTGCAATGGATATCCGGAGAAAATGTGCATTCTGGCGTAGCACACACAAACGGTCCTGCATGGGACCCGCATCCCGGTCCCAAAACCCAACGGAAGGATCGCACCGTTGCGATCCTCTCAAAAATGCACACAGGATGGACTATTCACTTGTCCAAAACGGTCTCCCGGTGATAAAAATGGAAAATCATCGTCGAAGCCCAAACGGCCCTCGTGGGGCCTGCACCATCGTGCCGAATTAGAGCAAGCAGATTGCACCATTGCAATCCGCTAGGGAAAACATCCAGAAATGACTGCTCGCATGCCCCGAACGGACGTCTGATGACAAAGTCATGAAACGCTGCACGCAGCTCGAAAGAACGGGTCGTGGGGCCCACACCTCAAAACCATTCTCAATGCCGAAAACTGACCTGGAAACGTTTGCCTCAGTGTTAGGGTCGCAACGCCACTAACGGCGCTCAAAACGGACGTCGGATGGGTCAGCGCCGTCAAAAACAAGAATCTCGGGAAAAACACTCGTCCACTTAAAGACGCGTCGCGCCTCCGAGGCCCCTCGTTTTGGGAAATAAATATTCCCAAACCATATCAAAACATTCCCCTCGATGCAAGGTCCACGCTGCCGCTGACGGACCACAAAACGGACGCTCGTTGCCCGAAAAACGGGGGTCCAAAGATTTTAAAATAAGAGGGGGACCCTCTTGGGCCGGATCAGCCCGGTCCTGCCGGTCCGCCCCGCTCCGGCCGGCCCGATGGGGCTGCGGCCCAGCCGCCTCCCGCGAGTCACCCCGCCCGCGCTGCGTGGGCTGATCCTTCACCGACCGACCGACATGGCCGGCCGGCCTTCCACTCAGAGACCCGCATCGCGCGGGTCTCTGCCCAGCCGCGGGATCGCACAGCGCGACCCCGGTCGTCCCCTCTCGCCGGCGCCAGCGGCCGGCGCTCTCAGCCAAACATTCGCTGGGCCGCCCCGCTGACCGGCACCCCTCACAGAATCCTACATCCATGCAGCCACCTGGAGATCACCGTACCACCACACCGCCACCGCTGGAAACCCGCCGGACCACCGTGCCGGCTAGAAAACCCCAAAACCCGCGGATCTTCGCCGGGCCGCTGCAGAGGCTTCAGAGGTCATATTTTCAATCCGAAACAAGTGTTGGAAATCTCGGTTAATGTACTACGCAATCATGAGAATCAATAGATGAACTGATAATAGTTCAATGATAATAATTGTGCTCAAAGATTGCGGGAAATTAAAAACGAAAATGATAAACCGCTACCTGCAGGGGCGTTTCCCGATGCTTCACAGGCGATCTGTCGCCGCACCATCGCCTTGCAGGAGCTGCCTCGCCAGAGGTGCCTTGCCAGAGTTCTTCACCGGAGTTGGGGGAGAGGGGGAGGGTTTGTGTTAGAAGACGAAGAAGAAGAATAAGAGGGTGGGGGTGCGTTTAAGTAGAAAACACTTAAACCCCCCGCCCGGCACGCCCCCGACTACGCTGCCGATGCAGACAAAAAAATAAGGTTGCCCTGGGGAAAAAACGACCTCTTGAGCACAACAATGGTCTCATAATTTTAATCTGATTCTCCATTCAAATGTTATAAAACATAGCGCTCGAGGCCGCCAAATTACGAAAATGCCCCTGGGGCCATTTTTCACAGACGGCCCGCGCCTCCGAAACTGAAACCCCTTCTATTGTAAACGGCACGCTCTGAACTCAACGGTGCCATCAGTTTTCGAATCTGAGCCACCGTTTAATAGATACCCGCGTTTCACCATTAAACGAATAAATTTATTAATTAATTTATCCGTTTAACATTCCGAAAGCGAGCGAGGGGTCCAAACCTCCCGCGCCGACAAGTTTTATGTCGTTCCTAGGGTAAACACACCATTCCGGACCCATCCATACACTCATATCTCTTATCCGGATCACTGTTTAGGAGTTATTTCATTTATTTGGCATTTCCAGTGTGAACGCCTTGAATATTTAATTCCGGCCACTCTGGGGCTCGGAATTGCACGCCGACTGAAGGCGCTGCTCTGGAATATCATCAAGAATATTCCAAAGCCTTTCACCGTGAAAATAGGGTTCTTACACATTATCTCTCTTCCATCAATTCCGGCCTAAGATGGGTACCATTTCATGGGGGGTAATGAAAAAAACATCAAATTTAGAAGGATTGAATACCATAAAAATATTATAACATAAATTCAATTTTTTCCCCAAAATTTTAAAAACATTTTCTCTTCCTTGTCCCTATTCAGTGATTCATATTTTTTTATTTATAATTAATATTTTAGAATCGAAAATATATAAAAAACATAAGAACTTTTAGAAATGTAGAAATTGTACATCCCTTTTAATATCATTTGGTTTATATTATATTGTTAATGATAAATATTAAAAAAAATAAACACATTAAATAACCAAATGAAACATGTATATCTATATATAATTCATGTAATATAAACTCACTTAATACTTCCGTCATTCAAATTTTTATGTTTCTGATGTAAATTTCTATAGTTTTAATGGAATAAAAATTAATAAAAACTCATTGGTTACTGGAATAAAATAAATAATATTGATTCCCTTACCTTAATGTAATAATTAACGGTTCATTGTTTAAGGATCATTTTAGCATATGAATGTTCTCATGATTGATATTACACATTAAAAAAAACCATTAAACTTGAAAATTTGTTAATCTAGGATGGTTTGACTGAACATATAATAAAAAACATGTGAATCAACTCATTTGTATTTTTTGAAAATATGGGGAGGAAGAAAATTTAGAAGACTATTCATGGATCACTTCATTGTCGAGTTTCACATTCCAATGACAGATTCAATTATATCTATTTATTTAATTCCAAACTTGTTTTTTTAGTTAGGGTCATCTATCTTCATACCCCATGATTCCACTTAATATAAATCTCTATTTTTTCATATCCATTAATATGATGGTTAATCATTTCCCCAAAAAACATGACACGCCACCCATTCCTCCCACATTCCATGCCACCTCTTATTTTCCCATGTTTTTAGTTTTTATTTATTCTTCCCCATTTCAATTAATGAATACCCCATTTAAATTTCCCCATTTTGAATTGTTCTACACATTTCATCATTCCCATCAATCTGTTATTTAAGTCTCCAATTCCAAAAATATTTGACTTATTTTATCTAATGTTTTAACACTTATACCCCACATTAATTCACTCATTTTACCTTTTAAGAATTCATTGTCCCTTTTTTTTATTATCCCAGTCACAAAATTTATTTTTACTTTTGGTTTGACGATAAAGAATTCCAAATAGTTTTTTCCCAAAAATATTTCAAGTATTTCTCTACATACATCATTTAATTTTGTTATCATAAAACTATTTCTAACACAACAATTTTTGATAAAATAAATATATTAACAATTAACATATAATAACAGAATATATATACATATATTTTATGTTTCTTAACATAATTGTTTGGAAACATTTTACAACATATATATATATATATATATATATTAATATAAGTTATCTATTTTATAGTCATAAAATAATTTTTTAACGAGAAAAATCAATGGATAAGAAAATATAGATGATACATAAAAATCTTTTTATAGTTAAACAGTTCAAATTATACTTCATATACATAAAAGTAATTGAAAATATTTTATATATAAGAAAACATAATTTAAAAGTATTATTTTTATCAAATGTTAAGTAATTTTATACCATGAATAACACTTTATAATAATGCCTAAAATATTTTCCATAGCTAACATATGTAAATTTATTCATAATAATAACATTTCTTATTATATACGTGAAGTCCATGCATAATATATATCACTTAGGAATGTTGTGAAAAACATATTCAAATTGAAAAATATAAAATTAACTCTAGTTAAAATTTACTATTACCAAAATTCTTATACAAATATAAAATATTATATTAGTCCCTCGACGCTTGATGAATGATAAAAAAATATTTTTTAATAATCTAGAACCTTGCATGAATTGTTTCCCATATATTATATGAAGTAACACATTGATAAAATTTCATTATTATTACTTGATTAGGAAACAAATTTAGATTCATATACGTATAATTTAAATCAATCTCAACTTCGAGTTCTATACTCCCTTACACCAGTATACAGAGTATTCTATCATTTTTTATAACATTTATATAGATATGAAATTGAAAATTAATGATATATATATTAATCATTATTTTCCCACATATATTATTATCTACTATAAAATAATGTTCTTCAGTCATAAGAAATCATCTTTCAAGAACAAATAATTGATACCTATATATTTAATCGTATCATGGATTACATTTTTAGAAAAATCATTGCTCACTATTATTAATTTTTCTCCTCATTTATTTTACCTAATTAATTAATGTAGAAAATTATTGTCTAAAATCAATCACTTAAATTTTATCATCCTACATCAGTAGTTTATTATTTCAAAAAACTATTCAATTAAATGTATAGTGGTATTATTACAATTAAAAAATGTAAGATGAATATAATTTTTATTTTATTTCATGGTCTAAAAATAATTCCTTTACACAAGTAAAATAAAACAAAATGGATAATTTATGATTTTATTCAATTTCATTTTTTCTAGTTATCTTCACAATAGAGTCTAACTAGTTGATAAGTAATGTTTTAGAAATACGTGAACTTTTAAAGAGGCTCTTTTAAACAACTCCACATAGGTATTTTTTTCATAAACAGAGAAAAATAATTAAATGCGTTGAAAAATTTCAGATCATTCATTTTGAATATATATTATAATACGAAAATTAAAAATTTATATTTTATATAACACGTTAAATAATTTCTTCATGAAAATATATACAGATCTCAAATTCAATTTAGAATCAACTAAATAAGATAACATCGATTGGGTAAATAATTTTCTTCTTAATAGAAATAGAAATATGTATGAAATTAAAATTTAAATATATTATAGATAACTATTAATTTGATCATAAATATTGATTAGTGTGAATAAAAAATACACATTTATTATATGAATATTCCTAGTATTTTACTCATTATGATATATATTTAGAAAATTAACTATTAATTTTTATCTTACATAAACCCTATAATTAATTCCATTAAAACCCATAAATAAATAATATTAATCTGCATTTAATTAGTTTCATGCAACTTAGTTAATCATAACCCCAAAAATATAATATAATATGAATTATTTAATTAATAATCTAATAAATAAATATCTTCAAAAATTATTTAAATGAAAATATTTAGTTCTTGATTTATATTGTATAAGGCTTTCATGTATTAATAAATGTGAAATTTATACACATTCATGTAGTTAAATGAAAAAAATAACATCATGTAAGATTAAAATCATTATCAATCATACTTAATTAGATAAATGAACCAACCTAGTATTAAAAAAATTATAAAATAATAATGTTATACATTAACAAATATGGTATGATTTTGTACAATATTATAATAATTTTGTAATAATGAACTCATATTCTCACTAATCATGTAACAATGAAATATTTTCACGTTTGATTGAAAAATAAGTTCTCGTTAAAATTTATTACATTATAAATACTCTAGAAACATGGTTCATTTACCTCAAAAATATCATCTAATATAATTACTATATGATTAGAATTTATAAATGTTAGAAAACACTATAAATTTAATTATTATTATCCTTTATCATTAAATGTATAACATAAGTATCATATGTGATGGGGTTTTTATCATTAATATATGATGTTATAGTGATAAATTAGATCACAATAAACATTTTAGATATTATATGTGACATAGTTGTTTCCATCTCTTAAAAATAATTGTTTTGATCAAGGTTTATTCGATATACTAAATTAATGACCAAGGGGTGATACTTATAGAATTAATTGATATAGATAGTAAAATTTCTTATAATTTTTTCCTTAGACTAACTGTTTTTAGATAACGATACAATATTGTTCTCCTAAATATGCCTCTACGAATGGGTTGATGTGAAATAATCAATGGTTTTAGGATTTTTCTATAATGATATCCTATTAGAACATTTATATTAGTTATTTTATCAGATAATTTGGAATTGGGGTAATTTATATATTTAATAATTTCATAGAAATTATATTTATGGAGTGTGGGTTCTCATTATGATAAAATGTTTCGTAGAACTGTATAATCATTCCATTGTTTGATAAAATTTTTGGGATGTATAACTTCCTACTTATTCAATAGCATTCTCCAATGGTAAAACATGTTCGCTTTTAGGTTATGTTGCAGTGTCCATATATTCTTGAGACTTATAATTTAGAAACAGATGAATTTTTTGAGTATGTAATTTGTTTACATGTATAAATTAGACTTGTGGAAGATAATTAAAAGTATTCAAGGCAGTAATATTCTAATGTTTCATTTTTAGAAATAAATAAAATTATGAGGTAAAATGTTTTGATTTTATGATTGTAAATGATGATTCTATGTACATTTATTAATAAATATACAATATAAAAAATTTGGGGCTACTCAAAACAAGGAATGTACTACTAGTAACTATTATACACAACATAATACAAAATAACATTTAGGGACCAACTCTTGGATATGCAGTATTTAATAAAATTGTAGTAGATTGGGTAGTCATATAATGTGGAAATTTAATTTCATGTGTTGATTGGGTAGAGATAGAGAAATGTTTCATTGATAGGGAGTTTTCATTCTCTAGTATATATTCAAATATTTATATTATAATCAGTTTTCATGTTTTATTTTAATACATATATCTTGTTGATTACTTGTGTATGATATTAGACAGCCTATGTACATTGATTCAACATTCTGTTTTGTAGTTTGTTTTATTTAACATGATAAAAATGTATTCACTTGGTGGTTTATAGATGTTTTGTTATATGTTTCTTGGGAAATAACTTCCCATTGATTGTGTATATCCTCTTGGTTATAGTCATGATTCCAACCCATATTAATAGTTAGAATCTAGTGGCACACCTAGCCCTATCACCATCCCAGATAATGTTTTGGTGGGTATGGATATTTTACACAATCTGTAACTGTGTGGTCTATCATAGGACTAGATTTGTGAGTAAAAACATTCAATATATTGATTTATGAAAGTTGTGGAATAATCCGAAAATAATATTAATTTTGTCCAATATGTTTGGGAAACATGTAATGTGGTGTTTTGGCCATGGTATTCAAACATGATGAATAAGATATATTTCTAGAATGTCATGTCCTTGGATTATAGTTTTAAATGAGTATTTATATTGTCAATGTATTATATGTTTCATTATGGGATGGATTTTGTGAATACTGGTCTGTGAAAATGGATTTTTCTGGGATAGGTGGTTATGATATATTAAAATAAAATATTTTTAATGTTGTTTCATTGAGTTTTAAATTTAATATTAATTTTTAATCCCATCTAAGTATAGTTTTATATCACATTATGCTTCATTACAATCATATTATATATATAATTTAGGTACTACATATATCATAGTACATCCTATGGTTTGTTGTGAGATCATAATGACTCAATATAGTAACAAGAACATGGGGTGATGTACGTGATTTAAATATAAGGACCTAGACCATTATGTAGTCTAATAAAACTAAAATTTTATCTATATTGTATGAATTCATGTTGAAGATGATACCCATGTTTCATGGAAATCCTAATTTTGGGTGGTAGAGCAGTTTATAGGTGAGGCTCAAAAGGTATTCCATATAGTAATAAAAGTTTTATCGCATTGTGTTTTTCCTGATCATAATATTAATTATTTTGTTGAATATGTGGTGGATGTTTTCCCCTTTACGTTTTAAGGAATAATTATAGATAAAAACCAATTTTTTTTCTTTCTTTATCAGGGGTATTAATTTGGATATTTTATCATTGGTAGAATTACTATGATTTGGAATATTTGGCATGGGGACCATACCATTATAGAGTATTTCAACTTGGTATAATGATCTATATAGTTTCTTGTCATGTCATTTTTGAGAAATGATATTTGATTGTCTAGTTAGTTTAATTATTTTATACAATAATAAATATTTAGGTCATGGATAAACAATTTGAATTTATACATTAATTTTTGTTTTTTGGACTCCTTATTCAGATGCATATAATCATAATGGACGAGGGGACTATAAAAAATCATGATAGTTTTTGTTCATTTATTTGATATTATGACATTATCTATGACATCATTTTATCTATTTTTGAAGTATAAAGTTTTGACCATGGTGGTCCTTACAAAAATTCCCAATATATTTTGATTATATATAGTGTTTAGATTTATGATTGGTACAATATATCAATTTCTAGTGATATTAATTATAGGGTATTATATTTTCCATTATTTTGAGGATTTTGTTACATCCATGGTTGTAAAAATATAGGATTAACCCATTAAATAGACAATATAGGTTATGTTTTTTGAAATTGACATTGGAGTATGATAACATTATATTATAGGTATGATAAATATATCATATTATCAATCATTGATAGTAATATATTAAATTATTAATTGTAAATAACACAAGCTTATTAATTCACTCATTATATGTTTCAAGATATTGACATGGTGACTGAATAGTAACAGACTAAAATTTCATTTCTGATATTATACTAAAATTAATAAAAAAATACTAACCCCTATGAAAAAATAATATATTGTGTAATTATATTTGTGAGGATAAATTTTCCTATGTTGATAGATTTTAACATAATATATTTTATCATGGACTCTAATTTTAATAATGCATTTATAAAGAGTTGAAACGAAATCATGGGATTCTAGAAACATATAAAATCAATGCTTAAGAGGATTTTTTAGTTTCTTTATAATGAAATTGATACCCGGAAATTATATAATGTGGATTTTTTTAATTAAATAAATACACCATGTTTATTTCATAATTTGAGTAACATAATTATTTATTTATGATCCTCAGGTTTAATGCTAGATATATTTTGGTCAACCGTTTGTATAAAAAACTATCCAATTTATATAATGTTTTGAGGAACCTAAAAAGTTTATATTCAATTTATGAATGCCTATTGGAAGAGTTTGGGTTGTTATATAAAAGTTATTTACTATTAATATTAGTAGTAGACCTCCTCTAATATATCACTAAAAAATGAAAAATACTATACTAATTTCTTTCATGGATATTTGATGATAGATGATATGGAAAATATCATCCATGAATGACCCGTAGTTCATTGTTATTATAAGAATAAAATTTTCATGTTATCAATAAACATGTTACTATTGGGATATGGGTGGTGGTGAATGAAAAAGATAGTTACATTCCACTTTTTTTTGAAGTGGAGTTTTGTTGTTAATTGTCCTTGAAATTATGATGGTTGAAAAGTGATATCCATAAACGATGAGAGAAATTTTGATATAATAGGTACATATAATTTTTTTATTATTGAGTAGTTTTTATGATGATTATTCAAGAAACATTTCATATATTAAATATAGTTATCTATAAAATTAATAATAGTTACTTCATTCATTCCAATTATGAATATATTTTTCATCTGAATCTACATTCCACACATTTATTATTGTTACGAAATAAGGATCTAATTTTTTAGGATTTTAAATTCTGTAAATATAATATAGAAAATATTTAAAATATATGGTTATATTTTTTGGATGATGTAATTTTTTATCAATTAATCATTGACACTAATATTTATATAACATTAGATACAGTGAGACAATATTTACTATAATAATTTATTATTTGGACAGAATGAATTAGAGTTTCCTAAGTGATTCATTCATTATATCAGAAATATGTCAGGGGTTTTGAAGTTCACAACTAGTGAAAATAAATGAAACGATGTGAACTCCAATATTTGTTACTGATGAAATTATACAATTTCATTTTAAAAATATTTATCAAATTATTATTTGAATTTACAATAATCATAAGAGATAATATCAATAATCATTTTTGCAGATAAACTTCCTTCGATTAATTACATAATTCTAAAATTGTGTGAATATAAACAACCCACAGTAGGGTCCTATATATTTATGTTAACATTTGAGAATCCCATCATGGTAGTGGGATCTTTATATTGATTTTCTTATTCACAGATCATCATCATTTTTTGAATGTTCATAAATCATTGGGTAATTTTGGATTGGTTGGAAAAATATCATACATTCAATTTTTTGGGTAGATGAGTTTCCATAGAGTATCGAAAAAAATGTGTATATTTTAGATCACAATATTTTAAAAGCTATTGAAAATTAGGATTTTTAACATCTAATTCATGGATTAAAATATAATACCAAATGAAAAAAATATAGAAATTTTAGAATATATTGCCACCATGAAAAGGCAAAATAGTGGGTTTGTTTAGAGTGTGATAATCTATAAAATTAATGGTGAAAATAAGAAATGTTATTTCTAGTATTAGTATAGATTTTAGTATTTTAGTAAATTTTTTAGAATTCAATTAATGAAATAAAAACATCGGACAGTAAAATGTTCAAATACTTAATATAAATCCATCAATTACACATAACCAAGTGACTTGCTATGATATGTCTCATGATATTTGTTTGATAATAAATAATGATCCACATTAGTAGTTATGGAGTATATTGAGTGTTGAATAGTAATAGATAAATGAGTGTTTGATTATTTCTCAACCCATCAAAACGGTTGGGTGGGAAAATTGGTGATAAAATATTAATCTTTCTTAAACTGGGCATCCAATGTATGCTTTTCACAATCATGAAATATTTTTGATTATATATCATATGCATTTATGTTTTATGTTTTAGTTAAGGATTTATAAGGTGGTTTTATATTATTAGAATATGTGTAACATTCATAGAATCCACGTGGTTTTTTCTATCACGAATTAAAAAATACCATATTTTATTCTCCGAATATTTATTTATGTCACCCTCATTACTCAATTTAATGAATATATCTGCATAGATTAGGATAATGATATTTTTAGTGTTAAATAAGTTCTAATAATTGTTATTTTTAACATTTAATATTATAAAACTATTCATAGACAATAGAGATAGGAAAAAAAATAAGAATACCGTTTTGTTACTTTTAATGAATAAAAAAATTTAAAATTCCGTTAATCCTTTTGAATACTCTATGTATGTATTTTAGCATCAATAATATTTTCATGGTAAATATGATTTAGAATGTTATAATGACAGACAAGAATAATGATAGATTGAAAGGATTTGCATGTGATACCCATTAGTTGTGAATTGTCTGTGATGATTTCCATATATCGATATTATATCATTATAAGATGATTTTAAGATGTGTTACCCTATTATATCATACAATATATTGGTTTTTAGGGAGAGTGAATAAAACCTAACTATGTTTTATCTCTCAAACTTCTCTTATTTTTTATGATAATGGGTGAATGTAGTAGAAAATGTATTTGTTTTTATTATTATATTGAACAATGATTTAACATAAAAGATTAACTATTTTATTTTTATTCCTAAATATGAAGTTGATAAAGATTCAATTTAATAATATTCTTTATAATCTATAGTAATGCAACATGGATATTTACTTTTTGAGTTTCAAATAATTTTGAATTTTTATTGTTATCCAAAAATTAATGAATTTAGTGATGATGATATAGAAATTATCACCATTATATAACATTATATATTGGGAAATATAAAATTAAAAACATTATTTTGATATTTCATTGATTTTGTAGTAGTTGAATACTGACTTGAGTTTGACCCTATACTAGAAATTGTGTGAGCCTATATAGACTGACACATAGTGATTGCATATTACTCTATACATTATTATGAATTGTATTGTGTGATCATATATATTGATATTATGGTATTAGATTATATAATATCCTAATACATAGTGAATAATATTCCATTTTGATGGTAATGTTCTATAATAGTTATTAGTGTGTTCATTTGGGTCAAGGTTTTGTGTGTGTTTCTTCGCGATCCTTATAATTATAGGATTCATTTTTTTAGATATATTTTAAAAGGATTAATCTAATGAATTTGAATCATAGTTGAATATATTTTTTATTTCATGATGTATCCATCCAATAGATAATTTTTTGACCTATTATAAAACATGTCTGATAATATGTTGTGAGGTCCTTAGTATATATTATTATTATATACTTTATTAATATTTTTTATAAAAGTTTCATATTTTTAGTATTTTTAAACCCTTGCAATATACTGTTGTGTATTGTTAAATTCCCCCCTTTATGGTCAAATTAATAATGATGTACTCAATTAATTAAAATAATAAATATTTATTAGAATAATTTCTAGAAATAGTGCATGCCTAGTTTTTATATAGAAGATATTTAGTAGAGGTTGTAAAAGGTATCATTTTTTTTAGTTCATTTACAATATATTTGGATCTTAGTTTGGTTTTTCATTAACTAGAATATTTGATATTTTGTGTAACTTATATTGTTTTATCTACAAATTTTATAAACAACACTACACGTTTAAAAGATATTTTTACATTTTTTTATTATTTAGCATCTTTTTTAATTGGGATATTTCTCCTATTGGTTGTTTTGTGATTTCTTGTTGCATGTTTAGTGGGTAAATTGCTCTGATTTTTTGTCCATACCATCTCTATAATATTCACCTAGACCAAAAAAATTAGTGCAAGGAATAGGGTGAAATATAATATATTCTATGACATAGTTAGGGTTCTGACTAGGTTAGACCATTTTATAGATAAATTTTAGTGTCGGTGGATACATCATAGAAGATATTTGTGGTTACACCTTTTTGATGGGTGGTGTTAAAAGATATAATGTGGATATTACCAAACATTCAAAGATACCATACCAATATTTAAATAAGATAATATATAATAATTAACAATTCACATGTAAATGTATTTAATATTATAATATTAATTACATTACATGTTTTACCCAGTTCATGGACTCTAAAAATTGAAAATATAGCATAGTGTACAGAGGTAAACACAACTGTGTAGGCCATAATAGATTATAAAAGATAAATAAATTATAAACTTATATACATTTCATGTATTTGTACAACCACCTCTTTGTAAATATGATTAATCACATAAAATCATTACAAATCTCCAGGTGATAAATGGGTTTTATAACCTTATATTATTTAAAAACATATTTTGTACTTCTTAAATGACCCCATGCATCATTGGTTAATATAGAAAGGAAAAAATGCTTCCATATTCCATGAAAATGATATAATTCATTTAATATAATATTTTGAAATTTTTTACATGTCTATGATATCAATAAAAATGGGTCATGTATTTGATATAAATATGAATGGTTTATATGACATGACTATAACACACATAGAACATATCTGATTTGAAGGTGATGATAACAATTACTCTTCAAGAATATGTAAAATAACCATGGGGATTGTGATAATAACAACTATTGAATACCCACATAAATGGATGTAATTCACCTACAATACACTTTTATTACACCATCATCAATACTACACTAAAATTGACATATGTATTGAAGAAATAAAATATATAACATGAAATACATAAATGTATGATATCACATAAATGAATAAGTTAATAATTTATAAGTTAAATAATCTAATAATAATTTATATCATTTCCTAAGTCATGAAAATTTGTTCCATAACAATAAACTACAACAATGAATCCAAAACATAGGGATGAAAACTCATTTTTTTGTATATCTTCAATTAAAACAACTAAGAAACCAGTACATATTTCCACCACCTACTCAATGAACTCTATGGAATTATTTAAAATTTTAATTTAGTATAAAACAAACTGTGGTTCACCATATAATTTCACATGCCCAGGATTTTCTATAAATCAATAAAATTACCACATTTACTAAATATTAGAAAATATAAAAATATGTAATCCAAATGAAAAAATATTTATATTATAAAACAATTTCAGGACCAAGGATATCAATAAATACCTTAATAATCTATTGGATACATAAATATATAGTCATTAAGAAGTTAAGAATCTCAAAAGAAAATTCATAAAAGACTTTCCATTTTTAATATAGTATTCCTAGGGTCATAATAATAATCTCACTGAAAATAATAAATATAAAGAGGAAACATTCACTGAAAAGTAAAAACATAACATCTCAAATATCTATCAGTTATGAATATTAAAAAATATTGAGAAATCATAATATAAAACATAATATATTACAATGGATTTTAATGACCACATTATGAAGGGATCATGAAATGTTTATTCTATCCTTTGGGAAAGAGTGGTCCTAACTATCACACCCATGGTATAGTTTTATGCAATCAGTTAAAATATAAATTTATAGTTTTGATACATTTGTATTTAAATTTTGGAATAAATTTGGAATTAGTACACGACATGGGGTTAGTGGTAATCATGCCCTCATACAATGTAGAGAGGGATATATCATAGATTAGACACATTTTTTCATAGTTTCCTACACCATTTAGAATATTCTAACAAAACGATTAGTTGATGGGTTAAAATTAAGGCATTGGACCATTTCATGGTTATGGGAAAACTGTGAATAAACCCTTATGTATATCAAATAAATTTTTGTAACAAAAATTACATTTGAAATTAGAATGCGTAATTTGTGCCTGTTTAAGGGTATACCATATAAATTCTCTTACAGACAATAGATAAAGCTTGAAAACTACTATTATATATTGGTTCACTATTAATCAGTATAATCACATTATTTTTTAATCCATGTATCCAAACCACATTAATACCCATACATATGGTAATTTCCAAACCATTTTTACCATACCTTGGTCTACAATTTCAATAATAGTGTGATCGAACTTTTTTAATAGATTGATTAATATAATATGAAATTACACTTCCAACCCATCATAGGTTAATCCATTTATCTTTCATCATACATTTGAATGTTTTAGATATAGGTCATCAACTCACACAGTTCTCCTCCACCTTTTCCTAATTACTAGTAATTGTTTCACCAATAGACTTCAATAAATCATCAATTAATAATTTTTATTCACAATCCTATTTTATATTCCTTTCTACACTATTGAATTACTCTTTACCAATTTCCATGGTGTCATAGTGTTTTGGTTTTGTAAACATATAATAAGTTTTCTTGATGTTATGGATATTATTCATCTTCTTTTGTTGATTATCACTATTGTATAGTGGTATCATAAATTTATTGCAGGTGATCCCATGAATTAACTTTTCATGAAGAACCGTGGATGACTAAATTCATAAAATGTTATTATCAATAGGATCTCATGTAATGGGTTCCCTATCTATGGAATTCTTATGTATAATATAATTATTTCAAAATCTCTCACTTCTGATATGATAAAATAAATTATTTTTAAAATATTGTTTTAAATATGGAGTTTCCCATTCTTATCTTCACTATGATTAAAATATTAACATGTTTCCATGTATATTATTAAATGAATGAATGAATCTATAACAAATTATTTGGATTCCTGGGAAGCCTAGTTTTCTAGGTTGGGATCCTAGTAATAGTACGACTATGTATATATGAAAATCATTCAAGTAATTTTGGGATAATATATCTTATTTAGTATTCTATTTTGTTTAATAATTATTACAACTAATTTTATATTATACTCTAACAAATAGAATGTGAACAATTCAAATGTATGGATATGGACTAATATAAATATTTTGTGAGGCCATACCTATATTAACACTAATGAGTATCATATGATTCTTATTTTAAATTGATTATTTACAAGACATATACTTTAATGAATAATTTTTTTCATATATTGTTACATGATAATTATATTTTAAATATTTAAAGAATATTTTCTATATAAATGTGTTCAAACTATCATGATTGGACTCTCTAAAAAATTATTCTCATAGAACACTTTAGGGGATCATATATGATTAGTTATGATCACACCGTATATATATCCATTAGGTATATGTAGACAAGTTTTTCAATATTACATATAAAGGAAATACACAACATAGAGTTAGTAGATACTCTTGATAGCTATGCTTTGTTTGGATGGTACTGATATGTGATGATTTAGACTTCATATTATATGGACATGAGTATCATTAATCTTGGTATAATTTTAGTTTTATTGAAATGTTTTTATTTATATTTCCTTATGAACATCCCATATCATTCCCCATACCTTTATCAACTATCAGAAACTATTATATATCCTTATCTTCTTTAATATGATATGGATTATCATCTTAAAATATAATTTGTTATTCTTTATTGTGGAATTTAATTTTTATTATGTTTAGTTGATGTTATAATTCATATGTGTTACTCATTTGGGTGCATGATTCACCATTACATAGAAAAATATATATATTCTTGATTAAGACCATATTGATAGTATTTATAATTATTTTCGGAAACTATTCCAAATATTTTATCCTTGACTCCCATACAGTGGTTTCAAGACAGTAGCATTTGGAAATAACTTTTGAGCCTCACAGAAGGAAGGATGGAGTTTCTAGATTTTGGGTATTCTTGATCATTTCACAAAAATAATTATATAAAATACAATTTTTTATTTATTATATTTTAGAAATTCATTATAGATTGGTGATAGTATAATCAGGACTAGTGAGGTAGGTTTTAAATGATTTTCTAGAAGAGATTCAACATAGTTAGACTTATGTAAACATATGATGTCATGAATTGTGTGTTTTGAAATATATTTTTATTTATTTATGGATTTTGAGTAATTTTGGGTAATGAAATAGAGGTTTTGAGGGTATTTATAGGAAATATGGTAATGGTTTATAGGTTATATTCCATGTGGTATACTAGGAAACCCATATTAGAAGAGACCTAATGTTATCCTCATATGTTAAACAATGTGTTTAAAAAGTCATGTTGATAAATCATGTATCAAAATACCATCTATCTAATGATACACAATGTTAGAACATTTTTGATAAACCATGTTGAAAAACTATTTCCATTGGGAATTTTGATGATTTATGGGTTTCCCCTATTTTAAATACATTATTTTGAATTTTTTTAGTTTTATTTTGGATGTTTATGGTTTCAGTTGATATTATTTTAAAAAAAAATCTTCACAATTGATTTCATATAGTATAATTCGTCCTCGATGATCCCCTATGAATATTCTTGAATGAACTACTAATATTTTTCCATGACTTAAATGTAAAACCTTGATATTTTAACATATCATTTTCTTATAATATTCAATGTCATAAATTTCATTCACCACATGCCACACCAAACATAAATGAAACTAAAATATATTTAGATAAAAATATAATTATTAAGTGTCATCATAAAAACCTAGATATTAAATCAGTTGGAATAAATAGTTCTTTTATATTTATAAAATATTTATAGAATGTAATGTAATGGTTACGTTCTAATACTTTATATTTCAATTGACATAGATAAAACAACTAATATTGTTTTTTATAGTAAAATATATATTTTTATGAACACTTATCTTTTTTGTGATATTAATTTATATTTCAATAATGGTGTTATTAATAATAATGAAAAATATTTGATATGATTAATTAGTTAACTCTAATTTAATTATTAAATATTAGAAAATAAGATTAAATATGATTAATATTCTAAATATATATATATATATCTCTCTAAAAAATAGTTTCATTATATATCATCATTTAATTTAAAGTAAACTAATTATTTTTAGAATTTATATTTGAAATAATTAACTTCATTTGTTGTATTATCATGAAAATTTTAGATTATAACTAAATTTTGGTACATTTATAAAAAATTGATTTCCTAGGTGAATAGTGAAAATACAATTTTTTAAAAACAATGAATTATTTGTAATTAATAGGATGTAATAATAAACAAAAAAATATCTTAAAACAATTATGTATAATATTATATAATTTAATTTATTATGTATAATTTTGTAACCTATATTTGATAATTTAAGTCTTATGGTGCATTTTTCACTAAAACTATTTTTAGGTATTATATGATTAAAATATAAAAATAAACTTATATCAGTTTTAGAAATTCAATCATGATAAATTGATATAATTTTTTTAGTATTGGGTAATATTATATAATATGTTACATTTTAGATTTATCCTTAAATGAGAAATTACTTAAGTAAAAACTAGTATTCTTGGTAAGAGTAAATTAGGGTTCAAAAGGGTTTAACATAGTTAAAAGGATAAAAAAATGTTTAAAATTTTTAATTATGTGTGGTAGAGGTATTTGGAAACATTTTTTCTTCCATGCTTAATTATTTATAAACTTTTGATCCATTTTATTTGAGGATGACCACCCAATTTTAAAAACATATCAGTATTTACAAAAATACCAATCCTCTTCACTTATAAAAGAGGTCTATCACTACCCCATTAATAAGACTCATAAAATTAGTTTTCTAATATAAACCCAGTCATTTATTAATTTCCATTTCATTCATTACATAATCCATTAGGGCTCACATGGCCATCGGTATTTTGAGTGTGAAACACCAAGCCCCCCTTTAATAGGCCAAGCGATGGTGACTAACATTAGCTCTGTATATCTCTCAAATGGGATGCCTTAACTTATGTAACTATATTAAAAAATGAATATTCTTTCAAATAATACGATTTATTTACAAAAAAAAACATTTATACCAATCCAATCATGCATCTATGTCCCACCGATACAATATCTCATAGTCTGAACTGAAAAAGGGCCAAATATAAGACCCCAAAATATCGTAAAGAGTGAAAAATTTAATAGAATTAAGGGACCATGTCGAATGAAATACAAGTAAGAATATATATCTATCTATTAAAATATAATT
Source organism: Viscum album (assembly GCA_963277665.1). Lineage (NCBI taxonomy): Eukaryota > Viridiplantae > Streptophyta > Magnoliopsida > Santalales > Viscaceae > Viscum > Viscum album. Next base: position 2,008,205,383 of record OY728136.1, on the reverse strand, counting down.
ATCTTCTATCTCTCAATCCTCCATAGACTCCCTCAAAAGGCATGGTATCTGTATAAGAAATGTCATGTGCAAGAAGTGCCTTCATAGAGGTGAGTACAAAAATACCTAGCATAGATCATTGAAATAACTAAATATAATGAATAAAGTATTATCATATCATAAAGATACATGTATTTAATTAAATGTATGATACATAATGATAATCATAAACTGATAAATAAGTTTAACAGACTCCATGTCTCAAAGAGGTCTCAACAACTTTCAGCCTTGAGATTTTTCTTTATAATTCAAGGTAACACTCTTCCATGCGAATCCACTCCATGATCCATGTTTTAACCTTTTTATTTCATAAAATATTTAATTTTTATTTGGTAACTACAAATATATTACTCATTTGATCTACAATATCATGACACACTTATAGGGGATCTGTCCTGTTATCATTGGGGGATACCAAAAATCCAATGGGATCAACCCTTTAAATATGGGATATTTACCCTATACATATTTTTCTTTCCATTTCAATGATACCTACCTAGGATATAATAAGAATAATATATTATTCATCCATGGTCACAAATAGTGATACATTGAACTCTATACCAGATAAAACTCGTAGAGGGGATCATAATCCTATTCTCAGGATGTCATGCAACATTATACCATATAGGGATAGAATGGGGAAGTAAAGTCAACTGAAATTGGATTATAATGAGGAATTATAGGGCTCTAAAATTCCACAGTGTAATTTAATGACATGTGTAGAGTCTAGTAGGTGTGTACTTCTAAACCTAGAACTTCTGGTGTTAATGCTTTGTTTCTCTTCTAGAGGTGGTGTACACTAGATATTCTTGTGTATATGGTTGTTTCCCATTACCTAACCCTATATAAGTAATATTACTTGATCATGTACTCTACCCATTCATATTTACTAGTACATTTATCTTCCAATGAACCCTCATGGGTACATGATGATCCACAAACCCTATATCTCATAGCATGTGACATGTGTCACATAGTGTGTAATATTTTTCTTATTGTGTACACCTTATACCTACTTATTGGGACCCACACAACATGTTTTCTTCACTATAAATTTCATGTAATGATGGACATTATAGATTCAACGTTTACATCATGAATCATCTAATTTTTATAATAGTAAAAATATATATGAAAACAATTTTTTTAAACCTGGATATAAATGACAAATATTTTTGACTGAATAATAAAACATAGCCTGGTTTACATAAAAACATTATATTGGTATATTGAGAAATTAAATAAAGAAATATGAAATAAAAAATAAAAACTATTCATAAATAACATGCAGAATAAAAATAAAGTTATATACAAGATATGAAAAATATAATTTCCACAACAAAATTTTGAGCATAAACTATCCAGATTAAAAATAGGATTAGAACATAAATCCATTACTGCTTTGGTAACATTAGAAAAATCTAAATAGAGAGAGATGAAAATATGGATATTTATATCCTCATAATTTTCCTGATGATCATCACAAAATAAATTCATGGTCATTATATACACCACATAAAATATACAAGTGTTGAATATGGCATGCGTCTTATAAATGTAAAAGAGTGATGAAAATCTCTTACATGAATTCTAGAATTTTTTCATAAATGTTTAAACCTCATGTATAATGAACATATTTATATAATAAATATATTAAATAAATATTGATATATTTATTATCATATATTATTTGTCATAAACTTTTACCTTCTATTTATTAATAATTCACTTTTAAAATCACTATTTCAGGTGTTAACTGGTTCGTTTTTCATGTATATTTTTTCGGTAGTTTTGTACCATATTAATTGATCATGGTTACATAATATACATATATTTAGTCATTATATTAATATAATATATTTTTATTATTGGAATTGATATTGTAATCCATAAAATATATAGATATAAAAATTGAATTCGGTCATTCATAGAGATGGTTGGACTTATATATGCATGGATGAAATTTTTATTTTTCAAAGGATGGAATGAAATAAAGATAAATATATTTTAAAATTTAGAAAATAAATATTATATCATATATATCATATATATTCATTAAATCTATCATTATTATAATATATGTAATGTGGAAATTGAAAATGAATCACATCACTTTGTGGAGGCAGTAGTCCACATGTGCACACTAGTGTTGGTATCGTTTTCCCAAGTATTGAAATGTATGAAGTTAGATATGATATTATAATTCAAGAATTATAATTATTTCATAAATATAACATATATACATTAAATCAATAATTATATCCAACCGTAATATGTGGATATATTGAATGAATTAGATCAGTTCGTGAGGCAGTAGTCCTCTATACACACGATCGATGATTTAATTTATATTTAATAGAATAGGAGATACATATAAAATATCACATTGACATAATAACTTAATGTTGTATTAAAAATTTTTTTTCATTATTTAGTCATTGTTGAAAATTATTTTTAGGATGTAGTAGAATAAATTATATAAAAACAGTTTCATAAGAACTATATCGCTACTTTAGAAATCCTCTTTAGGATTATACCTAATTCCCTTATATGATGGATTTGTAATCAAACCAGAGACTCTTGATCATGTGAAGGGATAAAATTAAAGTATATTGTTAGGTATTAGATGAAAAATTTCTTTATAAGCGGGTAGAAGAGAGGAGTTTTCCTTTTTTAATTGAGGTGAGTGGAATACTTTTAATTTTTTAAATATTTAAATTATTGTCCAGTAACATTATTCAAAAAAGAATATCAAATAGACCATTATAAAATCAATTTTTTTTAATGTTTTAATATTTCCAAAAAATATAAATTATACTTTTTCTCATTTAATTTTATCCCTTATATTTTGTGTTTTACCATTGTTAAACATGTATTAACAATAACAACATTAATTTTTTTTTACTATTTTTAGTATTCATAGTGACAAAATATTAAGTTGAAATTATTAAATAATATAAATTTTTATAATTTAAACTATTCTATATATTTTATCAAATTCTATTCATCAAAGTGTTGGAATTTAATTTAAAAAAACCTATAATGGGAATAAAAACAATGGTTTTCTAATGAAAAAGTTATCTCATGTATAAACAATTTTTTTTACAAAAATTAAATATAAAATTGATTCAAATTAAATATATTATATTAATAATAATATAAATTAACTAATTTTACTTTTAAAATCAATTTGGAACATATTTAAATTTCATAAATCATCAAAAGAAAGTTTTATTTAAATAAAAATCGTTATTTTCAATATTAATCAGAAAATTATTTTTTCCATAATATTCTAAGAAAAATCACTCTAAGATAAATTTTACGTGTTGAATTAAAAGTTTATTTAATATTTTCAAATTTATTTTCTAAAATTAAATAAAAAATTTATATTTATATATGTGTTAAAAATGCAACAAAATAGTTTCTTTGGAAAATATATGTTTTATTATAAAACTAGATTAATTCTTATCTAATTCCTATAAAACATATTTGATGGCTATGAAAGGTTTTTTTGGAATATTTGATAAACTAATTTCCTTAAAATCATTCAAAAATATTGAATAATATAATTTATTAATTTTAAAACATAATACACATAGATAAACTATTGTTTCAGCAAAATATTTTATTTACTTCCAAACAATTTTTATTATCATTTCTCCTCAGTTGATAAAAAATGAATTTATTTTATACACTTTTAAACCATATGATTTCTCATAATTTAGTTAGTACTATTAATACACTATAATCCAATAGTTCATATATAAATTTTAAATTAAATAATAATATTTTAATTGTATATTGTTATTCCTTCAAACTCGGTGTTATGTGTAACACCTGCTATCAAAGAATTAAATTTATTTGAAATTAATATATAATTAATTATAAAGGTGTTAAATTCTTCCCCTTAAATAAAATTTCTTACCCAAAATTACGCTACTATGATATAGACATTTCTGGAAACTTCTTCCTCATCATATCATTTGGTTCCTATGTAGCTTTCTTAAATTGGTGGTTTCAACACAATACACTAGTTGGATAATTGGTATTCATTCATATAAAATCCCCTATAAGATCTTGATTATATATATATTTTTACTCATATAATATATAATTCAATAATGGTATGACCTATGAGTTCAGTAGAAGTGAAAGTTCAGGTATTTACTTCCTCATGATAGATACATGAAACAAATCGTGAACATGGGAGTGGCACGATGGAAGCACAAACGATATCCCACCATCCCAACTCGATTAAGAATAATAGTGTCCAATATCCATTGAGATAAAAACTCCATTATTCTCAAATATCATGTCCTTATTCCCCAGGTAAATTCATAGAACCTACTATTCAATAACTTCTAACTAAAATACAGTCGACGATTGTCAGTATAACTTTTCTATTGATTTTATGCATTCCATGTCTATTTATAAATAGATATATCATTACTTTACCATTATTTATATATACCATGTCCAAAAATAAATATTTCTCGAACATTATTCTAGCTCATTGGAGTTATACACTTCATTTCATATAGTTCATTATAAGGATCCATATGAATTCTTTAGTAAAAACTACTGTTATATGAAATCTACAATGGAGGATGTTGTTGATCCCAAACACCATTGAATTACTGACACAATATCTCAATAGATCCTCCATGGTTTTAAGGGTTCTCTCAAAAAGACCATGCCTCTATGGTTTTAAATCATTACTAATCCTTAAATCTATATCCAAATCCAACTAAATACATCACTAGAACATGGAGGCAAACCATGGATCCCAATAAAATAAAATTGAACATAGTAATCCTTGAAACGATGCCAGTTATGTAATATAAATTATATAAATACTATCATGAAAGAAGTTTTATCTGATAATAATTATGTTTTTAACATTGAATGGTGATCAACTACTAGCACGATATGAATACAACCTTCAGATGTTTTGGAGATTCCGATGAAAAAATCTATTGTGATGTTTTCCAAATTCCATTATCAAATGGGTAGTTTTGGTAACATCCCATTATAATTTTTTCTCTCAAAATTAAAATTATATTATACCAAGAATCATGATAAATATTCTACAACATATCCTTTCATGTTTTTCAATCTGAAATACTCTTTCAGATCTATATACATCTTTGTACTTCTAATTATAATAGAGAAGGATGAAAAATGTGCTTCATCCAAAATCTCCTCATTCAAATCGAGTATATATATGGAAAATATATAGTCTCTAAACCTTATCATTCCTTAAAAATAATGGTTAAACTTAGGTACATTTCCCACCTTCTTTATCATCTTTAAATCATCCTTCTATTACTCAATAATCATTACATGGATGGATAGTTGATCATTCATTAGAGAAAGATAATTTTTTCCCTTCCTTTAAGATTTGAAGATCCATATTTTTAAAATTAAAAAATATTTGATCTTTTGGGAGTATCACCATATATAAGCTAGCATGACCCTTTTGTCTCGATTCATTTGCCACCTTGTTCACATTTCTTGGGTGTTAATGTATTAAAATGTCATAATAATTAATCAACTTCATCCATCTTCTTGGGAACATTTTAATATTTTTCTAATGAATATATACTTTATGATTTTATGATCATTATATATATGAAATCTCTATACACGAATATAATTACCCCATATATTTAATAAAAAACATATCACCATAAAATTTAATGAACGATTTGGGTAATTTTTTTCACGAACCTTTAATTTCCATGAGGCATAACCTATAACCACATAATTTCTCTTGATAATGCATCCCATCTACTTTTTTGATGAATCGCTATAGATTAGAATCTATTCTCCACTATTGTGTAATTTAATCATAGGTATGCATACTAACATTATCATTAATTCCTTGAAATTTCCTCACATTCATTTTACCAAAGGAATATGGATCCCTTCACAGTTAACATGGGATGAGATTAGATATCAATGAAATTTTTTCCAAATATATTAATTAAAGTCCATTAAAACTATTCATAAAATGGTCCTTAGTAACCATTTTTGGTCTAGTAAAATTCTTGTTATTTTATTCCATTAACGGCCTATTGATATACCCTTAGGTTAGATTATATGAACCAATAAAGAAACTTTCTAAATCCAATAATCAAAATTGGTATTTTTTATCTAACTTATCCTTCCTCAAGGTCATCAGTGCAATTATTATGTGATATTAATGATCTTCATTAATCTTTAATTATATATTAATTTTGTAAATAAATACAATGACAAGATGATTAAGGTAATTTTTAAAGACTCTATTCATTAATTCCATGAATGAAACTTGATAATTTTATAACCAAATGGAAGAAATAAAAATTCTTAATGTTCATACCTCATAAGGAACTCTATATTGGGTATTTATTCCTTTTGGAACATCAACTAATAGAACCCATATTTATGATTAATCATGATAACGTATTGAGATCCTGTTAATTAATAAAAAAACATTGATTCCTTATAGAGGGTACTTCTTCTAGATAGTTATCTTATTATGTTCTGAATAATCAACAGAACTTCACATTTATCATTATTTAATCATATGAAAAGAACATTTTCACCTAAAGGTGATACAATTGGATAAATAAATCCATTGTTAAGATTATCTTGTGGTTTCTTTTTCAATTCTTACAACTCGATTAGGTTTGTTATATAAAATTTAATTTGAATAGGTGTATCACCAGTTATGAGTTCTATTGGAAACTAAAAATCCTGGATTTGAGGAAGACCAAAAATTTATTCTTGAATGATATAAAAAAAATACCAAAAAATAGTCATGACATCGATGTTAATTTTATTTCCAACAATCTAATAAAAATACCCTTTAATGATAAGAATTATGACCCACATGACTGATGTAGTAACCAATAGATGTTTTTATTCATAGCCACATAAATATATGAGCATAGGTTCATTTTTAAAGTGAAATGTTAATTGATTTCCTCAAAATTTTATATTGTATACATAAAATTAAATATAATCCATTACTATAATCACATCAAATTCAACTAAATTGATGCCCCTCATACATTTCGTGAAGAGAATATGGTTGCTGATAGTCTGGCTAATAAGAGGGTCAATCAAGATATCACATAGTGGGATTATTTTCCTCGTGATTGGATCCCAATTTATGATAATGATTGTAATATGATTCCATAGTTCACACTCTTGTAACCCCACATTCTACAATGTTCAATAAATTGTTTCTTAATACCAAAAAAAAACTCGATAATCATAAGATTTTCATGATGCACATTCTCACATAAATAAATTTGAGAGGAACTATAGACATGAGATGAAAACGTCATACCATTATGAATTTTCATCAATAACTCAATATCAAATTTTGTAGATGATAATTATATACCCTCATGAAAGTTCATATATATAAAATAGTGGGTACATCTAGAATAATATAAGAAATTAGTTTCTCTTGAGTGGATAATAAGTGCACCTTTAACAATTTTATTCTCATAACCCACTTGAAAATCCATGATTTCATATGATTTTTCTTTTTTCATTGATATTATAAGGATTCATATGTTGATCGTCTTTATAAAAATTTATATTCATTCATTAGTCAGTGTAATGACTATTCAATTTTCATTTTAATCTTTGGAGAATGGATGGTGTATTAGTTAGAATCAACTTAAATCCCATTGTGTAAAACAGTCCATTTATTTCGTTTTGACATTCATGAAAATTATTACAAAAAATTATATATTTGAATCACCTTATTCATATATTCACGAAATTCCCTTCATGTATCATTCCACGTTTCTGGCATGTTGAAGGATATAATTTCATTCCACCATGTGATTTATTCATGGTTTCCTCACACTCAATCTATCATTTCTTATCAAAACCATGGGTATAAGGGGAATATATAATTTCCATTTCTATATTTAGTTCACATATAATTATTTCTCTATATTCACTAAAGATCATTATATTTAACAGATTTTAGAGACTTGGTTTTAAGCCACCAAAGAATCAATCAATTTTTATTTCGCAGAAAATGATTAAACCAGAAGCATAAAATTCTTGTATTTTGGAATTCCCTTCATAAGTGCAACATAATTTGTCCTATATTTTCTAAAACTCAAGGAACTCATTTTCCATAATAATACATAGGAAATGAGGTAAGTACGTACTGAATTAAATCCCCTATAACTCATTCACTTCAATGGAGTCAATTTATTCCTCTTGTCTCGCACTCTTATTAAGGTTCCACCATTGGTCTTTTTAACACTCCAACTAATAAATGGATGTGAAAAATATTTCATGTTCTAGTAATTAAAGAATATAAACACTTTTCTCAATGGTGTTGATCCATCACTCCACTACTAATGGATCAAAAAACCCGTTATAAGGGTATTGATGTTACCTCCGGAAAGACTCAAAAATCAATTATTACTCATTTGTTAAATTGGAAGCTTAGAATGACTAATTTCCTGAGAATGTTATGTGATTAAATAAAAATTACTCTATATTCCAACTCCGATATAATTTGGTTTCTTAGGGGGAAAATCATTTCATTTTCCATCACATATATTATTAGAAACTGTATTCTAGTTATATCCATGGGGAAAATAATCATACTGTGAGAGAGTGTAATCATTTTTGGAAACCATATATTAATTATAAATCTATATGATTACTAATTAATGAAGACATATTTTCATACTATGTCACAATAGGTTTAACATAGGTCAGGCTTGGTCATTATCTAATAAAATCCTCTATAATGGTTCATAAAGAAAATACAAAATAACACCAGAATTTCCTATAAGAGTGTCAATGTCAGTGTGATGTAGTGGTGAATTAACTTTGCACAAAAATAATGGAAGATATATACTCGACTAACTCTTATGGGGGTGATGAAGCTCACATTTTCATATATTTTATACTGTAAAACATTGTTTATAATCCCACAAAAGTGTTATTGAATGGGTAATTATCATGTTTTTAGGTTTTAGTGCTATTTTGAACCCAAATGTGAAAAACGACTAATTCTGGATTTTTGACAGAATTTTACATCAGGGGTATTTTGGTCATTTCGGGAAACATAAAATTCCAAATTTTCTGATTAAAATTTCGTTAGAATCCTTATTTTATTTCCTTCATTTTTGTCTTCTGGACCAGGAGCTGATTCGGTCATCTAAAGGGTCTAAAAAATCATTGAAGATTGGAATTTTTCTGGGCGGACAGCATGGACCCACCCAAAGTAACGGACATCAAACGCGGCCTACACATATCCACATGATGTGTTTCCACCTGGGATACCTCGAGGACAGATAGGGCCGTCTCTACAATAAATTTGGAGGATGTTGGAGATCATTAAGGAGGCTATTGAATGACATTATTTTGGAGGAACCTTCCTGGATGCTTCGTCCAGAAACAGAAACCGAGATTGTAAAATTAATAACTCATACATAAGGTTTCCAAATTACCTGAAATTTGGAGAGGATACGACCAAGACATTTATCAACAACATTTATGAAGGGTGGAACGCGTGAATATGTCATTAAAGGGGTCTACAACGCGTCGACATTTGAGGGACAAATTCTGCCTATAAAAGGAGGCCCTCACCTCCTCCTCAAAGCATCCCATTTTTCCATCCATTCCTTCAAGGCACCAAGGAGGAGATCTCCACCGAGGGAGGCCGGCCGCAAATCTTCCACCTTTCTTTTTATTTTATTTATTTTCTTTATTTTTAGTTTTTTTATTGTAATTTAGATTTCTAATAAATTCATGCATTGTTTTTATTTTTGTCCACCGATTCACCCTCTTTTTTTCCTCTCATCTTACCATCGTGAACTATAATACTCATGATCATGAGTAACTAATCTGAGGAATATCCCGAGGGAGTAATCAGGTTCTTGAACCCAAGACCATGTTTTTAATATTCTTTGAGTTAATTCTAAGGATAATTTATAGTGGGTGTAATCCTCACTATGGTTGTCTAAAGATTAACTTCTTAATCTACAACCATTTTCCCTCGATTGAGGAGGTGGATGGAAGGTGTGCTTGGCGATCGCTAAGTAGACTTTTCATTCATAACCGGTGTAGAATAAGGTGTGCACACATACGATGGAGTGTGTAAACTAAGAATATTTGAAGCTGGCCAATGAAGGTGCTCCCGGAATATTCTCTCGGGAGAACTTCCTTTCTTCCCTAATTACATTCTGTTTAGCATTGCATGGTAATTTAGAATTAAATTTTAGTTTCATATGATTTATGAATTTCATTTATTTTATTAAATTACATTTATTTCATAAAATATTAAACAACAAAAATAATTAGATTAGGTGGAATAGAAGTAGTGATTTATTAACCACAAAAGCTCCTCAAGAGAACGACCTAGGTCAGCCCCTGTGCTGCACTTAGCTATAAATATTTTTGAGAGCGTGCACGACAACGCTTCGTCAAATTGGCGCCGTTGCCGGGGAGCCAAGTGGTTTTCATTCACTATTTTTATTCACACTGTGTAAATAATTTTCCTTTCATTTAAAAAAAACAAAAAAAATTCATAAATTTCAAAAACTAAAAAAAAATCTTCTTTGTTCATGATGTATTCAAATTATGATTATTATGCATGGACTGATCAATATCAAGTGAAAGAAAATTTTTACAATGAACTAGATGCGCAATTTCATAGGATTAGTGATAAAGTGAAAAACTTGGAGGGTCAAATAGAATTGATTGCAGAATATGTACGCACATCCCAAGAACAACCGGAACCCGAACCGGAACATGAACCAGAACGAGTGGTGGAAGAGATTTCACCCATCATTTTTTATGCTAAAAAACCTGATGAGGGTGAGAAGGATCTACTAAAAGAATTAATCACATCATCCCGCACTCAACCATTGCTCGAGGAGGTCCCAGAAGTACACATTCCAACTGATGCACTAATGGGAGGTCAACATTTTTTGGAAGAATCTTGGAATAACTTTGTCAATGATAACTTGAAATATGATTCTACAATGCTTGATATTGAACAATATGTACCTTTTTACCTCAATATTTCTTTGGAAGATGAAGAAGAAGATGTACTTTCTGAGATTGAGTTTCCAATGGACATGCCTGAAGAGATCAATTACCAAGCTGAATTACTTGAAAGGGGAGATTTCTTTATTAATTCTTCATGTTTTAATCTTATTCAAGCTAAATTGTTTTCTGACATCTCTTCCTTTGAAATTTCTGATACAGCACAAATGGAGCAGACCATGGATGATATGAAAGATACCACTAAAGTAGTGGTGATCATGGAAGAAGATCTGGAGAAGGTGGCGGTGGTGCGACTACCTCCTCATCAAAAATTTTCATACCATATGGAGGAGGACACCGCTGAAGTTAACAGGGAGAATCCTTATCTTTTATCCCCTCCCACTTCGAACCTCAAATTTCTTCTTTATTCTTTCTCGGTGGTTGGGAACATTCTTATCTTATTTGGGGTTCTCTACTTTCAGTGTTTAATCATGGACATCGGGAAAACTCACATGTGGTGGTTCATCTCAAAGAAACCACACCCACCTTCTGATTGGGGATAATCTACTGAAACTGCCTGACTAGGGGCAGTAAAAACCTAGCACCCGCTTGGGGGTCTAAACCAAGCATTATCACTTTTCTTTTCCTTTTTTCATTCTTTTTATTTATTTATTTTTCTTATTTATTTTTATTACTTTCTTGTAGTCTTAAAGTGGTTGCTTCTAGGAGCTTAACTCAAGGCATCCACTTCTAAAATAATGTCAGGTTGTATCTTTCCTTCCCTTTGATTTTTTTTTATATTTATATTTTGTTGAGTTGAAATAAGGGGTAGTTAAATTTAAGTGTGGGGGAGTGTCAACCTGCTTAGTTCTTCTTGTGTGCTTTTCAATTTTTTTTAGGATTTTTGAGCTTTAATGAATATTCTTATCACTTTTCACACATCAATTTATTTTGAAAGAGTTGAAATGATTTTTGAAATAATGGATTTTAAATGATTGTTGATGTGAAAACATTTTTCTTGAATTGGATTTTCAATCATTTTTTTGAGTTTGACTGATTTTTGAAATCCATGACCATGAAACACTGACTCAAAATATTTTTTTCCAATCCTGTGAGGTATTCTAAACCACTTTTACATATTCTTCCTAATACCCACACTTTCTTGAGGGAAACTTGAATTTTGTGTGAGAACCAGAATTTGTGAATATTCTCTTTCGAAGCTTTGGATTTCATGGAATGTATTTAAAATGATTGAGGCATCTCATTGGCTAGCCACATTTTATCCTGAGACCCACCTTTACATTTATCCTTCGTAATCCCTTAGATGCCATGAATTGCCTTATAGGTTTAAGCCACATTACAAGCCAATTTTTCCATACCTACCCGCACTTTTAGTATTTTTGCATGGATATTTCAAGTTTGAGTGTGGGGGAAGGGCCTTTCGTGTGCGTGTATCATTTATGGGTGGTGTGAGGTATGTGTCAATACTTTGGGAAGTGGATAACAAGATAATTGGGCATGTGTCATCATTTCATTGTGCTTTATTTGGTTCATCCATTTCTCCTAAAAAAAAGAAGAAAAAAATGGAGATGAGCGTGAATTCCTCATTATACATTCTTTTATGACTCATGTCCCTCCCAAAAAAAATCAAGGGCATGAATTGTCATTCATTCATTGTATTCAATTTTCAGCTCATCCTCCATAAAAAAAAGAGAAAAAAAAAGAAAATAAAGCTGTGCCTTTCTGGAGCTTTGAAAAAAAAAGAGGATAACTTAGATGATATCATCACTTATTGGCTCATGTACCATGTCATAAAGATGGGTGGGGTTGTTTTTCACATTTACAAGCAGTATTGAGTGAGGAATTTCCTGTGTTTTCACTTGATTTAATCATGCATTGTACTTAAAAGTTCAACCTCCTCTTTCTAGCTTGGAACATTTTTCAATCATTCTACCACCGACCCTAAGACACAGAATCATTTGAACCTTTAATTAAAGCCCTCGTGATTAAATTCATTTTCATGTTTCACGCTGTGGAGAAATGATAATTTTCTCAAACCTATGGTGATACATGCGATTTTCAAGTATGAGTATAACTCTAGATTCAATTTCTCTTGAGTGAAGAGTGACATAAAAATCAATGTGAGGTAGGTTGTGATTGGGCCATGGATTGATTTATGAGGTTGAACAAATTTTAATGATTGAAATGAAAATGAGAGAATTATTATTCATAAATGAGACATGATGGAATTCTATTTTGGATAAAATCATTGATATTTTCTCATTTTTGATTGTTGTGTGGATTTTGATTTGGATGTAAGATGATTGCCCAGGAGTGCAATGTTTAAGTGTGGGGGAGTGATGAAGCTCTCATTTTCATATATTTTATACTGTAAAACATTGTTTATAATCCCACAAAAGTGTTATTGAATGGGTAATTATCATGTTTTTAGGTTTTAGTGCTATTTTGAACCCAAATGTGAAAAACGACTAATTCTGGATTTTTGACAGAATTTTACGTCAGGGGTATTTTGGTCATTTCAGGAAACATAAAATTCCAAATTTTCTGATTAAAATTTCGTTAGAATCCTTATTTTATTTCCTTCATTTTTGTCTTCTGGACCAGGAGCTGATTCGGTCATCTAAAGGGTCTAAAAAATCATTGAAGATTGGAATTTTTCTGGGCGGACAGCATGGACCCACCCAAAGTAACGGACATCAAACGCGGCCTACACATATCCAAATGATGTGTTTCCACCTGGGATACCTCGAGGACAGAGAGGGCCGTCTCTACAATAAATTTGGAGGATGTTGGAGATCATTAAGGAGGCTATTGAATGACATTATTTTGGAGGAACCTTCCTGGATGCTTCGTCCAGAAACAGAAACCGAGATTGTAAAATTAATAACTCCTACATAAGGTTTCCAAATTACCTGAAATTTGGAGAGGATACGACCAAGACATTTATCAACAACATATATGAAGGGTGGAACGCGTTAATATGTCATTAAAGGGGTCTAAAACGCGTCGACATTTGAGGGACAAATTCTGCCTATAAAAGGAGGCCCTCACCTCCTCCTCAAAGCATCCCATTTTTCCATCCATTCCTTCAAGGCACCAAGGAGGAGATCTCCACCGAGGGAGGCCGGCCGCAAATCTTCCATATTTCTTTTTATTTTATTTATTTTCATTATTTTTAGTTTTTTTTATTGTAATTTAGATTTCTAATAAATTCATGCATTGTTTTTATTTTTGTCCACCGATTCACCCTCTTTTTTTCCTCTCATCTTACCATCGTGAACTATAATACTCATGATCATGAGTAACTAATCTGAGGAATATCCCGAGGGAGTAATCAGGTTCTTGAACCCAAGACCATGTTTTTAATATTCTTTGAGTTAATTCTAAGGATAATTTATAGTGGGTGTAATCCTCACTATGGTTGTCTAAAGATTAACTTCTTAATCTACAACCATTTTCCCTCGATTGAGGAGGTGGATGGAAGGTGTGCTTGGCGATCTCTAAGTAGACTTTTCATTAATAACCGGTGTAGAATAAGGTGTGCACACATACGATGGAGTGTGTAAACTAAGAATATTTGAAGCTGGCCAATGAAGGTGCTCCCTGAATATTCTCTCGGGAGAACTTCCTTTCTTCCCTAATTACATTCTGTTTAGCATTGCATGGTAATTTAGAATTAAATTTTAGTTTCATATGATTTATGAATTTCATTTATTTTATTAAATTACATTTATTTCATAAAATATTAAACAACAAAAATAATTAGATTAGGTGGAATAGAAGTAGTGATTTATTAACCACAAAAGCTCCTCAAGAGAACGACCTAGGTCAGCCCCTGTGCTGCACTTAGCTATAAATATTTTTGAGAGCGTGCACGACAACGCTTCGTCAGGGGGTTAATTCCCCTAGATACATCTGTGAAAATCCACATCCTCCAGTAGAATCTTGATAGATATGTTTTTATAGGAAAATTGTACTCTTTTTCTTACCATAACATATGTTGTTCTTCTATACATAGGATTACCAAAAAGATTATAATTAAGCTTTTATAATTCTAGTTTCTAATGGTTAAATAAACCATGTTATATTACCATTTAATGTGACTGATGATTTTCATATATATTTATTACATCTTTTAAATGAATATTCTATAAATCTCACAAATATATACCCAAGGATTGTAATGGTTTAAAATATGTAGAGCCTATACACATAGTCTTCTTATTTAATGAAATATATCCATCATCTTCTAGAAATATCTCTCTATATGGTAATTTTTATATTCATACCCTAATCAATACCTTTAATCATAACATAGGGATAGGTAAAAAAAATAAAGGGCGATCTTGGACGATCAGTAAGGGTAAACAACAGAGATATCAATCAATGATCATATAAAAGAATAATATATGTATAAGTGTATGAGATAATTACAAAATGTTTCAAATACCATACACAATCTAGGAATGTTAATAAACATGATTTAGGGAACATATAATTATGATTTCAAAAGGCATGATTCATAAGTGAAATAATCATCATAAATCAACCAGAAAACATAACCTCATGTCCCAAAATTGGGGTAGTATCTTAATTATTGACACCGCTTCATATAAAAATTTTATCTACTGAGACCATCATAAAATAATTGATTAATAATCAACTCATTTATACTATAGTGGATCAATGAAATAAACATATTTCTCATAGAGGATAAAGAAAATTAAATGGTTTTTTATAGTAAATCATTGAAATTAACTTGATTACCAAAGTTAATCAAGTACATCGACTTTTGTACCATAATGGTTCAATCACATAGACTTGTTTCTCATAATTACCTAATGATATATAGTACATTATCCATTCCATTGGGAGATATAAATTTTTATTCCATCCTCTCCCCTAATAAAAACCACACACATTCACGTCATAATATAATTAAAAATTAATCTTATATATATATTATTACCCATGAATATAAAACTAGTTTCACAAAAATTCATTCATTTCATCATATCATCACCCTTGGAAAGTAAATGGGTTTTATAAAAAATCATCATCATAATAAAAAAACATAATAATAAATAATAAGGATGGTATAATATGATCATATATATATTAAAACATAACTAAAACCCAATAGTTTTATCATTGATATATAAAAATACAATAAAATTATAAATTAAGATATGTTTGAGGAAAATACAATGTATGTATGGAAATAATTTTTTTAATCTAAATATTGGCATAGTACTATGGAAATAATTTACCATAAAAATAATATGGAAGCATTTTAATGAATCTTATATTCATTGATTTTTCATTTTGGAAATAAATTTTGTTCACGTTGGATATGTTAAAATAAAAAATCTCATTAACATTTTTTAATGGTTAAAAACATCCATGTTATGAAAATGAAAAGAAGAGTCTTTTTAATTAATTAAAAAAAATCTGAATCAATGATAAAATTGAATTTAAACAATAATAGGATATTACAAAAAATTTTCTAGAAAACATTTTTAGAAAACATGAACAAGGAAAAGAAAGATTCTCAACCGAATAGTAAAACATAGTTATTTTTCCTTACAATATTTTTTGGGTCTCCTGAGTAATTAAAAAGAGAAAAATGATATAAAACATTTATTCATAATTATCAACCAAATGATAATAATACTTTAATGGATTTATCGTATAAGTTTCATATAATTTCATCAACAGATGTTTTTGAATAATCAATTCCAATTACAAATAGGATAGAAACATAAATCGCTTACTACATTGGTTACAACAAATAAAAACCGCGTGAATGTGATAACATTATATGGATATATATATATCAAAAATATTCATGAGGATAATCATAAAATAAATTTTTGTAAATAATATACTCTACATAAAAGATATTAGTGGTAAATATGGCTTGTGTCTCATAGAAGTATATGTGAGCTGAAAATCCCTGACCCCATGACTCAATATTATTTGTACATGTTTGAAACACATATATAATAAATATATATTTATTATACATATATTACAGAAACTTAATCAATTATATAAATCCATAATTAATTATTTATAACTTTTTATCACCCATTTATTAACAATACATTGTTAAAATAACTATTTTGGGTGATAACTACATTGTTTTTCATGAATGTTTTTGTGTGGTACATTTCGTATTTGTATTTCTACCATGATTATATCAACTATATAATTTTTTTCACAATATTAGCATCATATATAGGCATTATATATTTACTTATTGTTATCCATTAATGATATATATAATATAATGAATTTAACTATTCATGGAGACGATATGTCATATGTACAAATGAACATTGTTTTCATTTTTCAACAGATGAAATGAAAGAAATTTCTATACAACTTCAATTTTATATATTAATATTTCAAAAATATATATCATATATATTTATTAAATTTACCTTTTTTACATTCCTAGTAATGAATAAATGAAAAATGAATCACATCGCTTTGTGGAGATGGTAGTCCACACATATGCACGAGCAACATTATCATTTTCCAATGGATTGGAAATTAACAAGGAATATATGGAATTATAATTAAAAATTATAATTATTTCTGAATTATATTATATATATATAATTACATCTTTATATATATCAATATGTGATAGAGGTGATGGAAAATGAATTATATTGGTTCATGAGGTGTCAGTATGTCATACACATGGTTGACAGATTCATTTTCCATTTGATGGATGATGAGATGGATATTGATTACTACATTAAAGTAATAACATAACATTATAGGAAATTTTTTATTTCATTATATTTGATGAATATTTCAATGTGTTAGAATAAGAAATTAAATGGAAACTCATAGTTAAGTACTATACCTATTCTTCAGACAACCTCTTTAAGTTTATATATAATGATTAAAATGGGGGGTTTATTATAAAAATAATGACTCTAGTTTGTATAGATATATTTAATTATGTTATTTGGGTAATTATTGGATGAATTAAAATGATATTTATTGGAGAAGAGGAGGGCATGGGTGATGCCCTTTTCTAATTGAGGAGAGTGAAAACCCTCTATTTTTTCACTTTCAAAAAATAATTTCATGTTGTATTCATCGAAACAAATCCCCCTAATGGTCTATTACAACACTTTATAAGATATGTGGTCGAAATATTTCAACAAATCATTAATCAAACAAGTTTTTTGGACATTTTTCCCTATTTTATTTGTAGTTTAATCCCCTAGTAAACATATTTTTACCTTAACTATGAAAATATATTTTTTCAATTTTATCAATTAATTATGAAAAAAATTAAGTTTATATTAATATATAATATTATTTATTCTTATTAAAAATATTGAATTAATTTTATCAAATTATATTCTAAGAATCAGTTTAATTTAATTTAAACGTTATCCCATAATTACCAAGAAAATGTGCATTTCCAAAGAAAACATATTTCTCATGTATAAATCATTTTTATATCAAAACTCAATATATATTTCAATAAAATAACAAATATTAGATTAATCATAATATAATTGAGCAAAATTTTACCATTAAAATTATTTTTAAAAAATGTATCACTGTTAATTCATTAAATGAAAAAGAAAATTTAAATAAATATTATTATTTTTCACAATTCGTTGAAAAATATTCATTTTACAAAATAATTAAAAAAAAAATGTATGAAAATATGGAAATATTAATTTCAAAAATGAAGTTTATTTTATATGATATATTTTATAAACTTATAAATTAATTAATTTTCAAATAAGTAGGTAAAATGTGATGAAAACACTATTTTGAACAAAAATACATTTCTAAATATAAAATTGGACATAATATTATCTCATGCATAGAAAAAATATTAAAGGAATGACCAAAACCTTTTTAGAATAAAATATATATATATATATATCATTAATATTTATAAAATATGGTTAAAAAAATAATTAATTAAAATAAAATATCATTCACACAACAAAACTAATTTTGAAAAAAATTATTTCTTTTACATTAAAAGAATTTTTATTTTCATTTCTCATAAATTGATAATAAATGAATTAATTTTATTCATGATTAAACAATAAAATTTTTATAATTTGATTATTCATATTCATACTCCCCAATACAATATCTAGGTGATAACTCTCACATTAAATATTATTATTTTAATAGTGTATCATTGTTAGTATAAATTCAGTATTGCGTGTAACACAAGTTATCGAAGAAATTAAATTACTTTGGAATTTTTTCATAAAATCTTGGGATAGTACATCAACTCTAAAGAATAAAATACATTATGATAAACGTGACTTCTTACATATATTAATGATTTAATTACTTTTATGCTAAATTTAGGTCACATCTTGGTGAAATATTGATCGTGGATCACTAAATAGATCTGATGTATTGGGTCATCATGTTTTTGGAGTGTTCATTCATTAAAAGTTCATAATGAATATGTGAAAAATTATTACTAGATTATAGATAATGATTTTATTATTATGGATTATATGATGATAGTCACATTGAGACCATTTATAAGTGTGGACTATATAGTAGTTATAGATTGGTATCTATGGATGAGAAGTGTACTCAATGAGAAGAATTATGAGAATCTTAATATGTATGTTATAAATTAAAATTTCACTAACTCTAACTCATTGGTATTGGATATATGGTATTCATCATACATTGTTTTGATAAAACTAGACTCAGATATAAGAGGAAATTGAATAATATTGAATATGCCCTTTTTATAAATAATGGAGCATGATTTGATGCAATATATGATTCCACTTATGATTTGACATTACCAAGTAGATTAATTATCTAATTGCAAAAATGTTTTTATATATATAAGGTTGTGGTAATTGAAAACCCAAGAAACATACACACACATGCACCATAGTGGGTCAATCCTTATCTCTCCCAACAAGAAAGGAAAAGTACACACTTGACCTATTATAATACAGATTACATCCCGATGTCCCAAGACTTTTCTAGCCTGATTGCCCATCAAGATATCTCCCAAAGTCCCTTGATGGAGATGAAAAACTGACCCAAATGACTATCCTACATCATGTCATGTCATACATAGTTACATACATACATATCTACAAACATACATACAGACATATCAACGTACATACATACTTCCATACGTACGTATGTACATATGTATCTACAAATGTGCGTACATATGTACATACATACTTATGTACATACATACATACTTATGTACATACATACATACTAATGTATGTACATAAGTACCTAAAAACATACCTATGTACCTACTTATGTGTATATGTGCATACATACATACATACATATATACATAGATACATACATACATGCATACATATATACATAAATATATACATAAATACATACAATCATACATATGTACATACATACAAACATAGAAATATACATACATTCAATCATTCAATCATACATATGTATGTACGTACCTACATACAATCATACATACCTAGGTACGTACGTACGTACCAACATACATACCTATCTACCAACATACATACATACAAACATACATACATACATATGTATGTACATACATACATACATACATACGAACATACTTACATACATACATATGTATGTACATACATACATAAATTCATACATACGAACATACATACATACATACAAACAAACAAACATACATACATACATACATACATACATTCATACATACATACATACATACATATAGGAATACATACATACATGCACACACACACACAAAAAAAAAACACACACACACACACACGCATGCATGCATGTATGCATGCATACATACACACACACACACTCACATACATACAATCAAACTTACATACAGACACACACACAAACAAACAAACATACAGACATATGTACATACAAATCTACATACATACATATAGACACACACACACACACGCACATACATACAGACATATGTACATACACATATACATACACACACACATAAATGCACACACAGACTTACACACAGACATACACACAAACATACATACATTCAAACATACATACCTATAGACATACATACATACATAATCATGCATACGTACACACATACATACGTAGACACTTACATACATATATACAAACACACATTCATACACACACAAACACACACACACAAACATAGAAATACATAGATACATACATTAATTCATACCACCCTACATACGTATGTACTTATGTACCTATGTAGGTATGTATTTACATATATATAGACATATATACCAATGTTCATACATACCTACATACGTACCAACATACCTACCCACATGCATGCATGCATACACACACACACATAAATATACACACGCACACTCACACATAAAAACACACATGCATACAGACAAACATGCACAAAAACACACAAACATATATACATACATAGATAGGCGTAGACAGACATGTATACACATCCATACAAACATAGAGACATACATACACATATACACGAATACACACAGACACACAGACACACAAATATACATAAATACCTGCATACAAACATACATATATATATATATATATACATATGTGTTCCATCAATAAATGGCATCTCTTTTATTTGGTATAATTTTCATATGCATATACAATTCTCCAAGATAGAGAGATAATTGAATGCTTAAGACTAGATTTCCAGGATAGGTCTCAACAAAAATATATTCAATATAGAGTTATACAAGTCCACAAATATGGAAAATCATTCCAAGAGATCTCTAAGCATAGTAATATATGTCAGTATCAAATAAAGGTTCCACAATACATGGTTCTTTTCTAAAAAATATATACTTTATGTGTGAATATTTCATACTCTATACTCAAGTGTCTAAAAATTATAATTATTAACATAAAAAATCTACAAGATAAATAAAAAATCATGTTATTTCTTAATTGGTTATAAAATGATTGGTATTCAAGATTAGTTAATTATATTAATCTAAAAAGCCCTAACACAATGAATTAATTAATATATATGTTTAATCATTCTAAAACATTATATATTTTTATCAAAATGTCATATGTATTGAAATAATTTTTTAACATATTCATGAGATTAAATTCAAAACATAATTCATTATGTGTTAATAAATACAATTGATTTGACAATGTTCTATCATAAAATAATTTAATTATAAATTGTTTTAGTTAAAAAAATTATCCTAAAATTATTAATACTAACCAATTCCCCTACTACATTATCACTATGATGGTATGAGAGAAAGATAACAAAATCACTTATTGAAACATGTGAAGGCCCAAATCTTTATGCCTGGAAGAGAATATATGACACAACTAAGTGTTAAAACATATGAGGATTTGGATAAAATATTTATTTAAATAAAACCCATATTAAAATATGGATTCAATGATTTTATTTTTTTAATTCACTCATGTATAATGATTTTATACTTATAAAACAATCAATAGTAAAAAAATGTTAGAATAGATCATCAAACATGTACCCAATACGACATTAATTGTTGACATATAAGAGAAGTTTCTATAAACGAATTGATACATTATGAAATTGGTGATCCTAACATGGATGGATCAAAGATGGATTACCAAAACACTTAATAGCTCTTTTGAATGAATTTAAAACCCTATATTGAAGTAGTTGGAGGAGAAATATGGGAAGATATATCAAAATTAAAAAAACACTAGAATGTAGAATAAAATAAAATGTTTCGTATTTAAGGGGGTAAATTAGGGTTGAAAATAAAATTCTCATTAAATTATAGGAAAACAATTTCCATTCCTACCTTGTACCTAGTAGAATAATACTGATTAGTTGGAATGAATTAAAATTTTAATTCTACATTGTTTCTACAACAAGGTACCTTGTCAAAATACATTAGCTACATTATGCAATCTTATATTATAGGTCCCATATATCTTTTCAGATATCTCTACCAAACACATACAAAAATCATGAAACATTTAATTAAAAGAAAATAATGATTAAAATTATAATATTTAAGATGGAACAAAACATTAATGGTGGGGATCAATACAAATATTTTTCTAGAACAATCCCTTATACTTCATTATCATGGCGTAATTACATGTGAATATTTTATATTAGAACTTCTCTACCTTATCACTATATGGTTTCATTTTACCGAAAACAATATTTTTCTATTTATATTTGAATGATAAATTTCATTATAATATTCCCTATGGTTATTTAGGGGATAAAATTTACATTTTTGTTGAAATATCATGTATATGGAACAAATTTTCTAGTGTAGGTACTGCATTTTTATCAAAAATGATACCAATGAATTCCCATAATATCTTATGTTTGGAAATTAATAAACAATATCCAACCCATTGTGAATCTAATTTAATATTCTATGAGTTCCATTTAATCATACATGGATTTTGTAACAAAAAAAGGTGAACCACATACTTTTCTATGGAATCCATAATATAGTCCACATTGTGACAATATAAGACAAGTGTATGAAAAAAATATATCTCTATACATGATTGAGATAAAAATGATATCATTATGTTCCACATGATAAAGATTCATAAAAATATTTCCTGATCCAATGACATGATGTAATGAACATTCCATCGAGAGTATGACTTTTATTTCGCAATTATCGATGAAAAGGTTGTTAGAACAATAAAACCCATATTTTTTATTTCATTTGATTATATTTGATCCTTTTAAAACACCTAATATTTGGAAAATTAATAGATGGGGTTTCATTTCATTTCAAATTACAAAAATTTTCTCTAATTATAGCTTATATATACCAAGATATATAATTTCATGATCATATTATGTTGTTATTCCTAATAGGAAAATGAAAAATGGAAATGGAAAAAAATAATTAATAGAATAAGATCATTAATGAAAGGATCGAGTATTTATAATTATGAAATAATTATTTTAGAAAATTTATTATTACACAACATCATAATGGTCAAGAATATCTTCATGGAAGAATATCTATAATTACTTAATAACCATATAAATTATTTGTAGGAACAATTTTTTTGTAGGGTAGAAATAATCCTTTTAAACCTTATATAAATCTCATAGATTATAAATCACCTTCCAATTTAACGATGAATTTGATTTGTGAGCACATGTTGTTTCCACATTATAGTTGTGGGATAATGATCCTTCACGATATCTTAACATAATTGTGATCAAGTATTTTTTGAAGGTGGTTACAATGTACTGATTATAAATACCCAAACACACACTTCATGAAATGGAAAATGATATACTTTTAGTATAAAATTTTCATTATAAAATTTATTTTAATAGAGAAATCATATTATTATTTTTATAATTTCTATTTAATTAATCCCCTCAATTAACTCATGAATTAAATGCCGATATTGGAGGGAACAACAAAATATTTTTACCTTAATTCACTCTTAGTTTATCAAATTTATAGAGTCATCTACATATTATTCTTTTTGAATGTCATCCATGGATATATTTCAAGCATTTCTACCATGTAAGAATTTTATGGAGGTTTGTTCATGTAAAACTACTTCATGAAACTACATCCATAAATTCCATATCTTAAGATAAAATTACCTCATTTCATAAAAATCATAGCATCTAATAAATTCGAGGTTCATAAAGTGAGTATTTCCCTATATTTGGTTGTATAAATCTATGTCAAATTATATATAGGGTAACAGACATTGTGAAGGATTTCCATTATTTGGTTTTAGTACTTCTTTAATGGAAGATAATCCTTTAAAAAAAAATTGAAATATTGTTTTCATAATTTATAATCTTCTGTAACATTTTCCCCCTTTGAAAAAGTCCACCACCAAGATATAATTTTTATGGGGTAACTCCTTATAATAAATATTTATCATAAGGATAGATTATTTAAAATCACTATGTTATATCCGTGAGTTAAGATACACCTCTTGGTTTCATTAACTTCTTTGAGCAGATATACTCCCATAGGTTTAATAAAATCCCTTGATTCAATATCCACCATTTAGTTTCATTAAAT
This sequence comes from Viscum album, assembly GCA_963277665.1. Taxonomy (NCBI): domain Eukaryota; kingdom Viridiplantae; phylum Streptophyta; class Magnoliopsida; order Santalales; family Viscaceae; genus Viscum; species Viscum album. The sequence goes on along the minus strand of OY728136.1, from coordinate 2,008,180,232 downwards.
TCCATGAGTTGTGATACTCCTCTTAGTTATGAAAATACATTTACATTCATCAACGATTATAGTAAACTAGAATGGGATTATTGTGTATATGTACCACACCATCACATTTCAAGGAACCTATCACATAGTTGTATTAGCTGCATAAAATTAAACTACATAAAATATAGTCCTTCACATATGATATTAAACTACATGGTTTTTTCCTGTCAATTTACTATAAACAGTAAACCTTGCAAAATGTGGGCTTTTATTCCAATTATCTAGAATAAGTAGGATGCCTCTCTATGTTTTATAACCAAGATCCCATTAGTACCATTAATTTAAAAATAAAATCAATATGAATTATCCTCAAATTTTGGGTTATAAAATCAATATTGACTCATTGTTGTTTCATGGCCTTAAAAGGAACCAAACTAATCCTAGTTAGATGACCGTAAAAATAATGACATGTCCCATTACAAAACACTAGACCACATATGTTCAAATTCCATTCATAGGGATATATAGTAAGTCCAACTAATTGGACCTATTCCTACAAAATGACACCAATCACCACACATGATCTAGGTGAACATTATAGTGCCTCTCATATGTCATTAAAATATTCATGGACCTCATAAATAGATCAAATATTGAACAATAAAATTCCCACATCAATTGTTCTTTCAAATGCATATTTTTACATAATAAATATTTTTTTCTTAAATAATATTATCACTAAAAATGATTCACCAATATTTCTTAAATATATATGAGATTCCCAAAATTTTAATTAAGTCAAATAATGGATAGAAAAAACTTACACCCTATCAACAAATTATTAACCTAAAGTGTCGATGGTAAATCCCAAATACTACATGCCTTTATAAAGGATGTAACACCCCAGGTAAATAAAGAATATGACATTTTTATATTTATCCATATTTTTGAATAAAATTTTAATATTAATTTAAATGGGATGCTATGATCGTTAGCGTACCCAATACATAAAAACGAGTTTCTTGGGAATCTTACATTGCACTCTAATAAAAAAATATTATTATTTTAAATGGTAGTTAATTCCTAGCTGTTGTATTGGAGGGAATGAATAGAAATAACTAAAATATGATTTTATATGTTTGTTAAATGTTTTTACATTTATCTAATAAAATATAAGGGCTTAAAATAAGAAAGGAATTGAATTTTATGCATAAATACTCTAAAGTTCACAAAAAGGTCAATTTATCGCCTTTTGATTGTGAACACTCTTTAATATAGTTTTGGTCACTATTATACATTATATTGGTTCAAATAAAATCCTTATTTATAATCGAGATATCAAAATTTACTTTGTGTAGTATTATGATAATTTTTTTGATAAAGTACAATTTTAATTAATTAGTGAAAAATGTTGTCTTTTAATTCAAAACCACCTTTTAATCTAATTTATTTATATGATTATATTACATTTTGAATTGGTTTTAAAGATATATTATAATATATTTTTACCATTTAATCCAATGGTGGTTATTGGAATTAATTTCACTTTGAAATTGGACTTAAACTACTGTTAATCTTTTAATAGATATTGTTTCGTAAAAACACTCTATTTGTTTTGACAACGAGAATTAATTATTAAATTAATTAATTAAACTTATATGTTTTTAATTTTGTAAAATAGATATCATTTTTGAATTCGGCATATCAAATATAGCTTAGTGTGAATTTTTGGTATTTTTCTGAAAAACTTCAATTTTTGATGAATAGTAAAACCACTATGTGGTAGTTAAAAAAATGATTTTTCATTTTAATGAATCATTACCACTTCATTGATTTAATTTCAAAAATCCAACATACATGGTTTTCATTAAGATGAAAAATGTGGTTGATTGGGATTAAAATAATTTTTTTGTGAATAGTAACTTTTATGTTTTATTAATCATGATTAAAGGTAATTAGTGTAATTTGATGTAAAGATAATGTTATAATAATATTAAATGACCTTTAAACATGTCCTAACCTTATTGGATGAGTCAGGGACGACCTCGAAAATCCATGGGTCAACTTGGGGACCCCATGGGGCCACTTTGGTCATAAAATGACATTAATAACTTTTTATTTAAGGTTAAAATAAAAATATCAAAAACATGTATTGTTTTACAAAAAACAAATTTACATGGGGTTATAGAAGTCAAATTTTTTACTATAAATATTCATTATAAAGATAAAAATATTTCCTACATCATGAATTTTTTTTTATAATTTTTAGAATTTAAATAAATTTATTTATTTTTGACACCATGATATTGCCGTGATTACCTCATTAATGAACGATTAAAAAAATAGAAGATAGAGTAAAATATAAGACATACACATGTAACAAACATAATTTATGGGTGGATTTATAAAACTTATCACCTTATCCTATAAATATATCCTTTTGGGTCCTTTAAAATCCAAAAACCATTTTATAATAAAGTAATATTTTATAACATTCCAAGAGTGCCCCTCCTCTTCATTATAAAATTCCCCCCACTTATACCACCATACCCACACCTCTCAAGGCATTGGATCAAACAATAACATCCCATTTTTGCTCTTCACATCCCTCTACTTATCTATAAGCCTTCACTTAGGCAGAAATCTCTTCAAGAAACTATTTTGGTTCAAACCAAAGGGAGTTACCTGATTTTTAGGTAAAGTCTTCGCTAATGTTATTTTGTTTTATTTTGTTTCTCCAACCCCCTAAACTATTTTTATTACTTTATTTTGAAACAAAAAAAATTATCTTAAATATACTAGTATGTTTTTATGAAAAATATTCGAGCTAAACTTACACACACCTCTGTCTAATGGTTACAGAACATATTGTTTCTGTGGATAGAGAATTACGGCCTCACGAAACGATGATTGTTCAATCGTTTCCTACCACCACTCATGGTGGCCATTATGATGGAACAATTTTTTGATGTTATATATTATATTTATGTCCTCTCTATGATTCTGTATTTTATATTTAAATAATGCCTTTATGTTTTTCATGTTGTGCAAATGCGATAATTTCAAATGAGGAAGTGTGGACTACCGCCCCCTCACGTTATGTGACTCGTTAATGAAATACATGGAATGTATAAATAATGAGATTAATGAAAATATTTGACCTATATAACATATATATTATACTGTAATTATAATATTTATATCTCATTTATTTTTAATTCCATTAATATGACAAAGAAATGAAAGTAGCGTTCATGCGTACGTACGGCCTACCGTCTCCATGAACGGTGCATTTCATTTCTTTATATCTCCAAATGATATGGAATAGTATAAAAAGTATATGTAATGGATATATATTATATTTAAATCATTAATAATATTCTGGATATGATTTAATTATAACTACATGGACAATCATTTTTAAACATGTTCATTTTTGACTCATGTACCAAACATAGACAAAAACGTCTAATATGAACTCACATTAATAACCAATTATTATAACATTATAATATGTGATATGAAATGAATTATAATATTTAAAGAAGTTATATGATCAATTATAAATTGGCCAAATTTTATTATTCAGGAATATAAAGAAACGAACAAGACAAGTCGGACATGAGGTAAGGGATCATACCTCTCTCTTTCTTTTTAAGTACTCTTTTTAAGTAACATTATTTATGCTTCCCATTATTATGTTGGGGGTATTCATCTTACTGTAATTTCTATTTTCATATGATGAGAGACCATATTTTATTTTATCAATCTATTTTTTTTGATGTTTTACGTGGCATCGTTAAGCTGCCGAGTTTTCGTAAGGGATTTTTCATCTCACTTTTATTCCTGTGAGATTTATGCTACATTTTACACTATTTATTTTGAGTGGGGAATGTAATTACCATTATTCTAATCGTTGTGTAATATAATTTATTTTATGGGTATTTACATCAACATTGTATGTTCTTTATTTCTTTGGGTGAATGTTTTGAACGTTACCCAAATCGGTAAGGGAACCATTCACCCACCTCTTTTTAAAAGAAGTATTTTGTTAGGTCTTTTAATTTACATATTTTCATGTTGGGATATGTTATTATATATCCTTATTTATGAAAATTTTATTTCCAAGTGATGAGATTCCATTTTCTCTCTCATCAACTAATTTTATGAATTTTAAATTGACGCAGTTAGGCTGTCGAATTTTACCAAGGGAACTTCTTAACCCAATTTCGATTTATTTGGGTTCAACATGTAGTTATTGAATATGTCATTCTTTGAATATGTTTGAATGACCTTTGATTTTTTTACAGTCAATATACACTTATATTGGGTGTATTTATATTTTTCACACATAATTATGAGATTTATTTATCCTTAATTTATGGATCCCTTCATTATAATGGATTTCATCTCATTTTACATTTCTATTGAGACTTCATTTTTGTTATGCACCAATTAACTCTTATATGGTGTATATAATGTTATTTGGAATATTATATCATGAATCCCATTATTCTCATGATATTATAAAGTTCTGATTAAATGTATTCTTCAATTACTTTATTCAAGAGTCTCCCATTTTGTTAAAAAACTTTTAACTAAAATATCGTTTTAAATGTTTTAATGATTTATTCTTATAAATATTTCTAATTAATATCCATGAATTCAAAATGGTTTCAAGGATTTATTTATATAGATATAATTGGTTTAAAATGCTAAAATCTTCAAAGAGGTATGGGACAGTTTGATTAAAAAATCTCTTTATTAAATGTTTAAAATGGTTTTGAAAATGGTTTTTAGAATGGATTAATTATTTCAATATCTTAAAATGGTATATTGTTATTGCAATGTAGGAATTTTATCATTCATTTATGCTTATTTTATGTTCTATGATTATGTTATGGTTCTTGGGCATTATTTATGAAGACGGGAGGTTCCTTGATAAACTAAGGGCAGGTGAGGTCGATATAACTCTCCAATGCATTGGGTAACATGATGGGGTTAAAAGTTAAGGTTTCCGTAAAGATATTTACGGAATATTCTATGATGGGTATTCCAAATGTAACCATAAGGGTTACTCCCTACCTAAGAATTTTATGAATTCCTCAAGTTACCTTTATGTCTTATGATTTCTATCGAGTTATGCATAAATTTTACGATTTCATGTGGAATGCTAAATTTATTATGTTTTATGAGTAAAGTATGATTTTGTTGATTCGTATGTATACATGGACTAATATTTTATATCCATATTATTATAACCCTTAATGAGCTTTTTATGATCATCCCGTGTTTTTTGAAATGTTTTTCACAGGACATAAAGTTGAATAGGGTCAAGGATGGGATCAAGGAAATGTCATGTAGTCTAAAACAAGAACTAGACATGAATCTTTTGGTCAAGAGTATTTATATTGTGAAAAAATTGAAATTGAGTGGATGTGTCTACTTTGTAATCCATGAGATGTAATAGTTAAGCTGTAAATTTCTAAAAATCTAAACCTGAAAAGATCCTCAATGTGAATTATTCAATTTAATTCAAGATTAATTAATGTTTTAAGGTCGGATCCTTATAGTTGGTATTCGAGGTCAGTTTAGATAACATTAGAGGTTGGACAGTTTTTAAGCATAAGTGACCAGTTGTGTATAACCACAATGGTTATTATATTATATAGAGTCATTGTTATTTATGAATGTTGGAATGAGTTTGAGATAACTAGGATAATTGAATCTTAGTGTTTATCTTACTCTTTAGTACATGATGATTTAGCTGATATAATTACACTGAACTTTTTGATTTTAGTAATTTGATGGATCTAGCAAGCACCAAAGTTACAATGGGTTTGAAGGAAACTTTGGTGCTTCTCTGATTAAGAGAACAGATGAAATGGGGGATTCAGTGAGAAATCTAGTTGTTATTCTAAACCAACTATCACGAGTCAAGATCAACCACTTGAACCATGATGAGTTCTCTAATGCATCATGTATGAGTGAACCAACTCTATTTGGAAGTCCAGGTAATAATTATAAAGGTAACCACTAGGGTTTATATGATCCTTATTACTGAGGTAATTATGTGTCACGACCCCCTTACATCAAAGATGCCCCTCCTGAGCTGGAAATGGTGAAAGGGAGATAATGACCCCCGAGTCCCACCTCCAGTAGGCCCCGGGGTGGCGACTAGCACCAAGGGTATGAGTTTACACAAATATGGGAGGCATTACCCTTTTTATTATTTTGGATCGGGAAATAGGACAAGTCAACCACCAAAAAGAGAAAAGAACAAGGTGCTGAAATGAAACCCAAACCAGTCCCTTATGCATGTATAAATAAACTGAAACAGGTACAAGTACAAATAAGCTGAAAGTATAAGTGAGTACAGTACCAAAAGAAAAACAAGAAAACAACAACTGCACAGCTCCCACTGCCTGACTAGTAGGGTCCCGCACAGCCCTGGTAGTCTTCCTGAAAACCTGAAATAACGTAGGGTGAGCATACAAGTATACTCTGTAGAGAACCTAAAGCTCTCGTGCACAAGTGGGGAGACACCCTAAGGTCCCGTGAGAAAACAGAAGAACCAGAAACTAACAAGGAAAAACTATCCACCCAGCCTCACTGGTCACACTCACCAAGTAACACAAACAAGTTTAGTATATATATATAGAACAAAAGTATTGGGTACGCCGCACCATTTCCCACTTAATTAGATGCTTCTCTTCCTAACGGCAAACGTCCTGACGCTACCACACTCTTCCCGCCTGCACACACCTGGACCAAACCACGCATCCTGCCCGTACACACCTGGGCCAAACCACGCATCCCGCCCGCACACACCTGGGCCTCACAACCACGCATCTCTCCCGACACACCTGGGCCACAACCACTAACCCGCCCGCAGACACCTGGGCCTCATCCCGAAGGTTCTTGGTAACGGTAAGCCTGCCCGAAGAGTCTTGGGCTAAAGGTCGCCTCAAGACATCACAGCCTCCGAGACCTACCCGAAGAGTCTTGGGTGTAAGGTCACCTCAAGCCATCATAGCCTATGGAAGAAGGAGTAGGAAGGAGCTAGTAACTAAGGGGGAACACCCTCTCCCATAAAATGGGAGTGTTTGGCACTAGGTGCTTGACATGGGTGCGGTGCGACAAAACACAAAGATACAGTTATATACATACATATACCAAACACACAGCCCAACCTATGGCTTCTTAAAAAGAGAAACTGAGCATGTGCCTCGGCACTGCTACCACGAAGCATGCATCAACAACCAAACAATCATCCCCCAACCCCATTTAGGTTTTCATGTTTCATGCAATGGTTTAACAAATTATTACTACTGGGAAACTATCATCCAGAAAAAACCTTTCACAAACATATCCCTGCCATCCACAACTAAGGTTAGGTAAAACACAAGAAACCACATGCCATTTCATTTACAAAAGATTATCACAACCATATATCATTCATTTATTTCAAAGTTCCACACATAAAACCCTTTCCACACACAAAACATTTCCGCATTTGAAAACACCTTTTACTACAAAACACTTTTCATAATCAAAACACATTTCATAAATAAAGCCATTTTCCACAACCAACAACTTCCCATTTCAACCCCATTGTTTACAAAAACATTTCCCACAAACAACCAAACCACCAACATGTTCATTATTCCAATATTGTTCAACCGGGGTGATCACACAAGGTTTTCATTCTGATTTAGTCAGCCAGTCTTTACGTGCTTATCCATTTTCCATGTTTTAACAAAACCAACCACAAACAATTCAGATATCAATTGCGTATGCACAGGCCACCAACGGCCTTGATATTCAGTAGGCAAAGGCCTTTCAATCCAAAATCACAATCAGAAGATAAAGAAACTGGAAGGCAATAGAAACATCACAAAACCTCAAACCCTTCTTTATCCGGTTATTATCTTTAAAGTTCAACTGCATCCCATGGAACAAAAGAGAAATATCCCACCCCGCATGTTGCACCAAATAGAAAGACTAAGGTAAACCCCTACTTCAAAAGGTCCCGATCACGTCGCTTCCGATGACGTCCTTCGGTGTCCTCCACCTTTGCCAAACCCGACAAACGCCTCCTAGGATGGAAGCTGGAGAAGGAAGGCCGGAAGGAAAGGTGACAACTCCGGGCATAGAAGCTTCGTCTCGTCGCTACGATACTGTGGCCGCTGACGGATCGTAATTCAGAGCTCGGACAAAGAAGTTAGAGGAGGAATACTTCTCGATTGTCCCAGAGCGTCGTCGTGCGACAAAGAAGCGATCGATATGGAAGATAAAAATTGACCTCGTTCTTATATAGGCAACGAATAGGTAAATTTGTATTCAGCATGCATTAATGAATACACGATGTGACCGTACATACGTTACATGTTTTGATTGTTTAACACACAACACGTCAGGCGGTTTCCACGCGTTTTAATAATAATGATAATTATATCAATATGTGGTGTTTCGTTGACCCGAGGCATGAGTGATAAAAGTAGCTCATTAATGGTCTTAAAATGACCGTCATAACTTCAGGGTTATGCTGTCATTGATGGATCGTCAATCCGATACCGTATGAGGGAGATACGTTGGATACAAGATCCCGTAATAATAACAATATTAAATCTATTAATTCTTGAGCGTTTCGGGTACCCAATCCGAAAACCCAAAAAAGACATCCAATATTGGACTCATAATTTTCGTCTCGTAGTCAGGGTCGCACTGCCACTGACGGTTCGTGAAACCGAGGTCGCACGAAGAAGTTACGGACAAAAAAGTGTTTTATCAACAAAATTAATAATAACAATATTTTATTATTATTATTAATCAATTATTTATTTATTTTTCATAACTCCAAAAGCAATCACGTTTTGGAGTCTTCGTGGGCGCTATAATTAAGCACAAATTCCTCCTTTTTCAATTATTTGTCTTTTAATTTTATTTCTCTTATTATTATTTTTTGTTTCTCTCTCCAATCTATTTTATTTCTTTCATGATTCTCTCCCACCACCAAAAGTGGCGCCTCCCATTTTTTATTAAATATATTCTATTTTATTTCTTATATTTTACAATGATTAAATTAAAACCATTTTATCTAATTAACACCAAATATTTTCACGCCACCATTATCAATTATTATTATAAAAAAATTATTATTACAACACGTGTCGTGTTTGACCACATCAAATTTTTTACAAAGAAATGGACCGAAGAGGTCCGGGCCATTACACCAGATACCTCTCAAAACATTCTCGTCCTCAAGAATTAAAACCTACCCATAAAAGGGGGAAAGGTCCGGACAATCACCCCTCAAGATACCTCTCAGGCCTCTTGTCATAACAAGAAACAACCGACAACCCTAATTATGTGAGTTAGGAATTCCCTCTCCTATGTCGACATATTATCCGCTTTAGGCGGCACTGACTCGCCTGCACGGGTTTAATCGCATCCGCATTAATGCCTCTCGATTAAGGACTGAGCCTTCCCACTTCCATATATTAGGATTTTCCAACTTACACTGCCCTCCAACACCATACAAAACATCAATAAATTTCCCGAACACATGGCTTGAGGAATTCCTTCTCCCATGTCGAGATAGTATCCACTTTAGGCAGCACTGACTCTCCTGCACGGGTTTAATCACATCCACATTAATGCGTCTTAATTAGGGATTAGGTCCTCCTCTCCCCACATGTTATGAATCTTCACACTCATTTAAAGGAAACAGGGAAAAACATAGCATTATAAATTAATGAAAAAAAAAGTTCGAGGCCCAAAGCATGGGCGAGAATGAGTTTCAAAAAAGAAGAGTGATGGTCTTGAATTTAAACAAAACATAAATGAGAGCATTTAAGTAAAACCAGAAACATCTCTCTTGATCTCTGGCCTTGCTAGGGTTGCCACTTCTATTGCATGAAACTGTCTGTGTCCCACTCCTTTGCCGTTCTGTTGACGTCCAGGTGACATAGTTGTTCGGTAAACAGGGAACGCCTAAGCCCAAGTAGTAATGAAAAACTAAAAGTTTTAATTTATCATTTTATTTCAATTTCTTTCCCAGAACACCCAAATCAAGTAAAACACAAACATTATGATGCATGTACCTTCCCTAGGGTCTCTACCCTCCAATCAATATAGTCTCACTTGGTCGTTCGGTAGGCTAAGAGTCCTTGCATCGGATCACGGGGGGCCCTAAAATCCCGTGTCCTAGCCGGTCATCCCTGTCCTATGTCACACACCAAGATTAACGAACAATGTTTCCCTACCATCCCATGCAATCCTCACTGTTCCTAACTCCAGACTCCATCCTATCTCTCAACCATCACCTCTGATACCATTCTGTCACGACCCCCTTCCATCAAAGATGCCCCTCCTGAGCTGGCAATGGTGAAAAGGAGATAATGACCCCCGAGTCCCGCCTCCAGTAGGCCCCGGGGTGGCGACTAGCACCATGGGTATGAGTTTACACAAATATGGGAGGCATTACCTTTTTTATTATTTTGGATCGGGAAATAGGACAAGTCAACCACCAAAAAGAGAAAAAGAACAAGGTACTGAAAAAAAACCCAAACCAGTCCCTTATGCATGTATATATAAACTGAAACAGGTACAAGTACAAATAAGCTGAAAGTATAAGTGAGTACAGTACCAAAAGAAAAACAAGAAAACATCAACTGCACAGCTCCCACTGCCTAACTAGTAGGGTCCCGCATAGCCCTGGTAGTCCTCCTGAAAACCTGAAACAACGTAGGGTTAGCATACAAGTATACTCAGTAGAGAACCTAAAGCTCTCGTGCACAAGTGGGGAGACACCCTAAGGTCCCGTGAGAAAACAGAAGAACCGGAAACTAACAAGGAAAAACTATCCACCTAGCCTCAATGGTCACACTCACCAAGTAACACAAATAAGTTTAGTATATATATAGAACTAAAGTATTGGGTACCCCGCACCATTTCCCACTTAATTAGATACTGCTCTTCCTAACGGAAAACGTCCTGACGCTACCACACTCTTCCCGCCCGCACACACCTGGGCCAAACCTCGCATCCCGCCCGCACACACCTGGGCCAAACCACGCATCCCGCCACCACACACCAGGGCCTCACAACCACGCATCTCGCCCGCACACACCTGGGCCACAACCACTAACCCGACCGCAGACACCTGGGCCTCATCCCGATGGTTCATGGGAACGGTAAGCCTGCCCGAAGAGTCTTGTGCTAAAGGTCGCCTCAAGCCATCACAGCCTCCGAGACCTACCCGAAGAGTCTTGGGTGTAAGGTCACCTCAAGCCATCATAGCCTATGGATGAAGGAGCAGGAAGGAGCTAGTAACTAAGGGGGAACACCCTCTCCTATAAAATGGGAGTGTTTGGCAATAGGTGCTTGACATGGGTGTGGTGCGACAAAACACAAAGATACAATTATATATATACATATACCAAACACACAGCCCAACCTATGGCTTCTTAAAAAGAGAAACTGAGCATCTGCCTTGGCACTACTACCACGAAGCATGCATCAACAACCAAACAATCATCCCCCAACCCCATTTAGGTTTTCATGTTTCATGTAATGGTTTAACAAATTATTACTACTGGGAAACTATCATCCAGACAAAACCTTTCACAAACATATCCCTGCCATCCATAACCAAGGATAGGTAAAATGCAAGCAACCACATGCCATTTCATTTAAAAAAGATTATCACAACCATATATCATTCATTTATTTCAAAGTTACACACATAAAACCCTTTCCACACACAAAACATTTCCGCATTTGAAAAAACCTTTTACATCAAAACACTTTTCATAATCAAAACACTTTTCATAAATAAAGGCATCTTCCACAACCAACCACTTACCATTTCCACCCCATCATTTACAAAAAAAATTCCCACAAACAACCAAACCACCAACATCTTCATTATTCCAATTTTGATCAACCGGGGTGATCACACAAGGTTTTCATTCTCATTTAATCAGCCAGTATTTACGTGCTTATCCATTTTACATGTTTTAACAAAACCAACCACAAAAAATTCAGATATCAATTGCGCACGCAAAGGCCACCAACGTCCTTGATTTTCAGTAGGCAAAGGCCTTTCAATCCAAAATCACAATCAGAAGATAAAGAAACTGGAAGGCAATAGAAACAGCACAAAACCCCAAACCCTTCTTTATCCGGTTGTTATCTTTAAAGTTCAACTACATCCCATGGAACAAAAGAGAAATATCCCACCCCGCATGTTGCACCAAATAGAGAGACGAAGGTAAACCCCTACTTCAAAAGGTCCCGATCATGTCGCTTCCGATGACGTCCTTCGGTGTCCTCCGCCTTCGCCAAACCCGACAAACACCTCCTAGGATGGAAGCTGGAGAAGGAAGGCCGGAAGGAAAGGTGACAAGTCCGGGATTAGAAGCTTCGTCTCGTCGCTACGATCCTGTGGCCACTGACGGATCGTAATTCGGAGCTCGGACAAAGAAGTTAGAGGAGGAATACTTCTCGATTGTCCAAGAGCGTCGTCGTGTGACAAAGAAGCGATCGATATGGATGATAAAACATGACCTCGTTCTTATATAGGTAACGAATAGGTAAATCCGTATTCAGAGTGCATTAATGAATACATGATGTGACCGTACATACGTTACATGTTTTGATTGGTTAACACACAACACGTCACACGGTTTCCACGCGTTTTAATAATAATGATAATTCTATCAATATGTGGTGTTTCGTTGACCCAAGGCATGAGTCATTAAAGTATCTCATTAATGGTCTTAAAATGACCATCATAACTTCAGGGTTACGCTGTCACTGACGGATCGTCAATCCGATACCGTATGAGGGAGATACGTTGGATACAAGATCCCGTAATAATAACAATATTAAATCTATTAATTCATGAGCGTTTCGGGTACCGAATCTGAAAACCCGAAAAAGACATCCAATATTGGACTCATAATTTTCGTCTCGTAGTCAGGGTCGCACTGCCACTGACGGTTCGTGAAACCGAGGTCGCACGAAGAAGTTACGGACAAAAAAGTGTTTTATCAACAAAATTAATAATAACACTATTTTATTATTATTATTAATCAATTATTTATTTATTTTTCATAACTCCAAAAGCAATCACGTTTTGGAGTCTTCATGGGCGCTATAATTAAGCACCAATTCCTCCTTTTCCATTTATTTGTCTTTTAATTTTATTTCCCTTATTATTTTTTTTTGTTTCTCTCTCCAATCTATTTTTTTTCTTTCATGATTATCTCCCACCACCAAAAGTGGCACCTCCCATTTTTTATTAAATATATTCTATTTTATTTCTTATATTTTACAATGATTAAATTAAAACCATTTTATCTAATTAACACCAAATATTTTCACGCCACCATTATCAATTATTATTATAAAAAAATTATTATCACAACACGTGTCGTGTTTGACCGCATCAAATTTTTTACAACGAAATGGACCGGAGTGTTCCGGGCCATTACATTATGGGTTACTATATGTTATGATGGAAAATGAAAGGCATGAGATAAACTTGATGTTAAATTATGTTATGGTCATTTTTGAATATTTTAATGCTTTTTGGTGAATTTTATAAGAATTATGTAGTTTTTGAAAAAGGACAACACATAGACCGTGTGACAACTTGTCACGTTGGACAAAGCTGTGGGAATCGAACCCACAACCCAAGTGCGACTAGAATTTATCGCCTACCACTGGACTACGTGAAGTCCCTGATTAGTTTAACTAAATTTTTTTAGTTAGATGATCTTATGAATCTAGAATAAGTTGATTTTGGGTTATCTATGGAAATTATTAACCTATCATGGATGATATGTGATTAGGTTAATTACTTTTCAGTATGTGAATTTAAGAGTAACTGATGATTAGAGATAAATGTTAATGTTTATCTTGTAATACTATGTGATTAAATCCTTCAGATATTTTGGTTTCAATCTTAGTTTTGATTACTTTGTATAATTTTATGGACAAATTGTTTATCAAATGGTCTTCGTTGAACTTTGGGTTTTGTGGGACAAATTTTGGTGATTAAGAATAGATTTTTTTTATAAAGGATTAACCTTTTTGGGTATTATCTGATCTCATACTACCAATTTTGGTTTTGGTTTTTGTCTAAATACATGTGAAATATATAGTTCTCTTTTTTGGATGAAGTGATTCTCTGGATGTTGATTATAGCACTCTTAATGTTAACAAGTCATCCTAAATACTCATCATTTGGAGAAATTATAAGTTTGTGTTAGAAATATAGTAAAAGATGGAAGTCTACATGACAAGTAAGTATGTTCCCTTATGATTTATTTAAGATTATAAATTAATTCCTCAATTAAAAGTAACTTAAATCAAAAATGTTTTCCATTAACTTTTCCTACTGGGAATCAAATTCCATTTTATCCATCACATGTTTGTGATTTTATGGTGGTTAAATTTCTCCTAAACATGTTTTCTATCACTCTCCATCAGAACATGACCATTTTTTATTCCATATCCATGATTGCATGGAATCCTAGTATGGGTTAACCACAGTGACCTTTTTAATTTTAATTCTTTATTTTAATGTGATATTTTTACCGACTCTTGTTCCGATGTGACACATTCAATGTAGTTTCTAAGCCCAATTTTAAAATTGTCAGGACGCAATTCCCAAAAGGGGGGAAGGATGTAACACCCCAGGTAAATAAATAATATAACATTTTTATATTTATCCATATTTTTGAATAAAATGTTAATATTAATTTAAAGGGAGCGCTATGCTCGATGGCGTACCCAATAAGCAAAAACGAGTTTCTTTTGTATCTTACGTTGCACTCTAATAATAAAATAATATTATTTTAAATTGTAGTTAACGCCTAGCCGTTGTATTGGCGGGAAATAATAGAAAAAGTAAACTATTATTTTATATGTTTTTTAAGTGTTTTTACATTTATCCAATAAAAGATAAAGGCTTAAAATATGAAAAGAATTCAATTTTAAGCATAAATACTCTAAAAACCACTAAAAGGTCGATTTATCACCTTTTGATGGTGAACCCTCTTTAATACAGTTTTTTTCACTCTAAAAAATTCTATTGGACCAAATAATATTCTTTAATTTAGAATAGAGATATCAAAATTTATTTTGTGAACGTTTTTTTAATTTTTTTTGATAAAGTCCATTTTTAATGAATAAGTGAAAAATGTTGTATTTTAATTAAAAACATCATTTTAATCAAATTTATTTATATGATTAGATCATAATTTTTAATTGTTTTTAATGTTCAATTAGAATATATTTTTACCATTTAATCCAATGGTGGACATTGGAATTAATTTCACTATGAAATTGGGCTTAAACTAGTGTCAATCTTTTAATAGATATTGTTTCTTAAAAACACGCTATTTGTTTTGAAAGCGGGAAATAATATTTAAATTAATTAATGAAAGTTATATGTTTTGAATATTGTAAAGTGGTAATAATTTTTTAATTTGGAATATCATATATAACTTAGGGTAAATTGTTGGTATTTTTCTAAAAAACTTCAATTTTTGATGAATAGTGAAACCACTATGTGGTTGTTAAAAAAACTGAATTTTCATTTAAATGAAACTATACCACTTATGTGATTTTAATTTCAAATATCTGACATACATGGCTATAATTAAGATATAAAATTTGGTTCAATGGGATTAAAATAATTTTTTATTGAATAGTAACTTTTATGTTTTATTAATCGCGATTAAAGGTAATTTGTGTAATTTAAGGTAAAGATAATGTTATAATAATATGAAATGACAGAGAAACATGTCCTACCCTTATTTTTGGAGTAATGGACGACCAAAAAAATCCATGGGTCATCATTGGGACCCCATGAAGCCACTTTGGTAGGAAAACGACATTAATAACTTTTTATTTAATGTTAAAATAAAAATGTCACACACATGTTTGTTTTACTAAAACAATTTTTACATGATGTTATAGAAGTAGTATTTTTTACTATAAATATTCATTATAAATATAAATGTATTTACTACATCATTATATTTTTTTCTAAATTTTAGACATTAAATATATAAATTTATTTATGACACTATTATGATGCAGTGATTACCACCTTAGTGAATGATTTAAATAAAATGAGAAGATTGGGTAAAATCTAAGTCATACACATGTCAAAAACCTATTGAATTTATGGATTTCAAAACCTTATCACATTATCCTTAAAATATATACTTTTGGGACCTTTAAAATCCGAAAATCATTTTATAATAAAGTAATATTTTATAACAATCCAAGAGTTCCCTTCCTCTTCTCTTATAAAAGGCCCCCACCACTACCACCTTACACACAACTCTCAAGCCATTGGCTCAGCCAAGATCTGCCAATGTTTTTTCTACACATCCCTCCTTGCATCCAAGAAGCCTTCCCTTAGGCAGAAATCTATTCAAGAAACCCTTTTGGTTCAATCCATGGGGAGTTACCCGATTTAAAGGTGAAGTATTATGTATTGTTCTTTTGTTATATTTTGCTTCTCCAGCCCTCTAAAATATTTTTATTCCTTTATTTTGTAAAAAAACCAGTATCTTTAATATACTAGGATGTTTTTATGATAATTAATCAATCTACAGTTACTCACACCTCCGTATAATGGTTAAAGAACATACTGTTTATGTGGATGGAAAATTACTAACTCACGAAACGATTATTGTTCTATATTCTCCTACCACCTCTCATGGTGGCCATTATGATGGAAATATTTTTATATGATATATATTATATTTATTTCCACAATATTCTTCTGATTTTTTTTAAAACATACCATTATTCTTTTCATGTTGTTTAAATGAGATAATTTCATATGAGGAAGTGTGGACTACCGCCCCCTCATGTGATGTGACTCGTTCATGCAATACATGGAATGTATAAATAAGGAGATTAATAAAAATATGTGACCTATATAACATATATATTATACTGGAATTATAATATATATATATCTCATTTATTTTTAATTCCATTAATATGACAAAAAACGAATTTACCGTTCATGGGTACGTATGGCCTACCATCTCCATGAACAATGCATTTCATTTATTTTTATCTCCAAGTGTTATGGAATAGTATAAAATGAATATGAAATGGATATATATGATATTTAAATCATTAATACTATTCTGGAGATGATTTACTTATAACTACATAGACAATCATTTTCAAACAAGTTCATTTTTTACTCATGTACCAAATATCGACAAATACGTCTGATATGAACTCCAATTATTAACCAATTATTATAACATTATAATATGGTATATGAACTGAATAATAATATTTTAATGTTGTATTTAAGAAAATATAAATAAAACAATGTTTATTATTCACGTATATAAGGAACGAATAAGACAAGTCAGATTTGAGGTAAGGGATCTTACCTCTCTCTTTCTTTTTAAGTACTCTTTTTATTTAACATACTTTATGATCATCTATCTCATGTTGGGGGATATTCCTCTTACTCTACATTCTATATTCATTTGATTAGAGACCCTATTTTATTTCATATATCCATTTTTTGGCAGTTTTAAGTGGCGTCGTTAGGCTTCGGAGTTATTGTAAGGGATTTTTCATCTCACTTTTATTCCCGTGAGATTTATACTACATTTGACACTATTTATTTTGAGTGGTGTATGTAATTCCCATTATTATTCTCATTTTGTAATATAATTTATTTTATTGGTATTTACATCAACATTGTACGGTCCTTCTTTCATTGGTTGAACGTTTCGAAACTTACACAAATTGGTAAGGGAACCTTTCACCCTCCTCTTTTTAAAAGACTTATATTGTTATGTCTTTTAATTTTCATCTTTTTATGTTGGGATATGTTCTTATATATCCTTATTTGAGTAAATTTTATGTCCAAGTGATGAGATACCATTTTCACTCTCATCAACTAATTTTAGGAATTTTAAAGTGATGCCAATAGGCTGTCAAATTTTACCAAGGGAACTTCTTAACCAAATTTCGATTTATTTGGGATCAACATGTAGTTCTTTAACATGTCATTCTTTGAATATGTGTGAATTACCATTGATTGTTTTACACTTAAAATCCACTTATATTGAGTTTATTTATATTTTTCACACATAATTATGAGATTTATTTATCCTTAATTATATGATACCTTTATTATAAGGGATTTCATCTCATTTTACATTTCTATTGAGACTTCATTGTTGTTATGCACCAATTCACTCTTATTTGGTGTATATAAAATCCATTGAAATTATATATCATGAATCCCATTATTGTCATGATATTATAATGTTATAATTAATTGTTATTCCTCAATTATTGTATTCAAGTGTCTCTCGTCTTGTTAAAAACCTATTATCTAAAATATCATTTTAAATGTTTTAATGATTTATTCTTATAAATATTTCCCATTACTATCCATGTTATCAAAATGGTTTTAAGGATTTATTTATATGGATTTTAATGGTTTAAATTGTTAAAATCTTCAAAGAGGTAAGGGGCACTTTGATTCAAAAATATATTTATTAAATGTTTTAAATGGTTATGAAAATGGTTTTTAGAATGGATTAATTATGTCAATATATTAAAATGTTATATTGTTATTTAAATGTGGGAATGTTATCTTTCATTTTTTCTTAAGATATGTGTTATGATTATGTTATGGTTCTTTGAAATTGTTTATGAAGACGGGTGGTTCCGTGATAAACTAAGGGCGGGTGAGCCCGATAAAGCTCTCCAATGCATTGGGTAACGCGAAAGGGTTAAACATTAATGTTTATCTGAAGCGATTTACGGAATATACTGTGATGGGTATTCCAAACATAACCATGAGGGTTACTCCTTACGTATTAATTTTATGAATTCCTCAAGTTACCTTTCTATCTTATGATTTCTATTGAGTTATGCATAAATCTTATGATTTCATGAGATATGTTAAATTGCTTATGTTTTATGAGTAATGTATTATTTCGTGGATTCTTATGTATAGATGGACTAATGTTTTATTTCCATATTTTTATAACCCTTACTGAGCTTTTTATGCTCATCCAATGTTTTTTGAAATGTTTTTCACATGATATAAAGCGGAATAGTGTCAAGGATTGGATCAAGAAAATGTCATGCTGTCTAAAATAAGAACTAGACATGACACTTTTGTTCAAGAGTTTTTATTTTGTGATAAAATGAAAACTGAGTATATGTGTCTACTTTGTAATATTTGGGATGTAATAGTTATGTCCAAATTCTCTAAAACTCTAAACCTAAAAATATCATCAATGTGAATTATTCAATTTAATTCAAGATTATGTAATGTTTTATGGTCGGGTCCTTATAGTTGGTATTAGAGGTCGATTTAGATAACTTTATAAGTTAGAGTGTTTTTTAAGCATAAGTGGAAAGTTGTGTATAACCACAATGGTTATTATAATAGATAGAGTAATTGATATTTATGAAAGTTGGAATGTGTTTGAGAATACTTGGATAATTGTATCTTAGTGTTTATTTTACTCTTTAGTACATGATGATTTTGTTGATATACTCACACTGACCTTTTTGGTTTTAGTAAATGGATGGATCTAGTAGGCACCATAGTAACAATGGGTTTGATGGAAACTGTGGTGGTTCTCTGATTAAGAGACTGGATGAAATGGGGGATTCAGTGAGAAATCTCATGATTATTCTAAACCAACTATCAGGAGTCGTGATCAACCACTTGAACCTTGGTGAGTTCTCTAATGCATCATGTATGAGAGAACTAACTCGATGTGGAATTTCAAGTAATAATTATAAAGGTATCCATTATGTTCTATATAATCCTTACTTCTGATGAAATTATGGGTCACTATATGTTATGATGGAAAATTAAAGGCATGAGATAAACATGATGTTAATTTATGATATGGTTATTTTTGAAGATTTTATTTCTTTTTGGGGAATGTTATATGAAATATGTAGTTTTGGAAAAATGGAAACACGTAGACTATGTGACAACCTGTCATGTCGGACGATGCTACGAGAATCGATCCCACAACCAAAGTACTACTAGTATTTATCGCCTACCACTGGACTACGTGAAGTCCCTGGTTAGTTTAACTAATTCATTTTAGATAGATGATCTTATAAATCTAGAATAAGATGATTCTGGGTCATATATGGAAATTATTAACCTATCATTGATGATGTTTGATAAGTTTAATTACTTTTCATTATGAGACTTTAAGAGTAACTGGTTATTGAAGATAAATGTTATGGTTTATCTTGGAAGACTGTGTGATTAAATCCTTTTTAGATTTGG
The DNA here is from genome assembly GCA_963277665.1 of Viscum album. Taxonomy (NCBI): domain Eukaryota; kingdom Viridiplantae; phylum Streptophyta; class Magnoliopsida; order Santalales; family Viscaceae; genus Viscum; species Viscum album. Next base: position 2,008,159,912 of record OY728136.1, on the reverse strand, counting down.
ATTTAAATCGTATTTTTGATTACATTGAATAATTTTATGGATAAATTGTTTATCAAATGGTCTTCTTTGAACTTTGGGTTTTGTGGGATAAATTTTGTGGATTTAGAATAGATTTTCTTTTTTTAAAGGATTATCATTTTTGGGTATTATCTGATCTCGTACTAACAATTTTGGTTTTGGTTTTTGTCTAAATACATGGAAAATATATAGTTCTCTTTTTGGGGTTAAGTTATTCTTTGGATGTTGATTATAGTGCTCTTAATGTGAACAAGTCATCCTAAATACTCATCATTTGTAGAAAGTATGAGTTTGTGTTAGAAATCTAGAAAAGATGAAAGTCTACACGACAAGTATGTATGTTCCCTTATGATTTATTTAATCTTATAATTAAATTCCTCAATTAAAAGTAACTTAAAAGAAAACTGTTGTCTATTAAAATTTCATAATGGGGAATCAAATATGGTTTAACCCATCGCAAGTTTGTGATTCTCTAGTGGTATACTTTCTCCTAAACATGTTTTTATCACTCTCCATCAGAATGTTAGCCATTGTTTTTTCTTCCATATCCATGTTTTCATGGAATCCTAGTATGGGTTAACTCATGTGAACTTTGTACTTCCCTTTCTTTATTTTATTGTGATAGTTTTTTTGACACTTCTTCTAATTTATGACTTTCAATATGTTTCTGAGCCCAATATTAAAATTGTGAGGATGCAATTCCCAAAAGGGGAGAAGGATGTAACATCCAAGGTAAATAAATAATATGACATTTTTATATTTATCCATATTTTTAATAAAACGTTATTATTAATTTAAAGTTAACTCTATGCTCGATGGCATACCCAATATGCAACAACGAGTTTCTAGTGAATTTTGCATTGCACTCTAATAATAAAATAATATTATTTTAAATGGTAGTTAACGCCCAGTTGTTGTATTGGAGGGAATGAATATAACTAACTAAAATTTCATTTTATATGTTTTTTAAATGTTTTTACCTTTATCCAATAAAATATAAAGTCTTAAAATAAGAAAACGATTCAATTTTAAGCATAAAGAGTCTAAAATTAACTAAAAAGTCGATTTTTCGCCTTTTGATGGTGAACCCTCTTTAATATAGTTTTGATCACACGTATACATTCTACTGGACCCAAAAATATCCTTCTTTATAATCTAGATATCAAAATTTAATTTTTGTAGGTTTTTGTTATTTTTTTGATAAAGTCCATTTTTAATGAATAAGTGAAAAATGTTGTATTTTAATTAAACACCTATTTTTAATATAATTTTTTTATTTGATTAGACCATAATTTGAAGTGGTTTTAAAGTGAAATTAGAATATATTTTTACCATTTAGTCCAATGGTGGTCATTTGAATTAATTTAACATTGAAATTGGACTTAAACTAGTGTCAATCTTCTAATAGACAGTCTTTCTTAAAAACACGCTATTTGTTTTAACAACGGGATTTAATTATGAAATTAATTAATGAAACTTATATTTTTCGAATTTTATAAAATATACATCATTTTGAAATTAGGAATATCAAATATAGCTTTTGATATAGTTTTTTGTATTTTTCTGAAAAACATCAATTTTTGATGAATAGTGAAACCACTAAGTGGTAGTTAAAAAAACCGATTTTTGGTTTAAATGAAACTTTACCAATTATGTGATTTGAATTTAAAAAATATAACATACATGGTTGTCATTAATATGTTAAATGTGGTTCAATGGGATTAAAATAAATTTTCGGTGAACAATATCTTTTATATTTTTGCTAATCATGATTAATGGTAATTATTGTAATTTAAGGTAAAGGTAATGTTATAAAAATATTAAATGACCATGACACATGTATTAATGTCATTTGATGAGTCATGTCCAACCAAGAAATTCCATGGGTCATCTTGAGGACCCCATGGAGCAACTTTGGTAGGAAAATGAAATTAATAACATTTTAATTAAAGTTAAAATAAAAATGTCACAAACATGTATTGTTTTACTAAATCAATTTTTTTACATGGGGTTATTGTAACGCCCCGACCCCAGTTACCCAGAGTCGGTGCATTACTTCGTAACATTGGCATGATCACAAGAAAGATCAAATCTCGAAATACCGATTGGTTTAGTAGCCTTGGAAACACTAGATATATTCATAAGTTTTACATTACATCATAAAATGAAAAACTACTACAACAACATAATGTCTCCATAATCCACACTACTATCCCCTCATAATATCCCTGCAGGTCATTCATAATTTACTTCTTCACATCCTGGGGAAAAAATAAAACATAGAAAAGGGGTGAGCTCAAATGCCCAGTAAGGATAACAATATAGCGGAAACTTTCATAAATAAGAATAAACATTTAAGGCAATGCATTACTTAAAACAAAAGCCTTTTAAAATTGAACTTCAACATGGTATGGCAAAAGTAAAATGAAATAATGCCATTTACTTATTCACATGGATATTCTACTAATCAAATAATCACATGCAAAAATCAATAACCACTTTCATAATGTTGGAATGCATAATGATAAACGTTAATTTCTTTGTCTAGGCCTCATCCCAAGACCTAGGGGTTACTTCTAACCGGAACCCAACCCGGAGTGCCTCTAATAACCGGACACCAACCCGGAGTGCCTCTAATAACCGGACACCAACCCGGAGTGCCTCTAATAACCGGACACCAACCCGGAGGGCATACTTTTACCAGTCCCTAACCTGGAGGGCTTACTTTAACCAGTCCCCAACCTGGAGGGCTTACTTTTACCGGTCCCCAACCCGGAACATACTTGTATAGCCCATTCATCTGAAGAAAAGTTTGAAATATAACATAAACATTCGGATTAAAACTAGCATACGAAATGTCAATAGTTTCACCATAAACTATGAATGGTATAAAATAGCACATCCACAGTCAAAAATATCACAAAACCTTCAATACAATATAGAAGTTTTGTATTATAATAAATCAACTTCAAATAAGCGTAAAATCCATTAAAGGATGTTGACATAGATGAAATCAAAACACTTTTTAGAGAAATATCTCTTTCTATTTTTGAAATCATTTAAGAGCCATATAAAATAAAACATTTTCTTGAAAATATTCTTGTAAGCTTGTAAGGAAAGCTTTGACGATTTTATAACGGCGTAAAATAACCGCACCCGCCGTAAAAGTTAAAAAAACATTCTTACCTCAATTCTGTCGAAAAGGTTAAAAAGGACCTTGTTTTGAAAACGACGGAAAGATTCCTTTATAAACCTCTTATAAAAAGTCAAACAAGGGTATAAATGACTTTAACCCATATTATTGTAAATAGTAAAAATGTTTTGAAATACATTTTTAAGAAACATGGATGTGGATGATAAAGATATCCCAGTAGATTATTACGTATAAACAACCTCGGATAATGAAGAGATTGTGAAATAACCCTTACCTTGTACTTTTCCTTGGTTGTGGTAGGTTAACCTCCTGTATAATGGTGAAATAATTGTTATTAAATTATACAAGAATCATATACATTAATATGATATCATATATGATCTTTTAATATTGATTTGATAATAATATCTTAGTATTATCGTTGTTTCGGGTGTTAACTTACTTGTTTTCTTTCATATGTTTTGTTACGTAAGACATGTTTGTAAAGGATAGGTTGTATATTATTCATATCCATAATGATATCAAGTCCTTAAACATCATTTTTAAATCATAAAATGATAATTACGCTTTAATGGTTACGATGGAGAATGAATCTCATCGCGTTCGTGGAGACGGTAGTCCGTACGTACGCACGAGCGACAATATCATTCTTTTGATATTAAAATAATATATAAATGGATGGTATATCATATATACAGAATCATTAACATGTTATATTTATTATTTACATGAGTTACACATCATTATTATACCCATCCAAATAATATTATATTGAATAACAATTACACCACGACGTGGAGACGGTAAGCCGTACGTACGCACGTATGGTGACATGTTATTCAAAGGGTGGATAGAATACTGAATATGATTGTACCATATTTATAATAACATCACAGTATATGTGAGATACTGGAGTTATTATTTCAGAATGGTAAGAACAAAGGAAGAATAAGTGGAAGAAGAAATGAACTTAGAAAAGGGTGGTGAAATCATTACCTCTTCTTCGGGTTCTTCCTTTTGATTTGATCAAAAGGGCTCCTTAGGTTGGCTTTCTGATCAAACTAAGGCCTCTAGGTTGTATTGAGAGATGTTGGGAGAGTATTCGGGCAGAGTTTGGCCGAACCAAAAGGCTTTGAAGGTGTGAAAAAATGAGAAGGAGGAGTGCCCTTTTATAAGAGGGGTGAGGGGCACCTTTGGAAAAGTTAGAAATATTAATTTATAATAAATTCATATTCGGTTTCTAAAGGCTCCAAAGTTGATTATTCAAAGGTTAAGGTGGGGATAGGTCTAAAACCACTCAACCAATAGAATTTAGACAGGTTTGGGTACTTATATTAACCTTATCTTTAAGTATTAACTCTAAGTTAATTAGTTTCACTTTTACAATGTCTCTTTGTATTTTTATATAATATGGTTAATAAACTTACTATATACATCCAAGAGACCCCCAAGTGGTCCATTAATGATGAAAGTATCCTTATATAAGTCTCTTGGCCGAACCTTAGATTTTTAGGAATTTAATATCAATTAATAATATAATATTTGTTTTAAAAACTCTTTTATGTCAATTTTGACACTATTCAATAGTTGATTTTTGTGAAACTCATAACAGATTGATTACTTCGAAAAAAGTCAATTAAATCAATCCTAATATATCATATTATCCTAGAAAATTAGTTTAATTCATTAAAAGTTTCATATTATATTTTTTTGGGTATTTATAATATCAATTATTTAAATTTTTCACTATTATAGTAATTACTGCATCATCTTTGTGTCATAAATAAAATAAATTATTTAATGTCTAAAAATTATAAATAAAATATCATTATGTAGGAAATCGTTTTATCTTTCTAATGAATATTTATAATCTAAAATCCAACTTATATAACCCTATGTAACAATTGTTTTGCTTAAAGATATATGCTTGTGTCATTTTTGTATTCATTTTGACTTAATTAATATAAAGTGTCATTATCACTTACAAGTGGATCCATGGGGTCCCAAAATTGACAAACAGATGCCCATGGTCGACCATGTATCAACCAATAGGGTTAAGACACGTTTTAGGGTAATTTAGTATTATTATAATATATTTTTTTAACCCTTATTTACCGGATTTACCCTTAACCATGGTAAATAAAATTTTTACCGTAGTAATTATTCAAAATGTCTAAAAATAAAAGTTACCTATTTACACAATTTGAACATACTGATTCCAAATATGGAATCCATTTTCCTAAATTCAAAACACAGAAGTGGCAGAAATTAATTTAAAATTAATTCCCGCTGTCAAAACAAAAAGCGTGTTTTTAAGAGATAATAACTATCAAAAGATTGACACTTGTTTATGTTCGGTTTAATTTTAAAATTATGTCCAATGACCAACATTATATTAAATAGTAAAAATATATTATAAATATACTTTAAAACCACTCAAATTCATAATTTATTACTATTAATTATTTTTATTAAAAAAGTTGTTTTTAATTAAAATTTAGTAATTTTCACTATTCATCAAAATATGAAAGTTATCCGAAAAGTACCAAAATTTCACCTTAGGCTAAATTTGATATTCCGAATCCAAAAATGAAGTCCATTTTAAAATATAAAATATATATAACCTCAAAAAGTAGGTATTACTATTCATAACAGCTAGTTTGATTGGTTACGGTGTGTTAGAACTCGAAGTTACGTACAACACACGCTACTGTTTTATTCAAAGGAAAGCGTACTGTGGAAGCTTGGGATGTTTCATTTTAAATTTTTTTTGATGTCTCCATTTAGTGAAAAAGTTTAAAATATTGTATTTAAAAAGGTTTCACTATCAAAAGTTGATAAAAGTGCAATACTGAAAATGAATCTGTTCTTGCATTATGACTAAGAAACTCATAATATGGATTCTAAAATTATAAGGATTATATAAAGTTTAAAATTTAGTTAATACTATTCATGACCTCTTTTAATGGCTTTTTTTTGGTAAGTCATGGTGCAATTGAACTCAGTGTTGCGTGTAGTGCAAGTTATTGAATTATTTTGAAGAAATAACACACTATGAAATCTTGGGGTGTTATATTCTCCCCTCCTTCAATAAATTGCGTCCTCGCAATTTGAAATTGTTATTCAAAAATAAAAGGTTGAAAGTAGAAAATATATTTGTGGGAAAACCCACATCGGAAATTGGGTTACTAAAATTTAGTCTTAATATGAGGAAAAGAGAAATCAAAGGGTCACCACCAAATTATGATCTCGATTAGGAGAACATTGGTGGAAATTAGGGACATATAATCGGAGGAAAAACGTAAATATTTATAGGTAGTGATTGAGGTAATCAATCACAAACAAGTGTATAATTGAGGTCCTTAAATTCATCAATCTATGATGATTTGAAATACCATCGGTTCAACAAAACATAGGGTATCAGGATAACACATTTTTGACGTTTCAAAATATCTTAGTTGAAATCCCACATCGAAAAATGAATTATCGAGGCCTCTATTTAAAATAAAGAGTGGAAAGTATGAAGATTACCGAAAATAACACATACTAGGGTTCCATGTAGGTAAATATGGATATGGAAGAGAAATCTAACCATCAATTATCTGATGGAGAGTGGTAGAGAACATGGCTATGAAAAGGCCAACAATCCCAAAGCCATAAATTAGTGATGATTTAAGGTATCATCTAGGAAAACATTTTTGTTCTAAGTTACTTTTCTTAATGTTGAGGAATTTATTTATGAGATTGGATAAGATCATAAGGAGATATACTTACTTTATAATTAGAGTTTTATCCATTAATAAATTTCTACCACAAACTCATCTTTCACTCTAAAAGATAATAGAATGTAAAAAAAATTCTATTTACACTATTCGTATAGGGTTCCAAAATAAACGAATTTATAATTCATCTACAATATCGTTTAATAAAAACTACATTATTTAATCCAGGACATCTCGTGGGCCAGTGGTAGGTGATACACCCTTTTTGCCCTTCGGTTGCGGGTTCAAGTCTCGCAGCCTTGCCGGACGCGACGGGTTGCCGCCCGACCTCCGGGTTGTCCTTTTATGGAAATCCAAAATAATCCAAACTAGAACTATCCAAAATACTTCTGTCCAAACTCACAGTCCAACATTTATAAGGAAGGTAAACATAATATAGATCCTTTTTACCCCGTAATAGCATATGAATACCTTCATCATGTACTACCATATTCCTTATTGATTACATTCATGTTCCCTTATTCCATATAGAATGCTGGATATACTTCATTAATCCAAAAATGTTTTAAACCCCAACAATGTTGGAATATACAAATCATTAACCAGCTTCAAGGTAGTCAAGAATATCCAATATAATTTATCCAAATCAATCATGTATTATTCTAAAATCACCACTTTGGTATCTGAACCATATTATGGTTTATCTTTCTCTCAACCATATATTTTCCAGACATTTAACCTGCTACTGAGTCACTTTTCTTTGTTCCACACCATCTCAAGTCCTTAATAAAATAGTACTGCAGTACAATCCTTATATACTCCATAATTATTATAATAAGTACATTGTTGATACAACACTCAATTGACATAATCAACATAATAACTCTAATCATTCCTCTTCATCTGTGGTAGTATCATAACTTGATTATTATCCAATAACATCATTTGCGGCATAGTCTGATGACTGGGACATAGGTTCGCGTAGTGTCCAAATTCCTTGCAAATGAAGCATTGTACATTTGAAACCATTTTATTACCCTTGCAGTCATGTACTTTGTGCCCTTTTCCTCCACACTAATAACAAACTCCCATTCCTTTCAGGCAAGTTCCAGGGTGTTTCTTTCCACAGTTACCACATATGGGAAAATTCTTCTTTTCCCTCTTCCCTTTATCCATCTTTCTCTCTTCCATCATTTTCTTCTCTTGCTTCCCTTCAAATCCATAGGACTCAGTAAAATCTTTACTTATCTAATCAACACATGATATTATTTCTTCATATGATGATAATACATGGGAGACTATTTCTCTTATAAATTCTGGCTTAAGACCATGAAAGATATGATCCTTCTTTCTCTTTGGATCATGTGCATTTCCGGAGTTCTCATTCCTTCTACTGGGCGCCATTTCTAAACAATGGCATAAACTAGATCAGTTTATGAATCAAAATACATAATCCCATACTTATAAAACACTTAACATAAATTGAACTATTTATGGATATAATCCATAATCATAAGAATGTTTTCTTTGAGGAAGTATATACTCATAATCCCTTCAAAATGATTTGTAAAGAAAATGAGAGTTATCCTAAGCATATCCTCCGGGAGTGTCGTAACCAAGAGTGCAGCAAGGCCCGTTGTCGTGCACCAGTTCCCGTTCGAGTCTAGCTCAAAGCGGTGTTTTCGGGTTTTACCCCTAGGTACATCTGTGCCAGAGCCACCTCTACCTGCTCGTATCCAGACAGGGATGTATTGCTCGGAAAACTCACAAAATCTCTACAACACCAAAATTCTAGGAAGTTCTTCTATACTAATCCTCAATGTTAATCTTAGGTCTACGTGCTCTAATCAGAGTTTATCTAAATCTAGCTTCCAAGGTTTGTACTAAACTTCCTCTGATACCAACTGTAACGCCCCGACCCCAGTTACCCAGAGTCGGTGCATTACTTCGTAACATTGGCATGATCACAAGAAAGATCAAATCTCGAAAGACCGATTGGTTTAGTAGCCTTGGAAACACTAGATATATTCATAAGTTTTACATTACATCATAAAATGAAAAACTACTACAACAACATAATGTCTCCATATTCCACACTACTATCCCCTCATAATATCCCTGCAGGTCATTCATAATTTACTTCTTCACATCCTGGGGAAAAAATAAAACATAGAAAAGGGGTGAGCTCAAATGCCCAGTAAGGATAACAATATAGCGGAAACTTTCATAAATAAGAATAAACATTTAAGGCAATGCATTACTTAAAACAAAAGCCTTTTAAAATTGAACTTCAACATGGTATGGAAAAAGTAAAATGAAATAATGCCATTTACTTATTCACATGGATATTCTACTAATCGAATAATCACATGCAAAAATCAATAACCACTTTCATAATGTTGGAATGCATAATGCTAAACGTTAATTTCTTTGTCTAGGCCTCATCCCAAGACCTAGGGGTTACATCTAACCAGAACCCAACCCGGAGTGCCTCTAATAACCGGACACCAACCCGGAGTGCCTCTAATAACCGGACACCAACCCGGAGTGCCTCTAATAACCGGACACCAACCCGGAGGGCATACTTTTACCAGTCCCTAACCTGGAGGGCTTACTTTAACCAGTCCCCAACCTGGAGGGCTTACTTTTACCGGTCCCCAACCCGGAACATACTTGTTTAGCACATTCATCTGAAGAAAAGTTTGAAATATAACATAAACATTCGGATTAAAACTAGCATACGAAATGTCAATAGTTTCACCATAAACTATGAATGGTATAAAATAGCACATCCACAGTCAAAAATATCACAAAAACTTCAATACAATATAGAAGTTTTGTATTATAATAAATCAACTTCAAATAAGCGTAAAATCCATTAAAGGATGTTGACATAGATGAAATCAAAACACTTTTTAGAGAAATATCTCTTTCTATTTTTGAAATCATTTAAGAGCCATATAAAATAAAACATTTTCTTGAAAATATTCTTGTAATCTTGTAAGGAAAGCTTTGACGATTTTATAACGGCGTAAAATAACCGCACCCGCCGTATAAGTTAAAAAAAACATTCTTACCTCAATTCTGTCGAAAAGGTTAAAAAGGACCTTGTTTTGAAAACGACGGAAAGATTCCTTTATAAACCTCTTATAAAAAGTCAAACAAGGGTATAAATGACTTTAACCCATATTATTGTAAATAGTAAAAATGTTTTGAAATACATTTTTAAGAAACATGGATGTGGATGATAAAGATATCCCAGTAGATTATTACGTATAAACAACCTCGGATAATGAAGAGATTGTGAAATAACCCTTACCTTGTACTTTTCCTTGGTTGTGGTAGGTTAACCTCCTGTATAATGGTGAAATAATTGTTATTAAATTATACAAGAATCATATACATTAATATGATATCATATATGATCTTTTAATATTGATTTGATAATAATATCTTAGTATTATCGTTGTTTCGGGTGTTAACTTACTTGTTTTCTTTCATATGTTTTGTTACGTAAGACATGTTTGTAAAGGATAGGTTGTATATTATTCATATCCAGAATGATATCAAGTCCTTAAACATCATTTTTAAATCATAAAATGATAATTACTCTTTAATGGTTACGATGGAGAATGAATCTCATCGCGTTCGTGGAGACGGTAGTCCGTACGTACGCACGAGCGACAATATCATTCTTTTGATATTTAAATAATATATAAATGGATGGTATATCATATATACAGAATCATTAACATGTTATATTTATTATTTACATGAGTTACACATCATTATTATACCCATCCAAATAATATTATATTGAATAACAATTACACCACGACGTGGAGACGTTAAGCCGTACGTACGCACGTATGGTGACATGTTATTCAAAGGGTGGATAGAATACTGAATATGATTGTACCATATTTATAATAACATCACAGTATATTTGAGATACTGGAGTTATTATTTCAGAATGGTAAGAACAAAGGAAGAAGAAGTGGAAGAAGAAATGAACTTAGAAAAGGGTGGTGAAATCATTACCTCTTCTTCGGGTTCTTCCTTTTTATTTGATCAAAAGGGCTCCTTAGGTTGGCTTTCTGATCAAACTAAGGCCTCTAGGTTGTATTGAGGGATGTTAGGAGAGTATTTGGGCAGAGTTTGGCCGAACCAAAAGGCTTTGAAGGTGTGAAGAAATGAGAAGGAGGAGTGCCCTTTTATAAGAGGGGTGAGGGGCACCTTTGGAAAAGTTAGAAATATTAATTTATAATAAATTCATATTCGGTTTCTAAAGGCTCCAAAGTTGATTATTCAAAGGTTAAGGTTGGGATAGGTCGAAAACCACTCAACCAATAGAATTTAGACAGGTTTGGGTACTTATATTAACCTTATCTTTAAGTATTAACTCTAAGTTAATTAGTTTCACTTTTACAATGTCTCTTTGTATTTTTATATAATATGGTTAATAAACTTACTATATACATCCAAGCGACCCCCAAGTGGTCCATTAATGATGAAACTATCCTTATATAAGTCTCTTGGCCGAACCTTAGATTTTTAGGAATTTAATATCAATTAATAATATAATATTTTTTTAAAAACTCTTTTATGTCAATTTTGACACTATTCAATAGTTGATTTTTGTGAAACTCATAACAGATTGATTACTTCGAAAAAAGTCAATTAAATGAATCCTAATATATCATATTATCCTGAAAATTAGTTTAATTCATTAAAAGTTTCATATTATATTTTTTTGGGTATTTATAATATCAATTATTTTAATTTTTCACTATTATAGTAATTACTGCATCATCTTTGTGTCATAAATAAAATAAATTATTTAATGTCTAAAAATTATAAATAAAATATAATTATGTAGGAAATCTTTTTATCTTTCTAATGAATATTTATAATCTAAAATCCAACTTATATAACCCTATGTAACAATTGTTTTTCTAAAAGATATATGCTTGTGTCATTTTTGTATTCATTTTGACTTAATTAATATAAAGTGTCATTATCACTTACAAGTGGATCCATGGGGTCCCAAAATTGACAAACAGATGCCCATGGTCGACCATGTATCAACCAATAGGGTTAAGACACGTTTTAGGGTAATTTAGTATTATTATAATATATTTTTTTAACCCTTATTTACAGGATTTACCCTTAACCATGGTAAATAAAATATTTACCGTAGTAATTATTCAAAATGTCTAAAAATAAAAGTTACCTATTTACACAATTTGAACATACTGATTCCAAATATGGAATCCATTTTCCTAAATTCAAAACACAGAAGTGGCAGAAATTAATTTAAAATTAATTCCCGCTGTCAAAACAAAAAGCGTGTTTTTAAGAGATAATAACTATCAAAAGATTGACACTTGTTTATGTTCGGTTTAATTTTAAAATTATGTCCAATGACCAACATTATATTAAATAGTAAAAATATATTCTAAATATACTTTAAAACCACTCAAATTCATAATTTATTACTATTAATTATTTTTATTAAAAAAGTTGTTTTTAATTAAAATTTAGTAATTTTCACTATTCATCAAAATATGAAAGTTATCCGAAAAGTACCAAAATTTCACCTTAGGCTAAATTTGATATTCCGAATCCAAAAATGAAGTCCATTTTAAAATATAAAATATATATAACCTCAAAAAGTAGGTATTACTATTCATAACAGCTAGTTTGATTGGTTACGGTGTGTTAGAACTCGAAGTTGCGTACAACACACGCTACTGTTTTATTCAAAAGAAAGCGTACCGTGGAAGCTTGGGATGTTTCATTTTAAATTTTTTTTGATGTCTCCATTTAGTCAAAAAGTTTAAAATATTGTATTTAAAAAGGTTTCACTATCAAAAGTTGATAAAAGTGCAATACTGAAAATGAATATGTTCTTGCATTATGACTAAGAAACTCATAATATGGATTCTAAAATTATAAGGATTATATAAAGTTTAAAATTTAGTTAATACTATTCATGACCTCTTTTAATGGCTTTTTTTTGGTAAGTCATGGTGCAATTGAACTCAGTGTTGCGTGTAGTGCAAGTTATTGAATTATTTTGAAGAAATAACACACTATGAAATCTTGGGGTGTTATAGTTATACAAGTCATATTTTTGACTATAAATATTCATTAGAAAGATAATTATATTTCTTACATAATGATATTTTTTTTAATTTTTATTATTAAATAAATAAATTTATTGATGACACTATAATGATGTAGTTATTACCTCATTAATGAATGATTTAAATATCATGATATTATAGGGTAAAATCTAAGTCTTAAACATGTAAAAACCCTATTTTATGGGTGTATTTCGAAAAATTATCACCTTATCCTCGAAATATATACTTTTGGGACATTTAAAATCCAAAAAAAAAATTATAATAAAGTAATATTTTATAACTCTCCAAGAGTACCCCTCCTCTTCTCTTATAAAAGGCCCCACCTCTACCACATTACCCACACCTCTCAAGCCATTGTCTTATCCATGATATGCCCATTTTTTCTATCCACATCCCTATCCTCATACTATAAGCCTTCCCTTAGGTAGAAATCTCTTTAAGAAACCATTTTGGTTCAAACCAAGGGGAGTTACCCGATTTAATGGTAAATTCTTCCCTAATGTTTGTTTGTTTTATTTTGCTTCTCCAACCAACTAAATGATTTTTATTCCTTTATTTTGTAACAAAAACAGTATCTTAAATATACGTGGATTTTTTTATGAGAAATAATCTAGCTACACTTACAAACACCTCCGTCTAATGGTTAAAGAACAAACTTTTTCTACGGATGGTGAATTACTGCGTCACGAAACGATGATTGTTTTATCTTCTAATACAACCTCTCATGGTGGCCATTATGATGGAACTATTTTTATATGATATATATTATATATATTTACTTTATATGATTCTGTATTTTATATTTAAAACATACCTTTATTCTTTTCAAGTTGTGCAAATGCGATAATTTCATATGAGGAAGTGTGGACCACCGCGCCCTCAAGTGATGTGACTCGTTCATGCTGTACATGGAATGTATAAAGAATGAGAATAATGAACATATGTGAACTATATAACATATATATTATAATGAAATTAAAATATATATATATCTCATTTATTTTTAATTCCATTAATATGACAATGAAATTAAAGTAGTATCATGTGTACGTACAGCCTACCATATCCATGAACAGTGCGTTTCTTTTCTTTTTATCTCCAAATGTTATGGAATAGTATAAAATGAATATGTACTGGATATATATGATATTTAAATCATTAATACTATTCTGGATATTATTTACTTATAACTACATGGACAATCATTTTCAAACAAGTTCATTTTTGACTCATGTACCAAGCATCGACAAAAATGTAAGATATGGACTCACATTATTAACAAATTATTATATACATGGACTAATGTTTTCTTTCCAAATTGTTATAACCCTTACTAAGCTTTTAATGCTCATCCCATGTTTTTTGAAATGTTTTTCAGAGGAAATAATGTGGAATAGGGTCAAGGATGGGATTAAGGCAATGTCATGCTGTCTAAAACTAGAACTAGACATGAATCTATTGTTCAAGAGTTTTTATTTTGTGAAAAAAATGGAAACTGAGTAGATGTGTCTACTTTGTAATCTTTTAGATGTAATAGTTATGTCCTAATTCTCTAAAACTGTAAACCTGAAAATATCCTCAATGTGAATTATTCAATTTAATTCAAGATTAATTAATGTTTTAAGGGAGGGTTCTTATAAAAAAGGTCCTCACTAATTCAAAACCCAATTGCAAAATTATATGTTTAAATATAATATTTAATGGGAACTGAATAATACGATAAAAATATTTTATCTACATCCAGTTTACGAAAAATAACATATTTTTATGGGTTTCAATGAAGACATATTTTCATCCTATATCACATTAGGTTTAACATAGTTCATTCTTGGTGATTATCTATTCGAATACTCTATAATGGTTCATAATGAAAATACGAAATAACCCCAGAATATCCTCTATGAGTGTCAATGTTAGTGTGATGTAATGGTGAATTATCATTTAACCAATATAATGGAAGATATATACTCGCCTAACTCGTATGGGGGTAATTCCCCTAGATACATCTGTGAAAAAACAACATCTTATAGTATAATCTAGATAGATATGTTTTTTATGAAAACTATAAACTTTTTTCATACCATAACATATGTTGTTATTCTATACATAGGATTATCATAATTATTATAATTAAGGTTTTATCATCCAAGTTTCCAATAGTTAAATAAACCATCTTCTAATACCAATTAATGTGACTGATTATTTTCTTATATAATTATTGGATCTTTTAAATTAATATTCAATAAATCTCACAAATATATACAGAAGGATTGTAATGGTTTAAAATATTTAGAGCATAGACAGGTAATCTTGTAATTTCATGAAATATATTCAACATCTTTTAGAAGTATCTCTCTATATGGTAATTATTATTTTCACACACTAATCAATATATTTCATCATAAAATATGGAAAGGTAAAAAAATAAAGGGTGAGCTTGAACGATCAGTAAGGGTAAAAAACGGAGATATCAATCAAAGATCTTATAAAAGAATAATATATGTATAAGTGTATGAGATAATTACATGAACATTCAAATACCATACACAATCTAGGAAAGATAATAAACATGATTTAGGGAACATATAATTACGATTTCAAAAGGAATGATTCATAAAGGAAATAATCATCATAAATCAACCAGAAAACATAACCTTGTGTCCTAAAATTGTGGCGGTATCTTAATTATTGACACCACTTCATATGAAAATATTAACTACTATGACCATAAAATCATAATGGATTAAGAAAAAACTCATTTCTCATATAGTGGATCAAGGAAATAAACCTATTTCTCATAGAGGATAAATAAAATAAAATGGTTTTACATAGAAAATCTTTTAAATCAACTTGTTTCCCAATGTGAATCAAGAACATTGACTTTTTTCCCATAGAGGATCAATCACTTAGACTTGTTTCTCATAATTACATAATGAGATATAGTACATTACCCATTGCATTGGGGGATATATATTTTTAATCCATCCTCTCTCCTAATAAAAACCACACAAATTCGTGTCATAATATAATTAAACATTAATATTAAATATATATTATTACCCATTAATATAAAACTAGTTTCACAAAAATTCATTCATTTCATCATATCATTACCCTTGGAATGTAAACAGGTTTTATAAAAAATCATCATCATAATAAAAATCCATAATAATAAATAATAAGGATGGTATAATATGATCATATCCCCATTAAAACATAAATAAAACCCAATAGTTTTATCATTAATATTTAAAAATACAATAAAGTTATTAATAAAGACAAATTTGAGGAAAATACTATGTCTGTATAGAAATAATTTTTTTAATCAAAATATTTTCATAATACTATGGAAATAATTTACCATAAAAATTATTATGGAATTATTTTAATGAATCATAAAATCATTGATTGTTTATGATGGCAATAAATTTTTTTTCAAATTGGATATGTTAAAATAAAACATCTCATTCAAATTTTTTTTAAAATGGTTAAAAAGTTCCATGTTATGAAAATAAAAAAGACGAGTCCTTTTAATTATTTTAAAAAAAGCTGAATCACCGTTAAAATTGACTTTTGAAAATAATTAGGTTATTAGAAAAAATATTCTTAAAAACATATTGAGAATAAATGAACAAGGAAGAGAAAGATTCCCAACCGAATAGTAAAACTTAGTCGTTTTTCCTTACAACATTTTTTGGGTCTCTTGAGTAATTAAAAAGAGAGAAATGATATAAAACATTCATTCATAATAATCAACCAAATTATAATAATACATTAATGGATTTATTGGATATGTTTCATATGATTTCATCCATAGAAGTTATATCATACAAAATTTCAATTAAAAATTGGATAGAAACATAAATCCCTTACTACATTGGTTACAACAAATAAAAACCAAGTGATTGTGATACATTATATGGATATATATATATATATATAAAACATTCATGAGGATAATCATAAAATAAATTTGTGGAAATTATATAATCTACATAAAAGAGACTAGTGGTAAATATGGGATATGTCTCATAGATGTATAAGTGAGCCAAAAATCCCTTACCTCAAGACTCAAAATTATTTGTACATGTTCAAAACACATGTATAATAAATGTTTATTTATTTTACATATATTACAAAATCATAATCAATTATATAAATCTATAATTTATATACTTATAACTGTTTATCACCCATTTAATAACAATACTTTATTAAAATAACATTTTTGGGTGATAACTACATCGTTTTTTATGAATGTTTCGGTACGGTAGTTTTCGTATTTGTAATTTTATCATGATTATATCAACTATATAATTTTTATCAAAATATTATCATCATATATACTCATTTTTAATAGATTTATTGTCATCAATTAATGTTATAGATAATAAAATGAATTTCACTATTCATGGAGACGATAGGTCATATGTACAAATAAACGTTGTTTTCATTTTTCAACATATGAAATGATAGAAATTTCAATTCAAATTCAATTTTTCATAATAATTATTCAATAATTATATCATATATATTTATTAAATTTAAATTTTTTACATTCCATGTAATAAATAAAAGAAAAATGAATCACATCGCTTTGTGGAGATGGTAGTCCACACATACGGACGAGAAACATTATCATTTTACAATAGATTTGAAATTAAGAAGGAATATATGAAAATTATAATTAGAAATTATAATTATTTCTGATGTATAATATATATATATAATTACATCTTTAATTATATCAATATGTGATAGGTGGTGATGGAAAATGAATTATATTGGTTCATGAGGTGTTAGTATGTCATACACATGGTTGACAGATTCATTTTCCATTTGATGGAACATGAGATGGATATTGATTATTACATTAAAGTAATAACATATCATTATAGGAAATATTATATTTATTTCATTGTATTTGATGAATATTTCAATGTGTTAGAATAATAAATTAAATGAAAACTCATGGTTAACTACTATACCTATTCTTCAGACAACCTCTATAGGTTTATACGTAATGATTACAATGGAGGGTTTATTATAAAAATAGATACTCTAGTGCCTATATATATATTTAAGTATGTTATTTGGATAATTATTGGATAAATGAAAATGAAATTTATTGGAGAAGAGGAGGGCATGGGTGATTCCCTTTTATAATTGAGGAGAGTGAAAATCCTATATTTTTTCTATGAAAAAAATAATTTCATGTTGCATTCATGGACAACAATACCCCTAATGGTTGATTACAAAACCTTATAAGATATATGGTAAAAATATTTCAATAAAACATTAATTAAACATGTCGTTTGGAAATTATTCCAATTTTATTTGTAGTTTAATCCTCTAGTAAACATATGTTTACCGTAACTATGATAATATATTTTTTATTTAATTTTAATAATTAATTAAAAAAAATAATTTTATATTAATATATAATATTATTTATTCTTATTAAAAATATGGAATTAATTTTATCAAATTATATTCACAGAATTTATATAATTTAATTTAAAATTTAACCTACAATTACAAAGTAAAAGTGCATTTCCAAAGGAAACTTGTTTCTCATGTATAAAACATTTTTATATCAAAATTCAATATATATTTCAATAAAATAACCAATATTAGATTAATAATAATATAATTGAACTCATTTTACCATTAAAAATATTTTTAAAAAAATTAACACAGTTCATTAATTAAATGAAAAATTAAATTTAAATAAATATTATTATTTTTCACAATTCGTTGAAAAATTATCATTTTAGAAAATTATTAAAAAATAATTGTATGAAAATATCGATATATTTATTTAAAAAATGATGTTTATTTTATAAGATAAATTTTATAAACTTATAAATTAATTAATTTTCTAATCAGTAGGTAAAATGTGATGAAATCATTATTTTGAAATAAAAATACATTTCTAATCATAAAACTGGACACCATCTTATCTCATGCCTAGAAAAAAAATTAAAGGAATGATCAAACCTTTTATCTAATATATATATATATATATATCATTAATATTATTAAAAGTGGTTAAAAAATTAATTTATTAATATAATATAACATTCGTGCAACAAAACTAATTTTGATAAAATTATTATTTTTACATTAAAAGAATTTTTATTTTCATTTCTCATAAATTGATAACAAATGAATTAATTTTATTCATGTTTAAACAGTAAAAATTTCATAATTTAATTATTCATATTCATACTCTCCAATCCAATATCTAGGCGATAACTCTCACATTAAATAACAATATTTTAGTTGTATGTCATTGTTAGTATAAATTCGGTGTTGTGTGTAACAGATGTTATCGAGGAAATTAAATTTATTTTAATTTTCTTTCATAAAATCATTGGATAGTACATGAACTATACAAGAATAAAATCAATTATTATAAACATGAATTATTACATAAAATAATGATTTAATGATTTTTATGCTAAATTTAGTTCACTTCTTGGTGAAATATAGATCGTGGATCATTAATAGATCTGATGTATTGGGTCATCATGTTTTGGGTGAGTTCATTCATTAAAAGGTCATAATGAATAGGTGAATTTTTTTTACTAAATTATAGATATTGATTTTTTATTATGTATTATATGATGATAATCTCATTGAGACAATTTATATGTGTGGACTATTGAATAGTTATAGATTAATATCGAAGGATGAGAAGTGTATTAAATGTGAAGCATTCTGAGAATCTTAATATGAATGTTATAAAATTAAATTTCACTAACTCGTAGGTATTGTATATATGGTTTTCATCATACATTTTTTTTGATAAACCTATACTAAAATATAAGTGGAATTTAAAGAATATTGAATAGGTTATTTGTATAAATAATGGATCTTGATTTGATGCAATATATTTTTCCACTTATGATTTGACATTACCAAGTAGATTAATTCTCAAATTGAAAAAATGTTATTACATATATAATGTTGTGGTAATTAATAACCTATAAAACCTACACCCACAAGAACCATAGTGGGTCAATCCATATCCCACCCAACAAGGAATGAAAAGTACACACTTCACATATTGTAATACATATTACATCCCGATGTCCCAGAATTTTTCTAGCCTGAAGGCCCATCACAATTTCTCCCAAAGTCCCTTGAAGGAGATGACATACTGACCCAAATTACTATCCTACATCATGTCATGTCATACATAGATACATACCTACATATCTACAAACATACAGACAAACATATCAACATACATACATACTTCCATACGTACATATGTACATATGCATCTATAAATTTACGTACAGATGTACGTACATACTTATGTACATACATACATATCAATGTAAGTATGTAAGTACCTACAAACATACCTATGTACCTAATTACGTATCTATGTGCATACATACATACATACATAAATACATAGATACGTACATACATGCATGCATATATACATAAATACATACATAAATACATACATACATATATACATACATACATACATACATACATACATACATACATACATACATACATACATTTATACATACATACATACACACATACATACATACATAAAAATATACATACATTCAAACATTCAAACATACATATATATATACATACCTACATACAAACATACATACCTACGTACATATGTATGTACCAACATACGTACCTATCTACCAATACACATACATACATAACAACATACATATACATGTATATTCATACATACATACATACATACGAACATACATACATACAAACATACATATATACATATAAACATACATTCATACATGCATCAATACATGCATACATACACACACACACACACACACACACACACACACAGACATGCATGCATACAGACACACACACACACACACACAATACATAGAAACAAACTTACATACAGACACACACACAAACATACATATATATGTACATATGTACATATATATCTATATACATACATATAGACACACACACACACACATACATACAGACATATATACATACAGATATACATACATACACACATAAATACACACACATACATACACACAGACATACACACAAACATACATACATTCAAACATATATACATTCAAACATACATACCTATAGACATACATACAAACATACTCATGCATACGTAAACACATACGTATGTAGTCATATACATACATATATACAAACAAACATTCATACACACACACATACACACACAAACACAACAAGACATACACACATACATACATTCATACCTACCTACTTATGTACGTACGTATGTACCTATGTAGGTATGTATATACATACACATAGACATACATACCAATGTACATACATACCTACATACATACCTACCTACCTACCCACATGCATACATACCTACACACATACATAAATATACACATGCACACTCACACATACATACACACATACAGACAGACAGACACACACATACACACACATACTTATATACATACACAGATAGGCACAGAGAGACATGTATATTCATGCATACAAACATAGAGACATACATACACACAGACATACATATGCATATACATGAATACACATGGACACACATACACTTATATACGTAAATAATTGCATATATACATACATTTATATATATATACATATGTGGTCCATCAATAAATGGTATCTATACTATTTGATATAATTTTGATAAGCATATACAATTCCCCATGATAGATAGAAAATTGAATGCCTAAGACTTGATTTCCAAGATAGGTCTCAACAACAATATATCCAATATAGAGTTATACACGTGTACAATTATGAAAAATCATTGTAAGAGATCACTAAGCATAGTAATATATGTCAGTATAAAATAAAATTTCCATAATAGATGGTTCTTATCTAAAAAATATATACTTTATGTGTGAATAGGTCATACTATATACTCACGTGTCTAAAAATCATAATAATTAACAAAAACAATCTATAAGATAAATAAAAAATAATGTAATTTCATAATTTGTTATAAAAGGATTGGTATTCATGACTAGTTAATTATATTAATATAAAAATCCCAAATACAATGAATTAACTAATATTTAAGTTTAATCATTCTAAAACATTAAATAATGTTATTAAAATTTCATAAATATTAAAATAATTACTTAACATATGTATGTGATTCAATTCAAAACATAATGCATTATGGGTTAACAAAGACAACTGATTCGACAAAGTTCTATCATAAAATAATTTAATTATAAATTGTTTTAATTAAAAAAATTATCCTAAAATTCCTAATACTACCCAATTCTTCTACTACATTATCACTATGATGGTATGAAATAATGATAACAAAATCATCTATTGAAACAAGTGAAGGCACAAATCTATAAGCCTAGAAGAGAATATATGACACAACTAAGAGTAACAACATACATGGATTTGGATAAAATATTTTTATAAATAAAACCCTAATTAAAATACGGATTCAATGAGTTTATTGTATTAATTCCCACATGTATACTGATTTGAAACTTAGAAAACAATCAATAGTAATAATGGTTAGAATAGATCATCATAAATGTTCCCAATAAGACATTAATTGATGACATATAAGAGATGTTTCTATAAAAGAGTTGAAACATTAATAAATTGGTGATCTAAACTTGGATGGATCAAAGATGGATTAAAAATCACTTAATAGCAATTTTGAATGAATTTCAAAACCTATATTGAATTAGATGGAGGAAAAATAGGTGAAGATATCTCAAGATACCAAAAACACTATAATGTAGAATAAAATACAATGTTTTTGATTTAAGGGGGTAAATTAGGGTTGAAAATAAAATACCCATGAAATTATAAGAAAAAAATTTCAATTCCTACCTTGTACCATGTATAATACTATTGATTAGTTGTAATGAATTAAAATTTTAATTATACATTTTTTCTACCACAAGGTACCCTGTCAAAATACAACGGCTAAATGATGCCATCTTATACACTAGGTCCCATATTTCTTCTCAGATATCACTACCAACACATAAAAACATCTTGAAACAATTAATTATAATAAAATAATGATAAAAATAAAATTATTTACGACGGAACAAAACATTAATGGTCAGGATCATTACAAAAATTTTCCTAGAAAATTCCCTTATACTTGACTATCATGATCTATTTACATGTGAATATTATAAATTAGAACTTCTATATCTTATCACTATATGGTTTCATTTTAGCATAATAAAAAATTTTCTATTTATAACTATAAGATACATTTCATTATAATATTCCCTATGATATTTTAGGTGATAAAATTTCCATTTTTGCAGAAATATCATTTATATGGAACATATTGTCTAGTGCAATTACTATATTTTTATCAATAATGTTACCAATGAATTCCCATAAAATCTTATATTTGTAAATTAATAAACAATATACAATCCATTCTGAAACTAATTTAATATTTGAAGAGTTTCATTTAATCATACATGGATTTTGTAAAAAAAAATGGTGCCCCGTATACTTTTCTATGGAAGCCATAATACAGTCCACATTGAGACAATATAAGACAAGTGATTGAAAAAAATATATATCTATACATTATTGAGATTAAAATGATATCATTATGTTCCACATGATGAAGATCCCTAAATATATTTCCCGATCTAATGACATGATTTAATGAACATTCCTTCTAGAGTATGACTTGTATTTCACCAATTATGGATGAAAAGTTTGTTAAAACAATAAAACCCATATTTTTTCATTCATTTGGATATATTTGATCCTTGTAAAACACCTAATATTTGGAAAAAAAAGATAGGTTTTAATTTCATTTCAAATTACAAAATTTGACTCTAATTAGAGCTTATATAGACCTAGATAAAAAATTCATGATCATATTAAGTTGTGATTCTTATTAAGAATGTGAATAATTTAAATGGATAAAAATCATTAATGGAATTAGATCATTAATGAGAGGATCGAGTATTTATAATTATGAAATAATTATTTTAGAAAATTTATTATTACACATAATCATAATGATCAAGCATAACATTGTGGAAGAAAAACTATAATTA
This sequence comes from Viscum album, assembly GCA_963277665.1. Taxonomy (NCBI): domain Eukaryota; kingdom Viridiplantae; phylum Streptophyta; class Magnoliopsida; order Santalales; family Viscaceae; genus Viscum; species Viscum album. The sequence continues at coordinate 2,008,135,773 of OY728136.1, read as the reverse complement.
CATAATAACCATATAAATTATTCATAGGCAGAAATGTTATGTAGGGTAGAAATGATCATTTACTAGCTCATATAAATCTTATAGATTATAAATCACCTTCCAATTTAACAATGAATATGATTTGTGACCATAAGTTTTTTCCACATTATAGTAGTGGGATAATGATCCTTCACAATATCTTAACAAAAGTGCGATCATGCATCCTTTGGAGGTGGTAACAATGTAATGCTTATAAATACCCAACACACACTTCAAGAAAGGGAAAACAATAGACATTTACCATAAATTATTCGTTATAAAATTAATTTTTAGAGAGAAATCATTTTGTTTTTTGAATAATTTATATTTAAATAAACCCCTCAGTTAAATCATGAATTCAATCCAGAGATTGGAGGTAACAATACAATATTTTCACCATAATTCTCTCTTATTTTATCAAATTTATAGATTCTTCATCATATTATTATTTTTTAAGGTCATCCATGGATATGTTTCATGAATTTCCACTGTGTATGAATTTTATGGAGGTTTGTTAATGTAATACTACTTCCTGAAACTACTTCCATAAATTCCATGTCTTAAGATAAATTTACTTCATTTCATAAATATCATATCTTTTAATAAATTCAAGTTTCATAATGTGAGTATTTCCCTATATTTTGTTGTATAAATCTTTGTCAAATTCTTTATATGGTAACCCACATTGTGAAGGATTACAATTATATGGTTTTTTACCTCCTTGAATGGAAGATCGTCCTTTAAAATCAACAAGAAATATTGTTTTCAGAATTTAGAATATTGTGTAACATTTCCCCCCTATAAAAAAGTCCACCACCATGATATAAATTTTTTGTGTTAACCCATTATAATACATATTTATCATAAGTATAAATTATATATAATCACCATAATATATCCTTGAGTTAAGATACACTTCTTGGTTTCATTAAATTCTTTGTGCAGATATACTCCCTTTTGTTTAATAAAATCCCTCGATTCAATATCCACCATTTAATTTCATTAAATTCCATGAGTTGTGATACTAATCTTTGTTATAAGAATACATTCACTTTCATCCCCGATTAGAGTAAATTAGAATAGGCTTGTTGTGTATATGTACCACACCAACACATTTCATGGAACATATCACTTAGTAGTATTAGCTTTATAAAATTAAACTACATAAAATATAATCATTCACATATGATTTTAAAATAAAAGCTGCGATCCTGTCAATCGACTATAAACTATAATCCTTTTACAACATGGGATTTTAATCAAATTATCCAGAATATTTACGATGCCCCTCTATGACTTAGATCCAAGATCCCATTAGTCCCAATATCCTAAAAATAAAATCAAAATGAATTATTCTTAGATGTTGGGCAATAAAATCAACATTAACTCATTGTTGTTTCATGGTCATAAAAGGAACCAAATTAATCCTAGTTAAACGACCCTAAAAAGAAATACATGTCCCATTATGAAACACTAGAATACAAAGTTTCAAATTACATTAATATGGATACATAGTAAGTCCCTCTTATTGGAACTATCCCTACACAGTGACACCAATCAACACACATGATGTTGGTGAACTCTATAGTTCCTCCCATATGATATTAAAATATTTATGGACATAATAAATAGATCAAATGATGAACAATATAATTCCCACATGATGTGCTCTTTCAAATGAATGTTTTTACTTAATAAATATTTTATTCTTAAATAATAATATAACTAAAAAGGATTCACCAATATTTCTTAAATATATAAGAGAGTCCTGAAATTGGAATTAAGTCACCACATGGATAGAAAAAACGTACATCCTATCAACCAATTATTAACCTAAAGTTTTGATGGTAAATCCCAAAAACTACATGCCTTTGGAAAGAAGTTCCTCACTAATTCAAACCCCAATGGAAATATTATATGATTTAATATAATATTTAATGGAAATTGAATAATACCATAAAAATATTTTATCTCCATCTAGTTTAAGAAAAAATACATATTTTCAATGGTTTCAATGATGTTCATGAAAATGACATATTAAATTTATACCACTTTTATTCCTGAAACTACATAATCTATGAGGAACTAAAATGAACAGTCACATACCATGTCATTACATTTCTATATGATGAATAAATATTTATCGGAATACCTAATTGAATGAATAATTACATCTCTATAAGCAATCATTTTCAATATTGTAGTACCAAGGAAACAACGAAAAATTTCATGTAGATAGTCCATAAATGTGTAGATTTCCACCATCATATGAAAAATTAATCCAAATACTTATAAAAAAAATAAATTCATATTTTATATATCATTTTTAGGTAGAAAATGAGATATATAACTTCCAAGAAACAACTATTGAGCTACATTAGAGGGATTCCATTTACTGCGATTTTCATTATCAATGTTTTACCCCAATTATTAATAAGTTTTAGATTGTGTTCTTCAAAAACCAAATTATCTAGACATGAAAACATTGAAAAAGTGTTCTCCCGGGGTAACATAACATTACAACTCATGGTCAGGTCAATTCCATTCCATCATCCATCATCCTTAGGGACCATCGATATATGATATAAACAACTTGAGGTAAATTATATATAACAATTATCCAGAACATTTTCTATCCATAAAATATATATTTTTATATTTATTAAATACACACATAACTGATGAGGGAATGTGTTTTCCTAAATGTAATAACTCATAGTGATGTCCCTTACCATAGAGTTCCAGGTAGTACATGAACTTGTGATGAAAATAGAGTTGTATATATAACAAAAAAATCATAAAGAAACACTATTACTCAAGGATAAGAGAATTTTTAACGACAATACTATATCTAATGTCATTAATTAGGATGATATAAGACCTAATTAAGGAGGTACCATATCTATGTAATTTCATGATAACGATTCACGGTTGGTATTAGTTAATGTCACCATTTTTAATCCATCTGGTTCTACATAACAATATAATATCTAATAACATGAAAATTAGTATGAATATATAGTGAATATCACTCAAAAAGTGGCATGATAGGAAGTTATATATAAATTACAACCACATAAATAAAATTTGTGATCCCCATAAGAAATTAAATTATCGAAAAATTAGGGGGATTATACGAAATATAATAGAAATGGTGTGTCTGCATCCATAGTTTAACCACTACACAACAATAGTGAAGTTGTATCCATAGAAGTGTATATTTCTTAGAACAATGTGGAAATATTTAATTTTGAAAATAATAATGTTGAATATCTAAATAGAATTATACATACTATGTTAAATCCATATATTTAATATTTTATACTTTCTTGAATATAATTTTTTCAAGGGGATGGAATTTATCATTTTACAAATGTAGAATTGAGCCACCACATCAATTTTAAATCATAAAAAACAATCCATTTAACATTAAAATTGATTTATTATTGAGAGATTCATCCACCAGGGAAGAATTATCCACTAATATATGAAATGAATAAAACTAAGAATTACGAGGGATGTCGATTACTATTTCAAATCATTCAGTAATCCAAGCCCCAGATGTTCTATGAATATTGATAATAACATTCATTATGAACATATGATGTACTCAGTAAATGCATGGAAAATAGAATATGGGGACTGAAATTATTATTTAACTAGTCAAGTCATTTTTGGACTTCACATCCCAATTATTTGGAGAACAGTCAACATTTCATTAAATGAGAAAATGGTAACAATACCTTAAAATAAGATACTATTTTTAAAGGTTCCATTGGTTTTTCTTGATGAAATTTTTTTCCTAATGAAAATTAATGATCATAGTGAAGAGTTTTTGGAAATAATATCCTTTATTTCCACTATTATTGTATAAACTAGGTTAAGAATCATTTCACCTTGTTTTGATGAGTGAACTATAGATAGATTTGATAAAAACTGATATAAACATTTGAGGTTAAACATATTTTACAATCCTATAATCCTAGAAATAATAAATAGTAGATTTATGTTCCCAAATTTCTTCTTAAAAAGGAGTCTTTAGAACTATTAATGGATTGGAATTTAATATTTATACATCATGTGACTGTTGTCATTTAAAAATACTATCATTGTTGTTCAAAAATAGAAATAAATCATCAACTACCAATTAATCATTAAAAATTATTGTTGGTTATCATGTCTTAAAAAAATAAACCCATTGAATAAGAAAATTCAATATATGCTAATAATTGTATTGATCAATTTCATTTATAAAATGGAATTACAAGAAAAAAAGTATAGATAAGAATCATGGATATTTTCCATATTTTCATGCATTGAAATCTTATTTTAGAGATTCTATTTTTAGTTATTTATCCCACCCTATAGGGTGATGAAAATATTAATATTATCCAACCCCAAATCAAGTGAATCCATGTCATATTTCAGCATTGGTGATCACCACAAAATAAAAATGAATGTTTTTGTTCTCTATTATAGGGCTCTAAAAATCGATAGTCCCATCATCAATAACATTAAAAACATACAAATAATTAGTAAATATTAAGGTTGTACCAACTATAAATCATGTTCAAACATCACCCCATATTGACCAATGAATATACAATAAACATGGGAAATAATGTTTTTTCTTATATCTTAAAAAGAGATGAAGCAATGTGTATTCATTTCAACTAGAGAATGTTATGAGGTATATCACATTTGAAATGGAGAATAATATTATTCATTTCAAAAGGATCGAGTTTCCTATTAAATCAAAAATGAGAGATCATTCTAATAACTATATATACAACCAAATGTTCAGAAAAAATATATATAAGGGATTGATATTTAAGTATTGGATTTAGAAGCATAATGATATGGGGATGATGGATCTAGACCCAAAAAAATACCTAATTTATTCATGAAAACATATTGAGCATAATAAAAAAAACTTAAAATATTTAAGGTCTCCCACCACCTAGAAATAGAAATAACATGTTCAATTCCTTTAATCCAAATCCTGTTGAACCAAAATTTATATATTCTATAAAGAAAAATATTTATTTTATAAACAATATCCAATAAGCAGATGAAAATTTTATGTATGATTCAAAATTTTTAAACTTATCCCTATAGTTGGGATATTTTAACCAGATCATTAGGATGATGTTTAGCCAAATTCTACAAACGAAGACTGTGCACAAATTCAATGTAATGTAGAAATTCTCACAATACTACAATGGATATGACCACATGAAAGTGAAAGTGAAATATAGTAGTGTTTATATTGATATGATAGCTTTATAATAATAAAATTTTTAGATAATGGTACATTAGCATTCTAGACATATAGCCACTAGTCGCTATAACATCATAGACTTATTATGTGATTGGTGTCACAACTACAATGTCCTCTTTATGACTATATTTCGAGCTAGTGATTCATTCGTAAGGATTCTACCTTATAATTCCACTCCTAAAATAGAGAATTATTATTCCTCTCCATGGATGTGGGTATATTTCCTAAGCTATGGAAATATCTTTGTCTTATATTTATATTTACCTTTTTTCAATTTTTTTTCTTTTTTTTTCTTCATCTATAAACCGTTATGTTATAATGAATCCTCAAATTCAAAAAAATACTATCTCTTTGGACATATGATAGTGGAATTATTTATATTTAAATATTGGATATATAATTATATATTCAAATTCATGATATATTTAGATAATCTAAAGATGTATAAAACTGGTAAGTGATCCATTATCACTCTAATAAAAAATTTATGTCTGAATAACAATTTAAAATGAATTAATTTCATATCTATGAATATAAATTTCCCGAAAAATGTTTCTTATTTTATGAACATAAACATCAAGAAAAAGGATCCTCAACATATTCTCTTAAATAACATAACATGCAATTTTAACCAGGTGAACGTAAACAATAAACTTCATGGTTCACCCTATATAACCATAAATTTTAAAGAGAGATCTATTAAGTATATCCTGAAATATTAAAATATCCTTATGTGAATGAGATCAACATTTATAAGTGTCTTTATTTCTTATGAAATTAAATGGTTATAGACACACCTACTAACTCTAAGATCACTATTCATGTAACCTATATTCAAAATTCCCCATTACTAAAACAACATGTGGATTGATTCTACATTTTTTTGGATATATAATTATACAAAGAGCGTATATTTTGGGTCCAAACAAAAGTCTATATAACATCAATTCTAGTGATAAGCATTCTACCAATTCATGTTAGGTTTACTGAGACATAATAACACTAAAATAAACCTACCTTATTTTTTCCAACTGTATGAACCTTCATTATTTAAATATTTACAATAATTATATATGTAATTATTATATTTCTTATAAAATATAAATTTACATCATGATTCCCTATTCTGGTCCGAAATATTAAATTTCCTTAGTATTCAAACCCCTTATATTTTATATTAAACTCGTTTAAATCTGGTCATGATATGTTGGACTACACACTCTGAAAACCAATTTTTAACTAGAACTATGTATGGATTTATTTATTTTCTATAAGGATTCACAGTTATCATTGGATAACATATCCTTTAAAAAACAACAAATTTAATATTATAATGTTGAAAAAAACCAGGTGTAAATGTTATTGACAATATCTATATTATAATTAGGCTCTTTATTACTATTAGTTTTTTCTTTGAATTATATATATATATATATTTCCTCAAATTTTGGTCAAATATTTTGTAATACTATGACTCGGGTTTAATTTTTAAATTCTATTCAACCATAAATATAAGTTGTACTGGTCAAACATGAAATTCCTTAATCTATTAAATAAAATAGAAAAAAAATTCCAAGAAGAAAACATACCATTGAAATACTAATAAAAATATGATTTTATGCATGTTATGTCTACACCTCATATGGATGAATAAAAATATATCACTCAAATGAAAGTATGAAAAAAAATTTGATATGTAAAATATCTACAAAATAAATCCATTAAAAATTCCAAGATCCTACCCACCATCCTCTCTCTTTTTTCATTTTAGGAAATATTTATGTAAAAATTTAAAAATATGTCAAAACATATCATGATGAAAAGTGTTAAATGGAATATTTTTTAAAAATAAACTATTGGTATGGTATGAAATTATATATCATGTATTGGGAAAAAGTATTACTATTAAATAACAAAGGAATAAATATTATTCTATCCAAAACATCTCCCTAGAAAATCTATTCAATGATTGATGGATTAAAAGGTCTAGGAAAATATTAGATAAGATCTTCCTTTTTCCTATATGAGTTAGCTTAAACTATGGAATGATTATATTTTAAATCATGGAATGGTCACTTGTACTAATTAATAATTCCTTTCCATTTATTGATCATGAACTCATGTAAATTCCTGTTGTATTCCTTAACTATGAGAATGTGTTAAATGCATAGTGGTGTAACCTTTTTGTGTATTTAAACCCTTATTAAAAATACAATTATTAGTGAACATGTTTCTTTACTATGTTTCATAAATCATCACCATACCAGTGTCTTGATTTGAGATTCTTCTCATGACATTCCAATCCCTTTAGTAAATATGTTTAGATCCCTATTCATAGAAATATATAATTTGGTTATGATTCAGTTGAATAGACCCTTAAATAAGTAGATGGTGAATATAAATGTTAACCTTGAGTGGCTATGTAACACCTAAGAGAAAATTTTATCCCACAAGAATGGACCCCCTAACTCGGTGAATTTTTTCATGATGGTGCATTGGTATTCTGTCAATTTTTATGGTTTTAAACACCTCCAATTCAAATTGAATTAGTCATTTTCATTCTATAATAATCTATTTAGATCATCCAAAAATTCATGTAAATTAATATACCCTTGATGTCAATCATTTATTCATATTACCCATTCTCATTTTAAAAAAATAATATCCAATTATTATACAATTTTATGTATGTTTTTTACTTTTGGGAGAATAAAATACATAGATTCAACATGATCCTTTTTGAACCCCAAATTCATAGAGCTGAAAAACAATTCATGGGAATCCCAATGACATTAGTTAGGATTCCCCATTGGGTAAATTCTTATTAGGTATATAGTTCTTATAATGTGACCTTATTCTACATTAATATAAAATTCTTCTTATGGTCAACATTTTATAACCCAGTCATTATGAACAAAATAATGATATATATATATGAGTTACTAGTGTACGGGTTTACCACTTCATATTCATAAACCATTAACTAGTGTAAAAATCAATATTTTTTATATATACAATATTGGTCAACATAGATACGACTTGTCAAATAACTACTATTAAATTTATTTTTATTATTATAGGATATATAGGGACATCCATACCACCTTTGATAGGCTGATCCACAATACCACTTTTTATCCCTATCATTATTGATATATCGATTAAAAATTCACTCCATGATTCATTGTCCTATCTTTCACCAAATCATTAATTTATTCATTATTTCCATTATATCTGATCAAAATCTGTATGGTGATATTATTCATGAAATACATAAGTATCTATTTCCATTATCATCAATCATTTAGTGGTTTTTAGATATCTTATTATCAGCCATCCACAAATTCCTATTTTTATCAATAATCCATAATATTCAAGAATTTTGGCACACCAATTCATGTTGGGTTTTCATCCACAAAATAGAAGTAAGATTCCAAAATCCTTGATTAAATAACAACTCTTTGTAGTACCAAAAATATTTGAGAAGATTATTCATGATTTTAAGACAAACACCTTGAGTTCTGGTTCATGTTGTGGTGCCAAATGATCCTTAAGTTTTTATTCTTATCTTGGTGAACATCATATAATTGATTACGTGAATATATAATACATATAAATGTTCATGAATTATTGAATTTTTCCCAACATTACCTCAAAATCATATTAGTTTCATTCTTAACAAATCAAATTCTATGGTGGGTTATTCGTTGGCATTAAAAAATGGGATCCAGATAATTAATCAAAGAAGATTGATAAAATACACATTCAGAAAACTGAAAACCATTATGGGTAGAAAAATTTCCATGTTCATAAAGAATATGAAAATGTTCTTTCATTATATCGCATGATTGATTATTTACCGACAGATGAAGATTCCTAAAATAAATTTCCGAGATCAATTACATGGTAAAGAGAAACTCATACTAAGAGTAGAAAAGGTATTTCCTCAAAATTCAATGAAATTGTTTTCAAAATGAAAATAAAAATATTTTTTAAGGTTCATCAGAACACATTTCTTCTAATAAAACACCTTTTACAGACAAACCCAATCCCCAAGGTTATAACTCAATTCATATGAATTAATCTGACAACTAATGTTACCAAAATGGACATATAAATCCAAATTTATGGTTATATGATAATTAGATATGATTTATAATGAAGAAAAATATAACTGGAAATATGAAAGAAATATAACATTGTCAGTATAATCCTCTTGGGAACATGAATATCTTGTAATGTTGTGGTGGAAATGATTTATGAATGCATAATAACCTTACAATCATGGGTTTCAATATGTTGGTGTAACACTCATTCTTTCAGGACCAAATATAATATTTTATGACATGGGGTAATTTATGGTGGGCTAGGGACGATTCTTTTAAGCCCATATAAATTTCATGTTCTGATATTGTATTTGCAGTTTTATGAAGAATTTTATTTTTTGTCGTGTGATTATTTTGATTTTAGAAGGAGAGAAAATAATCATTCTCCAACAGACAACTCACATTCTATGATTCATCCCAAAAATTCATTTAAGAATCATTGTATATAAATATAAATATTTAACATCAATAAAGAATACAATGAAAGGATTAAAATATAATCTTTCCATCAATGTCAAGCAATATAATGGGAAAATGTTATCATTTTCAAACTATTTAATTCAAAAAATATCCCATTAAGTGTCTCTTAAATTCAATTTTAGGTGAGGGGGAGGGCACCAAAAAATATATTAACTATAATTACCTCCCTATATAACAAATTCATTTATTTTACTATGAAAGTTTATTTTTGATTTACTCCTACAAAATAATTTTTTATGTACTGTTAATACATTTATTTTTTGAAGGAAAGTATAAGTAAGACACCTTTGTATACTAGAATATACATATATAAAAAATATTTATTAAAAATTGCATAATTTTATAAAACCACAGTAGATTTAAAATTTATAATTTTATAATGTTAATGTTTTATTCTTTCCAATGTCCAAATTTTTCTTCTGATGTGAACTAGGGAGACCCATATTGTGAAATAATAATTTTTTTATTCGAAGCATATTTCTATTAAAAACCATCTTTTTACATGAAAAAAATATTTTTTAACACAATAAAATATTATATCAAATGTTTTACACTTTACAAAATTCCCCCACTAAATATAATTTGGTATATAGTATCCTATTATATGAATAATCTTTCATCCATGAATCACATGCATAAGTCCTTTTAAAATTCCATGAATACATATAATCTTCTTGGTTTACATAAATTTATGGAACTAGATTATCCTTTTATTAAATAATATCTTTTTAATGTAATCATTTTTGTTTACTAAAATTCTTTGATTTTAGACACATCTATTGGATACCAAAATATTTTCACATGGATCACCTACCAAAGTAAATCTAAATAAGAAAATCATGCATTACATCCACAAATAACAATTTTAAGATAACTATTACATATTATTAAAAGATGTTTAAATTCAAATTATGTGTCATATTTTCCTTACTACAAGAAAATAAAAAAATGGAACTGACTAATCGCATGACCTTAAACTATATGACTCCGACTTCATGGGATTTTATTACAATTATCTAGAATATGTAGGACATGTATAAGAGTTTCCAAAAAAACACCCCATTAGTCCTCAACCCATAATATTAAATTCATCCATGATCAAGTAACATAATAGGTTCTTTAGTTACTCATGGCTACATGACCTTTAATGGAACCACATAAGTCCTTATCACTTCACCAAAAAAGGTACAATGTGTCAAGTTTTACTGCATCAAAATTTATAGGTTATAATTCACATCAAAGGAATAAATAGGATGCCCCTACCATGGGATTTATCTCAACATCAAACCATATTTCATCTATACAAGTAACACCTCAAGCTTCCACGGTACATTTCTCTTTGAATAATATAGTAGCATGTGGTGTACGCAACTTCGAGTACTAACACACACTGTGACCAATCAAACTAGCCGTTCTGAATAGTAATAACCACTTTTTGAAATTTTATAAATTTTATAATTCAAAATGGACTTCTTTTTTGTATTCATAATATCGAAATTATCTTAGGGTGAATTTTTGGAACTTTTCTGATATCTTTCAAATTTTGATGAATAGTGAAAATTACTAAATTTTAATTAAAAACAACATTTTAATCAAAATAATTGATATTGATAAATTATGAATTTGAGTGGTTTGAAATTATATTTAGAATATATTTTTACCATTTAATCTAATTTTGGTAATTGGTCGTAATTTAACATTTAAACCGGAAATAAACAAGTGTCAATCTTTTGATAGTTATTGTTTCTTAAAAACAAGATTTTTGTTTTGACAGCGGGAATTAATTTTGAATTCATTTCTACCAATTATGTGTTATGAATTTGGAAAAATGGATTCCACATTGGGAATCAAGATTCCAAAATTGTTTAAATAGTTAAATCTTATGTTTAGAAATTTTGAATAGTTAGTTAAATATTTTATTTATCACGGTTAAAAGGTAAATACGATAAATATGGGTAAAAAATAATATTATAATAATATTTAATTACCCTAAAACGTGTACTAACCATATTGGTTGATACATGAATAACCTTGGGAATATTTGGGACGATTTTGGGACCCCATGGAGCCACTTGTAAGTGATAATGACACTTTATATTAATTACGTTAAAGTAAATACAAAAATGACATAAGCATATATCTTATAGGAAAACAATTTTTACATAGGAATATATATGATATATTTTCATCTATAAATAATCATAAAAAAAATAAAACTATATTATACATAATGGTATTTTATTTATTATTTTTAGACTTAGAATAAATAAACATATTTATGACACAATAATGATGCAATATTTTCCATATTAATGAATGAATCAAATAATTGGTATTATAAATGTTAAAATAAATAAAATTTGGAAGTTTTGACTAGATAAGAGATTTTTATTGGTTAATATGACATTCTAGGTTTTCTTAAATGAATTTTTTTTATTAATAAGGTTATTATGACTTTAACAAAAATAAATTAGTAAATAGTGTCAAAATTGACATAAATGCATTTTTAAAACAAATATTATATAATTAATTGATATTCTATTCTTAAAAATCTATGGTTCGGCCAAAGGACTTATATAATGATAGGTATATCATTAATGGACCACTTGGGAGTCTTTTGGAAGTATATATTATGTTTTCTAACCATATAATATAAAAATAAAAAGTGACATGGTAAATGTCAATCTAATTAACTAAGAGTTAAAACTAAAAGATAAGGTAAATATACTGACAAAAACCTATCTAAAATCAATTTGTTGAAAGTATTTAGACCCAACCTAACCTTATCCTCGAGAAAATCCACTTTTAAGCCATTATAAACCGAATATGAATTTATTATAAAATAATATTTTATGTTATTTCTCAGGTTCCCCTCACCCCTCTTATAAAAGGGCACTCCCCCTTCTGTCAAATTCGTACATTCAAAGCATTTTGGTTCTGAAAAACCATTCCCAAATATCCTCTTAACTTCAATCAATTCATCCTAGAGTCCTTATTATGATCCTAAATCCAACCTATGGAGCCCTTTTGATCAAATAAAAAGGAAGAACCCGAAGAAGAGGTAATGTTTTCACCACCCTCTTTCAAGTTCATTTATTCTTCCACATCCTTTATCATTGTTTTTTCCATTCTAAAATAAAAAATCAATTATATTAAAAAATACTGATGTTAATATAAATATGGTACAAAAAAATTCATTATTTTATCCATCCCTTGAATGACATGTCAACATACGTGTGTTTTTGTGGCTTACAGTCTCCACATCGTGGTGTAATTGTTATGCAATACATTATTATTTGGATGTGAATAGTAATGATTTGTAATTCAATTAAATAAAAAATATTTCATGATAATGATTTTTTATATTTGATAAAACATCCAATTATATGTTATTTTTATATCAAAATAATGATATTGTCGCTTGTGCGTACAAACGGACTACCGTCTCCATGAACGTGATGAGAATCATTCCCCATCATATACATTCAAGAGTAATTTTCATTTTATGATTAAAATTAATGTATAAAGACTTGATATAATTATGGATATGAATAATATATATCCCATCCATAATTATTATGACTCATATAATAAATAATACAATGAAAAATGAATCCTTTAACAACCGGATCGACGATAATACTATGATATTATTAAAAAGAAATGTTAAGAAATCATATATGATATCATATTAATGTATATTATTTGTTTATAATTTAAGAAAAATAATTTCACCATTATACAGGAGGTTACACTTCCCTGGACAAATAAACAGTATAAGGCATGTGTATATTTCACAATCTCTTCATTATCTGAGGTTGTTTATAAGTAATTATCTACCGGGACCACTTTATCATCCACATCCATGGTTCTTAAAAATGTATTTCAAATCATCCTTACTATTTTACATACTATGGGTTAAATTCATTTATACCCTTGTTTTTCTTTTTATAATATGTTTATAAAGGATTCTTTCTGTCGTGTTCCAAACAAGGCCCTTTTTAACATTTTCACCAAAACTAATCTAAGAATATTTTTTAAAATTATACGGTGGGTGCCGCTATTTTCAACCATTGAAAATTCACCAAAGATTCCCTTACAATATCATAATAATAATTTAAAAATAAATGTTTTCTATTATAATAATGTGACACTTAAATTATTTCAAAAAAAGATATATTTATCTCAAATAGTTCTGATTTCATATATGTCAACATCATTTTAAATTTTTTAAAGAGTTATTCTTCTAAAACATTCTAATTAATTTCCATGTTTGAAAAATGGTTTTGATGATTTATTTTAATGGTCATGAATATTTTAAATAGTTAATTACATTTCAAAATTTCAATTTGGTAAGGGACACTTTGATTCGAAAATTTCTTTAAATATCTTCCGTTCTAAATTGTGAGACTTTTAAATGTTTTCATGAAAAGTGATATTTCAATCAAATAGTTTTAAAAATCATTTCCATCAATTTCAAATCCTTAAATGGATTTTAAACTTTTTTTAATGTTGATTTATTATGATACAAAAATTACATATTGTATTGAAGGTTTTGTAATATGTTTGACTACAGATGTGTTATTTTTATACCATTCATGGTTTATGGTTACAGTATTGACATTTTGTATCCTAGTTCTTATGCGTATGTTTATGTTATGTTTAAACCTTTTCATATGAGGAATGTATTGGAAATAGTATGTGAATGGTGGAGCCCTCTATAGCTCCTCGATGCATCGATAGGTCTTATGAGAAAACTAGATGTGGAATTGGGTGAGGCCCTTTCCCAATTTGATTTATGTTTCTGGATGAGACTATAATAATTTTAAGAAGTCTTGGCCGAAGCCATGAAAAAAATGTTTTAGAATTTCTGAAATTATACATTCCCTCATTGTGGAAAAAATATTGATGGTTCATGTAGTCATTCGACTAGTAGAATACCCATGATTATGTTTTATTATGGAATTATTTACTCTGCTCATATTTTTGCCATAAAAGTATTCATGTTTATTGTTGGTAAAGTCATTTAGTTTCAATTATTCACCATACTTAATATTTATGTAATTTTTTTGTGTATTTCATACCCTTACAGACATTTGATCTCACCACTTTCAATGTTTTTTTCCAGGATTTCAGGAAGTGTATTGTGATTGATATACAGGGTTAAGATAAGGGAATAATGGCATTATTAAATTATTATTTATGATGTGTTGTATGTTATAAAGTGTAATGTAACATTCATGTAAGTAATCTATTTTCTAAGACTGCTAAACCGGTCGGTTGTTCAAGACATGATTCTGTGTAATCATCACAATGTATTTAAATAATGCACCGACTGTGGGTAACTGGGGTTGGGGCTTTATAGTTTGTATTAGAGGATGTTTAGAAATAACCTTGGAAACTAGATTTAGATAAACTCTGATTGGAGAACGTATCCCTAAGATAGACATTGAGTAATAGTATAGAAGAACATACTATAATATTGGTATTGTATAGATTTTGTGATTTTTCCAAGCAATACATCCATGTCTGGATACGAGCAGGTAGAGACGGCTCTGGCATTGATATACCTAGGGGTAAAATCTAGAAACACCGCTTTGATCTAGACTCGAATGAGAACTGGTGCACAATAACAGGCCTTGTTTCACTATTTGTTACGAAACCTTCGGGGGATATGCTTAGGATAACTCTCATGTTCATTACAAACCATTATGATGGGCTTATGATTATATACATATTCAATGATAACATTTTTATGATTTTATATTATATCCATAAATTGATCAATTTATGTTATGTATTTTTCATGTTTTTAATTCTTAATTGAAATTCATAAAATGACCAAGTGTATGACATTGTATAGAAATTTCTCCCAGTAGAAGGAATGTGAACTCTTGCAGTACATATGATCCAATGAGTAAGAAGGATCGTATATTGCAAATAATTAAGACAATATTTATAAGGGAAAAAGTCTCTCATGTTTTCTCAACATATGAAGAAATAGTATCCTGTGTTAATAAGATAATTAAATAATTCTCTGAGTCCAATTTCATTAAATAGAAGCGTGACAAGAAATGGATGGAATAGAGAATGTTGGATAAAGGGGACATGGAAAAGAATAATTTTCCCATATGTGATAACTGTGGGAAAAAACACCCTGAAACATGCCTGAATGGAATGGGAGTTTGTTATAATTGTGTAGAAAAAAGACACCAAGTACGTGATTGAAAGGGTCAGTAAAATGTTTCAAATGTACAATGTATCATGTGTAAAGTGTTGGGACACTATATGAACCAATGTCCAAATCATCAGACTATGCCCCAAATTATGTTATTGGATAATAATCATGTTATTATACTACCTCAGATGAAGAGGAATGACTAGTGTTCTTATGTTGTTATTATAGGATTATTTCATTTTAGTGTTGTATCAACAATATACTGGTAATATGAATTATGGAGATAAATAAAGATTGTGTTGTAGTTATATTTTATTCAGGATTTGAGATTATATTGTTCTAAGAAGAGTAACTTAATAGTGTGCTACACTTTTGGTAAAATACATGTTTGAATGAAACGTAATCCTTAATATGGTCCCGATAATGTGGTGGTGATTTTGGAACAAGAGATGGCGGATTTGAATAAATTATATTGGATATTATTGACTACCTTGAAACTGATTATTTTTTTTCATTGTTGGAGTTTAAAAAAGATCGGATAGAAGTAGTATATCCATTATTTATAAAGAAGAAGGGAGAATGAATGTAATCATTAATGTTTTATGGTAATTTAGGATGTTACCATGTTTTAAAATAATACATGATGAAGGTGATCACATGTTATTACAGGGAAAAAAGGTTCATCATTTTTAACTTATTTATAAATTTTGTACGGTGAGTTGGGTTAGAAATATTTTGGATAAGTATAAAGGTTGGAATGAATAATGTTTGAAAAGTTATTTTTGGATTTTCATAGAAGGACAACACGCAGACCGTGTGGCAACCTGTCGCGTCGGATAAAGATGCAGGAATCGAACCCACAAACATTGTGTGATTGGGATTTATCGCCTAACACTTGGCTACGTGATGTTCCTGGATGGTATATGCAGTTTTTTAAAGGGTCTGATATGTGAATAATAAATACATTATATTAGGAACCCTATACGATTAGGATAAATAGAGTATTTTTTAGTTGTATTGTCTTTTGGGGTGAAAGATGAGTTTGTGGTAGAAATTTATTAATGGATAAAACTCTAATTATAAATTAAGTATATCTCCTTATGATATTATCCAATCTCATAAATAAATTCCTCAATATTAAGAAAAGGAACTTAGAACAAAAACGTTGTCCTAGATGGTACCTTAGATCATCGCAAATTTATGGCATTGTGATGGTTTGCCTTTTCATAGCCATGTTATCTAACACTCTCTATGAGATATTGATGGTAATATTTCTCGTCCATATCCAAGTATTCCTATATGGAACACTAGTATGTGTTATTTATGGTAACCTTCATACTTACCACTCATTTTATTAAATAGAGGCCTCATTAATCCATTTTTCGATGTGGAATTTCAACTAAGATATTTGGAAATGTCCACCCCATGTTTCCAATAGCAATCATAAATTTTGAGGACAAAATTTATTGAATGAGGGGAGAATGTAACACCACAAGATTCCAAGGTACACTTCCCTTTGAATAATACAGTAGCGTGTGTTTTACACAACTTTGAGGTCTAACACACATCATATCAAATCAAACTAACCATAATGAATAGTAATACCAACATTTTGAAATATTATACATTTTATCGTTCAAAATGGATTCCATTTTTGGATTCGGAATATCAAACTTAGCATTGGGTGAACTTTTTCTACTTTTATGATATCTTTCATATTTTGATGAATAGTGAAAATTAATAAATTTTAATTAAAAACAACTTTTTTAATTGAAATAATTAATAGTGAAAAATTATGAGTATGAGTGGTTTTAATGTAGATTTAGAATTTATTTTTACCATTCAATCCAATTTTCATCATTGTACCGAATTTCACATTTAAACCGGACAGAAACAAGTGTAAATATTTTGATAGTTATTGTTTATTAAAAACACAATTTTTGTTTTGACATCGGGAATTATTTCTAAAATAATTTATGCCACTTTTGATTTTTGAATTTGGAAAAATGGATTCCATATTTGTAATAAGGTTTCCAAAATTGTTTAAATATGTAACACTTATTTTTAAACATGTTGAATAATTACTTCGGTAAATATTTTATTTATCATGGTTATAGGGTAAATCTGGTAAAAAGGGTTAAAAATAGTATTAAAATAATATTAAATTTACCTAAATGGTTTCCTAACCCTATTGGTGGATAAGGACACTTTATATTAATTAAGTTAAAGTAAATACAAAAATGACATAAAAAAATATATTTTAGAAAATCATTTTTTACATAAGGTTATATATGTTATATTTTAGACTATAAATACTCATTAAAAAGAATACAAGATTTTATACATAATTCTATTTTATTTATAATTTTTATACATTGAATAATAAAATTTATTTTTGACACAATAATGATGAAGTATTTTTCTTATTAATGAATGAATCTAATAATTAGTATTATAAGTATTAAAATAAATATAATTTGATCTTTTTTATTCCATCAATGAATTTTATTGGTTAACATGACATTATATTATTTCATAAATGAATTGTTTTCGAATTAATAAAGATATTATGACTTTAACAAAAATAAATTATTGAATTGTGTCAAAATTGACATAAATGAGTTTTTAAAACAAATATTATATTATTAATTGATATTATATTCCTAAAAATATAATTTTTTTCCAAAAGACTTATATAACGATAGTTGTATTGTTAATGGAACACTTGGGGGTCTCATGTAATTAGATAGTATGTTTATTAACTATATAATATAAAAATACAAAGTGACATGGTAATTGTCAAACTAATTAACTAAGAGTTAAAACAAAAAGATAAGGTTAATATAGTGACCCAAACCTATCTAAAATATATTGTTTGAAATTATTTCTATCCATACCCACATTATCTTAGAAATAAGTCACTTTGGAGCCATTACAAACCGAATATGAATTATTATAAAATAATATTTTAATTTTTTCATAAGGTGCCCCTCACCCCTCTTATAAAAGGGCATTCCTCCTTTCTCAAATCCATACCAACCAAAACTTTTGGTTCAGCCAAACCCTAACCAAATATCCTATCAACTTCTCTAAATTAAATCTAGAGGATTTATTTTTTTTCAAAGCCAACCTATAGAGCCTTTTAGATCAAATAAAAAGGAAGAACCCGAAAAGTAGAAATGTTTTCACCACCATCATTGATGTTCCTTTCCACTTCCACGTCCTTTTTATTTGTTGATTCCATGATAAGAAAATAAATATAGTATATTATATATACTGTGATGTTAATATAAATATGTTATAACCAAATTCAATATTCTATCCATCCCTTGAATGACATGTCACCATACGTGAGTACATACTGCTTACCGTCTCCATGTCGTGGTGTAATTGTTATTCAATACATTATTAATTGGATGTGTATATTAATGATGTTTAATTCATTTAAATAATAAATTTGACATAATAAGTATTATGTATATATGATAAAATATCCAATTATATAATATTTTAATATCAAAATAGTTATATTTTCGCTCGGGCGTACATACAGACTACAGTCTCCACGAATGCGATGATAATCATTCCCCATCATATCCATTCATGATGAATTTTCATTTAATGATTAAAATAATATTTAATGAATTGATATCATTCTAGAAGGGAATAAGATACATCCCATCCATAATTATTATGAACATATAACAAATAATACAAAGAAAAGTGAATCTGTTAACAACCGGAACGACGATAATACTAGGATATTATTAAAAATCAATGTTAAAATATCATATATGATATCATATTAATGTGTATGATTCCTGTAAAATTTAATAAAAATAATTTCAACATTATACAAGAGTTTATCCTTCCCTCTACAAAGGAAAAGTACAAGGTAAGGGTTTATTTCACAATCTATTCATTATCCAAGGTGGTTTATATATAATTATCTACTGGGAACTCTTTATCCTCCACATCCATGATTCATAAAAATGAATTTCAAATCATTATTACTCTTTTACAGACTATGGGTTAAATTAATTTATACCATCATTTGATTTTTTATAACATGTTTTTAAGGGATTATTTCTGTCGTTTTCTAATCAAGGCCCTTTTTAACCTTTTTGAAAAAATTAAGGATAAAATGTTTTTTTAAACATATACGGTGGGTGCAACTACTTTCAGCTATTAAAAATCATCGAATCCTACCTTAAAATCATATAATAATATTTTAAAAGTAAATTTTTTCTTTAATAATTATGTGACTCTTAAATTATTTCAAAAAAGTGATATTTTTGTCAAATTGTTTTGATTTCATCTATGTCAACATCATTTTAAATGTTTTAAAGATTTATTCATCTGACCCATTCTCAATAATGCCCATTTTTTAAAAATGGTTTTAAGGATTTATTTAAATGGACATAAATGTTATAAAAATTTAATTACTTTAAAAATTTTCAATGTGGTATGGGACACTTTCATTAAAAAATCTCTTTAAATATTATCCTTTCTAATTTGATTACTTTTAAATGTTTTCATGAAAAGTGATATTTCAATCAAAGAGTTTTACAAATCATTTACATCTATGTCAAATCCTTTGATGGGTTTTAAACTTGTTTAGAAGTTGATTTATTATGATACAAAACATCCATATTTTATTGAAGGTTTTGTGATATTTTTGACTATGGATGTGTTATTTTTATACAATTCATGGTTTATGGTTAATGCTTTGAAATTTCGTATCCTAGTTTTTATATGAATGTTTATGTTATGTTTCTACCTTTTCATATGAATAATTTATTGGACATAGTAAGTGATAGGTGGAGCCCGATATAGCTACTTGATGCATTGGTAGGTCTTATGAGACAACTAGACGTGGAATTGGTCAATGCCTTTTCCCAATTTGATTTATGGTTTTGGCCGAGGCCTTAATCATTTGTACACATCTTGGATGAGGCATTGAAAAAATGTTTTAGAATGTCTTGAATTATACATTCCCTCATTATGGAAATAAAATTGATGGTTCATGTGGTCATTCGACTAGTAGAATACCCATGATTATGTTTTATTATGGCATTATTTACTCATATTTTATTATTGCAATAAAATTATTCATGTTTATTATTGGTAAAGGAATGTCATTTCAATTATTCAACATGATTAATATTTATATTATTTTCCTCTATATTACATACCCTTATAGAGCGTTTGAGCTCACCCCTTTCTATGTTTTATTTTTTCAGGATTCCAAGAATTGTATTGTGATTGATATGCGGGGTTAAGCTAAGGGAATAATGGCGTTTATAAAGGATTATTTATGTTGTTTTGTATGTTATAATGTCTAATATAACATTCATTTATGTAATATTTATTCTATGTCTGCTAAACCGATCGGTCCGTCGGGACATGATTCCTTGTAATCGTGCCAATGTTTTAATATAATGCACCGACTCTGGGTAACTGGGGTCGGGGTGTCAAAATATGGTTGGTGAAAAATGTTGGAATGCCTACCTATATGGATATTAATAATAATGTGACCAAATATAAGGATTAAATATAGAACAATATAATTCAAATTTGTAGTGTTCTTTCAAATGCATGATTTCAGTTAATGTGTTACATATAGGTAACTGTTATTCATAATGGGTATTATTCAGAAACCATTCTTAAATATATATATATATATATATGAGAGTCTCGAAAATAAACTCATGTAATTTAAGTGAAAACATAACCTAAATTCCTATCAACAGATTCAAAACTCATAGCTTCACTAGAATAGCCCATTAACCCCATTCGATTATAAATCAAGTTCGAAATGACTCAAAATGAATGAGCATAGTTTTGTGTCCAAAATAGTTTCATGATTTTTTATATTATTCTTCTGATTTTCATGTCTAATGCTCTATATTCATTATTACTATTCATTTAATATTATATAATTATGGAAAATCCATGTTTAAAATAATGTAGCTCATTAATAAATAATTTTCTATAGTAAAGAATATATTTTCATGTAACCTTTGTATTATTATGGGTAATATTAATTGTAGCATGATTGATAATGTGTACCCATTACAAATTTAATGTTTTTCATATTAGTTTGGTATTTTAATATTATACTATTCGGAAGTTACTCTAATGAAACAATTTAAAAAATTGAAATACTCCAACAACACTCATGCTATAATTGATTCTTTATGTTTCTTTATTTGACAAAATTTTCTTCCATCAAAAGAAATTGAATAAATAATGTAATAAATTTGTAATAAATACAAATTAATGAATTTTAAATTAACATTTTTAGAATATCAAAATATACTTACAAATAATATATGATTTTAATTTCAAAAAACTATAATAAAATATATTTATTTGAGCATGAGAATCAATGTTCAAATATTATAAAATATAATAATAAAGATAACATGAATTTAAAATTTTTGTGAATTTTTTAAAAAATTATATATAGAACATAATAATGTAAAAATAAATTAATTACATGGTATTTTATATGAAATAATTCCAAAATCATTCAAAAATAATAATAAAATTTACTACTATATCCCACTAAATAGGTCACCTATTATGAATTTAATTTTCAAAAAATTTAAAGAATAATAATCATTTTTTTATTGTTATTTTGAGATATATAAATTTATAATTACTATTATTATACATGGGAGATGATGATTTCAGTATAAATTTAAATGGACATGGATTTTGTCCTATTCACAAACAATATATTTCTTAACACTGGATAACACTGATTAAATCATACATGGAGTTAGGTAAATATTTTATAGAATAAAATTTTCTACAACATGATTCTCATTAGACTATCACATGTATTTACATTGATTCACTATACATAATTATCCCAAAATTACATGTTGTATAAATTTCTTCAATGAAAAAAATCTCAATAACTTTTTGGTTTGTATCATTATATAATTAAGGGAAATAATTAATTAATATAACCCATGTATTTCTCAAATAATGGATATTTTTACAACTATTTAATAAAATACTTAATCTATAATATTTATTTAGTATCTCTAAAAATTATCAACACATGATATTTTCATCTGGACATATCATTTTTTATAATTTTATTCATAACTTGGGGAAATGGAAAAATATGAATGATGAGATCAAATTCACAGTAAGAAAATTCATATAAAACATTAAACCATTAAATAAACAAGGAATTAATATTATGTAATGAAATAAATGATAATCAATTACCAATATATAATTCATCAGAAAACCATATAATGAATCCATGGTAAAAAATAAATAAACACATGGAAAATAATAGTTGATTTCATATGGATGGAATGTATAATGATGAACATTTAAAGGAATTTTTCCACGAAATTACAAATACTCAATTCATTGTTCTAGTACATCAACTTATTGTCAATACAATAGTCAATAAATTTATTTAAATGGGAATACATACCTTAAATACCTAGGATAGTTGGTCTCATGAGACCTATGGATGTGTCAAGGGGATATAATGGGCCCCAAATATCACTAATTTAGTCTAATTTATTTCTCATATAATAGAAGGAGTAAACTATAAAAATTATAACCATCATTCCATTGTAATCAATAATTATCCATATTGAAATAATAAGTATAGAAATTTTTAATATTTCCGTAATCAATAAATGGAATAGATTTCTATATAATCATCCCTAGAACTAATAGTGTATCATTTAATGGTAATGATTTATGTAGATATGTTTCACAAATTGATCAATGTTTGATTATCAGGGTTAATTACCATCAATGAATATATGAAAAACATAGTATTTTGAATGGATTGGAATAAAAAAATTAGCATAAAAAATATATAATTATGTAACAAAAAATAAATATATTTTTATGAGTTTAATTTAAAAAAAAATTAGTATGAGATTATTTGACTGGAAATCTAAATGAAATAACTCTGAAAGAGTTAGAATGGTTATAACAGACAAAGCAATGTTGAGAATAAATTAATAAAAAGTTTTTGAAATACATTATATAAATTTTTGTAGAGATGAAGGTATAGGTCAAATATAATATTAAATTTCAATAAGGTGAAGGGAAAAAAATTAAAAAAAAATTAAATTTTAAAATGAAAATTCATTAATAATGATTTTAGAATGACATAATGAATATATCAATAAAATTTAAAGAGGAATAATAAAATGATCATGGATGGAAAACCATTTTAATATATTAAAAACCCTTTGTTAAAATCTCACATCCTAAAATGAGAAATAAAACATCCTTTTGAAAAATGTAGAAGGGAAATATGAATGTAAAATGAGATAATACATAATTGGGATCATAAATATAAATGAAAAAATTAGTTGTAATATAAAACATGGATATGGATAACAATGAGTTTACATGAGAAGTATGATGAATATTCCTAACAATATTATACATTTATGGTTTCATTTTAATCCTTATCATTTTGAGTTACCTGTTGGTTAATTTTTTTATACCTTCACTGCAAAAACCACTATTATAATCATAAAGCAATTATAATGTTATGATAAATGAAACAATTTTCTGCTAAATATAAAATTTAAGATTTTTGAATATATATTCCATTCATATGGTAAAATTAATATTTTTATATATTTTAAATCATTTCATAAAATATTATTTTAACAAATTATCAGTAATTTCAATTTTAACACAGTTAAATTAATTTGACTTAAAATAGATCAATAAAAAATGTTAATTCGAATATAAATTTTATAACCCACTATAAAACATCATATATATCTATAAAATTATTTTTACACATTAAATCATTCAAATTATATCTAAATTAATTTATTTTGTTCCATTTCATTTATTTTTATTTTAATTAAATAAAAATTGTATTAGCGTTACAAAATAATTTAAAAAAATTATATAATTTCTAAAAATTAAAAATTAATTTCTATTATTAAAAAATTTACATTGATATAAAAATATTAATTTATTTTTATTTATATCATGGTTGTTCCTATATGAGGACACAAAAGAGATTAAAAACAGAGAGAGTGACATTTTGTAACTATCTTTGATTTAAATAATATGTAATTCATTGTCATGGATATATTTCAACAAAGAATCTCTATTTCGTCAATAATGTGTTATAGGATTAATTATCTTAATCCAATAAGTATTAATATGATAAAATATGGTCTTATCACATAGTTTTAACCAATGATAATCTAATGTACCCTTTACCCACGAGAAAAAATTTACCATGGATAAAATTTATAATGTTTATAAATGAAATGGAAATATTTAATTAATTTGAGAATATGGGTTCAAAATGTGGAATCCATTTAATAAAATTCAATTCCAATAAGTACTTGTAATTAATTTTAATATAAATGTGCAAAACATTATAAAAATTACATATTTTTAATTGTAGTTTTTAAGAATAACACTGGATTAATTCGAAACCCAATAATATAAAAACATTGTATGAGTGTTAAAACATTCTTATGTATATATAATATATTCATTTAAATAAATAAATTCATTAATATTGAATAATTCAATAAATATATTGCACAAAATATAATATTTTTTTCATAAAAACCCGTCCTCCAATTTTTTTTAGTTTTTATTACTAATCATTTGAAAACCAAAAATTTATTCTATAAATGTATAAACACCTATTTGTAAAAAAATTAGACCTATATATGCCCACAAAATTAATGGTACGGTAATAACAGTCAGATAGTAATATACCACCGTTCGTTTGAACTTGGTGTTTTGTACATCATAAGTTATCAAAGACATTAAATTTATTTTAAAAGAGAAATAAAATAAAATATTGGGGAGTTACAATTTATTTGATATGTATACTATAAAAGTGAGTTACTATGGAATTAAATATATTAATGAAAATCATCATGACAATAAGAGAAAATTATTCTTTATATTCGGCACAAATAATTTTCTTGTAACCCTTTTCCTCTAAGCATGAATTATTGGTAGTATCTCTGCCATTAATGTATGTTTTCTTAAGGAAAATTCACTTTTACTATATGGATATTACACCTTTAGGTGTATTCACCTACTTCTAAATATGTATATTTTTTGGGTATTTTATTTTAGAATCAATATATTTTAATCTCCTAATAGAATTATAACTCCCTATATCCTACCGGTTGAAAGTAGGTTCATCTCCTATAAATATTAATTTGTCATCATTTTATATAGGAAATATATATCCAATGAGATCTTGAGAATCCATATTTTCCATTCAATTTATTATATTACATGAGTCATTTATTATTTTAAAACTCATTCTGGAAGTGGATTCACTTTTACGTAAGTAACACATAATTTTTCTTCATCTTGAACATCCCAATATTTAACACTCCTCCCACAGAGATTTTGATCAACATGTTTTATCTAAAACGATCCATAATACTTATCCAACAAAAAATAATGTTTAAAAGTATTGTATAAATAATATTTCCTGGATTATTTTTAATAAAAAACATGTGATAATTTATTAAATTGGGATACAAATCTAATTCTTGTACAGCAAAATACAAAATTATCATAAAATACACAATGGTATTTTTCTGAGTCCATTTCTCATATTGATTCATGATTATTAATTAAAATGGAAATTTCTTCAATAAGAATATAAAAATTTCCATAGAATAAATTAAAAATAAATTAAAAATCTCACAGTGGATCATAATTAACAAATCCATGTCTAAAATTGTACGATTCCTCCTCATAGTGGCACAATTAAATTACATTGGTCAATGAAAAGTGTGTTGAGTAGAAAATTCACAATTTATTAGATAAACTATGAATTTAGCTCTCATGTATTCAACCCATTTATATCAAATAATATTAATAAAATTTCAAAGTTTATTCTATACATTTTTATGAAAATATTTCCACTTTTTAAATGATTCATTTTTATGTATCATCAAAAAAACATATCCATGTTGACTAAATTCATTTGTCAAAATAATTACATACCAAAAACTCATCATAGATGAGCCATTGAAAAACAAATGTTCATGCCTTTGAAAACACCACCATATTCTCACACATAAATACCCTAGATGTTACTCTAAGCATATTAGGGAAATACTTACTAATCATGATTTTTAAAACCCCGCCATTATTCTTTCATTGTATACAAGATGTTTTGAAAAATTTGTGTAGGTTATTGTTGACATCCATGGTGATTTTCGTACTCACACCACACATTTATTACCTTTTGATGCATCTAGACCATTTTTTCATAATCTAGGTAATGGAATGTCTTCTACCTATAAAATTTGACCATATTAAAATGGGTGGTCTGTGACCAGACATTATGGTTTGGGGGTGTATCATTTTTTCCTTTGTAAATATAATTGGGTAATAAGAGTGTTTCCCAAGGATTGTTTTGATAGATGATTCAATATCAAGACTCATTATTATGGGCCATTACATGATTTTTTTCTTAGTCATTTTGAATAAAGTGGGTTTTTATCTACTGTCACACCATTTGTGGAATTTATGGACTCTTTATCCATTTATTTTTTTCGTATGAATATTCATATAGTTATTTCAATATTATTTGAAAAGATTCATCATGAGTAATTATTACCCTAGTGTGTACTTATATATGTGATGCCCGCATGAAATTCCCTTAAGATTTATCTTAGATTACTTGCTAGACACTATTTTATTATTTATTCTTGAATTTTAATTTTAATCAAGAAAATCATTCCCCCGATTTTTTTTCTAGTTATTCACAAACATTTAGCACAAACTATAGTGATCAGTATTTTATTTTGAACACCTTAGGTGATCCATTTTATATTCATAAATGAAATCTTGTTAATATCATTATCAGTTTTATTTACAGAAAATTATGGGGTCTTGGTTAGGGTACTACGTGTCATCAAAAGATAAGTCTATAGTGGATAAGGATGTAAGCCAAAGATAAATTTTTTTTAATAATTTTATTGTAGAATCATGAGCATCAAGTGGTGGTATAGGTATCATTTTTTTCATTGAGAAATTAACTCTTCTAAGGGTATGATGCATCCTTAGTAGACCTATATAGGTATTAACTAATAGAATACATGCCATATCACTTGCATGTATATTCTGGAAAACCATTGTTTTGAATCATTCATATGATTATTGTAATGGAATACATATTAATAAATTAATGTTGTTTGTCCATTTATTTATTAATGATTTATAGGTTAGTATAACATGTTTTTTGGATTCAGTATGATTTAAAATCCTATTCATTCTAAAATTTATATGATTACCCTTTTAGTTTAGACTCAAATATTTCATGAAAAAATATTTAAAATGTGAAAACATCGTCTAAGAAAAGATGTATGTGAGTAGGGATAGAGATAATAATATGTCTTTTTCATTGTAGGTAAAAATGATCAATTTTTTATTCATGGAATATAATATATTATGATTATATTCATTAATGATTACTATGCATATCACTAAACAATTTGGTTCATCATCCAACCAGGCACTTGAACTAGTCTGCGACAAGGGCCGAGGGGCATTCCTGATCCCCACAGGTTGGAACCAGTGCTCGAATATCCATACAAGAATGTGGGAATGATTTCACCTGAAGATACAATCAGAAGAAAACCACATTAAATAAACCAAAATTGAAATTATAACCATAAAATCCATTAAAGTTTTTAATAATTAAACTTACAAGATTAAATCAAAAAAAAGATGGATACTAAAAAAAATAACAAAGGCTATGATCCAAAAACCACAACCAGCACGAGGATAATCTCCTCCAATCTATCTCCACAACACTTCCCAAGAATCTCACTAGTTTCGCGATCCACCTCCACTAAATATTTTACCCTTTCCTACATCAGACATGACCATATCTTCTTAAAACACCATTTTTATGTAGGGTGTGTGCTAATTCAAAGTATGTTACCACCAAAAATTGATTACATGTCCAAAATAATTGAAAAAAAATAAATTCTCATTCTTAAACAAAAGAAAGGTTTTGGAATAAAAATTTAAAGATAAAACATTAGAGAAATGGCTTTTAATGTAATGAAAATTCAACTAAAACCACATTTTCCTTTGGATTATCCCCAATTCCCCACCATACGCTGACAGAGACCCTATAATGGTCAAGGATCACCAAACATGGGAGATTTATATTGGGGGTTAGCTAACTAAATGGACCCTAGATCCTCGCATCTTGGTGTATGGTTGTCTATGAACCACAATTATCCTTCTTCTCATACACAAGCCACTAGAGAGGTGAAGTATCCAATATTCAAGTGGCCTCCATTAATTAATTTGTTATGTTAGTGTTGTCAATGTCAATACTGATAAGTGAATTCTATTTGAGCCACTTCCTAATCAATGTAATTCTATACCTATTTTCACTCTTGGCTTCCCGATCATCCCATTGTGTATTCAAAAAAATTTCACCCAATACTCAAGCGGAACCTTTTATACTCGACAACCAACAAGGCACAACAAATCAAAGTCACAATTTACATTTCCAAAACACTTTCTTAAAACTTAATTCACTCCAATAACTTTTTAAAATATAGTTCTCACATCATAAAAAATTTATTAACACATTTATGAAAATTATAATGAATTTCAAAAACACACCACAAACCAATCCTTCATGAATTTTCCGATTTAGCATATTAAACCTTTTTGTAAATAAATTTTACAACCAAAATCTTTAAAAATCACATTCTCAGAAACTTATAACTTATGAAACATGGTCATAAATATATTCAATCCATATATATTATTCAAGAAACTTTTAAGAAAGGAACCACCTACTGTTTGTGGTGAAACAAAAAACTTCGATGTGAAACTATCGTTGTACCTTAACCACATCACGAGGATGGAATATTGAGACCTAAATCAAGATATCGACCCTCAAATCAATGAAGAACCCTAAAATTGAAACCCTATGGTTTGATAAGAGGAATCCCCCCAAAAAGAAAGGAAGACACCCTAGATTAGAGGCAGAAATAAGAGAGGTAATCACATATGTCATGTTTGGAGAAAGATCTGTAGCAAATCCATAAAAAATAATGAGTTCTAATGGGGTTGTAAGAAAGGAGAGGAACTCCTACGGTGAGGGTGCCGAAGTGGAGTTCCAAAATTTGGTGAATGGTGGTTAAAGTCAAGAAGAGAGAAAAAGAAAAACTACATTTTAATGTGCTGGATGATTCCCACTGTTAGTCCCAATTGTTTTGAAAAGAAGTACAGTAAACATGAGGATCACTAAATATGAATATAAAACCTTGCATAGTTAGATGGGATTTAGATCACAACTATAAAAATGTTTTGTGATATGTATTTTCTCTTACCACATGGTTTCCTAGTATTTTTCATGGTTATTGCTAAATGTTTGAAAACCATGCACATGGGCCTTCCATCCCAAAAATTTCTCTATTTTATTCTGAAATTGAATATTTAAACTAAAGTAAAAATATAGAACAAAATAAAATAGGAAAATAGCTAAAAATGATATCATGGATGTGACAATTCTCCCATTATTGAAACTGCCAGCCCTATAAATTCATTCAGTAACTCGATCCAAAAACAGAAACATGTACTCTTGCATGACGTAAGACATTAGCTCCCAAGGCTCATGCACATCATCTTCATTATGGAAATGAACACAGAACAACGAAATATGTAGATGATGCTTATATTCATCCTCTAATATGGAATAGGCTATGATGTCATCCAAAAATACATCTATGAAGGTGTCAAGGTTCTAGAAAATTACACTTTTCATGAGGACCATAAGGACTTATGGAGAATTCTTGAATATGATGTTAATGAACAAGTAGTCATTGTGGCCATACCAATATTAGAAATTTTTCTTTTGGATATCCACCTATTTCACCCTGACTTGGTGGAAACACAAATTCATGTTGTTCATGGAAAAACACGTTTCCCCTTCCATCTAGTCTAACAAATATTTAATCCTAGGAAAAGGGTTTTTTATGGTAACTTAATTGAGATTTTGATTATCAACACATAGCCAGAGAGATTCATATTCCTTCTTTGAAAACAAAACAAGAGAGGCCTAAGGATAGATTCTTGAATGATTGGATCCTTTGGATTTCAAATCATGTAGTTGTATATTTAATTCCCTCAATTCAGTGGGGCCATGAAAAATAAGGGATGGTATTTCTGTTGTGTTTTCAACACAAAATCAATTGCCAACTCCATATCCCATTCTACGGGAAATCCTGAAAGGTCATCTGGGAATTTTCTGTAAATTCATCCACTATGTAAGGTTACCAATCCCCAAGAAGCACTACCACTGTCCTCTAGAACAAGAGATGATAAATGAATAGAGAGACTACCCAACTCTATGATTGGATGTCCTGATTGTTCTGAGTGAACATCCCATTCAATGAGGAAAACCTAATAACTTCTATTAGTTGAAATGACACATAATCACCCTGATTAACAATAAACGTGCACTTGGAAATGCACCATCCAGTCCATGCCTAGAATCACATAAAAATTCCATATTCTATACACTCAAATCCCACTCCTTTTCCAGACCTAACAAGGATAGTGCCCACGATGGACACATGGGGCCTTGCTCCTTACTCCTACCAAAAAACAACACCAAACTCATTGATAATGATATGATTAGAGTTGGAAGATTCAATAGGTTCATAAAATCTAATGATATAAAAGAGACAAAAAATCTAGTATAAAAAATAATTGCAGCTATAGAGGATGAAATCAAAATGGAACCTTGAATGATGTAGGTACATTCATGTAATGACACTAGTGCATGCTCCATAACATAAAGGTTCTTGGTATCAGTATAGACATGACCATGGACATTTTCCAACTACTATTATCTAAGATAACTCTTACTAGAGAATGATTTGGTACTGACACCTCAACCTCCACATTGGTATCCCACCATCCTAGATGGTTCTGATTGAGTTGGAATACCCCTGGAAGCCACTAACCCTACACCACCCTGATAAGAACGTGTAGTCCTGCAGAATGGTTCTAAGTGCCCCAATGCTCCACACCAATTACAAGATTTGAGAGGATCCTCACATGAAAGTTGAAAATTTCCTACCTTCCCACACTGGTAGAACACCATAGACCCTACATCGGATGATTTATAGGAAGTCATCCAGGTAGATTATCCTATGTCTCATCATCCCTTCCTCCATTTCTCCAGATGCTTCCTTTTCTTTTATGATGAACTACCACTTTTCATTACGAACACAACCCCATATAAACATGACATGCTCCTACAGTAGATCTATACCATGTAATCCTGGTCGACCAATTCAACATATGTCTTTAGTTTAAGAAACATTTCCAAATAATATATATCTAGATGCAAGACCTTCTCGAGCAATTGAGCCATCATGCCCTCATCGATGACTGTATCATAAGCATACCATACCAGCTTAGTAAAACGATTGTCATAATCCTTTAATATCAGGTCCCCCTGGATAGGGTCCATGAACAATTGGGGCCTATAATATGCCAGCACCTCAGAGAATTATTGATCATTGAATATCTACGTGAAGTTATTACAGTTCATTTTCTCATGCATCACAACATGAACCACAGATTCTAAGCAACTCTATCTAGGACCCTCTAGAAAAAAAATCACACATCACCCTAACAAATTTAGGGGTATCCATGAACTCAATCATGTGCTCAATCAATTTTATCCATTCATATTCTTCTTGAGGTTTGGAGATACAATGAAAAATGTATCATTATTCATCATCAATTCTTAAGCCCTATCCTTTCACATGCCAGGATCAATATCACTACCTAGAGCAGAAGCAAAACCCCCTCACTCTCCCTGATCACGAATGTAACACCCCAAAATTCCATGATACACTTCTATTTGAATCATACAATTGGCTCTGTTGTACGCAACTTCGAGTTCTAACACACACCACAACCAATCAAACATGCCGTTATGAATAGTAATATAAATATTTTTAAAATTTTACAAATTTTATCTTTAAAATGGACATTATTTTTTGATTTTTAATATTTAAATTAGCCAAGGGTGAATTTTTGGTATTTTTCTAAGAACATCCAATTTTTGATGAATTGTGAAAAATACTAACTTTAATTAAAAACATCTTTTTTATCCAAATAATTTATAGTGATAAATTATAATATTGAGTTGTTTTAAAGTATATTTCGAATATATATTTACAATTTAATCCAATTTTTTCCATTTTATGTAATTTTACATTTAAACTCTACATAAACATGTGTAAATCTTTTGGTAGTTATTATTTCTTAAAAAATACACTTTTTGTTTTGACAACGAGAAATAATTTTAAATTAATTTCTACCACTTATGTATTTTGAAATTAGAAAAATTTATTCCCTATTTAGAATCCATGGTCCAAATTGTGTAAATAGGTAACTATTATTTTAGACATTTTGAATAATTACTTCGGTAAAAATTTTATTTACAATGGTTAAAGGGTAAATCCAGAAAATAAGGGTATAAAATAATATTATAATAATATTAAATTACACTAACACGTGTCCGAACACTATTGGATGATACATGTCCTTCCATGGGTATCTTTGGGTCTATTTTGGGACCCCGTGCTTTCACTTGTACGTGATAATGACACATTATATAAATTAAGTTAAACTAAATAGAAAAATGACATAAAAATATATATTTTAGAAAATCATTTTTTTTACATAGAGTTATATATGTTATTTTTTTGACTAAATACTCATTAAAATTCTAAAAGTATTTCCTACATAATGGTATTTTATTTATAATTTTTAGACATTTAATAAATAAATTTATTTATGAAACAATGATGATGCAATATTTTCCTTATTAATGAAGGAATCAAATAATTGGTATTATAAATGTTACAAAAACATTATCTTGAACATTTGGATTCCATAAAAGAATCTTACAAGTTAATATCAAATTTTATGATTTATTAAATTAATTTTTTAAATTAATAATGTTTTTATGACTTTAACAAAAAATGTATTATTAAATAGTGTCAAAATTGACATAAAGGGGGTTTTCAAACAAATATTTTATTATTAATTGATATAATATTCCTAAACATCTACAGTACAGCCAAAGGAATTATATGGTGATAGGTATGTCATTAATGAACTACATGGGTTTATCTTGGCAGCTTATAGTATGTTTAATAACCAAATAATATAAAAATACAAAGAGACATGGTAAATGTCAAACTAATTAACTAAGAGTTAAATATAAAAGATAAGGTTAATATAGTGACCCAAACTTGTCGAATACTTATTGGATGAGTTAATTTCAACTAATACCCACCTTAGACTCGAAATAAATCAGTTTGGATCCATTAAAAACCGAATATGAATATATTATAAAATAATATGTAATGTTTTTCCTTTGGTACCCTTCACCCCTCTTATAAAAGGGTACTCCCCCTTCTCTCTAATTAATACCATCAATGCCTTTTGGATTGGCCAAAACCTGCCCAAATATACTCTAAGCTTCCATCACTTCAACATAGAGGCCTTACTTTATTCATAAAGACAACTTAATGAGCCCTTTTGATCAAATCAAAAGGAATAACCCGAAGAAGACGTAATAATCTCAACACCCTTTTTCAAGTTCATTTCGTCTTCAACTTATTATTTCATTTTTATTTCCATTCTAAAATAATAATTACTGTATCATATATATTCTTTGATGTTATTATAAATATGGTACATATATAATCATTATGCTACCAATCCTTTGAATGACATGTCACCATACACACATACATACAGCTTACCGTCTCCATGTCATGGGGTAATTGTTATTCAATACATTATTATTTGGATGAGTATAATAATGATGTCTAATTCATCTAAATAATAAATATAGCATGATAATTATTCTGTATAAATGTTATAATATCCAATTATATATTATTTTAATATCAAAAGAATGATATTGTCACTCGTGCGTACGAACAGATTACCGTCTCCACCAACGCGATGAGATTCATTCCTCATCATATTTATTCAAGACTAATTTTCATTTGATGATTAAAAATTATTTCTAAATACATGATATAATTCTGGATATGAATATTATACATCCCATCCATAAAAATTATGACTCACAAAACATTTAATATTAAGGAAAGCGAATCGGTTAACACCCGAAACAACGATAATAATAAGATATTATTTACGAAGAAATGTTAAAAGATCATATATGATATAATATTAATGTGTATGATTCATTTATAATTTAATAAAAATTATCTCACCATTATACTAGAGTTTAACCGACATTCAAACAAGGAAAATTACAAGGTAAGGGTTAATTCTATAATCTCTTCATTATCCGAAGTTGTTTATACGTAATTATCTACTGGGACCTCTTTATCATCCACATCGATGTTTTTTTAAAATGAATTTCAATGTTTTTACTATTTACTAGACAATGGTTTATAGTCATTTATACCCTTATTTTATTGAAAGGAATATTTCCGTCATTTTCCAAACAAAGTACTTTTTGACCTTTTTGACAAATTTAAGGTAAGAATGTTTTTTTAACTTATATAACGGGTGCGGCGATTTTCTGCTATTATAACATTATCAAATATTTCCTTATAAGTTTATAATAGTATTTCCCAAATAAATTTTTTCGTTATAATTATTGGACTCTTAAATTATTTCAAAATAGAAAGGGATATTTCACTAAAAAGGGTTTTGATTTCATCTATGTCAACATCCTTGATGGATTTTATGTTTATTTTAAATTTATTTATTATGATACCCGGCATCCATATTGTATTGATGGATTTGTGATATGTCTGATAGTGGATGTGCTATTTTATACCATTCATTTTTATGATTAAATTGTTGACATTTCGTATGGCAGTTTTAATACGAATGTTTATGATATGTTTAAAACTTTTTATATGGGGAATGTATGGAATTTATTAAGTGATGGGTGTAGCCTTCTATAGCTCCTTGATGCATTGGTATTTCTAATGAGACAACTAGATGTTGAATTGGCTGTGGCCTATTCCAAATTTGGATATATGGTTTTGGGTGAGGCCTTAATCATTTTTAGAAGTCTTTGGTGAGTCTTTGATTAAATGTTTCAGAATGTTCAGTATTATATATTTCCAAATTATGAAAATAAAATTGATGATTCATGTGGTCATTAGACTAGTAGAATACTAATGATTATGTTTTATTATGGAATTATTTTCTCATCTCATAATCCTGACATAAAATTATTCATCTTTATTATTGGTGAAGGCATGTGGTTTCAATTATTCACCACGCTTAATATTTATGTTATCTTCTACTATATTTCTTACCCTTACTGTGCATTTGAGCTCACCCCTTTCTTAGGTTTCATTTTCCGAGGATATGGAAATGTTATTTATGAGTGACTTGCATGCATTATTTAGGAGGCTTGGATGATTCCAATGGAATAAATTCATGTTGTATTTCATTTCAAGGTGTAATGTTGAACTTATGTATGAATCTTGTTTCCAATAATACTAAACTAATCAGTAATTTGAGACATGATTTCTTTGGGATCATGCCATGTTATTTAATAATGTACTGACTCTAGATAACTGTGGTAGGGGCATTACAGTTGGTATCAGAGAACGTTTAGTAAAAACCGAGGAAACTAGATTTAGATAAACTCTGATTAGAGCACATAGTCCTAAGATAAACTTTGAATAATTGTATAGAATAACGTCATAGAATTTTGGTATTGTAGAGTTTTTATGATCTTTTTAAGAAATTCATCCCTGTTTGGATACGATCAAGTAGAGGCAGCTCTGGCATAGATGTACCTGGGGGTAAAACCCAAAAAAAACTACTTTGAGCCAGACTCGAACTGGAACTGGTGCATGACAATGGGCCTTGTTGCACTTTTGGTTATGACACAACAATGGGATATTATTAGGATAATTCTCATTTTATTTATAAACCATTATGAAGTTTTTATGATTATGTACTTCCTCAAAGAATACTTTTTTATGATTATGGATTATATTCATATACGGTTCAATTTATATTTAGTGTTTTACAAGTTTGGATTTATGTATTGAAATTCATAAAATAATCTAGTGTATTCCATTATTTAGAAATGGATCCAATTGGAAGGAATGGAAACTGTACCAATGCACACACACCATGTAGGGATTGACCTCCTACAATAGATAATTATAGTGGAGATGGAGATACAACTGGTTGTAATCATCTTATCACCATACTGGGACAACTCATTCAGGTTATGAATAATAACCATACCCGTATAGAGCACCATGATCTGCAGCATGGAGGATCAATGTTAGATCGCTTCATGAGAAAACAACCACCAACATTCAAGGGGAGTACAAATCCATTAGTGGATTAGCAATGGATAAATTGATTAGAGAAAATATTCCACAGTTTGGGAGTAGTAAAAGGGAAATAGTTGTCATGGTATTTTACTGCCTTACTAGAGATGTTGATCAATGGTTGGCATTGATTCAAAACACAAAGGATGATGATGAAATATCACATATGGAATGAAGGTATTTTAAAGAAATACTCATAGAAAATTACGTTCCTCATGACCATCGAGCGGATATGGAAAGACAATTTCTGAGTGTGAGGCAAAAGGAGGATGAGAATGTCGCAAAGTATGAAGCTAACTTTACATGGTTAGAGAGGCATTCAGTAGATTATATAAGTAACCCACGAAGTAAGATTTATTGTTTCATTGATGGGTTATAACCATTTCTCTATCGAGTATTAGTATCACAATCCTACTCATCATAAGACACTATTGTCTAGTATGATATCAAGACATAAAAGTAATTCTCTTTGTATTATAATATTAAATAAATGAATGA
Source organism: Viscum album (assembly GCA_963277665.1). Lineage (NCBI taxonomy): Eukaryota > Viridiplantae > Streptophyta > Magnoliopsida > Santalales > Viscaceae > Viscum > Viscum album. Next base: position 2,008,097,787 of record OY728136.1, on the reverse strand, counting down.
GAAGAAGAGATCTATTGAACACTCTGGGAAATGAAAATAAGGAAATAGGGAAGAAGGGAATAATTGAATTTATACCCTATGATAATTGCGAAAGGAAGAACCCTGGTGCCCATATAAAAGGAAAAGGATTATGCTACAAATGTGGGCAGAAATGGAATATTGCTGGTGATTGTAAGGTAATGAATGTTTCTACCAATGTTCATGCTACAACTGTAGAGAGATGGGACATAATGAAAATGATTGTCCTAAGCATCAGGGGAACTTACCTAAAAATGTCCAAGGGATCAAGGCCAATCTTATGCTATCACTACTGTTGAGGTAGAAGATCTGAAAGACGTGGTGGCAGGTAATTTAATGGTTTCCTCAAGTTTTGAAAATTCATTATTTTATACTGGATCATCAAGTTGTTTCATATCTTTCCAGTTTTATATGAAAATTTGTTATTTCCAATTTGATTTAACAAGGGAGTTGTCAGTCAAAACTCCTAAGGGAATTATCATTTCTACAAAGTTCTGTGAATCAGTTCCCATTAGGGCATATAAATGTTCTTTATCTGTTGATCTCATCATCATACCCATTATTGAATGTGATATAATCCTACAAATGAATTGGATTTCAAAACATGATGCAAAAATTTATTGTACAAAGAAAGAGGTTACTATTTATAAAGGTAATTATAAAGAACACCTTATCATTAGAGATGAATCATCACCACCTGATTCTTATCTAGAACCACCCTTAGTAGCTCAAATAAATTCAACTATTTGGGAGGAAGAGAATGAAATAACTGTGGGTGAGGAAAGGAATTTTCAAATAGAGTATGTACCTATTGTGAAATAATATATTGATGTGTTTCTAGAAGATTTACCTAGACATCCTCCAGAATGAGAAATTGAGTTTTCCATTGATTTAATTCCTGGATCAAGACCCATATCGAAACCGCTTATATAATGGGAACTGTGGAATTAGTGGAACTAAAGAAACAACTAGAGGAATTGAGTAATAAGTGATTTATTCAGCCTATTGTTTCTCCATGGGGAGCCCATGTCCTTTTTGTTAAGAAGAAAGATGGATCTATGAGGTTATGTATTGGCTATAGGGAGATCAATGCTATAACAATAAAGAACTAGTATCCCCTACCTTGCATTGATCATTTATACGAACAACTTCATGGAGCTCAATATTTTTCAAATATTGGCCTTTGATCTGGATATCATTAGTTGTATGTGATGAAGGAGGACATTCCGAAAACAGCATTTCAAACCTGGTACGGGCATTACAACTTTGCAGTAATGCCTTTTGGGTTGACTAATGCACCCTTTATTTTCATGGATCTAATGAAAAATGTTTTCAAAGAATATCTTGATGAATTTTTAGTGGTATTTATTGATTATATCTTGGTATACTCCAAATGCTACAACGATCATGAAAATCAATTTCGTATTATCCTGAAGACATTGAGAAGACATGAATTATATGTGAAGTTTAGAAAATATGAATCTTGGATTCAGGAGATTTATTTTCCTGTCCATATTGTCTCTATGGATGGAATCTCCATTGATCCTTATATGAAAACAACATTCCAGGAATGCCATTCACCGATTATTATAACTAATGTGCGCAGTTTTATTGGTTTTTCCGGTTATTATTGACGTTTCGTCCAGAATTTTTCTTGATTGGATAACCCATTTACCAATCTAACAAGTAAAGGGGTTTAATTTTTTTTAGAAAAAAATAGTGTGAAGAATGTTTCAAATAATTTTAGAGAATATTAGTCAATGCTCTTATCTTGACTCTACCTTCAGGGAATGATGGATTTGTTATTTATAGTGATTTCTCAAAGAAAGGACTTGGTTGTGTCCTTATGCAGAATGATAGGATAATTGAATATGCATCATGATAGATAAAAATTCACGAGAAAAACAATCCTACTCATGATCTTGAGTTAGCAGCTGTAATATTTTCTTTGAAGATATAGCGTCACTATCTCTATGGTGAAAAATGTGAGATTTATACTGATCATAAGAGTGTGAAGTAAATTTTATGATAGAAAGAACTCAACATGTGGAAATGGAGATGGATGGAACTACTCAAGGATTATCATAGCACGATACACTACCACCTAGGAAAGGTAAATAAGGCCGCAGATGCTTTGATCAGAAATGATCATGGATTTTTGAATAAGGTGAGAGTTTAAAGGGATTCTATTTTCATGGATTTAGTGAAGATAGACATGGGAATAACCATGGATGGTGAAACATCCCTGCTTTTTCAAATGGGTTTCTAACTATATTTACAAGAAAAGATTAAGATTTCTCTGATCGATGATGAAGACTTTCAAAAGAATATTAATGCAGTGAATGATGGGAGATTGAGTGACTTTTTGAATGAAGATATAATTTTGAAATTTGGGAAGAGACTTTGTGTTCCCAATATACATGATCAAAAAATAGAATTTTTGGATGATGCTCATAGTTCCAATTTCTCTATAAAACTTTGGAGCACCAAAATATATAGATATTTGAAAGAACATTTTTGGTGGGACAACCTGAAGAGGGAGATTGATGATTTTTTGTCAAGATGTATGGTTTTTCACCAAGTGAATGTTGGAAGGCAACAACCTAGAGGAGTCATGAAAAATCTTCCCATACCGGAGTGGAAATGGGATAATATTACGATGGACATTTCCATGGGACTACCAAAGACTCCTAGAAGGAACGATGTAATATGGGTCATTATTGATCATCTTAACATGTCAGAAAATTTTCTTGCAATAAGAGAAGATATAACACATTAACATCTTGAAAATATACATATTAATGATTTTGTGAGACTTCATGCAGTAACCGTATCAATTGTTTCAGTTCGTGATACATGTTTTACATCAAGATTCTGTAAGGGTCTTCAGGAGACCTTGGATACTGAACATCGTTTGAGCACTGCCTACCACCCCCAAACTGATGGAAAATCAGAATGGACTATTCAAACCTTAGAATACATGTTGATGTCATGCTCACATGACTTTCAGGATATATGGGATCAATATTTACATTTGGTAGAATTTTACTATAACAATAACTTCCATTCAAGTATTCGGATGGCACCATATAAAGCACTATATGGAAAGAGATGTCACAGACAAACATGTTGGGTTGATGTTAGTGAAATAAAACTTGTAGGCCCAGAACTAGTGTAGGAGATGATTGAAAAGGTGAACTTAATCCAAAACCACATATATGCATCTCAAAGTTTGCAGAAGAGAAATACTGACAACCTAAGGAATGATTTGGAATTTCATGTAGATGAACATGTTTTCATGAAGGTATATTCATGGATGGGAGTTATACATTTTGGTAAGAATGGAAAATTTAGTAACATGTACATAGGACCTTTTGAATTTTAGAACGAATTGAGGCTGTAGCTTATCGTTTGGAAATAATGCCAAATCTTTCCAAAGTTCACGATGTATTCCACATATCACTGTTGAGAAAATAAATGTCTGACCTAATGAATGTACTTACCTACGAGGAATTAGAACAGGAACACAATTTGTATTATTGGGAAGAGCCTGTTATGATTCTTGATATAAGAAAAGAAGTTCTGAGAAATCGGATGACTCTTCTGGTAATAGTTCTATGGAGAAACCATAAGATGGAAGAGGCAATGTGGGAACCCGAGGTACTTATGATGAAGAACAACCGGAGTCTATTTATGCTGTAATATTATAGAAATTTAGAGGAAAAAATTATTTGAAGGGCGGTAGAATGTATCACCCCAAGCTTGCATGGTACATTTCATTTTGAATAATACAATAGGGTGTGTTGTATGCAACTATGAGTTCTAACACACACCACAACCAATCAAACTAGTTGTTATGAATAGTAATACCCACTTTTTGAAATGTAATAAATTTTATATTTTTGAATGGACTTCATTATTGTATTATAAATATCTAAATTATCCTAGGGTGAATTTTTGTTATTTTTCTGAGAACTTCCAATTCTTAATGAATAGTAAAAATTACTAAACATTAATTAAAAACAACTTTTTTAATCCAAATAATATATACTGATAAATAATACTATTTATTGGGTTTAAATAATAGATAGAATATATTTTTACCATTTAATCCAATGTTGGTCATTGGACATAATTTCACATTTAAAGAAGACTTAAACAATTATCGTTCTTTTGATATTTATTATTTTTTATAAAACAAGATTTTTGTTTTGACAACTCGAAATAAATTTAAATTAATTTCTACTACTTTTTTGTTTTGAATATAGAAAAATTGAATCCATATTTATAATCAGGAGGTCTAAATTTTCTGATACATGTCCAACCATGGGCATCTTTGGGATGATTTTGGGACCCCATTGAGTCACTTGTATGTGATAATGGCACTTTATATTAATTAAGATAAAGTAAATACAAAAATTTCATAAGCATATATCTTTTAGAAATACAATTTTTTACATAGGTTAATATATGTTATCTTTTCGACTATAAATATTAATTATAAATATAAAAATATTTCCTACATAATGGTATTTTATTTATGATTTTTAGACATTGAGTAATTAAAATTATTTATGACACAATGATGATGTAGTATTTTCCTTATTGATGAAAGAATCAAATAATTTGTATTAAAATGTTAAAATAAAGGTAATTTTAAAGTTTTGATGCCATAAACGAATTTTAATGGTTAGTATAACATGTTAGGATTTATGAAATGATTTTTTTTTTGAATTAATAATGTTGTTAAGACTTTAACAAAAATCAATTATTAAATAGTGTCCAAATTGACATAAAGGAGTTTTTAAAAGAAATATTATATTATTAAGTGATATATTTTTCCTACAACTCTATGTTCGGAAAAAGGACTTATATGATTATATGTATGTCATTAATGAACAACTTGGGGTTCTCATGGAATTTTATTGTAAGTTTATTAACCAATTAATATAAAAATACAAAGAGACATGGTAAATGTCAAACTAATTAACTAATTGTATAATCTAAAAGATAAGGTTAATATAGTTACCCAAACCGGTCTAATACAAATTGGTTGAGTGGATTTCGACCAATCCCCACCTTACCCTATAAATAAATTAGTTTTGATCCATTAGAAACAGAATATGAATTTTTTATAAAATTATATTTTATGTTGTTCCTATGGTGCGCCTCACCCCTCTTATACAAGGGTACCCCCCTTTCTCTCTATTTCGTACCATAAAATCCTTTTGTCTCGGCCAACCCCTACCCAAATAACCTCTCAACTTTTCTCAATTCATTCTAGAGTCCTTCCTTTACTCATAAAGCCATCTTAAGGAGCCCTTTTGATCAAATACAAAGTATGAACTCAAAAATGAGGTAATAATCTCACCACCCTCATTCAAGTTCGTTTCTTCTTCCCCTTATTCATTCATTGTTATTTATATTATAAAATAATTACGCCAGTATCTTCTATATACTTTTCTGTTTTTATAAATATGTTATATCCATATTCATTATTCTATCAATCCATTGAATGACATGTCACCATACATGCGTACGTATGGGTTACCGTCTCCACGTCGTGGTGTAATTGTAATTCAATACATTATTATTTGGATGGGTATAACAATGATGTGAAATTCATTTAAATAATAAATATAATATGATAATGATTCTTTATATATGATATACCATCCAATTATATATTATTGTAATATCAAAATAATGATATTGTCGCTCGTGCGTACGTACGAATTACCATTTCCACGAACGCGATGAGATTCATTCCCCATCATATCCATTCATGGCTAATTTTCATTAGATTATTAAAAAAATGTATAAAAAATGATTTCATTATCGATATGAATATGATACATCCCATCCATAATAATTGTGACTCACAAAACCAGTAATATAATGGAAAATGAATCTGTTGACACCCGAAACGACGATAATACTAAGATATTATTAACGAGGCTATGATAAAAGATCATATATGATATCATATATCCGAGGTTGTTTATACGTAATTATCTACTGGGACCTCTTTATCATCCACATAAATGTTTCTTAAAAATTTATTTCCAAACATTTTTAATATTTTCAAGAAAATGGTTTAATGTCATTTATACCCTTATGTGTTTTGAAAGGAATCGTTCCGTTATTTTCCAAAAACAAGTACTTTTTGACCTTTTTGGAAAATTTAAGGTAAGAATGGTTTTTAATTATATGGAGGGTGTGGTTATTTCTTACTGTTATAACATCATCAAATCTTCCCTTAAAAGATTACAAGAATATTTTCAAAGTAAATGTATTTTTGTCATTCTGTTTCTATTAAATGATTTCAAAATATAAAGAGATATTTCTCTAAAAAGGGTTTTCATTTCATGAATGTCAACATCCATTGATTGATTTTACGTTTTTTGAAATTGATTTAATATGATACAAAACATCCATATTGTATTGAATGTTTTGTGATACGTTTGACTATGGATGTGCTAATTCTCTACAATTCCTGGTTTAGGATTAAAGTATTGACATTTTATTTGCGAGTTTCAATACAAATGTTTATGATATGTTTAAACCGTTTCATATAAGGAATGTATTGGACATAGTAAGTGACAGATGGAGCTCGCTATAGCTCTTCGATTCATCGGTTGGTCTCATGAGACAACTAGACGTGGAATTGGCTGAGGCACTTTCCAAATTTTGATATAAGGTTTTGGCCGAGGCCTTTTTCATTTTTAGACAACTTGGTAGAGGCCTTGAAAAAATGTTTCATAATGTCCAGAATTATAAATTTCTTCATTAGGAAAATAATATTGATGGTTTATGTGGTGATTCGACTAGTAGAATTCCAATAATTATGTTTTATTATGGATTTATTTACTCAGCTCATATTCCTTCAATAAATTTATTCATTTTTATTATTCATAATGGATTGTGGTTTCAATTATTCACCATGATTAATATTTATGTTATCTTCTATTGTATTTATTACCCTTACTAAGCGTTTTAGCCCACCCATATTTTATGTTTCATTTTCCACGGATATGAAGAAGTTAGTAATGGGTGACTTATAGGCATTATTTAGGAGGCCTGGATGTTTCTAATGTAATAAATTTGTGTTATATTTCTTTTCATATTCTAAAGTTGAACGTATGTATGAGTCTTGTTTCCAATAATACAAAACCGATTGGTATTTCGAGACATTATTTCCTTGTGATCATGCCAATGTTATGTAATAATTCACCGATTCTGGGTAACTGGGGTCGGGGAGTTACACCGAATATCCCAAATTATTTCCTTTTCCAACCACTGATCAAGTGGTGAGGGATAATCCTTTCTGGGTCCTTCCCTTAATGCATGGGGAACATTAATAGTTGGCATTTTGATAAAAGAATCCAAAATCACAAAAATAATCATCAATTTTTAATGTTCTTGAAAATTACAGCAATATCAAAGAACAAATTAGTCCAAAATTCCAAAGAAAAAAACCAGTGATCAAACCACTTCACCCCCATCCATTGTCCATGTACAGTCCGCTACATCAGGTCTTAGCTAGAGGAGCATCCAAATAAGCATCTCAAATTCCCAGAGAGACTTAAGGTCCTTAACAACATTTAATGGCCAGGAAGACTACTCAATACTGGATCACTAAGCACCAATATTCATGGATCATGACTTTATAGAATCATCACATATTAAGTGAAACATAGAGTTAAAACCTCCTCTAATACCATTTTTTCACAAACCATGTCGGGTTTCTATCCAACAAGATGCCTGACCTGTTTTGCTGCAAGGCCTGGTGGGTTTTCATGATCCCCATAGGCTGGAACAAGTGCATGGGTGTTAATAATATCTAATGGAAAGGATATCCCATGAATATTTAAGCTCATGAAAACCACATAAAATTATGAAAAACAAGAAATTATAACAAAACAACCCCTTAAATGGTTTCAAATATATGCTTACTAGTTTAAATTAATAGCTAAAAAATTACTACCTCATTGAAGAACCAAAGATTAAGTGACAAAAATCACCACCATCATGGGTATAATCTTCTCCAAACAGTCTCCCCAAAACCTCCTAAGAATCTTACTAGCATCTTGATCCACCTTCAACAATGACTTTACCCATTCCTACATCAATCATTTCCAAGTCTTCTTAGACCCTAATATGTATGTAGGGTTTGAAGATTTTTCCAGTAAGTTGAAACCCAAAATAGATCCCATTATCTACATTTTATAATGAAAAATAAAATTACATTTTTTAAGAAAATAAAAGGTGTGTAAAAATGAATTAAAAAAACATTAGTAAAAAGAATTTTAGTAGAATTAAAATTCAACTAAAAACACCATTAAATTTGGAGTATCCCCAATGCCCCATTATACACCGATGAGGATTATGTGATGTTCAATGTGAAAAAAATATGGGGGAGGCTCTATGGGGTTAGCTAGATTTAGGGACCCTAGAACCTCACATTTCAGTGTTTTGTGGTATGTGAACCACAACCATCCATTTTCTTGTGAACAAGACACTAGAGAAGAAATTAATCCAATATTGTAGTGGTCTTTATTCAATAATATGTTAGATTGTGTTTTCAACTTCAATACTGCTAAGTGATGTTCAGTTGTAGCAACTTTTGAATCACTGGCATGCTAGTCCGAGTTTTCCCTTCAAACTACCCAGGTTTGCCATTGAGTTCTCAAAAAAAATTCACACAACACTCATTTTAACCCATTTATACCCCACAACCAACAAGGCACAACACACCAATGTCACTATTTACATAACCAAATCCCATTTTACTATCAAACTCACACAAACAACTTTTTAAAATTTAGTTGTCACCTAATTTATTATTTATTATAAAATTTACGCAATTTATAAGTCATTTAAAAAAACAAAAAAAAAATCCATCATTTATGAATTTACCATTTTAAAGTATAAAACCGGTTTTAAAATAAATTTCCCAATGAATATCATTAAAAATCACATTATCACCATTATTATAACTTATAAAACATGATAATAACCCCCAAAAAATCCAATACCATTCAATAATAAAATTTATGCATGGAACCACCTAGTAATTTAAGAAAAACCCCCCAAATCTTGTTCAAAACCCCTATCAAACTTTAACCACCCCACAAGGAAAGAAAACTGGGGCCTAAAATAATAGATTGACCCACCAAATAAAGGAATAATCCTAAAATAAAACCCTAGGGTTTGAGAATAAAAAAACCTCAAAAAAGAAAGGAATCCACCCTATATTATCGGGGATAACGAGAGAGATAGAAACTAACATTAGGATTGGAGGGAGATACACACCACATGTGGCATGAAAAATGAGTCCAAAGGGAGGTTGAGGAAGGAATAGGTGTGCCTAGGGAGAGGGAGTCTATGTGGGGGTATCAAAATAGAGAAAGGGGGATAAGCCCAAGTGAATAGAAAAATAAAAAATTAATGTTCTAGAATATCCACAAGGTTAGTCCACACGGCTTGGGAAACTATGCAGTAACTGTGTGTACCATTATGTCCAAACAAAAAATATTTCATGATTACCTGTGAAGTGGAGTATGGCCATGCAGAAGTTGTGTGATTGGTATTATCTCCTATTACATGATTTATAGGGATTGTGCACAATTACTGTTAATCATGGACAAACCATTTGCATGGGTCTAACATCCCAAATTTTTCTATCCTCGCCCATGATTTCAAATGGAAAACCATGGAAAAAGATAGAGAAAAATTAAATTGGAAAATCCATGGAAAAGATATCACATATGTGACCATGTCATAGTGTGGTCTATTTTATAGTCTACAGGAAGGATTTGATGAAACATATCTTCTAGATAAGCCTACAATTTAACCAGATGTTCTCAATGGTATAGCATAACCCCATCAAAGTGTGGGATAGGGAGATCCATGTTGTAAACATGGATTAATCAAAAATGTGTTGTATTTTTCATTCCAGTTTCCTCATTTATTATGGGGTGAGTTATCTCGTAAATAATAATAGGAGTGGCTAATCATTATTCACTACATGATTGAGTGTACCGAGACACAATGTTAAAATCATGTTCTTCTCATTACATTCATAATGGAAGGTGTTGTAAATTTTTGACTGGACAATATAATCAATTCTGCAAAACATTCCTTTAACAACACTGTTATTTAACCGTGCTAGAAAAAAATGCTGATAAGTGGAATTTTTATCAGCACTAGGGATAGTGCTGATAAAGGGATCATTTATTAGTTATTTACTTTTAACATTGATAATGTATATATTTTAACAATGCTTTATATTTTTCCCTAAAAATGGGTAATATTTATCAGAAATTTATTTTTATTGTATATAAAGGGTGCTCGTTATCAATACATTATTTTTAGCACTGATAGATATTTTTTTCATCAGTGATTTATTAGTCATAATAAAGGTAATAATAAATAAAATAAAATAGAAAAATAATATAAAAATAAAAATGGAGTTTCCAAAAAAAATATTACAAATTGTTTAAATTAAATAATTGTTTATAAAAAACAATAATTTTATTATACATTTTTAAATATTAATCATTTTATTAATTATTTGATTATGATAATTAATGATATTAAATTTTAAAAATTAAATATATTGATATATATTAATATAGATAAATATTATTTTTATATTACAAAATAATTATGTTCTTTACATTAAATAGTAATATAATTTTTTCATAATGGATTATAATTAAAAATTAATATAAATTAAAAATATTGTCATATTGAATAGTACTTGAAATATAATTTAATGTCATTTTATTATTCAATTTAACATAAACAAATTTTGTGTAATATTATGTTCACAAAAAATAATTTATGCATTTTTATATATAATTAACAGACATAATACTTTTCCATTTTTCAATAGTTTTAAAGTGTGTTTATTATTAAATTACTCAATTTCACTCATTTTTAAAATATATCCATTGACATAAAATTAGATATTCATTAATAATGATAAATAATATAATTTTAAAAAAAAATTAGAAATAAATATATTTATAGATGTTAATTTACTATATTTATGAAATTATATATTAATAATTATAAGTATGTAAATATTTTTAAGTATTTTTATAATTACATATATATAGTTATTAAAAATATAATAAATTTAGTTAAATAATCATTATATTTACTATATTTAAATATATTTATTAAATATATATATATATATATGTGCGTTTTTATTTATAATTATATAAATAAATATAATGATATGAATATTATTTTTTAAAAAAATTTATAAAATTATGAATAAAAAATCATACAATTATAATAAATATATTTAAAAAGAAATATATTTATTATATTTAAGTATATATATATATATATTAATTAATCATATATAAATACTTAAAATATGTTATTTATAATTAAAATTATAAATTCATTATCAATGTTTAAGTATTAAGCGCTGATAAAAGCTTCTTTATCAATTCGTTTTATCATTGATAAAGATGTGGCATTATTAGTGCTAAATAGAGAACTGATAAAATTATTATTTATCAGCGTTGTAACATTACTGCAGATAAAGATTGATTTTTGAATAATTTTTAAGCACTGGTAAAGAGTCCTTTTATCAGTCCTTATTACTTCAGCATTGATCAATGTACTCTTTATGAGTGCTTATTTTTATGCACTGATAAAAGTGTTCTGGTCTATTAAAAAGTTAACCTTTCCGTAGAAGCCACCCACAGTGAACTCTCATACTTGGATAATCGAAGCACAAATAAAACCACTCTAATACCTCATATTTCTCAAAAATCTCATCTGACATCCATTGTCTTGTTTTAGTTAGTGTTTTCAAAGAGTACCTCAGATTTTCATAACCTAGTGAGGTAGGCCTTTTGATTTTCTTTGTGAATTTTTTGTTTTGTTCTTCATTTCCTCTAAAACGATGTCATTATATATGGTCTATTAATAGTATGCTCTTTGGATTTTAGTTTGTTATTATAATTATTTGTTTGTGATCCATTGTTTAATTAGTGACCAATGTATTGACCCTATTGATATATGGATTTATTGGTTATATCTGAAGATAAACCATGTATTTATTCATTGTTGTTTTAATTATATGTTTTATATTTTCATACTATATAAATTTTTCATATAAATTTATACATGTATATAAATTATCTTTTATATTATTGTTTATTGACGAGTGATTTGAGGCACATTGGTGGTTACCTAATGAATATATATATGGTGACACATTGTATAGACACCTTAGTGAACATGCATCATTAGATGCTATTTTTGAAGATCAATGTTAATGGTGTGATGTATGTTACTCAGTTGGTTATATGTATGATACGATAATGTTCCACTAAGAATTATCTGTGGACCATAGTTTTCTTATGGATCAAATTCAAAGGGGCCATCCCCAGTTAAACTCAAGAATTTTTACCACATCAAGACATCAGTTTTTGAATCATTATGGTGTATTTAGTTCACATTATGTTTTAATATTAGTTTTTTATTTTTATGATATTTCCTATAGACTATAATTGAGTTTTTATACAGGTGTTACATTTATGTGTCTCTGTATAGCTATTTCATCAATTATTTCAATAGGTTTTTATCCAACAAGTATGCCTATATCGTGTAATAATTATTTTGGGTCTGTATATCCATTGAACCCAAGGGTCATCCAATAATTTTGTTTGATCTTTGGTAATAATTGATCATATTTTTTGGGGTACCTACCATTCTTGTTTTTATGACCAATGTTTAAAAAATAATTTATTGACTATGAGGTGTGTTAGAGGTCATACAATGATATGACATGGTGTTGATATGGTAAATCTGGATATGGTAATTACACAATCCATCTTCTAGTTTACACCAATAAAGTTCAGTGATAATATCAATTATTATCTACCTTATCTCCCTTTTATTATCTTATTATTAGAGATGATTCAACATAGTGTATCCATATATGCCCATATCATGAATCCTCGTATAAGAAAAATAACTAAAAACATGATTCAACATAAATTAATGCGTCCCCTATATTCATTCTAGTGGTATCTTTCTCACTCTAACTCTCTCTACGTGGTTTCTAATTAGGTATAATGGATTCTATGAAATTTAAAATCTATTCTTGGTATGATATAATTGGTTAGTGTTAATATCGCTTCTATAACATTTCATTAGATATGACATTCACTTTTTCCAATTTGGATCATATTAATTGCGATGCAGTCAAGTAATTTTCGATTCTCTAGAATAATAAAATAATAATTATGAAATTTTAATTATTAGTGATTTTTATATTATTAATTATAATATAATATCTCCCACTATTTTTTTCAAATCCAAACTACCCTTATAATTGGATTTGGAATAACTAGATGCTCAGATATTAAAGTAGAAATGATTTATATTTCCCTTAATCGAAGTATTAGTCCCCCAAAGCCATGACTAATTCATTACATGAAAAATGAACCACTATTATACAATAATATTGATATGTCTATCCCTTTTATCATTAGATTTATTCCACTATACATTAAACCGCTGATCTAGTTGATTGAATAAGAGTTTATTTTTCTTGTTTATCATATTTGAGTTTCTTATTACTCTTAAATTACATATATTATATTTTCATCTGTTTAAGGTATATAAGAAAGATTTTATGTAGAGAAATTATTTTCATAAATTCAAATGCACATTTTTTTCAACACAGTAAAATTCTTTGAAACAATCAATTTTTTTGTTTCCCTAATTTGAAATTTCAATAACGTTCACTTTTTATAATGAATATATTATGTGAATTTATTAATATTTTTTATAAAATTATTCTTATATGAACCCAATAGAATTATTATGATCTGAAAATGGATGTGCTCCAATCGTTTGACCAATGAATATGATGACAAAATTAAATAGTTACTCATGTTTGATAGAGAGCATTCAAATGACCCTTCTGAAAACCTTCATCTGTGTTTGAGTAGTTTTTATTAATGAAAAATTACTATAGAAATGTTGGAAGAATATTTATATCTATTTGGATCCACTAATCAATGGTACCAAAACAAGGATCAGTTGTGCATCACTCACAAACATAATTACAAAACTAATGATTCATTTTGCATTTAACTACAATTGGTTATCTATATATTAGAATAGAATTGGACCTGAACTTCATGTCTGGCATCATTATGGTGGTCTAATCCCTCACATAGATATAAACAAACTAATTGGATTCTTGAAAATATAAAGAAAAATATAAATATTAATCTAATTTATTGGGTAATGTTTTTTTTGAAAAAACAAAGGCCTAAATATGCAACATTAGAATTAAGAAATGATATAAAGGAAAAATATTTCCACTTGTGCAAATAATTTATAAAATTTCAAAGAGGAAAATTAAAAATTAATATTGAATGGTGATATGATATAGAAGGTGGCGATAGTGTGTGGGTTGAGAGAATCATCAGGACTCTGGGAAGGAAGTTCAGGTCAGACGATATACTAAGAAGTAGATAACCAATGGTAGTGAAGTGAAGAGAGAATACTCTTCTTTTTTACTAAAATTTTAATTTATTCACAACCAATACTAGATTTTCATCTATTTACCAATGGATCAAAGAAGGAAAAATATAATTAATTTTCCCATGGTGTCCTGAAATCCATATAGCGTTCTAAACTATAATGAAGTTCACAGATAATGCTTAGTTTTATTATCTTCTTATATCTAGACAAAATAAACTATTTGTGAAGTTTTAAAGGTAATGTCAATATATACTTTTTCTATTTTACAAAAAAATAGAAAATTAAGTGTTGATTGAATTTTCATTATTCTATGTATAGTTCTTTTATATTTGAATATTTCTTCCCATATGTCATGCCTTTGAAGGAAGAGAAATGACATTGTCTTTACTCAATCACAGAGGTAATCTAGATAATTTTTTAGTAAAATAATTTTCCATATAATTATTGTATTTTTTAATTTTTATGTTTAATTTATTTCGTAGATGTCTTTTACACACGGCTTGGTCCCAGAAGCATGGACTCACCTACATTATCCCAACATAATGGAGACAAAGATGGCAGACTAAAAATCACCTCAAATAGATCCATTCATATAAGGGATCAATAAATTTTGTTATAATAAAATTCAACCCATCCCAAATGGCTATCCCAAAAACCTCCAATGTCAAACAAAAAAGTACGGATCATGTCTTCTTAAATCCTGATTTTTCACTCCAACTGGCCATCTGTTTAGGGATGGAATGTCCAACTCATCTTACTATGTAAACCCAACAACTTTTGATGAACCGTTCAGAACCAAGATGTAAAACATGAGACTCTTTCAAAAACAATTGAAAATGACCCACCATGAATCCAGACCATATCATGAATATACAACGATCCCAAATCATCCACCATTGTTGAATACCTATTTGGGATGAAGTGGGGTGATTTAGTTAAGTGGCCAATCAAACCCAAATAGAATTTTTTCGTCTACGTGTACGAGTAAATATAATAATGAAATTTATCGAGACCTCATCCCACATCCATGTAGGAATGGATAATGGATGGGGAAAATCAGAGGTCCTTTGATGATATTCTTTCACTTGCTGAGAAGAATAGCATCTGGATACAAAGCATGAAATGTCACATCTCATTCTAGAGACTAGATCTACCGATATAGATCATAAAACATTTTGGTAGTACCATGATGAACATACACCTATGAGTGGTGGATATCCTATATCACCACCTTCATTAAAGATAATGGAACCATTAAGTATCCCTTGAAACATATAAATCCCTCAAAAGTCAACAACCACTCAAATGATGTCTCCCCTCAATGAATAAGCTTCAAGGTTATCTAGAAAAACACAACACTAGGTTGTTCTCACTAAACCAACGCCATTAGAGATGAATCCAGTTGAAAACATTCAAAAAAGTTACCTCCATTATGTCTGTTAGTCTCTATATGCATTAGGGAAAAAATCTCTATCAGACTCCACTCATCATCGAACATTATCAATTCTTAAACTAGAACCTTCCTATTCATGGAATGAACAACAACATTTCCCTTGCCCTGGGTATAGTCAATATCAAAATCCAACCCTTGTATATATTTAATCCAGTGACATTGCCTCAAATAGATATCCTTCTAAGAGAAGATGTAATCCAAACACTTATATTAATAGATGATCAAAACTCCTCCCTAATGAGGTAGTGATTACATGTATTCATGAAATGAATAACCATTTTAGGTTCCAAGTCATGAATCTGGTAATACCTCTTCATGTGGTTGGAGTTGGCCTGAGCCATATGGCACCATGTGATCATCTTGAATAAGCACACGCCCGAGAACCATAACTGAAAGGTCAATGTAAACCACACTCCCATTTCCTGACACTGTAATGATCAACACAAGTGTAGTGGTTAATCATTGATTTATCTCCTTAATAACCACATGAATTTTTTGGATTCAATCTTCATGACCTTCTAGGTCAGTGCAATCATAGGAGAAACTAAATATGAGAAATCCCAAATGAATCGACTATAATATCCCACTAGGATAATTACGATCCTGATCTCAAAAACATTCTACATAAATACTCATGACCTAACCAGGTTTTTTTTCTTAGGGTATACTAGATTCCCTTTCTCTAAGATGACATGGCCCCAAAACATCAATTATATTTCTCAGATAGTTAATCTTGAGTTCATATCATAAAGATGATGATCTCATTGGGTGCCCAACAAAATATGTAGATAATGCTCATATTCCTCCTCTAATATGGAATAGACTATGATGTCATCCAAAAATACATCTATGAATGTGTCAAGGTGCTAGTAAAATACACTTTTCATGAGCACTATAAGGACTTATGGAGAATTCGTGAATATGATGTTAATGAACAAGTACTCATTGTGGCCATACCAACATTAGAAATTTTTCTTTTGGATATCCACCTACTTTACCCTGACTTGGTGGAAACCCAAATTCATGTTGTTCATGGAAAAACACCATTCCCCTTCCATATAGTCTAACAAATATTTAATCCTAGGAAAAGGGTTTTTATGGTAACATTATTGAGATTTTGATTGTCAACACACATCCAGAGAGATTTATATGCCTTCTTTGAAAACAAATCAAGAGCGGCCTAAGGAGAGATTCATAAAAGAATGGATCCTTTGGATTCAAATCATGTAGTTTTATATTTAATTCCCTCAATTCGGTGGGGCCATGAAAAATGAGGGATGGTATTTCTGTTGTGTTTTCGACACAAAATCAATTGCCAACTCCATATCCCATTATAGGGGAAATCCTGAAAAGTCATCTGGAAAACTTCTGAAAATTCATCCATTATGTGAGGTTACCTATCCCCAGAATAACTGCCACTTTTCTCTAGCATAAGCGATGATAAATGAATAGAGAGACTACCCAACTCCACGATTGGATGTCCTGATTGGCCTTAGTGAACATCCCATTCTATGAGGAAAACCTAAAAACTTCTATTTGTTGAAATGAAACATACTCACCTCGAATAACAATAAATGTGCACTTGCAAATGTACCATCTAGTCCATGCCTAGAATCACATTAAAAAGTCCATATTCAAGACCATGAAATCGCACTCCTTTTATAGACCTGACATGGAATGTGCACACGATGGACACCTGAGGCCTTGCTCCTTACTCCTACCCAAAAAAATAACCAAACTCATTGATAATGATTAGATCACAGTAGAAAGATTCAATAGGTTCAGAAAATCAAATGATATAAAAGAGACAGACACACTAGTATAAATAATAATTGCATCTATAGAGGATGAAATCAGAATGGAACCTTGAACGATGTATGGACATTCATCTAATGCCACTAGTGCATTATCCATAGCATAAAGGTTCTTGGTATTAGTATAGACATGACCATGGACATTGGACATATACTATTCTCTAAGCTGACTCTGACTAGAATAAGATTTGGTACTACCACCTCAACCACCACATTGGTATCCCACCATCCTGGATGGTTCTGATTGAGTTGGAATACCCCTGGAAGCCACCAACCCAACACGTCCCTGATAAGAACATGTAGTCCTGCAGAATTGTTCCAAGTGCCCCAATGATCCACACCAATTACAAGATTTGAGAGGATCCACACATGAAAGTTGAAAATTTCTTACCATGCCACACTGGTAGAACACCATAGACCTTATATATGAAGATTTATAGAAATGCATCCTAGTGGATTATCCTATGTTTCATCATCCCTTCTTCCATTTCTCCAGATGCTTCCTTTTCTTTTCTGATGAACTACCACTTTTCATTACCAACACAACCCCAGAGAAACATGACATGATCCTACAGAAGATCTACACCATGTATGCCTGGTCAACCAATTCAACATATGTCTTTTGTTTAAGCAACAATTCCAATGAATATATATCTGGACGCAAGACCGTCTGGAGAAATTGAGCCATCATGCTCTCATAAATGACTGTATCATGAGCACACCATACCAGCTTAGTATAGAGATTTTCATAATCCTTCACTATCAGGTCCCTCTGGATATGGACCATGAAAAATTGGGGCCTATAATATGCCAACACCTCAGGGAATTATTGTGTAAATAGGTAACTATTATTTAGAATCTGTGGTCCAAATTGTGATTATCTTGAATAAGAACACACCCGAGAACCATAACTGAAATGTCAATGTAAACCAAATACCCATTTCCTAACACTGTAATGATCAACCCAGGTGTAGTGGTTAATCATTGATTCATCTCATTAATAACCACCTGAAATTTTTGGATTCAATCTTCGTGACCTTCTATGTCAGTGCAATCATAGGAGAAGCTAAACAGGAGAAATCCCAAATGAATCTCCTATAATACCAAATTGAGGGAATTAAATATGCAACAACATGATTGGGAATCAAAGGATCTATTCTTTCAAGAATCTCTCCTTGGGCCTCTCTTGTTTTGTTTTCAAAGAAGGCATATGAATCTCTATGGCAGTGTGTTGACAATCAAAATCTCAATAAAGTTACCATAAAAAACTCTTTTCCCAGGATTAAATATTTGTGTGACTAGATGGAAGGGGAAACATGCTTTTCCATGAACAACATGAATTTGGGTTTCCATCAAGTCAGGGTGAAATAAGTGGATATCCAAAAGACAAATTTCTAATGTTGGTATGGCCACAATGAGTACTTGTTAATTAACATCATATTCAAGAATTCTCCAGAATTCCTCATGGTGCTCATTAAAAGTGTATTTTACTAGCACCTTGCACATTCATAGATGTATTTTTGGATGAAATCATAGTCTATTCAATATTAGAGGAGGTATACGAACATCATCTACATATTTTGTTGGGCACCCAATGATATCATCGTCTTTACGCTATGAACTAAAAATTCACTATCTGAGGCATATAATTGATGTTTTGGGGCCATGTCATTTTAGAGAAAGGGAATCTAGTAGACCCTGAGAAAAATAGTGTGGTTAGGTCATGGGAATAGCCGAAGAATGTTTTTGAGATTAGGATTGTAAGTATCCTAGTTGGGTATTATATGCGATTCATTTGGGATTTCTCATGTTTAGATTCTCCTATGATTGCACTGACCTAGAAGGTCACGAATATTGAATCCAAAAATTTCAGGTGGTTATTAAGGAGATGAATCAATGATTAACCACTACACCTGGGTTGATCATTACAGTGTTAGGAAATGGGTATTTGGTTTACATTGACGTTTCAATTACGGTTCTCAGGTGTGTTCTTATTCAAGATAATCACAATTTGGACCACAGATTAAAAGTGGTATTTTTCTGAGAACATCCAATTTTTGATGAATAGTGAAAAATACTAAACGTTAATTAAAAACATCTTTTTTTATCCAAATAATTTATAGTGATAAATTATAATATAGAGTGGTTTTAAAGTATATTTAGAATATATTTTTACAAATTAATCCAAATTTGGTCATTTTATGTAATTTCACATTTAAACTCTATATAATCAAGTGTAAATATTTTGGTAATTATTATTTCTTAAAAACACACTTTTTGTTTTGACAACGAGAAATAATTTTAAATTAATTTCTACAACTTATGTTTTTTTAATTTAGAAAAATTTATTCCAAATTTAGAATCTGTGGTCCAAATTGTGTAAATAGGTAACTATTATTTTAGGCATTTTGAATAATTACTTCGGTAAAAATTTTAATTACAATGGCTAAAGTGTACTTCCGGAAAATAAGGGTATAAAATAATATTATAATAATAATAAATTAGTCTAACACGTGTCTGAACCCTATTGGATGATATATGTCCTTCCATAGGAATATTTGGGTCTATTTTGGGACCCCATGCTGTCATTTTTACGGGATAATGTCACTTTATATTAATTAAGTTAAACTAAATACAAAAATGACATAAAAATATATATTTTAAAAATACATTTTTTACATAGGGTTCTATATGTTATATTATCGACTAAATACTAATTAGAAATCTAAAATTATTTCCTACATAATGGTATTTTATTTATAATTTTTAGACATTGAATAATTCAATTTATTTATGAAACAATGATGATGCAGTATTTTCCTTATTAATGAAGGAATCAAATAATTGGTATTATAATTGTTAAAGAAACTTTATCTTGAACATTTTTATGCCATAAAATAATATTACTAGTTAATATGACATTTTAGGATTTATTAAATTAATTTTTTTAGAATTAATAATGTTTTTAAGACTTCAACAAAAAATGAATTATTAAATAGTGTCAAAATTGACATAAATGGGGTTTTAAAACAAATATTTTATTATTAATTGATATAATATTCCTAAAAATATACGGTTCGACCAAAGGACTTATATGGTGATAGGTATGTCATTAATGAACCACTTGGGTTTCTCTTGGCAGCTTATAGTATGTTTAATAACCAAATAATATAAAAATACAAACAGACATAGTAAATGTCAAACTAATTAACTAGGAGTTAAATATAAAAGGTAAGGTTAATATAGTGACCCAAAAATGACTAAAACATATTAGTTGAGTTAATTTCAACCAATCCCCACCATAGACTCGTAATAAATCAGTTTGGATCCACTAAAAACCCAATATGAATATATTATAAAATAATATGTTATGTTTTTCCTTTGGTACCCTTCACCCCTCTTATAAAAGGGTACTCCACCTTCTCTCTAATTAATACCATCAATGCCTTTTGGATAGGACAAAACCTACCCAAATAATCTCTCATCTTCCATCACTTCAATATAGATTCCTTACTTTATTCATAAACACAACTTAAT
The DNA here is from genome assembly GCA_963277665.1 of Viscum album. Lineage (NCBI taxonomy): Eukaryota > Viridiplantae > Streptophyta > Magnoliopsida > Santalales > Viscaceae > Viscum > Viscum album. Next base: position 2,008,076,433 of record OY728136.1, on the reverse strand, counting down.
GAGCCCTTTTGATCAAATCAAAAGGAAGAACCCGAAGAAAACGTAATAATCTCAACACTCGTTTTCATGTTCATTTCTTCTTCCACTTCTTATTTCATTGTTATTTCCATTATATAATAATAACTCTAGTATCATATATATTATGTAATGTTATTATAAATTTGGTACATCTATAATCATTATGCTACCCATCCATTGAATGACATGTCACCATACGTGCATACATACGGCTTACCATCTCCATGTCCTGGTGTAATTGTTATTCAATAAATTATTATTTGGATGGGTATAATAATGATGTATAATTAGTCTAAATAATAAATATAACATGATAATTATTATGTATATATGTTATAATATCCAATTATATATTATTTTAATATCAAACGAATGATATTGTCACTCGTGCGTACAAACAGATTACCGTCTCCACGAATGCGATGAGATTCATTCCCCGTCATATCCATTCAAGACTAATATTCATTTTATGATTAAAAATTATGTCTAAATACATGATATAATTCTGTATATGAATATTATACATCCCATCCGTAACAATTATGACTCACAAAACATGTAATATACAGGAAAGCGAATCGGTTAACACTCGAAACAATGATAATAATAAGATATTATTTACGAAGAATTGTTAAAAGATCATATATGATATCATATAATTGTGTATGATTCATGTATAATTTAATAACAATTATTTCACCATTATAATAGAGTTTAACTGAAATTCAAACAAGGAAAAGTACAAGGTAATGGTTAATTCTATAATCTCTTCATTATCCGAAGTTGTTTATATGTAATTATCTACTGGGGCCTCTTTATCATCCACATCAATGTTTTTTTAAATGAACTTAAAATTATTTTTTATATTTACTACACAATGTGTTAATGTCATTTATACCATTATTTATTTTGAAATGATTCTTTCCGTCATTTTCCAAACAATGTTCTTTTTGCCCTTTTCGACAAATTTAAGGTAAGAATGTTTTTTTAACTTATATAGCCGGTGTAGCGATTTTTTTCCATTATAACATTATCAAATATTACCTTACAAGTTTACAATTGTATTTCCCAAATAAATGTTTTCTTAATAATTATTGGACTCTTAAATTATTTCAGAATAGAAAGAGATATTTCACTAAAAAGGGTTTTGATTTCATCTATGTCAACATCCTTGATGGATTTTATGTTTATTTGAAACTGATTTATTATAATACCCAACATCCATATTGTATTAAAGGATTTGTGATATGTATGACTGTGGATGTGCTATTTTTATACCATTCATTATTTATGGTTAAATTATTGACATTTCCTATGGCAGTTTTAATATGAATGTTTATGAAATGATTAAACCTTTTCATATGGGGAATGAATTGGACTTAGTAAATGATGGGTGGAGCCTGCTATAGCTCCTCGATGCATTGGTATGTCTAATTAGACAACTAGATGTAGAATTGGCTGAGGCCTATTCAAAATTTAGATATATGGTTTTGGCCGAGGCCTTAATCAATTTTTGAAGTCTTTGCTCAGTCTTAGATAAAATGTTTTAGAATGTTCGGTAATATATATTTCCAAATTATGAAAATAAAATTGATGATTCATGTGGTCATTATACTACTAGAATACTAATGATTATGTTTTATCATGGAATTATTTTCTCATCTCATAATCCTGCCATAAAATTATTCATGTTTATTATTGGTAAAGGAATGTGGTTTAAATTATTCACCATTCATAATATTTATTTTATCTTCCACTATATTTTGTACCCTTACTGAGCGTTTTAGCTCACCCCTTTCTTAGGTTTCATTTTCTGAGGATATGAAAATGTTATTTATGAGTGACTTGCAGGCATTATTTAGGAGGCTTGGATGATTCCAATGGAATAAATTCTTGTTGTATTTTATTTTAAGGTGTAATGTTAAACATATGTATGAATCTGGTTTCCAATAATACTAAACTAATCAGTATATTGAGACATTATTTCTTTGGGATCATTCCATGTTATGTAATAATGCACTGACTCTAGATAACTAGGGTCGGGGCATTACAGTTGGTATCAAAGAACGTTTAGTAAAAATCGTGGAAACTAGATTTAGATAAACTCTGATTAGAGGACATAGCCCTAAGATAGACTTTGAGGATTAGTATAGAATAACGTCATAGAATTTTGGTATTGTAGAGTTTTTATGAGTTTTCTGAAAAAAATATCCCTGTTTGGATACGAGCAGGTAGAGGCAGCTCTGGCATAAATGTACCTAGGGGTAAAACCCAAACAAACCATGTTGAGCTAGACTCGAACTAGAACCGGTGCATGAAAATGGGCCTTGTTGCACTCTTGGTTATGACACACCTAGGGGATATTCTTAAGATAATTCTCATTTTATTTATAAACCATTATGAATTGATTATGAGTATATACTTCCTCAAAGAAATCTTTTTTATGATTATGGATTAAATCATTATACGGTTCAATTAATATTTAGTGTTTTACAAGTTTGGATTTATGTATTGTGATTCATAAACTAATCTAGTGTATTCCATTATTTAGAAATGGAGCCAATTGGAAGTAATGGAAATGGTACTAATGCACACACTCCATGTAGGGATTGACCTCCTACTATAGATAATTACAAAGGAGATGGTGATACAACTGGTGCTAATCATCTTATCACCATAATGGGAAAACTCATTCATGTTATAAATAATAACCTTACCCATATGGAGCACCATTATCTGCAGCATGGAGGATCAATGTTAGATCGCTTCATGAGGCATCAACCACTGACATTCAAGGGGAGTACAAATCCATTATTGGCTGAGCAATGGATAAATCGATTAGAGAAAATATTCCACGGTTTGGGAGTAGTAAAAGGGAAATAGTTGTCATGGTAGTTTACTGCCTTACTGGAGATGTTGATCAATGGTTTTTATTGATAAAAAAACACAAAGGATGATGAGGAAATATCACATATGGAATGGAGGGAGTTTAAAGAAATATTCTTAGAAAAAATACTTTCCTCATGACCATCGAGCGGATATGGAAAGACAATTTCTGAGTGTGAGGCAAAAGGAAGATGATAATGTCGCAAAGTATGAATCTAAATTTACAAGGTTAGAGAGGCATCCAGGAAATTATATATGTAACCCACGATGTAAGATTTATAGTTTCAATGATGGGTTATAAAAATTTCTCTATCGAGTATTAGTATCACAATCCTTCTCTTCATAAGATGATATTGTCTCGTGTGATATCAAGACCTAAAAGGAATTCTCTATGTATTATGATATTAAATCAATGAATGAGAAGAAGAGATCTGCTGAACACTATGGGAAATGAAAATAAAGAAATCGGGAAGAAGGGAACAATTGAATTTCTACCCTGTGATAATTACGGAAGGAAGAACCCTGGTGCCATTATAATATGTAACGACCCAAAGTTTCATTAATGAAAATCCCTCTTGATCCAGTTAAATGTCTCTTTATGAAAAAAGTTTTAATAAGATGTCAACTTCTTTGGTTTTATGATAAAATTTGTGACCGTTACTTTTATAGCCGTTGAACAGTGATCACATGTGTAGTTTAATTACATGGCTTTAACAATCCCAATTTTTACTCAGACAAAGGAAGCGATGGCCTCATCCAGTAGAATTTCCCCATACGAATCCCATTTGTCGGAGCTCAGAAAAGAGGTGGCGTCTTTGGGATTTGCCCTTGACCAAGCCCAATCTGAGCTTCATCAAGTCAATCTCGAACTTGATCGTCTACGGGAAAAGTGGAATTTGATTGAAATTACAACTCGAGCGATTTTATCCGAGCCACCCCAAGAGTCTGTCACCATCTCACACCTTACCCTTAGGTCTTATGCAGCTATTTTAAGTGGTTATGTAACAAATAAGTAGTTCTATGTTCATGTGCATTATTTTTTGTATATAATAATGAATATAATTTCTAGTCATTTTTGATACATTATAATTAGTTTTTAAAGTACAAATGGTGTTTTTAGTTATTATTTAATTAAGAATTATATTTTATTAAATTAAAGGATTTTTTTGAATTAAATAATATTTTAATAAAATATTATTATTGATATTAATTTAATTCTTACTAAATATAATGATCTTATAATTTTTTTAATGCAATTAAAATTTTTATTAATGTTTGAAAGCCATTTCTGTCAAAACCCGTGAATTTTTTATAAATGTCTATTTTTATTCTAAAAGTGAAAATTCACATATATAGAAAATTATTTAGATAAAATAAATATTATTTTTGGAATCAGAACATCGAAATTATCCAACGGTGAAATTTTTATAATTTTCTGAGACAGTCAAAATTTTGGGGAAAAATTAAATACCATTTAAATATATAATGTGTTTTATGACATCATAATGACCCAATGGTGATTTAATAAAATACCATAATCCTTATTTTCGGCCAATATGTGTTTTATCATTAAAATAATGAGGTTTTGGGTTTGTTTGACTTACTTTTCAAAGCATTAATGGAGCCCTCAAGACTTATTCAACACTTTGCCTTTTTAAATTAATTTTCATGGGAGTGTGACTCACCTCCACATAAGCAACCCTAATTTTTTAATAAGTTCGGACCTTGGCCATGGAAAATATTTTTTTCCTCTTTCCTTTTCCAGAAACCATGGTCAAATACCATGGGATGCTTTGTGGTTTGGATTAATTTAATATAAGGGGTCCCAAACCTAAATAATAAAGAATTCTCTCACCTTTCCTATATAAACCCACCCAAGCTCCCACTTACTCCTCACTAAAATCCCTTGGAGTTCGTCAACCCTCTACCCTACTATATATATAATCCTCCCAAGGTGCCCCAAGCTCCCAAGAAGCCTCTCACAAGCCTCTCTCAAGCCATTGGAAACACACTTCCAAGTAAGGGTTTTTTCTTCCTTTCTAATTTTTTTCAATTTTCTTTAAGTTGTATTGCCCTTTTTATTTAAATTATGAATGTTGGGTTATGGTTTCGCATCTCCCCCATAATTCCCTCTTATTGTTTTAGTGATGGTAGAACCCTTTATTTCTCATTAAATGCCTCCCATGTACACCCGTTACTATGCCGAAATTCCGAAAGGAACTTCTCTCTCTTCTTTTACATTCAAGCAATACATTTGTATCATGAATCTAAATTCCATTTCGATTGTTGGGACTCGTATATATATGACCTCCTTACTTTCTATTACATGTTAATATGATGAGGAACCCCTTTCAATCTCATCAAACTTTTTTTGAATTCTTATGTCACGCCGTTACGCTGCGGAAATCGCACCGATTTTTTAAGCCAATGTCTTTGTGTAGTGAATACCATGCCCATTTATCCAAAAAGGGTATTCACCTTTATGCACATTTACATATTTATTGTAAAGATTCATGTATGAATTCCACATTCCTTTATCATGGAAGAAATGATTAGGTTTTATGAATCCATGTTTTATTATCCATGTGGCACACTTATGCATGAAATGAAATGATTAAGAAGGGTGCGCCCTTTATAGTGCTCCAATTCATTAGGTAAAGTATAGTATCATGATATGTCACATGAAATGAGTGTTTACTCATGCTAATTCAAGTGCAATGAGGGTTTACTCATGCTTCAAGTGCAATGAGGGTTTACTCATGCTCCATGTGCAACGATCCTTGGCTCATGCTAATTCAATGTTAAGTGTTGTTGCCACATTTCCATGTTATGATTATCATGCTTTATCATGCATTTATGTTCATGTTTCTCTTATGCTCTATTGATATGCCTATTTACTAACATGTATTGTACTCCTCATGTTATTCATTGTGTACTCCCTTACTGGGCTTTATAGCTCACCCTTTTCTTATGCATGTCCTCAGGTTATCCCATGCAATGCTAAGTACGAAGGAATATAGTGGTCATGTAAAGGAAGTTTTCAATAAAGATGTTGTATTTCAAGTTTAAAGTTTTTATGTAAGGATACTAATCCCCAGAGACACTAAACCTCTTGATCTTCTTTGTTGTATCAAGTGATGTTTTATGTAATAAAGAATGTTTAAGTTGTAATAAAAAGCAGGGTTGTCATAGTTGGTATCAAAGGATAGGTTTAGTTATTTTTGGGATTAGGAAACCCTAGTAAAGCCTTAAATACAAGACTATGTATAATAAAGGCATCCCTAAGTTTTGTTAAATACTAAGTAAGTGGTTTATCCAACAAATACATCCATGTCTGGATACGAGAAGGTAGAGGCGGCTCTGGCACAGATGTATCCTAGGGGTAAAACCCGAAAACACCGCTTTGAGCTAGACTCGAACGGGAACTGGTGCACGACAATGGGCCTTGCTGCACTCTTGGTTATGACACTCACGAGGGATATGTTTTGATAAATTCACAATCTTAGTATGAACCCTTATTAAGGTAAAAATTCCCCTAAGAATTTATGTTAGAAGGTAGATCATGAAAAGCCGGGATTAAATCCTATAGACTCATGAGTTAAAGAGATTAAAGTTTATTTATAAGTCATCAAATGTTGTCTTTTGATAACCCTTTATGTGTTACCCTTAACTTTCCTTTTATTACAGCCAATGGTCGGTAATAGGAGAACTCGGGCAAACAACCGTTGTGAAGATCAGTGTGATGATTGTACTAACGAGATGACCAATCCAATGGGAGTGGGAATCGCGAACTTTGTCACGCTTCTCTCTCAGGTAACTAATGTTTTGAATAGAAACACGGGTCAAGAGAGACATTCAACCCCCCCCCCAAGAAAGAACAAGTCACAATTGAAAGCTTCATGAGACAAAGGCCTCCTACTTTTAGTGGATCATCTGATCCCACGATCGCTGAGCAATGGATCAACTCCATTGAAAAGATATTCTCCATCCTCTAATGCCATGAAAAAGAGAAAGTTCTCCTGGCGGCTTATCGTATGGAGGGTGAAGCTGATCAATGGTGGACGTTGATCAAAAATACGAAGCCTGAGGAGGAGATCGAGTCTTTGGAATGGAAGGAATTCCGGAAGATGTTTTTCGATAAATATTATCCACACACCCTCCGTCTTAAGATGGAAAGGGACTTCCTTTCCCTCAAACAGAAAGATGAAGAATCTGTGGGAGCGTATGAGGAAAGAATCACAAGGCTTGCACGATACGCTTCCGGCTTTGTCGTTACCCTCGAATGCAAGGTTGACCGCTTCTTTGGTGGGCTGAAGCCTAGCTTGCAGAAAGCATTAGCGATCCGTGACTTCGACAGCTATGAGGAAATTGTCCGATGTGACCTCAAGGTTGAAATGGAGATCGGAGAATCACAAGGGTATCATGGGGACAAGAAGTATAAGGTGGACTTCAATGATGGTGGTCTGATTGATAAATCCAACGGCGCTAAGAAATTCCAGCACCCCACTTGCCAAAAGTGTGGAAAGAAGCACCCTGGAAATTGCCTTAGGGGGACAAGAAAATACTTCAACTGTGGATGAGAAGGGCACCTAGCTGTTAACTGTCAGCAAGAAGGACCCGCGACTGCGACAGAGGAGAGGAACGCTCCGTTCGAACCACAACGCATTGTTCAATGCTACAAATGCAAAGAACCGGGTCATTTTGCAAATCAGTTCCCTAATCCAAGGGTTATCAGAGGAAACCAGCAACCTCCAAGACAGCAAGGAAGAACTTTTACCATCACTTCTGCTGAAGTGAACCCCAAGAACGAAGTGGTTACATGTACGCTAGTTATTCATTCATGAATAGCGAACAGACTTTTTGATTCAGGTTCTACGCATTCTTTTATATCTCAAAAGTTTAGTAGAACAATCCCTGCACCACCACAAATCATGGAAGTAAAGATGTCGGTGAGTACGGTAAATGGGGCAATCATTGCATCCCATGAGTATAAGTCCTCCCCTGTTATAATCTGTGGATTGAATTTCCCGGAAAACCTCATCATACTCCCTCTGGTGGAATTTGATGCAATTCTTGGCATGGATTGGCTTTCCTTATATAGAGCCAACATAAATTTTCAGGAGAGGGAAATCACACTCCATATGGAGAATCGACCCCCGATTCATTACAAGTGTCAGGAGGAAGATGAATCTCCTTTAGCTCCATCATCTCAAGCATGGATATTACTGCCTTATGAGAACGCATATCAGGCTCAGATGATTGAGTCCAAGGAAGAAACCACCCTTGAAGAAATGCATATTGTGAGGGAATTCGCTGAAGTATTTCTCGATGAACTTCCTGGTCTTCCTCCTAGAAGAGATGTTGAGTTCTCAATTGAACTTATACCTGGGGCACTACCAATATCCAAGACTCCATATAGAATGTCTGTTTTTGAGCTTGAAGAGCTGAAAAAACTACTACAGGAGAATCTGGATAAAGGGTTTATACGCCCAAGTGCATCACCATGGGGTGCAACAGTCCTCTTCGTCAAGAAGAAGGATGGGTCAATGCAGATTTGCATCAATAATCGTGAACTTAAAAAAATCACGATAAAGAACAAGTATCCTCTCCCAAGAATCAATGACTTGTTTGATCAGCTGCGTGGAGCACAATACTTCTCTAAGGTGGACTTGCGGTCGGGATATTATCAAGTAAGGGTGAAGAAGGAAGATATCCCAAAGACTGCTTTTCGTACAAGGTGCAGGCACTATGAATTCATAGTAATTCCTTTCGGACTCACCAATGCTCCAGCAATATTCATGGACTTGATGAATAGAGTCTTTAGAGATTACCTAGACAAATTTGTGGTAGTCTTTATAGATGATATTCTTATATACTCCAAAACCAAGGAGGACCATGATGAGCATTTAAGAACTGTACTGGAGACATTGCACAAGGAGAAGCTCTATGCCATGTACAACAAGTGTGATTTCTAGTTGAAAGAGGTCTCATTCTTGGGCCATATCATCACAAGCAATGGGATATCTGTGGACCCCTCCAAAACAGATGCAATTGAGGGATGGCCGAGGCTAATATCGGTAACAGATATCCGTAGCTTCTTGGGGTTAAGTGGATATTATCGACGATTTGTGAGAAATTTCTCACGATTTTCCAACCCACTTACCAAGCTAACTCGAAAGGGGGTAAAATTTTCTTGGAGTGATGAATGCGAAGAAAGCATCAAGGAGTTGAAAAGGAGGCTTATCACTGCAGTCGTTCTCACTTTACCAACAAGTGGGGAGCTTTTTGTGGTATTCTGTGATGCTTCAAAAAAGGGATTAGGATGTGTGCTGATGCAGAATGATAAAGTGATATCCTATGACTCAAGGCAGTTGAAAATCCATGAGCGAAACTATCCAACGCATGATCTCGAGTTGGAGGATGTGATCATTGCCTTTAAAATCCGTCGCCATTATCTCTATGGAGAGAAATGTGAGATATATAAAGACCACAAGAGTCTTAAATATATATTCACACAGAAAGAGCTTAATATACGCCAAAGAATATGGATAGAGATCATTAAGGATTATGACTGTTCAATACATTACCACCCTGGGAAGGCGAACATGGCGGCGGATGCCCTAAGTAGAATGGATCCAGCTATTCTATCAATGATGAGAATTGAGAAGGATCCAATCTTCATAGACTTGATGAAGATGTATGTGGGAATCATAAAGAAGGGAACATCATCAATCCTTTCACAAATTATTTCTCAGCCATCTCTTTTGGGAAGGATAAAGGATTCTCAAAAGGATTATACGGGAATCCAAGAAAAAATGGAAGCTATCAAAAAGGGAAAATCCTCAAAGTTTAATGTTAATGAAGAAGGAATTGTGCGGTTTGGGAAAAGACAATGTGTTCCATCAAGTCCGGAGCTGAAGAAGGAACTTTTGGATGATGCACATAGTTCAAATTCCTCTATTCACCCAGGGAGCACAAAGATATGTCGAGATCTCTGAGAAAACTTTTGGTGGGATAATATGAAGAAGGAGATCGCTGAATATACATCAAAGTTCTTGGTGTGTCAGAAATTGAAGGCAGAGAGGCAGATGTCTAAGGGGATGATGCAACCATTGCCCATACCAGAATGGAAATGGGAGAACATCACCATGGACTTTGTCACCAGACTTCCAAGGACATCCAAAGGCAACAATGCAGTCTGGGTTGTTGTGGATCGTCTTACAAAGACTGCACACTTCATTGCTATTCGAGAGGATTTCTCTTTGGATCAACTGGAAATGATATATATCAGGGAAGTGGTACGTTTTCATGGAGTACCACTATCTATTGTGTCTGACCGAGATCCAAGATTTAACTCTATGTTTTGGAAGAGTCTTCAACATGCTCTGAATACTGAACTAAACTTCAGTACGACCTATCATCCTCAAACTGATGGCCAAACCAAGCGAACTATACAAACACTTGAGGATATTTTGAGAGCATGCTCAATGGACTTTAAAGGAGGATGGGATCACCATCTTCCTCTGGTTGAGTTCTCTTATAATAATAGTTTCCACTCGAGCATCCAAATGGCACCAAATGAAGAACTGTATGGGAAAAGGTGTAGAACACCGACATGTTGGGATGAGGTCGGTGAACGTAAGCTGCTTGGACCAGAAATGGTCGATGAAATGGTGGAGAAGGTGAAAACCATTCATCAACATATCAAGGCAGCCCAAAATCGACAGTAGAGTTATGCAGATAATCGTCGACAAGACCTTGAGTTTAAAGTCGGAGACATGGTGTTTTTACGCATATCTCCGTGGAATAAAGTCATGAGGTTTGGAAGGAAAGGGAAGTTATGTCCAAGGTACATCGGCCCCTTCGAGATTCTTGATCGTGTTGGGGCTGTGGCCTATCGACTAGCACTTCCACCTACTATGGCCAAGGTGCATGATGTCATTAATGTATCCCTCTTAAGGAAGTACATACCGGACCCTTCACATGTACTCTCTTACGAGGTGGTACAATTGGAAGATGATCTTTCTTATGAGGAGCAACCAATGAAGAACTTAGACCGTAGAGAAAAAGTTCTACGAAATAAGACAATGCCCCTCGTCAAGGTGTTGTGGAGAAACCACAAGTTTGAAGAAGCGACATGGGAGTCAGAGGATATGATGAAGCTGAGTTACCCAAATTTGTTTTAGTGTGGGAAAATGAAAATTTCGAGGGCGAAATTTCTTAAGGGGGGAATAGTGTAACGACCCAATGTTTCATTAATGAAAATCCCTCTTGATCCAGTTAAATGACTATTTATGAAAAATGATTTTATAAGATGTCAACTTCTTTGGTTTTATGATAATATTTGTGACCGTTACTTTTATAGCCATTGAACAGTGATCACATGTGTAGTATAATTACATGGCTTTAACAAACCCAATTTTTACACAGACAAAGGAAGCGATGGCCTCATCCAGTAGAAGAACCCATACAAAGCCCATTTTTCGGAGCTCGAAAAAGAGGTGGCGCCTTTGGGCTTTTCCCTTGACAAAGCCCAAGATGAGCTTCATCAAGTCAACCTCGAACGTGAACGTCGACAGGAAAAGTGGAAGTAGATTGAAATTACAACTCGAGCGATGTTATCCGAGCCACCCCAAGAGTCTGTCACCATCTCACACCTTACCCTTAGGTCTTATGCAGCTATTTTAAGGCGTTATGTAACAAATAAATAGTTCTATTTTCATGTGCAATATTTTTTATATATAATAATGAATATAATTTCTAGTCTTTTTTGATACATTATAATTATTTTTTAATGTACAAATGGTGTTTTTAGTTATTATTTAATTAAGAACTATATTTTATTAAATTAAAGAATTTTATTGAATTAAATAATATTTTAATAAAATATTATTATTGATATTAAATTAATTTTTATTAAATATAATGATCTTATAATTTTATGAATGAAATTAAAATTTTTATTAAGGTTTGAAAGCCATTTTTGTCAAAACTCGTGAATTTTTTATAAATGTCGATTTTTCTTTTAAAAGTGAAAATTCACATATTTAGAAAATTATTTAGATAAAATAAATATTATTTTTGGAATTAGAAAGTCGAAATTATCCATCGGTGAAATTTTTATAATTTTCTGAGACAATCAAAATTTTGGGTAAAAATTAAATACCATTTAAATTTATAATGTGTTTTATGACATCATAATGACCCAATGGTAATGTAATAAAATACCATAATCCTTATGTTCGGCTAATATGTGTTTTATCATTAAAATAATGAGGTTTTGGGTTTGTTTGACTAACATTTCAAAGCATTAATTGAGCCCTCAAGACTTATTCAACACTTTGCCTTTTTAAATTAATTTCCATGGGAGTGTGACTCACCTCCACATAAGCAACCCTAATTTTTTAATAAGTTCGGACCTTGGCCTTCTAAAATATTGTTTTACTCTTTCCTTTTCCAGAAACCATGGGCAAATACGATGGGTTGTTTTGTGGTTTGGATTATTTTAATATAAGGGGTCCCAAACCTAAATTATAAAGAATTCTCTCACCTTTCCTATATAAACCCACCCAAGCTCCCACTTCATCCTCACTAAAATCCCTTGGAGTTCGTCCAACCTCTTCCCTACTCTCTATAGAATCCTCCCAAGGTGACCCATGCTCCCAAGAAGCCTCTCACAAGTCTCTCTCAAGCCTTTGGAAGCACACTTCCAAGTAAGGGTTTTTTCTTCCTTTCTCATTTTTGTCAATTTTCTTTAAGTTGTATTTCCATTTTTATTTCAATTACGAATGATGTGGTATGGTTTCTCACCTCCCCCATAATTCCCTCTTATTGTTTGAATGATGGTATAACCCTTTCTATCTCATTAAATGCCTCCCATGTACACCCGTTACTATGCTGAAATTCCGAAAGGAACTTCTCTCTCTTCTTTTACATTCAAGCAATACTTTTGTATCATGAATCTAAATTCCATTTCGATTGATGGGACATGTATATATATGACCTAATTACTTTCCATTACATTTAAATAGGATGATGAACCCCTTTCTATCTCATCAACCTTTTTTATGAATTCTTATGTCACGCTGTTACGCTGCCGAAATCGCACCGATTTTCTAAGCCAATGTCTTTGTGTAGTGAATACCATGCTCATTTCTCCATCATGGGTATTCACCTTTATTCACATTTACATATTGATTGTAATGTTTCATGTATGAATTCCAAATTCCTTTATCATGGAATAAATGATTATGTTTTAGGAATCCATGTTTTATGATCCATGTGGCACACTTATGCATTAAATGAAATGTTTAAGAAGGGTGCACCCTTTATAGCGCTCCAATGCATTGGGTAAAGTATAGTATCATGATACATCATGTGCAATGAGTGTTTACTCATGCTAATTCAAGTTCAACAAGGGTTTACTCGTGCTTCAAGTGCAATAAGGGTTTACTCATGCTCCATGTGCAATGAGCCTTGGCTCATGCTAATTCAATGTTAAGTGTTGTTGCCACATTTCCATGTTATGATTATCATGCTTTATCATGACTTTATGTTCATGTTTCTCTTATGCTCCATTGATATGCCTATTGCCTAACATGTATTGTACTCCTCGTGTTATTCATTGTGTACTCCCTTACTGGGCTTTATAGCTCACCCTTTTCTTATGCATGATCTCAGGTTATCCCATGCAATGGTATGTATGAAAGAATGTAGTGGTCATGTAAAGGAAGTTTTCAATAAAGATGTTGTATTTCAAGTTTAAAGTTCTTATGTAATGATCCTAATCCCCAAAGAAACTAAAGCTCTCGATCTTCTTTATCGTATCAAGTGAAGTATTATGTAATAAAGCATGTTTAAGTTGTAATAAAAAGCAGGGATGTCATATAATAGGAAAGGTTTATGCTACAAATGTGGACAGAAAGACCATATTGCTGGTGATTGTAATGGAATGATTTTTCTACCAATATTCAATGATACAACTGTAGGGAGATGGGACATAATGCAAATTAATGTCCTAAGCATCAGGGGAACTTACCTAAAAAAGTCCAAGGGATCAAGGAAAAGCTTATGCTATCACTACTACTGAAATAGAAGATCTGAAAGATGTGGTTGCAGGTAATCTAATGGTTTCCTCATGTTTATAAAATTCATTATTTGACACTGGATCATCGTGTTGTTTCATATCTTGCCAGTTTGATATGAAAATTAGTTATTTCCAATTTGATTTAACAAGGGATTTGTCAGTCAAAACTCTAAGGGAAGTATCATTACTACAATGTTCTGTGAATCAGTTCCCATTAGGGAATATAAATGTTCTTTATCTACTGATCTCATCATCATACCAATTATTGAATATGATATAATCATTAGAATGAATTGGATTTTAGACCATGATGAAAAAATTTATTGTAAAAAGAAATAGGTTACTAATTTTCAGGAAATTATAAAGAACACCTTATCTGTAGTGATGAATCATCACCACCAGATTCTTATCTAGAACCACCCTCAGTAGCTCAAATAAATTCAGTTATTGGGGAGGAAGAGAATGAAATAATTGTGGGTGAGGAAAGAAATGTTCAAATAGAGTATGTACCTATTGTGAAATAATATATTGATGTGTTTCTAGAAGATTTACCTAGACATCCTCTAGAATGAGAAATTGAGTTTTCCATTGTTTGAATTCCAGGATCAAGACCCATATCAAAACCTCTTATAGAATGGAAACTGTGGAATTAGTGGAACTAAAGAAACAACTATAGGAATTGAGTAATAAGTGATTTATTCAACCTAGTGTTTCTCAATGTGGAGCACATATACTTTTTGTTAAGAAGAAAGATGGATCTATGAGGTTATGTATTGGCTGGAGGGAGATCAATACTATAACAATAAAGAACAAGTATCCCATACCTTGGATTGATGATTTATATGACCAAATTCATGGAGCTCAAGATTTTTCAAATATTGGACTTCGATCTAGATATCATCAGTTGTGTGTGATGAAGGAAGACATTCCGAAAAAAGAATTTCAAACATGGTACAGGCATTACGACTTTACAGTAATGCCTTTTGGGTTGACTAATGCACCCTATATTTTCATGGATATAATGAACAATATTTTCAAGTAATATCTTGATGAATTTTTAGTGGTATTTATTGATGATATCTTGGTATACTCCAAAAGCTACAATGATCATGAAAATCAATTTCGTATTATCCTGAAGACATTGAGAAGACATGAATTATATGGGAAGTTTAGCAAATATGAATTCTGGATTCAGGAGATTTATTTTCTTGTCCATACTGTCTCTATGGATGGAATCTAAATTCATCCTTCTAAGAAAAAAACTTTCCATGAATGGCATGCACCGATGATTATAGCTAATATGCGTAGTTTTATTGGTTTAGCTGGTTATTATCGACGTTTCATCGAGAATTTTTCTTGATTGGCTAACCCATATAAGAATATCAAATGTAAAGGGGTTTAATTTTTTATAGAAAAAAGAGTGTGAAGAATGTTTTCAAAGAATTGTAGAGAATATTAGTCAATCTCCTATCTTGACTCTACCATAAGGGAATATTGGATTTGTTATTTATAGTGATGCCAAAAGAAAGGACTTGGTTGTGTCCTTATGAAGAATGATAGGGTAATTGACAATGCATCATGATAGCTAATAATTCATGAGAAAAACTATCCTACTCGTGATCTTGAGTTAGCAGCTGTAATATTTTCTTTGAAGATATAGAGGCACTATCTCTATGGTGAAAAATGTGAGATTTATACTGATCATAAGAGTGTGATGTAAATTTTATTATAGAAAGAACTCAACACGTAGCAATGGAGATGGCTAGAACTACACAAGGATTATCATATCACGATACACTACCACCTAGGAAAGTTAAATAAGGTCGCAGATGCTTTGAGAAGAAAAGATCATGGAGTTTTTAATAAGATGGGAGTTGAAAGGGATTCTATTATCATGGATTTAGTGAAGATGGACATGGGAATAACCATGGATGTTGAATGATCAATGCTTTTTCAAATGGTTTTCTAACCATATTTACTAGAAGAGATTAAGAGTTCTCAGACTGATGATGAAGACTTTCAAAAGAAGATTAATGCAGTGAATAATGTGAGATTGAGTGACTTTGAGAATGACGATGGAATTTTGAAATTTGGGAAGAGACTTTGTGTTCCAATATACATGATCAAAAAATAGAATTATTGGATGATGCTCATAGTTCCAATTTCTCTATAAAACATGGGAGCACCAAAATATAATGATTTTTGAACGAAAATTATTGGTGGGACAACATGAATAGGGAGATTGATGATTTTTTGTCAAGATGTATGGTTTGAAACCAAGTGAAAGTTGGATGGCAACAACCTGGAGGTGTCAAGAAAAATATTCCCATACCGGAGTGGAAATGGGATAATATTACGATGGACATTTTCATGGGACTACCGAATACTCCTAGAAGGAACGATGTAATAGGGGTCATTATTGATCATCTTAACATGTCAAAAAAAATTCATGCCATAAGAGAAGATATAAAACTTTAACATCTTGAAAATATACATATTAATGATTTTGTGATACTTCATGGAGTACCCCTATCAATTGTTTCAGATCGTGATACCTGTTTTACATCAAGATTCTGGAAGGGTCATCAGGAGGCCTTGGATACTGAACATCGTTTGAGCACTACTTACCACCACCAAACTAATGGAAAATCAGAATGGACTATTCAAACCTTAGAAGACATGTTGAGATCATGCTCACATGACTTTTAGGATACGTGGGATCAATATTTACATTTGGTAGAATTTTCCTATAACAATAGCTTCCATTCTAGTATTCGGATGGCACCATATAAAGCATTATATAGAAAGAGATGTCGCAGACCAGTCTGTTGGGATGATGTTGGTGAAAGAAAACTTATAGGCCCAGAACTAGTGTAGGAGATGATTGAAAAGGTGAAGTTAATCCAAAACCACATCCAAGCATCTCAATGTTGGCAGAAGAGCAATACCGATAACCGAAGGAAGGATTTGGAATTTCATGTAAGAGAGCATGTTTTCATGAAGGTAACTTCATGTATGGGAGTTATACTTTTTGGTAAAAAAGGAATATTTGGTAACAGGTACATATGAACTTTAGAAATTCTAGAACAAATTGAGGCTGTAGATTATCGTTTGGAAATGCCGCCAAATCTCTCCAAAGTTCACGATGTATTCCACGTATCATTGTTCAGAAAATAAATGCCTGACCTAACAGATGTACTTACCTACGGGGAATTAGAATAGGAACCCGATTTGTATTATTGTGAAGAGCCTGTTATGATTGATGACATAAGAGAACAAGTTCTGAGAAATCAAATGACTCTTCTGGTAATAGTTCTATGGAGAAACCATAATATGGAAGAGGCAATGTGGGAACCCAAGGAACATATGATGAAGAACCACCCTAGTCTTTTTATGCTGTAATATTCTAGAAATTTAGAGGATGAAATTATTTGAAGGGGTTAGAATGTAGCACCCCAAACTTGCATGGTACGTTTCTTTTTGAATAATACAATAGGGTGTGTTGTATGCAACTCCGAGTTCTAACACACACCACAACCAATCAAACTAGTTGTTATGAATAGTAATACCCACTTTTTGAAATGTTATGAATTTTATATTTTGAAATGGACTTCATTATTCGATTAGTAATATCAAAATTATCCTAGGGTGAATTTTTTGTATTTTATGAGAACTTCCTATTCTGAATGAATAGTGAAAATACTAAACATTCATTAAAAACAACTTTTTTAATCCAAATAATATATAGTGATAAATAATACTATTTATTGGTTTTAAAGAATATATTGAATATATTTTTACCATTTAATCCAATGTTGGTCATTGGACATAATTTCACATTTATAGAAGACTTAAACAAGTTTCGATCTTTTGATATTTATTATTTCTTAAAAAACAAACTTTTTGTTTTGAAAAATGGAATTATATTTAAATTAATATCTACCACTTCTTTGTTTTGAATTTAGTAAAATTGAATCCATATTTATAATCAGGAGGTCTAAATTTTCTGATACATGTCCAACCATGGTCATCTTTGGGATGATTTTGGGACCCCATTGAGGCACATGTATGTGATAATGACACTTTATATTAATTAAGTTAAAGTAAATACAATAATGTCATAGGCATATATCTTTTAGAAATACAATTGTTTACATAGGGTAATATATGTTATATTATCTAATTTAAATATTAACTATAAATATAATACTATTTCCTACATAATGGTATTTTATTTATAATTTTTAGACATTGAGTAATTGAAATTATTTATGACACAATGATGATGTAGTATTTTCCTTATTAACGAAAAAATCAAATAATTTGTATTTTAAATGTTAAAATACTGGTAATTTTAATGTTTTGATGCCATAAACGAATTTTAATGGTTAGTATGACATGGTATGATTTATGAAATGAATTTTGTTTGAATTAATAAAGTTGTTAAGACTTTAAAAAAATCAATTATTAAATAGTGTCCAAATTGACATAAAGGAGTTTTTAAAAGAAATATTATCTTATTAAGAGATATATGTTTCTTAAAACTCTACAGTTCAGAAAAAGGACTTATATGATTATATTTATGTCATTAATGAACAACTTGGGTTTCTCATGGAATTTTATAGTAAGTTTATTAACCAATTAATATAAAAACACAAAGAGACATGGTAAATGTCAAACTAATTAACTAATTGTTAAATCTAAAAGATAAAGTTAATATAGAGACCCAAACCTGTCTAAAACAAATAGGTTGGGTGGATTTCGACCAATCCCCACCTTACCCTCTAAAAAAATATGTTTCGATCCATTAGAAACCGAATATGAATTATTTATAAAATTATATTTTATGTTTTTCCTATGGTGCGCCTCACCACTCTTATACAAGGGTACTCCACTTTATATCTATTTCATACCATAAAATCCTATTTTATCGGCCAAACCCTACCCAAATAACCTCTCAACTTTCCTCACTTTATTCTAGATGCCTTCCTTTAGTCAGAAAGCCATATTAAGGAGCCCTTTTGATCAAATACAAAGTATGAACTCGAAAACAAGGTAATAATCTCACCACCCGCTTTGAAGATTGTTTCTTCTTCCAATTATTCTTTCATTGTTATTTATATTATAAAATAATTACTCCAGTATCTTCTATATACTGTTATGTTATTATAAATATGTTACATCTGTATTCATTATTCTATCAATCCTTTGAATGACATGTCACCATACGTGCGTACGTACGAGTTACCGTCTCCACGTCGTGGTGTATTTGTAATTCAATACATTATTATTTGGATGGGTATAATATTGATGTGTAATTTATGTAAATAAAAAATATAAGACGATACTGATTCTTTATATATGATATACTATCCAATTATATATTATTTTAAATTCAAAATAATGATATTGTCGCTGGTGCGTACGTACGGATTACCATTTCCACGAACGCGATGAGATTCACTCCCAATCGGATCCATTCAAGACTAATTTTCATTAGATTATTATAAAAATGTCTAAAGAGTTGATACCATTATCGAAATGAATATGATACATCCCATCCATAACAATTGTGACTCACAAAACTAGGAATATAATGGAAAATGAATCCATTGACACCCGAAACAACGATAATACTAAGATATTATTAACGAGCCTATGATAAAAGATCATATATGATATCATATTAGTGTATATTATTCTTGTATAATTTAATAACAATTATTTCACCATTATACTGCATGTTAACCTACCCTCATCAAAGGAAAAGTACAAGGTAAGGGTTAATTCTACAATATCTTCATTATCCGAGGTTGTTTATACTTAATTATCTATTGGGACCTCTTTATCATCCACATCAATGTATCTTAAAAATTTATTTCCAAATTGTTTTTATATTTTCAAGACAATGGATTATTTTCATTTATACCCTTATGTGTTTTGAAAGGATGCTTTCCATCATTTTCCAAACAAGGTACTTTTTGACCTTTTTTGAAAATTTAAGGTAAGAATATTTTTTAACTTATACGGAGGGTGTGGCTATTTTATGCTATTATAAAATCATCAAAGATTCCATTAAATGATTATAAGAATATTTTCAAAATAAATGTATTTTTTTCATTCTGTGTCTATTAAATGATTTCAAAATAGAAAGAGATATTTCTCTAAAAAGGGGATTTATTTCATGAATTTCAATATCCTTTGATTGATTTTATGTTTTTCAAAATTGATTTATTATGATCCAAAACATCAATATTGTATTGAATGTTTTGTGATATGTTTGACTCTGGATGTGCTGTTTCTCTACAATTCCTGGTTTATGGTTAAATTATTGAGATTTTTTTCTAGTTTCAATACAAATGTTTGTGATATGTTTAAACCATTTCATATATGGAATGTTTTGGACATAGTATGTGACTGATGGAGCCCGCTATAGCTCTTCGATGCATCGGTTGGTCTCATGAGACAACTAGACGTGGAATTGGCTGAGTCCCTTTCCAAATTTTGATATATGGTTTTGGCCGAGGCATTATTAATTTTTAGACATCTTGGAAGAGGCCTTGATAAAATGTTTCAGAATGTCCAGAATTATAAATTTCTTCATTACGAAAATAATATTTATTGTTTGTGTGGTCATTCGACTAATAGAATACCAATAATTATGTTTTATTATGGATTTATATACTCATCTCATATTCCTTCCATAAAATTATTCAATTTTATTATTATTAAAGGCATGTGGTTGTAGTTATTCACCATGCTTATTATTTATGTTATCTTCTATTGTATTTATTACCCATACTAAGCATTTGAGCTCACCCTTTTCTTATGATTAATTTTCCCCGGTTATGAGGAAGTTAGTAATGAGTGACTTGTAGGCATTATTTAGGAGGCCTAGATGTTTCTAATGTAATAAATTCATGTTATATTTCCTTTCAAGTTGTAATGTTGAACGTATGTATGAATCTTTTTTCCAATAATACTAAAATGACCGGTCTTTCGAGACATTATTTCCTTGTGATCACGCCAATGTTATGTAATAATTAAAAGATTCTAGGTAACTGGGGTCGGGGAGTTACACCGAATAGCCCAAATTACTGCCTTTTCCAACCACTAATCAAGTGATGAGGGAGAATTCTTTCCGGGTCCTTCCCTTAATGCATGGGGAACATTAATAGGAGGCATGTTGATAAAAGAATCCAAAATCACATAAAAAATCATCAATGTATAATGTTCTTGAAAATTAAAGTAATATCAATGAACAAATTAATCAGACATGCCAAATCAAAAAATAGTGATCAAACCACTTCACCCCCATCCATTGTCCATGTACAGTACGCTACATACACGTCTTAGCTAGAGGAGCATACAAATAAGCATCTCAAATTCCCAGAGAGACTTAAGGTCCATTACTACATTTTATGCCCAGGAAGACTACTCAAAACTAGATCACTGAGCCCCAATATTCTTAGATCCTTCCTTTATAGGATCATCACATATCAAGTAAAATATAGAGATAAAACCTCATCAAATACCATTTTTTCATGAACCATGTCATGTTTCTATCCAACAAGATGCATGACCTGTTTTGCGGCAAGGCCTGGTGGGTTTTCATGATCCCAATAGGCTGGAACAAGTGCATGGGTGTCCATAAAATCTAATGGAAATGATATCCCACGAATATTGAAGCTCATGAAAACAACATAAAATTATGAAAAACTAGAAATTATAATAAAACAACCCCTTAAATGGTTTCAAATATATGCTTAATAGTTTAAATTAACAGCTAAAAAATGACTACCTCAATGAAGAACCAATGATTGAGAGACAAAAATCACCACCATCATGGGTATAATCTTCTCCAAACTGTCTCCCCACACCTCCTGAGAATATCACTAGCATCATGATCCACCATTAACAATGACATTACCCAGTCCTACATCAATCATGTCCAAGTCTTCTTACACCCCAACATGTAAGTAGGGTGTGAGGAATTTTAGAGTAAGTTGAAACCCAAAAGAGACCCCATTATCTAAATTTTATAATGAATAATAAAATTACATTTTATAACAAAATAAAAGGTGTGGAAAAATGATTTAAAATAAAAAACATTAGTAAAAAGTATTTTAGTAGAATTAAAATTCAACTAAAAACACCATTGAATTTGGAGTTTCCCCAATACCCCATTATAAACTGATGGGGATTATGTGATGTTCAAGGTGAACCAAATATGGGGGAGGCTCTATGGGGTTAGCTAGCTAAAGGGACCCTAGAACCTCACATTTCAGTGTTTGGTTGTATATGAACCACAACCAACCATGTTCTTGTTAACAAGACACTAGATAATAGAATAATCCAATATTGTAGTGGTCTATATTCAATAATATGTTTAGTTAGTGTTTTCAACTTCAATGCTGCTAAGTGATGTTCGGTTGTAGCCACTTTTGAATCACTAGCATGCTAGTCTGAGTTTTCCCTTCAAACTACCCTGGTTTCCCATTGAGTTCTCAATAATGTTTTCACACAATACTAATTTAACCCATTTATACCCCACTACCAACAAGGCACAACACACAAATGTCACTATTTATATACCCAAATCCCTTTTTACTATCAAACTCACACAAACACCTTTTTCAAAATTTAGTTGTCACCACATTCAATATTTATTATAATATTTACGCAATTTATAAATCATTAAAAAAAACAAAAAAACCATCATTTGTGAATTTACCATTTTAAAGTATAAACCCCATTTTAAAATAAATTGCCCAATGAATATCATTAATAACCACATTATTACCATTATTATAACTTATAAAACATGATAATAACCCCCAGAAATCCAATACCATTCAATAATAAATGTTTATGCATGTAACCACCTAGTAATTTTAGAAAACCCCCCAAATTTTGTGCAAAACCCATATCACAGTTTAACCACCCCACGAGGAAAGAAAACTGGGATCTAAACGAATAGATTGACCCACCAAATAAAGAAAGAACCCTAAAATCAAAACCCTAGGGTTTGAGAAAAAGAAAACCTCAAAAAAGAAAGAAATCCACCCTATATTATCGGGGATAACGAGAGAGAGACACTAACAATAGGTTTGGAGGGAGATACACACCACATATGGCATGAAAAATGATTCCAAAGGGAGGTTGAGGAAGGGAGAGGTGTGCCTAGGGAGAGGGAGTCTATGTGGGGTACCAAAATAGAGAAAGGGGTAATGCCCAAGTGAATAGAAAATAAAAAATTAATGTTCTAGAATATCCACATGGTTAGTCCACTCGTCTTGGGAAACTATGCGTTAACTGCGCGTACAATTATGTCCAAAAAAATAGTTCATGATTACCTGTGAAGTGGAGTAGGGCCATGCAGAAGTTGTCTGATAGGTATTTTCTCCTATTACATGGTTTATAGCGATTGTGCACGATTACTGTTAATCATGGACAAACTGTTTTCATGGGTCTAACTTCCCAAATTTCTCTATCCTCGCCCAAGATTTAAAATAGAATCCCATGGAAAAAGATATACAAAAATTAAATTGGAAAAGCCAAGAAAAAGATATCACATATGTGACCATGTCATATTGTGGTCTATTTTCTAGTCTACAGGAAGGATTTGATGAAATATATCTTCCAGATAAGCCTACAATTTTACCAGATGTTCTCAATGGTATAGATTAACAACATAAAAATATGGGATAGGTAGATCCATGTTGTAAACATGGATCAATCGAAAATGTGTAGTATTTTTCATTCCAGTTTCCTCATTTATTATGGGGTGAGTTATGACGTCAATAACAATAGGAGTGGCTAATAAATATTCACTCCATGATTGGGTGTACTGAGACACAATGTTAAAATCGTGTTCTTCTCATTACATTCATAATGGATGGAGTTGTAAATTTATGACTGGACAATATAATCAATTCTGCAAATCTTGTCTTTAACAACGCTGTTATTTAACCGTGCTAGAAAAAAATGCTGATAAGTGGAATTTTTATCAGCACATGAGAAAGTACTGATAAAGGGATCATTTATTAGTTATTTACTTTTTACATTGATAATGTGTATATTGTATCAATGCTTTATATTTTTCCCTCATAATGGGTAATATTTATCAGAAATTTATTTATATTATATATAAAGGGTTCCCGTTATCAATACATTATTTTTAGCACTGATAGATATTTTTGTCATCAGTGCTTTATTAGTCATAATAAAGGTAATGATAAATAAAATAAAATAATAAAATAATATAAAAATATAAATTGAGTTTCCAAAAAAATATTACAAATTGTATAAATTAAATAATTGATTATAAAAAAATGATAATTTCATTATACATTGTTAAATATTAAGAATTTTATTAATTATTTAAATATGAAAATTAATGTTATTAAATTTTAAAAATTAAATATATTGATATAAATTAATGTAGATAAATATAATTTTTATATTACAAAATATTTATGTTCATTACATTAGATAGTAATATATTTCTATAATAATGGATTATAATTAAAAATTAATATAAATTAAAAATATTGTCAAATTGAATAGTAATCGAAATATAATTGAATGTCATTTTATTTTTCAATTTAACATAAACCAATTTTGTGTAATATTATGTTCACAAAAAATAATTTATGCAATTTTATATATAATGAACAGACATAACACTTATCCATTTATCAATATTTTTAAAGTGTGTTTATTCTTAAATCACTCAATTTCACTCATTTTTAAAATATATCCATTCACATAAAATTAATTATTCATTAATAATGATAAATAATATAATTTAAAAAAAATATAAAAAAATATATTTATAGATGTTAATTTACTATATTAAAGAAATTATATATTTATAATTATAAGTATGTAAATATTTTAAAGTATATTCATAATTATATATATATAGTTATTAAAAATATAATAAATTTACTTAAATAATCATTATATTTACTATATTTATATATATTTATCAAATATATATATATATATATGCGTGTGTGTGTCTGGGTATAATTATATAAATATATATAATGATATAAATATTATTCTTTAAAAAAATTCCTAAAATTATGAATAAAAAACTATACATTTATAATAAATATATTTAAAAAGAAATCTATTTATTATATTTAAGTTTATATATATTAATTAATCATATATAAATACTTACAATTTGTTATTTATAATTACAATTATAAATTCATTATCAATGTTTAAATATTAAGCACGGATAAAAGATTCTTTATCAATTCTTTTTATCACTAATAAAGATGAGGCCTTATCAGTGCTAAACAGAGAACTGATAAAATTATTATTTATCAGCGTTGTAACTTTACTGCAGATAAAGATTGATTTTTGAATAGTTTTTAAGCACTTGTAAAGAGTCCTTTTATCAGTCCTTATTACTTCAGCATTGATCAAAGTACTCTTTATGAGTGCTTATTTTTATGCACTGATAAATGTGTTCTGGTCTATTAAAAAGTTAACCATTCCGTAGAAGCCACCCATTGTGAACTCTCATACTTGGATAATCAAAGCACAAATAACACCACTCTACTACCTCCTATTTCTCGAACATCTCATCTGACATCCAGTGTCTGGTTTTAGTTAGTGTTTCCAAAGAGTATCTCTGATTTTCATAACCTAGTGAGGTAGTCCTTTTGATTTTCTTTGTGAATTTGTTGTTTTGTTCTTCATTTCCTGTAAAATGATGTCATTATTTATGGTATAGTAATTGTATGCTCATTGGATTTTAGATTGTTTTTATAATTATTTGTTTATGATCCATTGTTTAATTAATGACCAATGTATTGACCCTCTTGATATATGGATTTATTAGTTATATCTGACAATAAACCATGTATTTATTCATTGTTGTTTTACTTATATGTTTTATATTTTCATACTATATAATTTTTTCATATAAATTTATACATGTATAGAAATTCTATTGTATATTATTGTTTATTGACGACTGATTTGAGGCACATTGGTTGTTCCCTAATGAATATATATATGGTGACACCTTTCATGGACAACTCTGTGAACATGCATAATCAGATGCTATTTTTCAAGAACCAAGTTAATGGAGTGAGGTATGTTACTCAATTGGTTATATGTATCATAGTATAATCTTCCACATAGAATTAGTTGTGGACCATAGTTTTCTTATGGATCAAATTCAAAGGGTCCATCCCCAGTTAATCTCATGATGTTTTACCACATCAAGACTTCAGTTTTTGAATCATTATGGTTCATTTTGTTCACATTATGTTTTAATGTCAATTTTTTATTTATATGATATTTCCTATAGACTATAATTGAGTTTTTATACCGGTGTGACATTTATGTGTCTCTATATAGCTATTTCATCAATTACTTCCATAGGTTTTTATCTAGCAGGTATACATATATCGTGTAATAATGATTTTGGGTCTGTATATACATTGACCCCAAGGGTCATCCAATAATTTTGTTTGACCTTTGGTAATAATTGATCATATTTTTGGGGGTACCTCCCATTTATTGTTTTTATGGACAATGTTTAAAAAATAATTTATTGACTATGAGGTGTGTTAGAGGATATACAATGATATGACATGGTGTTGATATGGTAATTCGGGATATGGTAATTACACAATCCTTCTTCTAGTTTACACCAATAAAGTTCAATGATAATATCATTTATTATCTACCTTATCTCTCTTTTATTATCTTATTATTAGAGATGATTCAACATAGTGTATCCATCTATGTCCATATCATGTATCCTCGTATAAGAGAAATAATTAAAACATGATTCAACATAAATTAATGCATCCCCTATGTTCATTCTAGTGGCATCCTACTCACTCTAACTCTTTCTACATGGTTTATAATTATGTATAAGGGATTCTATGAAATTTTACATCCATTCCTGGTATAATATACTTGTATAGTGTTAATATCGCTTCTATAACATTTCATTTGATTTGAGATTCACTTTTTCCAATTTGGATCATATTAAATGCAATGCAGTCAAGTAATTTTTGATTCTCTAGAATAATAAAATAATATTTATGACATCATAATTATAAGTGATTTTTAAGTTATTAATTATAATATTATATCTCCCACTATTTTTTTCAAATCCAAACAACCCTTATAATTGGATTTGGAATATCTAGATGCTCAGATATTATAGTATAAATGATCCATAATTCCCTTAATCGAAGTATTATTCCCCTCAAGCCAGGACTAATTCATTACTTGAAAGATGAACCAATATTATACAAAAAAATGATATTTCTATCCCTTTTATCATTATAGTTATTCCTCTATATATTAAACCTCTTATCTAGTTGATTTAATGAGAGTTTATTATTCTTGTTTATCATATTTGTGTTTCTTATTACTATTAAATTACATATATTATATTTTCATTTGATTGAGGGATTTAAGAAATATTTAATGTAGAGTAATTATTTTCTTAAATTCAAATGCATATTTTCTTCAACACAGTAAAATTATTTGAAACATTCAAATTTTGAGATTCCCTAATTTGAAATGTCCATAACGTTCACTTTTTATAATGAATATATTATGTGAATATATTATTATTTTTTATAAAATTATTCTTATATGATCCCAATAGAATTCATATGATCTGAAAATGGATGTGCACCAATCATTTGACCAATGAATATGAAGACGAAATTAAAGAGTTCCTCATGTTTGATAGAGAGCATTCAAATGACCCTTATGAAAACATTCGTCTGTGTTTGAGTAGTTTTTATTAATGAAAAATTACTATAGAAATTTTGGAAGAATATTTATATCCATTTGTATCCACTAATCAATGGTACCAAAACAAGGATCTGTTGTGCATAACTCACAAACATAATAACAAAACTAAGGATTCATTGTGCATTTCACTACAATTGGTTATCTACATCTTAGCATAGAATTTTACCTGAACATCATATCTGTCATCGTTATGGTTCTCTATTCCCTCACATAAAAATATAAAAACTAATTGGATTCTTGAAAATATAATGAATAATTTAAATATTAATCTAATTCATTGGGTAATGTTTTTTTGGAAAAAACATATGCCTGATGATGCGACATTAGAATTAGAAAATGATATAAAGGAAAAATATTTCCACTTGTTTAAATAATTAATAAAATTTCAACGAAGATAATTAAAAATAAATATTGAATGGTGATATGATATAGATGGTGGCGAGAGTGTGTGGGTTGAGAGAATCATGAGGACTCTGGGACAGAAGTTCAGGTCAGATGATATACTAAGCAGTAGATAACCAACGATAGTGAAGTGAAGAGAGAATCCTTTTCTTTTTTTATTAAAATTTTTATTTATTCACAACAAGTACTAGTTTTTCATCTATTTACCAATGGATCAAAGAAGTAAAAATATAATTAATTTTCCCATGGAGTCCTGAAATCCATATAGCGTTCTAAACT
The DNA here is from genome assembly GCA_963277665.1 of Viscum album. Taxonomy (NCBI): domain Eukaryota; kingdom Viridiplantae; phylum Streptophyta; class Magnoliopsida; order Santalales; family Viscaceae; genus Viscum; species Viscum album. Next base: position 2,008,047,953 of record OY728136.1, on the reverse strand, counting down.
ATAATGAAGTTCACAAATAATGCTTAGTTTTATTATCTTCTTATATCTAGACAAAATAAACTATTTGGAAAGTTTTAAAGTTAATTTCAATATATTCTTTTTCTATTTTACGCTAAAATATAAAATGAAATGTTAATTAAATTTTCTTTATTCTATATTTAGGTCTTTTATATTATAATATTTCTTCACATATGTCATGCCTTTGAATGAAGAGAAATGATGTTGTCTTTACTCAATCACAGAGGTAATGTAGATATTTTATTTTTAAAATAATTTTCCATATAATTAATGTATATTTTCATTTTTATGTTTAATTTATTTATTTTTAATAATACACACATAAAAAACATTTTCCTATAAAGGTTGATTTTATTAATCGAGTTGGTGTTCCTTATCCATCTCTCATGCATTTATGCACCTTTTCATTTTAATACTTCTTCTCCCATAAAACGTTTTCAATCCTAAAGTGTTGCATTTATGACTTTCTTTCAGGTTCTCTCCACTTCCTTTATAGGAATAAAAACAATTCCACCTCTTCTCAGCTATTGAAGTAATATTGATTTTTGAATAGTAAAATCATTAGTTATAGAACTAATTTATTGTTCCATATTTATGATTAATTTTTTTCATTTCAGTATTACTCACATAATAATTTTTTACTTATACAGGTGGATTCTTTTGATTGAGTTATGGTGCTTTGTCCAACATTAATTATTATTCTCCCTAAAAAGCTTTTCACCCTTTCAGTGTTTTATTTATCTAATTTTAATATATTCTCTCCACTGCCTTTGAATGAATATCAGTGTTGCTGGCTCTACTCAATTACAGAAGTAATATTGATGTTATCAATGTAAAACCATTTCCCATAAAATTAATGTATTATTTCTTATTTATGGTTTATTTATTTCATTTTAGTATTACTCACATAATAAATCAATTTTGATTGGTTTATTATTTTTCTCGAGTGGGGGTGTTCTGTCCATATTCCATCCCTGTCTACACCAAAACATTTACATACAAATCCCTCAAAATGTTTCACCCATTTAGTATTGACATTTATGAATTTCATTCAAGTTCACATTACTAATCAATCAAAATGGTAATAATGATATCTTAATAGTAAATTCATTACCCATAAATTTAATGTATTATTTAATATTTATGTGTAATTTATTTCATTTTATTATTACTCAAAATAATATATTTTCATATATAGATTCTTTTTTTAGAATTGATGTGGTTTGTTTGAATCTGCTCTTGTAGTGTTGGAAATTTGACAAAGAATTTCAATGGAAATCATGGTGACATTGTAATTTAGGATTATTTTGAGATTTGGGACATGTATTAATAACCTAGACCTCTATCTGACACATGATTTAACTATTAAGACTCCATGCACTTAATTATATTTTAATTAACATTATTTTTAGTAAAAACAAGAGCTGACTAAATGTGTCTGTTATCAGTTTAAAATCATTATTTGACTTTAAAATGTATGATTCCCTGAAAGCCTAAAAAACCGGGCTCGTATTTTTATGATAATTTTGATCATTGATTCATAAATCATATGTGATGTGTAGGAATCAATATCATGTGAAACTGATAAATGATTTGATCTATATGAGTCAAAGTTCATGTTTTATGTTTCAAATGACATTTTAGTACCAATAATACATGTACCAAACTCGAAACCAAGAAAACAGGTTCATAATGCATTTATAAATTTAGAAAACAATTCATAAGTGATTTGGATGGTGTAGGAATCATCCACACCACAATCTGATGCATAGGTTGACAGGAATGACCCTGTGTGCCTCTTTATTTAAAATTAACAACAATTTTAGTAAAAATAAACTGACCTAATAATAACCAAAAAACACATTCATGTTGTTTTGATAATTTAGTAAAATGTTCCATTAGTTATTTGTGACATTAATGAATCACTTGAACCTTAATCTGATGAACCATGTGACCAATATGACTCTATGTGCTTGTTTTTATTTAAAATTTAAATAAATTATAGAAAAAATGGTAAACTAACCTACTCAAAACATATAAAAACAATTCTAATTGTTTTAATTCATTAGGAAATTGTTCCACAAGTCATTTGTGTTTTGTAGGAATCAATTGTACCAAAATATGATTCACAATGTGATCTATATGATTTAAAGTGCATATTTCAATTTTAAAATGGAATTTTAGTGAAAAAGTCATGCGACGTACTCAAAACTGGGAAAATGCATTAATGTTGTTTCTATACTATATGAAAATGATCCATTAGTCATTCTGGATGTGTAGGAATCAACGAAAATTCAATCCAATGCACGGTGTGAATGGTATTACTAAATGTTTTTCTATTTATTTAAACTTGTCATCAATTTTAGTAAAACAGGAAACTAACATACTCATAACCAATAAAACACATAATAATAATTTTGATACATTATGAAAACGATCTATATGTCATTTGTGATGTATAGGAATTAGTTTCACCTCAATCTATTACATGATATTCCTGATATCACTCAAAATGTCTGTTATTTGTTTAAAATTTACATTTTAGTTTAAAAAGTATTACTCACTAAAAACTATTGGAACACACTTGGATATTCTTGATTATTTAGGAAAATTATTTCTATGACATTTATTAGGTTCTAGAATATGTTACAAATTAAACGGATACATGATGTGATTAGAAGGAGTGAAAAGTGATTGTTTCTAATTTAATGTGATATTTTAGTAAAAAAGACAACTAAAGTACACAAAACAAACCAAAAACAATCATATTGTTTTGATGCTTTAATACGACAATACATAAGTGATTTGGAAGGTGTATGAATTTTTCCTATCTAAATATGATATATGGTGTGACCAGTATGACTCTTAGTGCATCTATTTAAAATTGAGATCATTTTTAGTAAAAAATAATCTAACCTACTCAAAACAGAACAAACACATTCATATTGTTTTGATACTCTATGAAAATGTTCCTTACAATATTTAGGACATAAATGAATCAACTTCAACTCAATTAAATACACAATGTTTTAGTTATTTTTTTTAAAATTGAAATTTTAGTTTAAAAAGTTATACTTGTGAAAATTGATTAAACACGCTCAGAGTTTCTTGATAATTTATGTGAATTATTCAAAAGTCATTTATGATGTGTAGGAATCCGTTTCATGTCAAACAGATACATGATTTGTTAATAACATTTCAAAAGAACACTTTTTTAGTTTAAAATGATATTTTACAAAAAATACACAACTAATGTTCTCAAAATCAAGAAAACACATTCATATTGTTTTGATAATTTAGAAATATGATCCACAAGTCATTTCTGATATGTTGGAATTTTACACCCATTAATTTGACACACGGTATGACCAGTATGACATCATGTGCATCATTGTATTTAAAATAAACCTTATTTATAGTAAAATTGAAACATTATATTCATTTTTTTCATTGTCTTATAACTATCATTAGAATTTTATTCTTATACAGTTGAATTCTTTTGCCCGAGCAGGTGATTTTTTTGGTAATTTCCTGAGTTTTGCAGGGATTAAAATATAAATTAATATTTATGTTTTGGAATGTATTTAATAATTTGTATTTATGTAATGGAATGAACCAATGTTAGATATGTCTATAATATAGTGTTTTTTCTTGTGTTTGTGTTTTAAATTTCATTTCAATAAAATATTGTATTGGGACTTCTTTTTGTTGATATTTTGTATGGTTCTAGTGTTTAGTTGTGTTGTTACAACACTATATTGTGGTGTTGTAGTGTTCTATTTCATCACACTGCATTGTGGCCCTTTATCAGCACTTTTAAAAGCACTAATAAAGGACAAATTTATTAGTGATCATAAAAGAAATGATAAATTTTTATTGTTTCAGAGCTCAAAATATGTTGATAAATGGTTCATTTAGTGGAGCTAAATTAATGCACTGTTAAATGGTTCCTTTAAAATTTCTATTTAATTTATTTATAAATCTTCCATCTATAAATGCATTTTAGCACAAATAAAGTACCCCTTTATCAGTGATTATAAAAAAACAGGGATTTTAACCTTTCTTATGTATTCAGCACTTTTCCAACACTAATAAAGTTCATTTCTAGCGTTGTTACAGTCTAGTTTTGTAGTAGTTAATCGAGGAAATGAATTATCAGTGACTGGATTTGAAGGGTGTCCCAAATTATTTATTATAAATATTCTATAAAAACACACATTTCCAAGTGAAAAATAAGGAATTCATGGATCATTGGTAAGGATTTATTTGTATTATGTAATACACTTCCAAATTCCCTAATCTAAGTCGATTTTCTCCTTATATGATTGATTATGGGGAATGTAAATACAAAAAGATTAAGATGTGTTTTATGGAATTGTTTTACTCTCATGTGGTAATGATTAATCACTCAACGACCTTTCATATTGTGAAAAATGTATCTTTTTGGGTATTGTTCATAATAGTTTTATTAGAGAAATTTTTTCTTCTAGTAGTTGAAAGCAATATTAAGAAGAAAAATTTTACAGAGGACCTCATTTGGGAAGTCAGGATGGGAAAAAATAGAGGATATTATTTTTGATGAATATACTATCAGTGATCCAGATACAGATGGAATAATAATTATTTTAATCCTATGGAAATCCACAAATATTGTAGTTATGGGAATCTATAGAGGTTTTAAATGTATACACCATATCATATTGTGGTTTAGTGACCCTAAGAGAGTCATACATTATATTTTCAGTATATCAATGAAGCTATTGAAAAAAACTCAACCTGGTTCATGTTGGAATAGATGTTCTATTTGGTAAGAGAGACTAAGCTAGTGATTAGTGAAACTGTCTCTATAGATATGATATTAGGTACAATATCATTAATATAGCTCTACTTGGGTATTTCTAGAGGAGCATCCAATAATTGTTTCTCAGTAGAGTCCATTATCATCGAGAGGTGCTTTCTGATCTCTTCTAACCTTGTTTTTGATTTATTTGATTATATGGATTTATGATTATGTATTTATAAAAGTCCATTGTTGTGATTATTATTATTTGTGGAATCATATCAGGTTATTATGAGGATTAATACAATTTTTGTTAAATAGTTAAAATGTAGTAAGAAATGATTTCCATTTCATATTGTGGTTTGATCACTATTATATCATTGAGAAATATCCATACATGAAATTAACATCATAGATATCATTATATATATGGAGTAGTTAAAAATATTTAACACATATAATAATTTCTATTATAAGCTATTCTCATTAATCTATCCATATAGAACCCAAAAGACACATGTAGGGGAATGAGATCAATAGGTGAGTAGATCAAAATGGTATCAAGAATAGTTTGGATCTATTACCACTCAAATTGAATGCCTAGTCCTAAGAGTAATCAAAAAAAATTAATTTATCTGTTCGTTCTAGAGTAATTTTGAATATAATTTTATGGTATTCCTACCAAACATGAGGGGCAGTTTTTTGATAGATATATTTTCAGGAACTGATTCTATTTAAATTTGATTATACCATTTGGCGCAATGTAGATAGGATAATTATAGTTTAATATTGTGGGCCTATAGTTTAATTTTATTATGTGACCTATTACTTCTCTCATTGTTGTTTTAGGTCTCTTATCTAATAAATTTTGTGAGATTCTACACATTTAAATGTATTTTTTAAAATTGATTTATGTAATTGTCAATAACCAATACCCATTGCCTCATTTCGGTGAATTATTTTACCAGTTAAAGGGTTCTAAATTGTTCTTAATGATTTACTTGAGTTCATGGTACACAATAATTTGTATAAGTCATAATGATATTAAAATAAATTTATTTTTAATGTTTGTATCTCCAATTTAAATATCTAGTTATGTGTTTTCCATTGACTAATAATCCTATATTTTTTATGGACCTTGTGGATAGAATATTTATTCTATCTTTGGAGTAATTTTGTGTAGTCTTTATTGATGATATCTTAGTGTGTTAAAAAACCATATATGATCTTGTAATGTATATGTAGGTTCTCTTGTGATTCTAATGGTAGAATAAGCTACATAAAAATATTCTAATTTTTTGTATCATGATTTGTGAAGTTAAATTTTTATGTCATGTGGTGGTGTAATGTGTAATTTTTATTACTCCTAGAAAAATTGGAAATGCGATTTCTTAAAATATTACTATGAATATTCTTAAGGTTCATTGTTTCATTGGGGGTCTTCTATATTACTACCATTTCATTCTAGAGTATTCCCATTTAGCATCTTCTATAATGTTTCGATGGCCTTCCATCTATTGGACCATAAGCTCTTTAAGAATGACTACCCCATTGGAAAACAAGAATCTACTCAAAATTCCCCATCCTATAGACTGTACATCCCTCCTCAACTGAATATTTAAAATTCCCCTTCATCACAATATCACTGTCGTTGACGAGGGGGGTCCACCAGTACCACTGATCACGAACCAACATATCATCGTCATCCCCCACCATTATTTGGGGATGTTTTTGCAAATGTGTTCCCCACACTCATAGGACTGCCCACTTAAAAAATGTCACAATAGTGACCAATCATTGATAAATCACACCTATCATTTAGTGGTGGTCGTCCAACACTATAGATCAGGATCATCACAAGCTACATCCTATCGTCTGTCATTTTCCTAAAAACCACAAATGAACTGGAATGAGCTATGATAATTACACCCACTGCTAACATGGGGTGATCAATTTTATGTATTCCATATATAAATCATTAGGTTCAATGGATAGCATGACCACCACCTTAATTCCATCCCAGACATACATCCTTTAACCAACGAGTGTTACACCCCTTGTTTTTTTAATTCCAATGTCTAATAACACCTAGAAACCTTGGTGGGCATCGCCCATGGGGTTAATTATTCCCACCCAGTCAAGTTCTATTGCCCCTTTTTCTATCTCCACATCTCAAGATACCCATGTTGTTGAGAATAACCACACCTACATCACCTGTCAAATAGCTTGCTATACGGGATTTGAATAACAAACCAACTTTATGTGGTAACCTCAGTAGAGTGCCACTGGAGCATGGCTTTGTCGAAAACAATGTGTGCAGATCACAAACCAATTGGAAATGTCCTATGGTAGTTTGTTCCCCTCCTTCTCTATCTAGTAAATCGATATGAATCTCTATATTCATACAATTATTAATATTAATTTATATTTGTGTTTTAAAATAATGATTTGGTTTATTATATTCATATAGGTAATTAGTGAGTAATTACATTCTTCATTGATGGGATATATTACACCAATTATCAACCAAAAACCATGTAAATCATTATACATGAACAACCCAACCATATACATTGGGATTTAATCCCTTTATGCACACAACCCATCAGTTTTTCTCCCTTCATGAAAGTGTGACACCAAGCCATCATTGACTAAGCCTGATGCTAAAAGTAGATTCACATCTACAATCATCCTTTGTCTCATCACAATAATGGATAAATTAAGGCTAAATTATAGTAATAGGTTCTTTCATTAAATGTATCTATGTGTTTTTAGGGATATGGGTTTTTGTATCACCAAATGTGTTTGTGCTTCACAATCTTGGTTGGAAGCATCAATCCATTGGTGATCATGTTTTATAAAAAAATATTTTATTTCCATTATATATATAGTAATATATTAATTTTTATTTATAATAATTCTTTTATATTTTTAAATTTTAAATTTTTTAGTTATATATATGGAGTAATTTTTTTAACATTATTTAATGTATGAATTTTAGTCACAATTCTCATCACTAAATTAATTCCAAAATATAACTAAAAAACATCCCATAATAATTCCTTTTATAGGAGAAGGGATAATAGAATTATTTATCTATTTTTCACATGGGATTATGTTTAACATTTTCATCATGACAATAACAATAATAATAATACATAAATAATAATTAATCAATAAAATCATCTAATTAAGAAATTATTATGAATAATAATATATATTATAAATTATAAAATGTAATAATGTATATTTCTAGTTGCTGGTATTGAATGACAGAAACCAAATCCCACACCCAATAACTCTAGTGGGTCAATCCTCATCCCTCTCTACTAGAAATTTAGGCATCCGATAGAAATATTTTATTACATATTTGTATCCTGATGGCCCTATTACTTAAAGACTATTCTCATGGTCTAATTACCCTTGATCAATAATGAGGTTTGTGACTCATGTTTCCTCAATGGTCCCTTTTGTTCCTCAATGTACCTTGGATATGAAATCCATTTTTCTAGGATCAATGTCCAATTTTTTATCCCAAAGGCCCCATATATGAATATTACTACTGTGGTACTAACCACTTCTATAGTGTTCATCATCATTACAATACCCATATACACTATAGTACATGTTATAGTTCCTTTAATTACAACAGTATTGCCTCTTCTATCGTACTACTTTATTACACTATGAAAATACACCCAAATTGGGGATTGTTAATGATTTTATCCAAGACACTATGTAGTCTAATGGGGTTGTTTACCACTAGTCTAACACCACAACTAAAAAATTAACAATATAATTAATATATTATTTTATTAATAATTATATTAAAAATTAATATTAATAATATTTATTCATATTATAATTAATATGATAAATAATAATTAATAATATAATGTACTATTTAATAATCAATTTTTAACAGTTAATAATATGATTTATTATATAATTGATTTTTTTATTCTTTTTATTTTATTTAATATATAGGGGATTGTATGAAACTAGACACTCTACACACCCAAACACCCCAGTGGATCTAGCAACATTCCTCCCCCATAGAAATTATAATCACCCACTAGAATCATTTTATTTCCATACATGGTCTGAAGGACCACGGTTCTCAAGGATATATTTTTTTCTCTCGTGAACCTCATCACCATGATGTGTCGCAATATACTAATGGACTAGAGAAGAGTGTGATATTATAGACCTAGATAGAAATCCAACATAGTTTCATCCCATAGTAAAATTACACCCCATCATTATAGTTTTTCATACCATGGAAAAAATGAATTCTGTCACCCAATAATTGTTTGTCCATGCGTCAGTATGCTCCTATGGTAGGTCACTCGTCCGTATAACATTGCAAGATGATATGAAATATGGATGAATGATAGATTCTAGCATATTCGTATATCTTTCAAGTTATACAACCAACAATTCTTTCATGGTTCCCCACTTCATTTCCCTTAACAACCCATCAATCCACATTATGTTTCTCTTTGAACAATACAATAGCGTGCAATGTATGAAACACTGAGTTAAAGCTCACTAAAACCTATCAAACTAGCCATTTTAAAAGTAGTTATGAATAGTAATACCCACTTTTAGAATAGTGATAACCACTTTATCAAAAAAATTATTATATGAGGTTATATAATTGTTATATTTGACTATATATAGTAATTAAAAATCTAAAAAAATTTCTTACATCATGATATTTATTTATAATTTTTTTGACTTTTTATAAATATATTTATATATGACACAATAATGATCCAATATTTTCCTCACTAATGAATGAATCAAATAAATGATATTATAAATATTAAAATAACTATAAATTGAATGATTTTATTCCATCAAAGAAACCTCTTGGTGAATATTCCATATTTGAGATTATTAAATAAATTTTTATTGAAGTTATAATGTAGTTATGAATTTAACAAAAACAGAATACCAAATAGTGTCAAAATGGACATAAATGTGTTTTTAAAATAAATAATATATTATTCAATGTTATAATATTCCAAAAATATATGTTTCGTCCAAAAGACTTATATAATATTATATATGTCATTAATTAACCACTTGGGGTTCTCTTGGATTTTTTATTTATGATTATAAACCATTTATTATAAGAATATAAGGGGACACTGTAAAAGTTTAACTATTTAATTATGAGTAAATACTAAATAATAAAGTATATTTGGTGTCCAAAACTTTTATAATACCTAATGGTTGAGAGGATTTAGGCCAAACACCAATTTATCATCAAAATAATAATTTTGAAACCATTTTAAAACGAATATTATTGTATAATAAATTAATATTTCAAGCTTTTCATAATGTGACCATCATTTCTCTTATAAATGGGTATGTCCCCTTCTATAAAAATAAAACCTCCAAATACATTTTGTTAAGGAAAAAGTTGATCAAATCTCCTCTCAACTACCTTCAATTAATCATAGTGTCCTTGAATTGATCAGAAATCTATCCCATGGTGCCCTTTTTTATCAAATCAAAAGGAAGCACTCTAATAAGAGGTAGAAATTTCATCGCATCTTTCAAAGTTATTTTCTTCTTTGACTTCCTATTTCTTCCCCAATTATTAAATTTAATGACGAATGCAGAACTACCAATGAACAGTTCAATCCACAAATCATGCGTTCTTGCGGGATGGTGTATTATTTTTTTGGGATTTCTTTCTATAGGTTTAGTCTGTCACTTTATTGATTAAACTAAAATCCATGAGCCTCAATATGTTTAAAACCTCAAAGGTGGAGGGTGTGGGATAACACAAACAAGTCCAAAGTCCATATGAATGTGTGTTCATTGTAGCCCTATGCTCAAGTGGTGGAAAGAGGAATCAAGGTCCAAGGTAGTGATGGCGGCGACCAGAGAGTCCCAAATGCGCATTCTGATCGGAGATCAGACCACAAGTAGAGTGTCGGTGGACATTGGCTAGTGATTCTGATGTGGAAATGTCGACGTGGTGGTACCAACGACTGGATGTGGTAGAAAACCCTCACCAAACACATGGAGGAGGTGGTGCCACCCTGAGTACCATGTTCTGTATGAGGCAACCCACCCTCAACAGCCATGTGTGATGAGGGGGCCCAATTGTGTGCGACGTGGTGGAGGAGGCCGTGACCCATCAGCCACGGCAAAGGCGGTGCCATCCTGGCACCACAAGGAGGAAATAGCTCGCATTTGGCCTTCCCTAGGATGCCACAGTCACTCAACCACAGTAGATGGTGGCCCCACATATGAGCTGTGGGGTATGGAGGAGATGAGGTAGCTATTTCCGTATCCTAGGTGCACACAACTGGTCAAACCATGGAAGACCGGGCTCCTACTGGTGGGCAAGGCCCCCAGTCAACAAGCTAGGTTAGACCTAAGCTAGCTGGTTAGGCCTATGACATTAAGAATGGAAATCCAGGACTTGGTTATTGGGTGACCCAGCATGCTAGACCCTCAACCAAATTAGGTCGGGTCCAGTGATGCCCATTGGGCATGGCTCACTATGTAGTTCATACCAGACCTACCGTGACTTTAAACAGTTAAGGGTGGGTTAGTCAAATCAAACTAGGATATGTTGGACTCTAGTCCGGGTTGATCAGCTCACTCAGAATGGGTCATACTAGCCTAATATGTAACCTGCCCATAGTTAACAAGACACTAAAATCATGAAAAATGGTTGTCTATCGGACAAGATGTTTGCGGTGTAGGTCCCATGTCAAAGAAGTAGATCTTGTGGTATGCACTATGTAGACATTCATGGATTCTAAGATTTGTCTAATGGCTTGATGAGAGTATCTCCCGTGTACGCTATGTACAGAACCCTACGATTGGATGAGTCATGATAAATGTTGACCAGCGACTCCGTGGGGCTTGACTATGGCCAATAGAAAGAAATTCTGTGTGACATTTCAGGGAAACAGTGTGAGTGATATTGTGTGACTTGGTGAACCCATATTAAGGGATGGGGAGTAGTACCTCAGTTGGCCATACTGGGAGGCACCTCTGTGTGAATTTGTATTCCCTCGTTGGGAGTTAGAGTGTGTGACACGGTGACCAAACAATACTTATTAGAGATGATTACCACAATAGTCCAAGGACGGTGGGACATAGCTATTGTGTGACCTAGAAGGCCCACTATACTCAAATCAGAGGAGTTCTCCTATATCCAAGGTGTTCAATGATGTGATTGATGATACTTCTATCACTAAAACAGAATATACCGTGAGGTATTTGTCTTGTTCATGTGATTTTTTCTTGTTCTCCGTGCTCTTAATTTGAGATTATGCATTTTTCATTGCATTTAGGATTGTTTTGTTGGTATTTCTATTATGTTTTGGGGTCCCCTATAGAATATTTTGATACTGACCCCTAGATTGGGTTCACCTACACATGCTTTGTTTGGTGAGATGATATAATCTTTGATGGAGTACTTGGTGTCCAATGAAATTTCTAGGACTAGTAGGATCATGAGGAAATGACATACTACTTCGACATCAAGTATCTACATTACTATTAACATCCGGTGGGGTTTTTAGTGGATGAGTACCGATGTCTCTTTGTTCTTGGAGGGTTTGATTTTTTTTTTGGATTTGTATATTGGAACACTTGTTTTCATTTGTATTTGTAAACAGAAATTATTTCAATATACTTTTTTCCCCTTTATGTTTGTGGGATGTGGTTGGACATGCGTGTGTACATGTACTCCGTCAAAATCCTCCAACTTGTAGGTTGACACCATCGGTGCTAGTCGCCTACCCCATGCCTTCATGAGGTGGTCTTAAGGTAGTCATATCATGGGCCCAAAGGGATGGGTCACGAAAAAGATGTATTGGTGGGTGGTCGGTTCAAAATCTAAGACCGGGAGTTTGTTGTTTTGTTTTCGGGGCTGCAGTGTGAACTGTTTCGAGTATGACACTCATATTGGGGGTGTACAGTGTTGGTGTGGTGGATAAAATATCTATACACCCGGACCTTGAATTAATCAATTCGGCTATAAACATGAAAACAATAATTGTATAAGTGTCCCCTCATGTTATTATTGAATAATATTCATCTCACAAGGTACAACATTATAACAGTATAACATTTGGATCTATCTCAAGATGCCTCCATGTGGATGACTATCACGTATCCCAATACGTGATCATGTGGAAATCATTCCCAGAAATGATTCATTGACTTGCGGACATATGTTATAGATTGCCCCGCCGAGTAGTTCACCATTGTTTCCACCACCTGTAGATCATCAGTTTCTACCATCATTATCAGTAGAGGATGTACGCAGAGTCAGTTCATTGAATTAGTTTTAGAGAATGGTACCACCCCTTTTCAGGTTAGATACATATCCTCAGGTCACTGAGGATTGGTTTGAGGCCTTGATGTGGGACATATTCATATTGAGGGAATTTTCAGACCAGATGGTGTTGTTAGAGATGATAATTCTAATGGGCTCGACAGGGAGATGGTGGAGTTTGAACATCCTAACTCATGGTGTGGCGACCCTCTCCAAACTAGAATAAGAGATAGTTTTTTGCGAAGAGTTTTTCCCTATCACATGGCGCTATATGCCCATTCAGAAGCTGCTTCACAGTCAGTAGGTCAACATAATGGAGGATGAGTAATATGTGAGTTTCACAGAGCATTCACGTTACTCAAAAAACATTGTTCAAGACCTTTATTAATCATGCCTCATGATTTTTAGTTGGGACTTATGAGGGAGATCTGGACATCAATGGTGTCTCTTAGAATCCCTACCCAGGATGGGGTGCTGGACATATCCTTTCTTGTGGATATCATGTTGGTGGAGCATGTGCCGACATCCCAAGATACTAGTAGACCATGGGTTGTAGAGTCTTCAACATGCATCAGATAGCTAAAATGAGGGCCTACAAACACATGGTCTTTTAGGAGATGATCCTAGGACTTATGGTCAATAATGAGGGGATCCTAGACAAGAAGAAGTCAACTGAGAGCCATGATTGTCTTTGTGTGTGGCGGGCAGGGACACATGGCATGTGACAACCTGACCCACTCTACAGATGACTAGTATTCGGTCGAGGGACTATGTAGACATAGGTAGAAGTTTGAGTGAGGATTTACATAAGACAACATAATTGGAAGGGGAGTAGGTCGAGCGAGAGGTAGTGGGATATATTTTGAGGAATTACTACCACCACCCCCATGTGGTCCACCCCAACCTCAAGGAATAAGAAGACATGAGAAATCTCTACTTCAGGGAGTGGAGGATTATGACCACGACACACAAGATATGATCCATGGTACAATATTTATCTTATCCACCCTAGATTCAGTTATTATGTACACAGGTTCTAGTCACTCATTCATTGTCATGAATCTCTTTTGGAGCTCATAGATTCTAGTGGAGGCATTTGGTCATTCCATACATCTAGAGGCTCCAACGGGAGGGGATTCGATGATTACACACTAGTTCTGACACTGTGAGATCACTCTATGAGGTGAGAGATTTAGCTGGGTCTCCTAGTAGATTTGTTAATACCAGTTGATGTAATCATAGGTACTGACTGGTTATCCATAGACTATTCATAGATCGACTATTTTTGGTATACAGTGTTGTGTGTCTGCAGAGATGGGACCTATTTTTCCATCACTAATGAAAAAGAAAACCCTGGTAGCATGAAACATACTTTCTCATAGGATGATACAACTGATCACTACCCAGTTGGCAAGAATCACCCTCAATGTATTAGATTAGACGGTACCAAGATTTCCTGTAGTAGTGAACGTGTAAAATGATATATTTACAATTGATGTTATGGGTATACATCATGAGAGAGTGTCAAAATTTTTCATTGACCTATAACCCGGGAAGATAAATATATCCACACCAGCATATCAGATGGATCCCATGGGGCTTCTCAAGATGAGGGTACCACTGGAGGGATTTTAGGTGAAGGGGCTCGTAATGCCTAGTGTTTTCCCATGGGTATACCTAGTGTAGTTTTCCAATAAGGTACATATCAGTTTTAGGATGTGCATGGAATTATGGTTCATGAAGCATATGACCTTGAAAAACAAGTATCCACTACTTAGATCTTATGACCTCTTCGATCAGCTAAAAGGAGATATGACGTTTTGAAAAATAGACCTCAAATCAGGATATCATCAGTTTTGGGTACATGATGAGGATGTACCAAAGATAGCTTTCAGATGTTATTATGGCCACAATGAGTTCTTGGTGATGGATTTCGGCATGGCTAATGCCCCAGAAGTGTTCATGGAACACAAGAATATGAATTTCTAACCATACCTTGACTGGTTTGTCATGGTATTCATTGAATAAATCTTGTTGTACTTGTAGTCAATGTAAGATCATGCTACACACTGGCAGATTGTTTGATATACACTCCAATTGAACCAGCATTATGGTATGCTCTCGAAGTTCCAGTTTTGTATGTGAGATGTCCACTTTCTGGGACATGTCATCTTAGATGCTGGAGTTGCGGTGGATTTGGGGAAGATTGAGGATGTATTTTCTTGGGATCCACCCAAGAGTGTTATTGAGGTGCAAAGATTCTTGGGTTTTTCTAGTTACTATCATATGGTATTTTCTAACTATTATAGGGTGGTGACAACCTTATTGATGATGAAATGGAATTTATAACCCTTCGTGTGGATGGATAACTTTTAGTAGAGTTTCTAGGTGCTGAAGTGGAGACTGGATAGTGATACCATCTTGAGACTACTAGAGGAGGGATTTGAGTACATAGTATTTTGTGCTGCATCAGGGACCATAATAGGTTGTGTCCTGATGTAGGTGTGAGCAGTGATAACATATGGATCACAGTAGTTATGGAAGCATGAATAGAATTGTGTGATGAATGAGCAACTGTTATTAGCACTAGTATTTGGTATGATGATGTGGTAACAATACTTGATCGGTGAACAGTTTACAGTTTACTCATATTACAAGAGCCTCATGTTCTTCTACTCCCAGAATGAATTGAACCTGAGATAGATACGTTGGCTAGAGTACATTTAAGACTATGACTATGAGATAGTCTATAGTCTGTTTAAGGGTAACAAAGTAGCATACATATTTAGCTAGAGGGCTGTTTTGTAGCTTATCTATGAGGCGACGAAGCTGCTAGCCATGATGCACATATCCTTCATGGGTGATGACAGAGTATATTACCTTCTGTCTATGACTATTACTCTGGGAATCTTGTAGTGATTCAGGGAGGCACAACTGGTGGACGTTCGATACAAGGCCTATCATGTTCAGTTATCCTCAGGGCATGCTCCTGATGTATTTTCTATAGGTAGGGAGCATGTCCCCTTTTCAATGGGCACACAATAGTTTGAGTGGCATTGCAGGAGGAGGTGTTAAGGGGTTACTATACATCATAATTGATGGTACATCCTATTGTGGGGAAGATGTACCAGGTCCTCTGATGTTAGTTTAGGTGTCCTAGAATGAATAAAGAAGTGTTCGAGTTTGTCTCAGGATGCGACACATGTCAGGAAGTTAACGCTGAGCATCAGGTTCTGGTAGGCTTAGATCAGCGACATGAGGTACCTGAGTGGAAATGGTATGGTATCTCGATGTAATTAGTGATGGGGAAACGATTTATATTTAAATTCCATGATTCTATCTAGGTTTTTTTGATTGACTCGCCAAGTAAGTCCAGTTTTGACCCATCCAAGTGTAGAAAATAGTAGAGTTATTTAGACGCCTCTACATCATGGTAATATTGAGGCTCCATGGTGTTCCATCGACAATTGTCTCATATATAAATTCAAATCATACATTACATTTTTGGAAGGGATTACATGAAGCATTTATGGCTCAGTTTCACTTGAGCACAACTTTTCATCCCCAAACAGATAGTCAGACGGGGCAGACCACACAGACCCATGAGTATATGCTTTGTTCGTGCATCCTATATTTTGTTCATAGATGGGAGGACCACCTTCCACTAGTTGAGTTATCATACAAAAAATATATTTCTCCACCATTGTGATTTCACCGTTTAAGGCTTTGTATGGGTGGACATGTAGTTCACCTCTATGCTGGATAGACATATGGGAGTCAACATTCATGTGTTTAGAGTTGGTATAGGGTACCACTAAGAAGGTGACTATTTTCCACCTTTGGATATGGACTGCAAAGAGTAGGCATAAGTCTTATGCTAATAAAATATTTAGACCTTTGGAGTTTGAGGATGGAGTCCATGTTTCCTTTGGGTCTCACCCTGATGAGGAATGTATATAATTGTCCTAGGTGACATGCTGACTCAATGGTTCATCAGACATTTTTAGATCCGGAGTAGAGTTGGCGAGGTGGCGTACCACGCAGTTCTTCTCCCACAGATGCACCCGACGAAACATATTTTTTATGTGTCACAAATTAGGAGATATGTGAATGATCAATCACACATCATCGACTGGGGAGAGCTAGACATTGATGATGGTGTGACATTTGTGGAGTTCCCAATGGAGATCATGGATCGACAAGAGCAGGTCTTGTGTGGTCAGTCAATTTCTATATCGCGGGTTCTGTGGAAGCACGATAATCTACATGAGATCACATGGGAGTGGGAGGATCAAGTTCCTTCTTAGTATGCATATTTGTTTGATTCTCCATTTTTTTAGATTTCAGGAACGTATATCACTATATTTTGGAGAATTTAACTTCTCAAAACAATTTTTAAATAATATTAAATTATTTCAAGACTACACACTCTGATAGCACGTGAATCCAAGTCCAAGTGATCTAGAAGAGAATTTTTATATTTTTTAAGGTACGCTCCATAAACCTGCATGATGGTTTCATAACATATTAACTGGTGGTCAGCTAGAAAATATGAGGGCACAATTCAACTCGGAATGCCTAGATTCTCCTAGAAAGGAATTAATGTCGATCGACAACGGTCTGATAGAAATGTTAAAATTTTGACCTTTTAGAAATAAATAAAATAACTCTAAAAAGATATTTTATTTATTTTCCACCACTGAAGAGCTGCGACATGACGACACTACGAGGTATAGAATAAGAGACAATGAGGCTCACTAATGGAACTCATATATGGCTCATAAAACCATAGTGTAATGATTCCTTGAATAATGTGTAAAATCTATGTTGTTTCATAAATGATTCATTGTAACAATATGATGAAATCGAATAACTAAAATGTGGTGTTGTTTTTTTTGGAGCGTTGGAGGGAAGAAAATTATACCTTAGTTGTTTTTGGTTGAACCACCAAAGAGTTTCTTATCCAATGAATAATGAAGATAGACATCGACGAATAATGAACAACGATGATGAATGCTAATAGATCGAGGATCGACGATTGCTCAGGGATTCGTCCCATGTTAGGGAAAAATCCTCAATCTTGGAAGGGGTTGTATTAATGTTATTTTCACCCTTCATAGATTCAATTATGAATGAGAATAAACCCCCATAAATGTTGATACAAGGATCACGCATTTTTTGGAAAGGATGGTTTTTTGGAATTATTTATCCGAGATTAGTCTTTCACTTGTTTGATTTTACTAAAATACTTCAGAATCCCCTTATATTAAACCACTAATGCAGAGGTCCTAGGAAAACACGTACATGGCTCAGATGCCTCATAATTTGTATTCATTGTGGCCATATCCACATGTGATGGGAAGTGGAATTTGGGGACAAGGTAGGATGGTAGTGACCTGAGAGGAACAAAGGCACATAGGAATCTATGATCAGACCATTAAAGAGAACTCGGTGGCCTGAAAATGGTGTCGCTGGTGTGACACCATTAGTCCACCATCACCAATGACCAGAGGACGCAGCTCCACCTTATGTGCCCCATACTAGACGATACAGATAGAAATTTTTTTCCATAATGGAGAATGTAGTGCGCTAGAACACACCACAGTGGTGGAGGTTGCGGCCCATCGACAACAACTGTGGCGGCACCAGCGTGGTGCCCTGTGGAGGAAGATCCCATCATTTGAGCACCACTGGTGAGCCATGGTCACTCGACTATAGAAGACAAATGACCCACATATTAGCCATGTGGAACAGAGGGGATGTGGAAGTGGCTATCGTGTCTCTGGTGAACATCACTTGTCGACCATAGGAAATCCATGAACTGGAAGGTGTACTGTTTCCTCATCTAGTTGGTTGGACACACAATGAAGGGCCGGGGCCTTTTCCTAACTGTCAGGCTAGATGAGACTGCGTGATGGCCAACCTGGCTGGATGGACCCTGGTCACCCATTGGGCTGGCCCACTCACGAGGCCATACAAAACATACCATATCCCAAACCAGGTCAGGTCAGGTAAGTCGAATCAAACTGCGGTATGTGGGAACCTTGGAAAATTTTCATCATATAAGTCTGACTAAGTCGTTCTAGGCCTATTCACAACTCACTCTAGTTTATTAAAACAAAAATAATAGGCAAGTTGGGCTTCTGACTGACTGGATGTTTATGGATTCGGGGCTGTCTCGATAAGGTTGATATTTTAGAATTCACTAAAGATACATTAATTGATGTTTAGATTTGACTAATGGCTCGCATATTGGTTCTACCATGAGTGATACGTATGGAACCCTGTTGTTGGTGGAGACATAAAGACTGTTGACAAATAGCTGGGTGTGACTCCATTATGGCGCAGTGGAATGAACCTCTATTTGACATTGGTGGACCAATGAGGGAGTGAGACCATGGGACATGGAAGACCCATTGTACATGATGTGGAGTAGTACATCAGTTCACTGATGTTGGAAGCACATCTTTGAGACTATAAAATCCCACGGTGGGAGCGATATTGTGTGACTCAGCATACCCATGGCACTCATCAGTGATAAGTACCACACTGGTCCATGAATTGTGGGATGTGGATATTGTGTGTCTGGGAAGGCCCACTATACTCAAAGCGGACGAGTTCTCCAACAGTAGGTGTTTTCTATGACGTTATTGATGATTCATCTATCACTACACTAGAATATACTTGGATTGAGTTTTATTTTTCATATGCTTCATGCCCTCAGTGGTTATGATTGGTTCTTTGATTTGAGGATTGCCTTTGGTAATTTCATTTGTGTTTTGGGGACCCCTTCTGAGTATTTTTTTTCAACCCTTCATGGGCTTCAACCTCATGTTTTGTGTTTGGTGCACATGATCAACACATTGATGAAGGACTCGGTGTCCTAGTAGAATGTGGGCCCAGTTGGATCAGTTGGACACGGAAAACTACTTTAACCTCTAGTATCTAAACTACTCTTAACATCAGGTGGGGTTTTAAGTGGATGGCTACCCGAGTCCCTTATTTTATTGTTGTTTTTGAGTTCTTTTTTTGGTTTTGTACTCTAGACACCTTGTTTTCCGTTGTACATATACTATAAAGTAGTTTTAGTATACTTGTTTTCCACATTATTTTTGAGGGATGTGGTTGGGTGTGTTTTTGTATAGGTACTCAGGCGAATTCCTCTCACTAGCAGGTTGACACCTTCCGCACTAGTCACAATACCCTTGACATCAAGAGAATGGATTGATCTAGTCACAACATGGGACTCGTGGGATAGTTTGCGAAAATGTGTTTTTAGAGGGTGGTCGGTTCAACCTCTAAGACTGAGAGTTAGTTGTATTGTTTTGAGGGAAGCAGTGTAAAGTGTTTTGAGTCTGACATTCAGAATTGGGGTGTCCAGTGTTGGTACGACGGATGACGTATCCGTACACCTGGACCATGAATTCTTCTTATCATCTGAAATAATGAAAATAATATTTTGATAAGTGTCTCCGTATGTTATTATTGAATATGTGTCAGCTAACCAACCATAACCATATAACCATGGTACATCTTGTTCTATCTCAAGATGCCTCCACATGGATGCCAAGTCAGGATCCCTATAAGTGATCATGTGGAAAACCTGTCTAGTGATGATGTTATTATTTAGGGACAAGTTATGGAGATTTCCCCACTAGGTGGTGTACTAGTGTTTCCACCACCTGCTGATTAGCAGTTACAGTCGGCATTATCGATAGAGGATTTACGTAGAATCAGTATATTGAATGAGTTTCAGAGATAGAGACCTCCCATGTTCTGAGTAGAGGAAGATCCATAAGTCATTAAGTACATGCTGTAAAAATAGAATCTGGTCTTCTGCTATGCAAGGACAACACTTGAGCAGATGGAGATCTTGGCGGTGAGCCTTATACATGTCTCGATAGGAAGATGGTGGAGTTTTACCATCCAAATGCATGATAAGGCAATCCTTACCATGCCAGAATTTGAGGGACTTTAATGGGAGGAGTTTTTCCCAAATACCATTAGCTCTATGCACATTCAAGAGATAATATAACATTACCAGGGCAACATAATGGAGGATAAGTACTCAGTGAGGATCACAGAGCATTCATGATACCCCCAAAACATGGTTCAGTAATAATAATTCAAGGATAAATCCCTTAATCAGGGACTCATGAGGGAGATCAAGACATAAATGGTGTCTCCAAACATCCATACAGAGTATAAGAGATTTGATAATTCCATTATTTTGGATAGCTTCTGGGTGGAGTAGGTGGTGATAGCCCGAGCTACCAGTAGAGCCTAGATGGAATATTCTTCAAAAGAATCAGACAGCAGACACGAGGGCCCTAGTTGGACATGTCATTCAGGGGATGACCGAAGGAATTTTGGTCGATAGTGCGGTGTTCCCAAACTAGTGGAATTCAACCAAGAGCCAGGATATTCATTGTAAGTAGTGGGTAGGGACACATGGAATGTTTCTACCTGACCCATTGTATAGATGAAAATCAGAGGGTCAAGGGTCCACCAAGACAAAAGAAGAAGTTCTATTGAGGAGGTCCATATGGTGGAAGATGTGGTAGGGGAGTATCCTGATCATAAGGCAGTGTGCGATGGTTATAGTTATTATTCTCACCACCACCATGTGGTCCACCCTGACCCGTAGGAGATGGTAGACATGTGTTATCTCTGCTTTATTCGACAGAGGCCAATGAACATGGTGCTCCAGATAAGATCCTCAATACGGTCTTTGTGTTTTCCATCGTAACATCAGTTCTTATAGACATATGTGCTAGTCACAATTTCTTATCATGACTCTCATTCGAATCTCATACAATCTAGTGGAGCCATTGTATAGATCATTACGTCTAGAGAATCCAGTGAGATGGAAGTTAGATTATTACACAGTAGTTGAGGGAGTGTGAGCTTACTATAGAAGGTGAGAGCTTCAACTGGGATCTCTTAGCCATGGTGTCGAGGCATTTCAATGTAATCATTTGTATGAACTAGTTATCCATATTCCATGTTCAGTTAAAATATTTTAATCATATAGTGTGGTGTTTTCGTAGATATGAGACTATTTTTTCCTTCACCAATGAGAAGGAAACCCTTAAAAACAGGAAAATCATTCTTGTAGGAAAGTGTAGCTGATCACTCACCAGTTGACATTCCTCAACAACGGTTCAGTGGAAGAGAGGAGTCCAAGAATTCTTGTAGTGGTAAACGAGTATGGGGATGTTTTTATTGAGAATGTTTTGGGACTACCTCCTTATAGAAAGGTAAACTTTTTCCTTGACCTATACCCTATAATTTCATTGATATCCACACCTATATATCGGATGGCTCCCGCGTAGCCTCACGAGATGAGGGTACTAATGGAGGGCATGTAGGAGAAGGGGTTTGTAATTCCCAGCGATTCCCCATTAGAATCCTTGGTTTTTTTCTATGAATTTATATTGGATTGTGATGTTGTGCATGACTTGCGGTTCCTAAACCAGATGACCATGAAAAAAAATTATCCACCAAGAAGATTTGATGACCTCTTAGATCATATGAAGGGATTGAAGTTGTTATCAAAGATGGAAATAATATTATTCTATCATAATTTTCAGGTACATGATGAGAAAATACCAAAGATAGCCTTCAGTTGACGTTAAGGCCACAATGAATCGGATTTTCCATCCTTACCTAGACTGTTTTTTGTGGTAATTTTTGATGACATATTGGTGTACTTGATTTCACAGGAAGAGAACACTACACTATATTGGAAAGTCCAAGATACACATTGAGTGATCTAGCTATATGGTAAGCTCTTATAGTGCGAGTTCAGGATAAGGGAGTTCCACCTTTTTGGACACATCATCTCGGAGGTTGGCGTATCAGTGGATTGAGGGAAGATAGAGAAAGTTCTCACAGGGGATCCACCGAAGAGCGTGAATGAGGTGCGATGATTCTTTGGGTTGTCTTGTTACTATCAGAGGGACATGCATTACTATTCTAGGGTGGGAAAACCCATCATTTTGATGGATAAATTTTTGTAGATTGTCTAGGTGTGTAGAGGATACTGCCTTGTTCTCCATTCATGATATTACTAGAGGAAGGAGTTGAGTATTTAGTCTTCTACGACACATTAAGGGATATACCAGGTTGTGTTCTAATTCAAGAGAGAGTGGTGATTACCTGTAACTCTGGCCAGCTGAAGCAGCATGAGAAGAACTACACAATGCATGACCTGGAGTTAGGAGTAGTGGTTTTTTCCTTGATGATAACGCAGAACTACTTCAAGGATGAATAGTTTAATGTTTCATCCAGCCATAAGATTAACATTTTTATATTCTCTTAGAATGACCTGAACTGAAGACAGTGCAGATGGCTATATTTCCATCAATACTATGTCTTTCAGTTAGTCTATACTCTGGATTAGGGGAATGTGGTAGCATTCCTGATTAAAATGAGGACCTATTTGCAGCAGCTAAGTGGGGTGGCAGAGCAGCTAGCCACGATGCAGATATCATTTGAGGATGATGACGGAGTAGCCTACTATCATTCGATGCAATTAATCCTTCACTCTTGCAGTGATTCATAGAGTCACAACTGGTGTTGGTTGACTGCGAGGCCGGACATTCTTGGTTATCCTCAGGGCAGAGTCCTAATAGATTTCTGACAGGTAAAAAGTACGTCATCCTTTTTATAGGGTTCACCATAGAACCTGTAGAGATGCTGAAGGATGCATTTAGGGAGTTCAAAACATCACCTTTGATTGTACATCCTATAGTGGGGAAGATGTACCATGACCTCTTATATCAGTACTAGTGTCTACGAATAAAGAAAAATGTGGTCGAGTTTGTCTCATGATGCCTCACATGTCTGCAATGAATGACTATGAATTAGGTTATAGTAGTCTTGGATCGTCCACATGAGGTACCAGAGTAGAAATGGGACAATATCTCATTGGAATTTGTGACATGGTAACTATGTACATTAAAAGGCCATGATTATATCTGGATTATTAATGAATGACTCACAATGTTGGCCCACATCCATCCCATTTAAGAGCAGGGACCGATGTAGGAATTGTGATGCCTTTACCTTTAGGTGATATTGTGGCTCCATGGAGATACATTGACAATCATTTATGGCCTTGATGCAGGCTTTACATCCCTGTTATGGAAAGTATTACATGAGGCATTCGGGAGACAACTTCACTTGGGCAGAACATTTCATCCCCAAATGGATGGTAAAATATATATTACAATACATAACCTAGAGTACTAGATTTGTGCTTTAATTATTTATTTTGGATGTCGTAGGGAGGATTTCCTTACCCTAGAAGAGTATTCAGACAACATAAACTATCACTCCACCATTGGAATGGAACCATTTGAGGCCTTGTATGGGTGGCATTACAGATCACCACTATGCTGGACAGACCCGGAGGAGTTGATACTCATGGGTCCAGAGTTGGCACATGCTACCACTAGGAATGTGCATATCTCTTGGAGTGGATGAGGACTACACAAAGACGAAAGATGTCATATGCTGACAAGAGATAGAGAATTTGGAGTTTGAGGTCGGAGACCATGTGTTCCTTCATGTCTCACCCCGATGAGGATTGTAGAGATTTGGTCGGGGTAACCATCTATCTCCAATTATCATCAGACCTTTTTAGATCCTAATAAAAGTTGGTGAGGTGGCGTAACACCTAGTGCCTCCCCCACAGATGCAGCAGGTGCACAATGTTATCCATGTGTCACAATGAAAGAGATATGTGATTGATCCTTCCCATTTCATCAACTAGAGAAAGATGGACATTAACTGATGGGATACGTTTCCAGAGTTCTTGGTGGGGATAGTAGATTGAAAGAAGTGGGTCCTGCATGGTCAGTCCATTTCTCAGGTGCGTGTTCAGTGGTTGCATGAAAATCTAAAAAGTGAACATGGGAGAAGGAGGCACATATTCGTTCTTAGAATGCCAATATGTTTGGTTATCTATTGTTTTAGATTGTAGGCATGTTAATCCATATGGTAAGTGGAATTTAATGTCTCGTAATTTCAGTTTTTTATATTATATATATTTATTAGGCGAATACACGCTCAGAAATAAATTGTTTCCATGGCCCAATGATCCCAAAATAGAAATTTGATCTTTTTTCTGGTATGATCAGTTAAACTATGAGAAGATTTTATTATCATTTGTATTGGTGCTCATATCAATAATACGAGGTCACCATTAAACAATGAATGAAAAGATTTCCAAGAATGAAAAAACATCAAAAGACATGGGTCAGTTGGAAAAGATAATTCTCATACATTTTTGAAAACAACAAAACAACATTAAAAAGTCATATTATATATTTTCCACCACTAAAGAGCTATGACACGACAATGCTGCAAGGAGGAAACAAAGAGACATCAAATATCAGTAATGGAACTCATAAATTTCATGTAAACAAACAATGTAAAGTTGAATTAAATGACATGTAAAATCATTAATGTTTCAAAAATTAAACATTTTAACGATGCAGTATCACATCCTAACTAATATACTACAATGTTTTTTCGTTTTAGTATTTTTGGTTTGTTGGTTGTGTTGGAATTAACCCTTAGAAATCCTTGAAAATCCACCCATTGGTTTCATATCCAATGATGAACGACAAATTCCATCGAGGAACATCGACAAACTATGACAATTGTTAACTGATCAAGGATCGATGATGGCCTTCAGAATCACACCTTGTTAGAGACAAATCCTCAATATAGGAATGGGTTGTGTTTATAAATTTATCACATTATGATATTCAACGATGAGTGAGGATCAACCCACGAACTATTTGATCTGTGGATCATGTGTTCTTTTGGGAGGGTGGCTTTCTTGGGATTTCATTATCAGGGTTTAGACATTAAAATATTTGATTGAACAATAATCCAAAAGCCTCCACATGTTTTACCCCTCTAATGTGGAGGGTGTGTTCAAACATGAACAAGGCTGGAGTCCCACTGAATATGAGTTCATTGTGACTGTATCCACATGTGTTGGAGAGAGGATGCTTTGGCCAAGGTAGGGATGGAAGCAGCCCAAGTGGAAAGAAGGAATATACGGATCAGAGATAAGACCACTGGAGTGAAATAAGTGGCCTGCAGAATGTTCCTCTGATGCGACACAACCTGTGTGGCGGTGCTAGTTAATGGTAGCAGCGGTGCCACACCAATATTCCCTATACTAGATGATACATCCATCCCTCACTGGTCGTGCTTGAGGATGTGGTGAACCTGTGAACACCATAGAAGAGGAGGCTACAACCTTTTGGTGGAATTAGTTAAGACACTAGACTGGTGCTGCACGGAGTTGGAAGCCCTTGTCCGGGAACCCTAGTGAGCAACGGCCGCACGACTACAGTAGATGGAGTCCCCGTGAATGAGCAATGAGGATCGGTGGGGATAATACAGTGGTTGCCATCTCCTGGGTGAACACCACTTGTCTACAATAAGTTGACTAGGGACATGCTGGAGGGACGTACCCCCAGCCAGGGGGCCAGACAGACTATGGCATGCTAATCCCACACTGAGAGTGCTGAGCTAGAGGAGATAGTGTGTCGTGGGAGTAGGCGGGATAGACCCTTGGCCCAACAAGGATGGGTCCATAGAGGCCCATTGGGCCTGGCCCACTGGCCAGACCGAACCAGACCTACCCTTACCCAGACCAGATCATGTCGGGTCTGTTAAATCAAACCGGGGTATGTTGGACCCTGGGCTGGTTTGGTCGGGCCGGTCCGACTGTGTCAATCTGAGCCTAGATGCAACTTGCTTATGTTTATTAAAACACTAATAAACTGAAATCTGAGGGTTTGACTGACTTGTCGTTTGTATCATTTGGAACCTCCAAATGAGGCAGATACTTTGGTATGCATCACAAAGACATTCATAGAAGATGATATGTTACTAATGGCTTGATGAGTGGTTATCCAAAGATCACTACATACAGAACCCTGTGGTTGGATGAGACCTGAAAACTACTAACTAGCCACATGGTGTGACTCAACTATGGCGTAGTGGGAATCACATTTGTGTGACATTGTAGGCCCATGGTGGGAGCGAGACTGTTTCACTTGGTATACGCACGGTGCACAATGGGGAAGATTACATCACCTAGCCATGGTTGGAAGAACCTCTGTGAGAGTTTACATGCCCCATTTCGGAGCGGGACAATGGGAATCAACATACCCATGGTACTTATTAGTGATGCGTACAACATATATCCATGGATAGTGGGAAGTAGCTTATGTGTGACCTGACATGCCCATTGTACATATAGCTTCGGAGTTCTACAATAGCCGAGGTGTTCGATGTTGTGACTAATTATTCATATATCACTACCCTATAATATAAATGGAGTTATTTGTCTTGTTCTTGTGCTTCTTGCTTGTTCTTCATGAACATGTTTCATGAAATTGCATCATGATTATTCTTTATGCTTTTTTTAATGATTGATTTATTATCTTTCATTTTTGTTTTAGTGTCCCCTAGTGAGTATTTTGTTACTCACCCATGAACAGGTTTCTCCAGCAAATTTTGTGTTTAGTGAAGAAGCTAAATGCTTTGACAGAGGACTTGGTAGCCAAGTAACAGGAGAGGCCCGGTTGGATTAGGAGGAAATTAAGTTGTACATTTTCTTCTTGTAGCTACACTAATCTTACCATTAGGTGGGGTTTTCAGCGGATTGCTACCCGAGTCCCTTTACACATAGTTCTTTTCCATTCTTTTTGATGGGTTTGTATTATGGCTCACATGTTTTCATTTGTTCTTGTACTCAAAACTTGTTTCAATATACTTGTTGTAACTTTATGGATTGTGGGATGTGGTTGGGAATGTGTGAGCATAATGTTACTTACGAAAATGCATCTCACATGAAGGTTGATTCCTTCGGCACTTGTCACTAGCCCCTGACCTTCGTGATCAGGGCATGGGGTTGTCACGACAAGGGCCCTAGGGGACAGGTCATAAAAATAATAGTCCATGATGATCCAGTCCAAATACTCAGATGTTAAATTTTAAAAATATGACTATAAAATATTCTTTATACATCTCTTAGTTTATTTTTATCCTTTCATTTTTACTTTAAACCCATGTAAACTCATTTTTCCTTAATTGCGAGAATTTATTCTTCTTACATTTAGTATTAATTTTACTAAAACATTATGTTAAACTTATTTAAAAATTTTAAATACTATGGTAAATAATATTTAATCCATTTTTAAAATTAAACTCACATAAATGGAAAATTTTATTTTAATATTAAACTCAATGATGTGACGAGAAGTTGGTTTTTAAGGTGAAAATGTTCAAATGATTACAATCATTTTCAACATAAAATAAATATGAAAATAAATCAAATAACAAAAATCATATTAATTGATATAAAATTTATGGTATTATACATTTAAAATATAATAAATTTTATTTAACATTATAAATAATGTAAATGAGATGAAAATTTTCAATTAAAATTCATTGTTTTAAACTACTCATCAAAAAAATATTCAATTATGGAAAATAAAAAAATTCACTTTTGTATAATTTTGAAATTATATTATAAAAAAATAATTATATTTTTTCATTGATATTTCATAAAAGTGGTCAAATTTAATTTTAAGAAATTACGAAAAAATATTTTCGAAAATAAATTAAGATTTTTGTTTTATTTTTAAATGATTATTTTCTTATAATAAATATATATTTATTGAAATTTTGAAAAATATACATATTAAAATGTCATCTAATCCTAATCATTACCTCCATTAAATTTTTGGAAAATAACTATCATTTTTGAATTATAATATTAATATTATATTATTTTTTAGTAAAACATGTTAATGGATATAACAATGGATGTGGAAGAATATCATTATTCCATGAATAATAAGCTATTAAGTAAATAAAATTTATTCTAATTGAAATTTATTTTAATTTATTGCATTGTTATATTCTCTTCTATGTTATGTGTTGTGTTTCACAATAACTATTGAATAAAATGATATTCATTATGAATATTTGGGTCCTATATTCACCACAATTTAAATGAATTGTATTCTCACAATTTAAACATTTTCATACTAATTCATTTTTTGATATTACAAAATTACATTGTTGAAAACAAAAAATCATAAAAGGTTTAATAAATTGTCCTTTTAATATGTTAGAAATGGGAATTCGATGTGTCATATATTATAACACATAGCTTGGTTTCATTATATAATAAAAATATTTTAATGTAAATATGCGAACATGGTGGGAAAATGTAAATAATTATAAAATGTAATTAAGGTCACTGTTCATTATCAAGTAAATGATAAATGGAATGTTATGATCCTCATAAAAATAAATCTGTAATGATTTAATATAAAATCTGGATCATCAGATATAAATGAAATAAGATAACATTTATTGTCTTAAGATACTTTTACTAATGTTATTGATTATTTTTATGTCTATGGATATAATGAAATATACCCATATGAGACAATTCTATTTCATAAAATAATATTATCATTTTTTTAGGATTTGATATATTTTTTATTCAAACCTTAATCCATAAAATGAATATTAAAAAATTAATTTTTGATGCCTAAATCACTAAAATTCATTATTAACAAATTTTATGATTGATAAAATAATGAAATATGTTTTCTTCAGTCTAAAACAATTTAACAATATTAATATGTGTTACACCCCAAAATTTTATAAGAAATATAATTTTTAATTTCTTCGATGCCTTGTGTTATATGATACACCATGATTATCTTGTGCTATATGCAACACTGTATTAGATTGTAGTATACAGAAACACTATTCTTGCCGTGTGTTACATGCAACAACGACCTCCCTCGATAGCGTCTGTTGTTCGCAATACTGAGTTTTACTAAACAATTATATATTGTTATGAACTAGCCCTTATGAATAGTAGTATCTACTTTTTAAATTTTATGAAATTATAATTCATCTTACACATATTATAGAACATGGTATGAGAACAAAATAAACTTTATAGGTAAATTAATTGTTTTAAAACAAATTAGATTTTGTCGACTTTTGATGGCAGACACACATTAAATCTACTATTTCACATGTTTATAAGTTTAATTTAAAAAATAAAACTTCTTCCTTGGAATCAGGATATAAAAATTTACTTTGGATAAATTTTTTATGTTATTTTGATAACCTTTATATTTTGATGAATAGTAAAAATACGCTAAATTTTAATTAAAAAAATACTTCTTTCATCGAGATATTTTATATGGACAAATTATAATATTGAATGGTTTTAAATTAGAAATATAATATATTTTTACAATTTAATATAATTTATTTCATTATCATTAATTTTACAATGAATTCATAGGTACACACATTTCAATCTTTTGCAACGTTTTAACTTTTAAAACCAATTTTCTCAACAGCGGGATTAATTTTAAATTAAATACATCCACTTATATGATTTGAATTTGAAAAAATGGATTCCATATTTGGAATAATTAGGTCCAATTTTTTTAACAGGCAACGTTATATTTTTAGGTTTTATGAATAGTAACTACGATAAATTTTATTTACTACAGTTAAAGGTAAATCGGGTAATTAAGAGTAAATATAAGATTATAAAATTACCATAACACCTTACAAAATTATATTTGTTAAATAAATGTCGACCCATACCACCTAAGGGTCAGAATAGATTTATTTCCTAGACTTTTGACCATGAAAATGGTATAATTATTATTAAATCCAAAGAAGGTGACAACATGTCACTCTCTTATATCTTATAAGTGTAATAATTTTAATTACTGATAAATTTAATAAAAAATAAAACATGAATATTATTCATAAATATAATAAAATTATCTACATAATTTGATTTTATTTATAATTTTTAGGTATTAAATATTTATCCTTAATTCTGAATCTATATTGACGATGAAATTATTTTATTGATAGAAATATGAAATAAATGGTATTAAAAATATTAAAATAAATATTGTATGAACTATTTATTATGATCCAATAATATTCTAGATACATATGACATGTTATGAATCTATTAAATCTTTTATTTTGAACATATCTTCTGTGTGGATTTTATTTAAATTCAAATAAATTAATTGTGTCAAAATTAATACTATTTTTATTTTATAAAAATAACATATTATATAATTTTTTAAAAATCACAAAAAAATTTAAAAATTAAAAATTTAAATTTTTATGGTCTATGATGTAATAAAGTATCTAATTATTGTTAGTTCACAAAAAACAAGTTATTATTTATAACAATTTAAAAATTAGAATATTATTAAGACAAATAAAATTAAATAGATTAAATAGGGATAAATCAATTTGATAAGGTTTAAAATAAATTCACAAAATGTATAAATTTCATTGGATAATTATATTACAACCCTATCTCATCTCGTATTCAAATTGAGTCATATTTTGGAGGGTTTTAAGTGGGTTTTGAATTTATTATAAATTAATTTTTCTTATGTTTCCAAAGGTTCTCTTCTCCTCCCTTATAAAAGGGAACCTCCTCCCTCTGCTTATCACTCCATTTTGAGCCTTCAATAATAGCCAAAACCTTATTCTTTCTTTTCTCCCATTCCCTAGAAACATACTATAGGTCCTGGTCTTCTCAAAATACCATCTTCAGTGACTAATAGGAGGTTTATAAGAGGCGCGTCGAAGAAGAGGTAATCTCATCTACCGATTCTTTCATGTTTATTTCTTCTTCTACATTCACTTTTTAGTGGTTTCATTATAATGTAATACAAAACGTATCACTAATATACTGATATGATATTATAAATATTAAACAACTCCATTTCACCTTCTATCCATCCTCCGGAAAACAAAATCAGTGCGCATGCGTACGTATAGAATAACGTTCATACGCCATGGTGAAATCTATTTTCCCACCACCCCCTTAATTGGATGGGTATAATGGTGAAAATAATAGGTATATATGGTTATTATAACATCATAATTAATCTGATATACTTTATCATCCACTCAAATTCCATTCAATAATTATGGGAATGATATCGTCGTTCGTGCGTACGTACAAATTACCATCCTCACAATGTGATGAGATTCATTCTCCATGTTGACCATTCAAGAATGACTATAATGTATATATAATATGTAATAAAGAATTAAATGAAATAATAATGATACTAGATTTATGTACAAATATGTTTCACTTACTTATTTTTATTCAATTCAATAAGGAAACGAATACAGTGTTCATGCGTACGAACGACCTACCAGCACCATGAACGGTGTATTTAATTCCATTTATCGATCTATAATATATATTTATATGATTAATATATATATATATATATATATATATATATATATCTCATTTTTTACATTATTTAATTAATTAAATCACGTTATAAGTAATTATATGAAGAATAACATGTCCAAGCACGTATGATAATTGAAAAAAAATTATGCTAAATGTTGCTTTAACGTGGAATTTTCAAACAAACGGATAACATAAATTCAAATTTGAATCATATATGATATCATAAAAATTATTATGGTTCTATTACAAGTTAATAATATGTTTAAACCCACTATACAAGAGTCTAAGATACATACAGAAAAATTTGACATATGGTAAGGGAAAATTTTGCAATCTCATTTTTATCCAGGATTTCTTATATGTTAGTATTTACTAGGGTTATATTTTTCATCCATTTCCATAAAAATGTTTTTCATAAAGTGTTTAATATTCATCTATGTATGTTTAAAGTCTAGTTTACCCCTATTGGACTTTTACATTATGTTGAGGAAGGAATATTTTCTTTTGTTTACCATACGAGGATTTTTTTGACTTTTCCGGCAAATGTAGGAGGACAGTAATGGAAACATTACCTATAACAATGGTTCTGAACAATTTTATAGGTCCCCAAACTATTTTTATTGCCTATACCAATGGTTTGGGGAGCTGTTGGGTGATTTGGCATGGGAGAAGACTTATCCCAACAGTTTGGAGAAAACCGTTGTGAAATATCTGTCCCAACGGTTTTCAAACCGTTATTATAGGTCTTTCCCAACGGTTTTCCAAACCATGGGGATAGGTCTTTCCAAAAGGATTGAAAACCATTGGTATAAGTAAATATATAAAAAAGAGTTCCAGCAGATGTTTGAACCCACAACCTCTGAATTATATATCAATGACTTTACCTTTAGCCTAGAGTATACATTGTGAATATATTTGGATAAATAAATAAATAAATATATACATATATATTTATATGTAATTTATATATTGATTTATTTAATGATATTCGATAAATATACTCATAAAAATAAGGGCACATTTACAAATAGTTCTAAAATTTGTTGGGAAAGGCCTATCCCAACGGTTTTGAGAATCGTTGGGATAGGTACCCACCCTTTCCCAAAATATTGGTAAAGCCATACCCTTTCCCAATGATTTTGGAAAAGTGTTGGGAATATTGACTTCATAGTGGGCTTTCCCAATGGTTTGGCCAAACCATTGGGAAAGCCATACCCTTTCCAAAAAAAATTGGAAAACCATAGAGAAATGTGACCTCAAAGTGGGCTTTCCCAACAGTTTGGCCAAACCGTTGGAAAAGGGGACCCTTGATATAAAAGAGCTGGTATAGGTCATATTTCCAAGAGTGGGAGAATGTTTTTTTAAATTATACAACATGAAATTATTTTTACAGTTTCGTAACGTCTTATTTCCATGAAACTACCTCTACAGGATTTCATTATTATTTTCAATAAAATCTTTTACTTTTAAAATAGCATGGAATTTTTGAGAAAAAATAATGATTTTGTAGAAGAAAGGATATTTTCCTCAAGAATTAATTTCAAATGTTTTGTCGAAACTATTTTCCATATAAGGTGACATTATTTAATATGTTTATGTTTCAAGTATAATGTCTCTATGATTAACATGGTTTCACTTTTCTTAAGATGAAATGATATACATTTGTTTTATGTGGATTATGTTATGATGGGATGTTGTTTATGAAACCCATTTTATTCTTTGGGTTATGATGATTTATTTATATTTATATTTCGGAACATGTAAGAATGATTTAATTATGATATGAGTGGGCCTATATCTCCCTCCAATGAATTGGGTAAAGATATATATCTCATGAGATAATCATGAATGGATTTACAAGTGAATTTGGTTTTGTAATATAGGGCAGACACAACAAGTAATCTCAGTTCATTAATGGACTTTGTCCACTATGATGGTCTTGGCTGCAATGCCTTGGCTACTATAGAAATCATAACATGTGCTTAATGGTTTCCAAAATTATATGTTTTTTCCCATTCTATTTTATCATGTTTAATATACCATTATGATCTATTCTTTATGAACTATAAAGTTTTACATCATTACTCATGATTTTGATGTTTTATGTTCATGTTCATTCATTAAAATGTTTAGGGATTGTTTTATGTCCTCCTTGTTTAACCTTACTGAGCATTTGTGCTTACCATTATTATGTTTTCTATTACTAATGATATAAATAAATTTTTTAGGTATGAAATCCAAAGGGGAATATCTTTATGGAATATATTGAAGATCTTTCACCATGATTAGAAGATTGTGTTAATGGTTTTCAAAGACACTAAACTAATATGGTCATTGAGCATCTGTTAATGTCATGTATTAAGTATTCAGAAAAAGTAATGTAATGTCCATGTACGTCAAGATTGGGTCTCTATAGTTGGTATCAGAACAAAGATTTAGTTAACCGTTGGAAACTAGGATGCAAAAACATTAGTGAAATCTCTAGAGATATTTCTATGGTATGTCTAGGGATTTCCTTAAGGATAAGTATATGTATAGGTTATAGTCCTAGAATTACGGTAATGATAATATAATTAAACCTAAAATCTTATATATTGAAGGTACTCCCCCTTTATTATGTTGTTTTCCTAGAATTATTTTTCCTCTCACACTATTATCTTTTGGTTTTAGATGTTGGCTAGATCTAGATGGAATAGTGTTGATCAATGTAATGGATAATGAAATGATTTTCCACATGAAAATCCATATGTGATGGGATATGGAGTGAAAAATGTTATTTCTATAATTACACAAGCTATGAATCATTTTGGACTTTCAAATTAGCATAGAAAGGAACAATATTATATTTATTCCTTCATAAGGTAGCGTCCAACTTCTTTCATTGGGTTTTCTGATCCACTTGTTTATGAACAATGGATTTGTACCATTGAAAAGATATTTTCTATACTTCACTGTACAGAGCATGAAACAACTCATTTTGGCTATTTACTGGTAAGAAGTTGAATAAGAACAATGGTGGACTAAAATTTGGAATACAAGGTCCCAAGATGAAATTGATTCCAGGAAATGTTATGAGTTCTATAACATGTTTTATGTAAGTACTTCCCTTGTATTCTTCAAAAAAAATGGAAAAGGAGTTCCATGAGCTTATACAAAAGGATGATGAATCTGTTGGTATATATGAGGCGAATTTCACAAATCATCCATGATATGAATCTGGCATTATCATCCAACCTGAAAGTAAAGTTGATTGATCCTTCAGTGGCTTAAAACCAAGTTTTCGAAGGGCATTAGCTATAAAGATATTAGTATCTGTGACGAAATTTTGTGTTGTGATATCTATGTAGAACTGGAAGTTGGTGTTACATATCCATCACATGGTTTTTACTAGAAACTAAAGATGGAGTTCAAGGAAAAATCTCAAAAAAAATGGTGAATTGGAGGTGAATGTTTCTTTATACTCACAGTGTGGAAAAAGGAATGGTAGAGATTGTCTAAAAGTACTATAAAATGATTCAAGTGTGGAAAGGAAGGTCATCGAGCAGCTGAGTTCCAAGTAATGGGAAAAAGGTTTCTAGTGACATGAATAGAGAAATGACTACAGAGAAAGCTCCACCAACACTTCAATGCTACAACTGAAAGGAAATGGGGCATTATGATAAC
Source organism: Viscum album (assembly GCA_963277665.1). Lineage (NCBI taxonomy): Eukaryota > Viridiplantae > Streptophyta > Magnoliopsida > Santalales > Viscaceae > Viscum > Viscum album. Next base: position 2,008,011,842 of record OY728136.1, on the reverse strand, counting down.
CAATTCCCTAATCCAAGGGTTGATGATAATCGACATGAAAAACCTCTTATGGATAATGAAAAAGGGGAGTCACATGAGATCACTATTGGAGATGTTGAGTATGAAAACGATGTGGTGGAATGATTATGTATTTATATAAAGGGATTCCAAAATAATGCTGTGGAATATCATTTATAGTTTTGTGGAATATTGGAATATCTACGTATTGGTTTATTGTGTTTTTCAATAATTATATGGCACTAGTAACCATGAAAAGTTTCTGAAATATTTTTGAAAGCATATGATATGCACATAATGAAGAGATAAGGAGAAAATAATATGTTTGATAGTATTAATGAGCTCATGAATGATATAAGGAAAAAGTGATATAATGGTTTGAGTATATATAAATTTTAGGATTTTGGTATGTGGAAGGAGTTAACATTTGATAGCATTCATGTTTTTACAAAAGTTCAATGGGTATTCATTTTCAAAAGGATATATGATTAAGGTATTCACATGTTTGGAATGTGACCAATAAGATATATCGTATGGAGAATTATGGTATTCACATGCTTGGTAAATGACATTTCTAGTAATCGTTTACTTTATACTATGAAATTGGATAGAATTATTTTGGATAAGCTTAATGATTGGAATGGATTATGTTGGACATCAGATAGTATTGTTTAACTCTAGGAACTTTTTCATTTTATTTATGGAATGTTATATTGTTGAATTTTTAGACAAAGGATAACCTGCAGGATGCTCAAAAGCATGTCACGTCGGACAAAGTTGTAGGAATTAAACCCACAACCGAAGTTTGGCATGCCTTTATCGCCTGCCGCTGCCCTACAGGAAGTCCCTGGTTAGTAGAAATTATTATTATATTATTAATCATTATGATAGTTGAAGTATAAGTCCATTTTTTTAGAATAATATACGGTTAATCTAATCATAAATGGAATTATGTGTATTTAATAACTTTTTCTAACCTTATGTTTGAGACACATGGGATAACCTATCATTTTATTGGATGATCTGCTGACGCTTCATGAATGAAAGATTTGACATCAATTTGTTAAATAAGAGAAGATGTGGAAATTGTTCACGGAATGACCATCATTGATATTACACTGACATCGAGTATGTAATTACCCTTATGAAAAAACTCATCAACTCTATGGAAATGATCATGAAAACCAAAAAAAATTTCCTAGTACACTCATATTCGATGAATTAGAAGGTACCTTCGAACATCACAAATTTATGGCGTTTTGATTGTTGGCTTTTTCATGGCCATGATCTCTACCACTCTCCATCAGAACATGATGGTTATATTTCTCTTCCATATCTATATTTTCACCTATATTATCCTATGAGGAAACCTAGTGCACAATTACTTTGGGTGACCATTATGTTTCAGACGTTCCTTTTTAAAATTATGTTTTAGTTTTCCATTTTACAATATGGGTTTCTATGAAATAATCTTTCAAGTAGTAAACCATTTATAACTGTGACGAATATTGAGGCGAAATTCATTTTACGGGGGGTAGACTATAACACCCCAAAATTTTATGAGAAAGATTATTATTAATTTCTTTGATGTCTTCTGTTGTATGTTATAGCAAGATAAGCTTGTGCAATAAGCAACACCATATTAGCTTGTAGTATATGCAAGCACTATTCTTGGCTTTTGTTGCATACAAGAGCGACCTCCCTCAATAGTGTTTGTTGTACGCAGTGCTGAGTTTCACTAAACAATGATATATTATTATGAACTAGCCATTATGAATAGTAGTAACTACATTTTAAATTTTATGAAATTATAATACATCTTACACATATTACAGAACATGGTATGTAAACAAAATAACGTTTTTAGGTAAAATAAGTATTTTTAAAAAAATGCAGTTTTGCCACCTTTTGATTGCACACCCACATTAAATCTAGTTGTTGACATTTTTAGAAGTTTAATTTGACAAATAAAACTTCTTCCTTGGAATCCGGATATAAAAATTTCCTTTGGATAAAATTTTGAGATTATTCTGATAAACTTCATATTTTGATGAATAGTAAAAATATGCTAAATTTTAATTATGAACACCTTTTTTCTTCGAGATACTTTTTATGGTTAAATAAAAACATTGGATGGTTTTAAATTGTAAATAGAATATATTTTTACCTTTTAGTTTAATGTATGTTGTTATCATTAATTTAAATTGAATTCATAGATAATAAAATTTCAATATTTTGCAATGTTTTAATTTTTAAAATCCTTTTTATCAACAGCGGGATTAATTTTAAATTAAATACTACCAATTCTATGTTTTTTATTTTGAAAAATGGATTCCATATTTTTAATGAGTAGCTCCAAAATTTTTTAATAGGCTACTATTTATTTTTAGGCATTATGAATAGTATCTACGATACATTTTATTTAATATTGATAATGGTAAATCGGGTAATTAAGAGTAAAAATAAGATTATTAACTTACCATAAATCCTGCCAAAATTCTATTGGATGAATTAAAGTCAACTAATATCCTCTAAGGGTTGGAATAGATTCATTTTCTGGACATTTTTCCTTGAAAATGATATAATTATTAACAAAACCAAAGAAAGTGACAACATGTCACTCTCTTATATCTTATAAGTGTAATAATTATAATTTACTAGTAAACCTCATAAAACATCGAACATGAGTAGTATTCAAAAAGAAAAAAATATTATATACATCATGTGAATTTATTTCTAAATTTTAGTTATTAAATAATTATCCTTAATTATGACAATATAGTGATGTCGAAATTATTTTATTGATTGAAATATCAAATAAATGGATTTAAAAAAATTAAAATAAATATTATATGAACTATTTAATGTGATCCCAGAATTTTTCAAGATACATATGACATGTTATTAATCTATTAAATCTTTTATTTCAAACATATAGTCTGTGTGGATTTTATTTAAATTAAAATAAATTAATTGTGTCAAAATTGACACTGTTATTATTTTATAAAAATAACATATTATAAAATTGTTTGAAAATCAAAAAATATTAAAAAAATTATAAACATAAATAAATATGGTCTAAAATGTCATAATTTATCCAATTATAGATATTCACCACACAAAAGTAATTATATATAATGATTTCAAATTTAGAATATTATTACCCTAAATAAGATTAAATAGATTAATTAGGGATAAATCATTTGATATGGATTAAAATAAATTCACAAAAATTCTAAAATTTATTAATTGATGATATTAAAACCCTATCTCATCTCATATTCAAATTGAGTTATTTTTGGAGGTTTTTGTGTGGGGTATGAATTTACTATAAATTAATATTTCTTTTGTTTCTGATGTTTCCCCTCTCCTCCCTTATAAAAGGGCACCTCCTCCCTCTCCTTATCACACCATTTAAAGCCTTCAATCTCGGAAAATCCTGCCAATTTATCATATCCTATTCCCTTGAAACATACTAGAGGTCCTGGTCTTCTCAAATGTCTTGCTTTAGTGACCATAGAGGAGGTTTAGAAGAGGCGCATCGAAGAAGAGGTAATCTCATTTATCGATTCATTCAAGTTTCCTTATTCTTGAACATCCTCTTATTTTGTTTTTTAATTATAAAATAATAAAATAAGTATCACTAATATAATTTTATTATATTACATATTTTTAACAACCCCATTTGACCATCTGTCTATCATTTCAATAACGAAATCACCGCGCATGCGTACATATGGAATACCGTCTCCACGCCATGGTGAAATCAGTTTTCCCACCACCCCATTACATGGATAGGTATAATGGTGTAAATAATTAATATTTATGGTTATTATAACATCATGCTGATTATATGATATTATATAATCCATTCTAATTTCATTCAATAAATATGGGAATGATATTCTCGCTCGTGCATATGTACGTATTACAGTATCCACGACGCGATGAGATTCATTCTCCATGTTAACCATTGAAAGTGATTTTAAAGTATATATAATAAGTAATCAATAATGATTTTAGATAATAATGATACTGGATTTATGTACATACTTGTTTCATTTACTTAATTCCATTCAATTCAATAAGGAATCGAATGCAGCGTTCATGTGTACGAACGACCTACCGTCTCCATGAACGATGTATTTGATTCCATTTATCGATCAATAATATATATTTATATGATGAATATAAATATATATATATATATATATAATTTTTTACATTCTGGAATTATGTAAATCAGGTTATAAGTAATAATATCACGAACAAGAAGTCCAAACATGTATGATAAATGAAAAGATTTTATCTAGAATGTTTCTTTAACATGGAATTAACAAATGGATGGATAATATAAAGTTATAAGTGAATAATTTATGAAATAATATATATTATTATTTTTCTTTTACAAGTTAATAATATGTTTAATCCCACTATATAATATTCTTGGACACATGTGGAAGAAATTGGATATAAGGTAAGGGAAAATTTAGCAATCTCATTTTTATTTGGGATTTCTTATTCATATGTATTTACTAGGGTTATATTTTTTCATCCATGTAACTAAAAATATTTTTCATAATGTGTTTAATATTATTCCATGTATTTTTAATGTCATGGTTACACCTCTTTTACTTTTAAATTTTGTTATGGAAGGATTCATTCTTTTGTTTACCATACGATGAAATTAATGAGTCTTCCAGCAAAAGTACGATGAGAATGTTTTTTTATCGTATATGGCATGAACAGATTTTTATGGTTTCATAACTACTTATTTAGAAGATGTTTCCTCTATAATATTACATGATTATTTTCAAAGAAATCCATTTCTTTTAAAATTTCATGGAATTTTAAGAAAACAGAATGATATTAAAGAAGAAAGTAAATATTCATTACGAATTATTTTCAAATGTCTTGTAAAACAATTTTCCATCTAAGGTGACATTATTTAATATGTTTATGTTTAATGTATAATGTCTCTATTATTTAAATGGTTTCAATTTTCTTATGATGAAATGATATCCATTTTTTATATGGATTACGTTATGATGGGATGATGTTTAGGAAACCCATTTTATTGTTTGGGTTATGATGAATGATTTATGTTTATGTTGTGGAACACGTAATAATGATATCATTATGAGATGGGTGGGACCTTTATCTCTCTCCAATGAATTGGGTAATGATTTATATTTCATGAAATAAACATGGATGGAATAGCATGTGAATTTGGTTCAGAAATACAGGGATGAAATGACAAGTAAAACCGGTTCAGTAATAAACATTGTCCACTATGATGGTCTTGACAGAAATGCCTTTGTTACTATGGAAATAATAACATGTGCATAATGGTTTAGAGAATTATATTTTTTATTCCCATGCTATTTTATCATGGTTAATGGTCCATTATGATATATTCCTTATGAACTGCCATGATTTTTGTCATTACTTATGATTTTGATGTTTTATGTTCATGTTATTTTGTCCAAATGTTTAGGGATTGTTTTATGTTCTCCATGTTTACCTTTTCTGTGCCTTTGAGCTCAACCTTTTTATGTTTTATTTTCCCCATGATATAAGGAAAGGTTTTAGGTATGGAAACCAAAGGGGAGGATCTTTATGGTAGAAGTTGAAGATCTTTCACCATCACTAGAAGATTATTTTTCGAGTTTCCAAAGACACTATACTAATACGGTCATTGGGCGTCTATTTTTGTCATGTATTAAGTATTGTGCAAAAGTAATGTAATGTCCATGTACGTCAAGCATGGGTCCCTAAAATAAGGATCGAATAAGTCATTAAATATAGCATATTCATATATCGAATGAAAAAGTAACACCATTAGATCATGATTAATATTTATTTTTCAAATATTATTACTAAAAACAATAACATATTAACCATGTAGTAAAATATGCCAGTGGTCGGTAGAATACACTTATCGTCCTTCGATCAGGGGTTCAAGACCGACCACTATGCTGGATGCGACCAATTTTTACCCATCATGTTGATTTAATTTTCCTATATTTCCTATATCATTTGGAAAAAAATATGTTGGATATCATTGAAAAAAAATTAACCATTAATTATCCTTTTTACTATGATTTTCAATACAAACCATTTTAAAAAATATTTTATTAATAAAATTTGACTATTATTAAATAACTATTAATTTTTTTTAACATGGGGAAACCCCTATATTATGTACAAAAAAGGAGAACATAATCCCTTTTTTAGGAAGTTGTTAAAGGGAGAACCCAACAAAAACAATCCCAAAACCTCAAAGTCCCAAAACGAAAAAAAAACCAGAAAAAACACATCGTCGTAACCATCAAAAGCAATATATAAGGAATGCATAGATAAAATGATTCTAAGGAAGCACACAGTCATATGCTGATAAATCCCACATGCCTGGTGGAGGAAAAATATCACTAGAAAAGGGAAGATCTTTATGAAAAATGAAGACCTATCTGCATACCATAAAAATAAAATCCCCCTGCACCTACTTGAAGGTACCCCTGGGCTGCCGAAATAAAATAGAAAACTAAATTTATTCTTCCTAGGTCATTACACTACGAAACATGTTATGTTGTGACACTAAAATCATCTCCACCATAGTTAAAGCACCATATCGCATGCATGAAAATCATGAAACAACAAGAGCATCCAATCTAATCATATGAGGAAAAGCCATGAGAAAAAACACATCCTAACATCAACATGATACCAAAGAAAACATTAGATGAATTAAAAAACAAGAAATAAATAGTGATAATCATGAATATTTATCAATATATATGGTAACATGTTGATAACAATAAACATACAAGGAAAAAATTCAAACTAGTATAAAAGAAAGGAAATCACATTTATCCCTTTGAAAAATACGTATAACATCATTTGGAATTTGGTCAAACCAAGAATGGTTACCCCACTATGCTCCTTCAATAGCCATACTCTCAGGAAGATCATTTCCCTCCTTAAAAATTTTTGTAATAATGATGTAAATAGATTAGAGATACTGTAAAAAATTTATCTTCTTATTCATAAGCCTCAAAAGCATATGAGTTGTAGTGGTTCTAATTGTATAAAAAATAATGGTGTAATCCCACTCTAACAAAATACTATTCAAACCCCACTTCATAGAAATATCAAGAGAAATAATGAATCCTTTCATCTCAGCCTCAACAGAGGAATCAATACTATATGAACCGAATGAGAAACCCAAAAAATCACCAATGCTATTCTAAAAAATAGAACCATAACCCGAATGACCCTTATTTCTTCTAGAGGACCCATCAATATTAATTATAATCCAACCCAAATAAATATGTTGCCAAGAAACATCCATAGTACCCAATGAAGGCTGAAAATTACCTTTAAACATGGTACACCTATGAACTGAAAAATCGTGCTCTAAATTGTGACAATAAGATTTGCAAGGAAGCTTTACATTTTTCCTAACTGATGAAATTATAGCAATGAATCCCTGAGGATTGAAACATACTCCATTATGAAGCCACTTTTTTCTTTCCATTCATAGGGAATGAACAAGTTCAGTCGCAGTAACATGGAAAAGTGTTAATATCATATGAGATAAAGGAAGGAATAACATAGCTTCATGAATATATCAAACAGTATAAAAATTATGCATTTGAACCGCAACAATATGAAAAAGTGATTTCCACATAAATTTTTTTGTGACACATATTTGAAACATATGATCCAAATACTTCCTATGTTAATGAACGAGAATATAGAAAGGACAATGAGAAATACCATAGACCTGTAAATAAGATTTATTAGGGACATTTCAATGAGCCAGTCTCCACAAAAAGTTACCCTAGAATGATAAATTATTTTCCTATTAAACATACCAACCCAATATAATCCTAAAAAAGTATTATTTTCATGTGTGTAGAATTATTTAGAGGTTTGAATAATAGAGGGGTGCAGTTCCTAGATCAAAAAATCACCAACAGAGGAAAAACAATAATTATTAATAATATGTTTAAAATGGTTAGGGAAAGCACAAATATCATATAATTGATCTTTTATTGAAATATTAATATCAAAATTTGAACCATAATGACAATCAGAATCAATAATAGGAGAACCATTCCAATTATCTATCCAAAACATGAGAGAAGAATCTTGGGATACAGACCATATTGCATTAACATCAATTAGTGGAAATGCAGATTTTAAAGAAGATCAAACAGAGGAATCCAGGTGATTTATATTACAAATTATGAGTTATAAATGGATTCTAGACCACAGGAGATCTATATATTCTATGTTGTCATTGACTAGTTTCAAAACAAGTGATGCTTGAAGGGCTATATTAAAATGACTGATATTTTGTTCCAAGGCCCTCATCTCAAAATATTTGCAATAGGTGTTACATGACAAAGTTACCAATATTATTTCTATGACAATACCAATCCAAATAATGTTTTCGAGGGCCATATTAATTGTTTTGAAAAGATACATAGGCCACAAATAAACCATAAAGGAATAAAAAAGTTTAGAAACAATAACATCTTTAACACAACAGACATGACCAACTATTGAAAGGGATTTCCCTTTCGATATAGAAGGAGGATTCATGATCTTTCTAATAATCCATGAAAAATTACAAGCCTTTTCATGACCTCAGAACATGGAAACACGAAGATATGTAAAAGGATAAAAACCATACCTAATTCCTAAATTAGTGATCACTTTTGACTTCTTAATTTTTGAGTTATTTCAACCAAAATAGACAAATGACATATTCCAAATAAAATGTTTCCTAGAACCTTGTTCATAGTGAAGAAGAGATTTCTTTATATTCATGATATTTATTTTATGCCATTTAGTGAAGAGGATAATATCATCAGCATAAAGAAGATTGGTTGGAGAAATGGATCCATGACCTGCACCAATAGAGTTCGTCATTCCATTCTTCTCCATAAGGTAAAACAATATACTAAGGGTTATCAACAACTTTAATATTATGTCAATAAAACATGAATGTATAATTCGTCAACTAAATGCTTCATTAAAACAAGTACTAAACCCATGGGTTGCATTACCATAATTGTTTTCCAATGATTACTTAATATTGATATACCCCCATAACATAAAATCTAAAAATTAATTTATATGAATTTGAACATATGATCAAACCTGAAATCGTTATCCCATGATGTTGGTTATAACACTTAATTTAATGAATACATTTATGATTCTAAGACAATCAAAAATTGATCCTATTTATTATAAAAAAATTACCATTAAAAAAATAATTATAAAAGGTACATATTTTTTGAATTCCAATATATAAATAATTCTTTTTTTACACGTAGTTCTATCCATTCTCACGAGTTTATCATAGGTCATTCATTTTCATCATCTATTCAAATCCTTCATTAACATTTGTAATGATATTGTGAATTATCCTAAGATTACCCATGAGATTTTCGAACTTAATTCCTATGAAAGACTATTTTCATGTACCAGTTAACACTCGAGTTAATCCAAAAACACAATTTTTTGTGTTATTAACCTTATTTTCCTTTTATATCGAACTAAATTAAATTGTAGTATCCATAAATTGATTTATTGATATGAATAACCTTATATTCAGTACCTTACAAATAAATTATGATGTTATTCAATAATTATCATCAAAATATATCATAGTGTTTTGCTCCATAAAATATGTTTTAATGAATCTAGTTCCCAAGGATAATATTTAATATGCACTACTAATAATTGTTGCGAACTTTGACCCAATATCCAGAAGCCATTGTCTTAATACATTAAATTGGTATAAGTTAAAATGTTTGAAATCCTATAGGACCATATAGTTTAGTAGTATTAGAAAACTAGATATAGACTTGAGTCTTACATTATATTTGAATACAAAAACAATAACATTATTTTTTGAGAATATTGATAATACATATAAAGTAACATATCATATGAATCAATGTACACTTCATGGATTCCTGATAAAGGATAAAAATAAGGGTGAGTCAAAATGCTCAGTAAGGATTAAGTACAACAGAATGTATCATGAATCAATAAGAATAATAAATATGTGAAGGTAAATGACTAAGAAATCATTCCAATTAAATAATTATATAACGAATAATCATTATGGAATGTTAAATAATAGAGAACACATTCCATTTAAATAACTATCTAGAAATGAATTTAATACCTAGATAATGCTATTGTGATAGTATCATAGAGAATAAAAACATAAATTAAGGCAACACAAAATCATTAGATTTTATGTTTCCCAAGAACATGAAACATTTACAATCAAGAGCCTTCAAAATATGGTTTAGAACATACTTATGTCATGACCTTTAAAAATATTTCAATCAAATAGGGTTTAACCAATTAGTTTTTTTCATGAGACTATTGATGCATTGACAGTATTGCATTAAAAATTTCCCAACCCATGCATTACATGTCCAATGAATTCCATATATATCTAATGATTAATTAAATTAATAGATAATGCAATATATTATTATATATTTAATCTAATAAATGATACAGATTTATAAATATTTCCCAACCTAGGAAAATAACTATTAATGAAAAAAATGTATGTAAAAATGGTATACTATTTAAGAAATATTCATATACAAGATAAATAATATTGACATTTAGGTGAAAATTTAACTTCAACATGAAAGTGAATTATTATAAAAATAATTAATAAATACATCAGTTAATAGAAGTAGTGAACATAAATATTTACCTTGGTCAAAATGATAATTAATTATTAAAAGGAAGATAAAGGATATAATAAATAATTTATATACCCATTGGAGTATATGTTAGTACCAAAATTTTGGAAGAAGAAAAAAAACATGATACCCTTAGGGTCTGCCTCACGAAGCTCGTTCGTGGCTCCTCGAAACACCATGGTCGGTGCAAAGCTCACCATTCACGAAGCTCGCACTAAGAGAAGAGGTAGGATGCTCCACGAATCACTATGATATTCATGATCCCTCTGCAGTGTGAGGAGGTAGGATGCTCAATGAACCACTATGACATTCGAGAACCCGCCATGGTTCTAGTAGGTAGGATGTTCAAAGAACCCATGTGACGTTCAAGATCCCACCGCAGAGCTATGAGGTAGGATGCTCCGCAAACCCATGCGATGTTCACGAACCCACCACGGAGTGAGCTCTATAATTTCCGAGAGCAAGATCTTCTTAATGGTGCCTCTTGCCTACAAATCCTAGGCCCCCTCGAGACCAAAGGACAGATCCTCCATCCTTTCTCCTTCTAAGCACCCATATCGCGAGGCAATTTCTACTCTACAAACCATGTGACTTGGAAGTTACGTTTTTATCGTGAAGTGCCTTCACCATTGAATGTATATCTCCCTATTTAATGAGGAATGCCCTTCATGGATCACCTAGTCCTCCATGAAGGTAGGAGATCCCCATGGGGACTCGGGTCTTCGCAGAGAACTTATGCATCACGAAGTACCCATCATGAACATGTCACCTGCATACTAACGTAGTGTCACTGTGCTTCGCAAATAACATTTCTTCACAATACTACTCTTTGCATGGAACCTTTTCTTCGCGAAGTAGTGCTATGTGAATGCCTTTCCACATCGAGAAGCACCTTCCATACACACCTATACCCTATGCCACTTCTTGGATACTTCACTTCGCAATTCACAACCCTACGCAATCACCCTCCAACGTATGGAGCACCAGGACACCATAAGGCTTATACCTATGAATCCCTCTACTCAAAAACTCCTTTTCACTTGAGGCCATGCAGGTCTACATGAATCAATCTCAAGGACAATTGGGAGGTGCTTTTTGTTGCATTGCTTCACCTCATGATTCATCTCATTTGAAAGGTAGCGACTATTGTTTCATCGCATAGCCACTCTAACGTGGACCCCTCAAAGGATAACTCCATAACACCCCCTCACTATGGAATTTTTGATGCCATCCATTCCCCAAGGGGTGAATGGTATTAGTTATGTAATTCCTAGGGGTTCATAGTGAACGCACCTCATCTGAGATGCATGACGTTAAACTTCCATGCACCGTCATCCATAGCACATGATGTTAAACAGTGGCCTCTCTCTATGAATTACACATGGACTGCTTTGTCTCAGACATTCTTTACCCACAATTTTCTCCATGGGAGTGAGATCACTCCTCCCATGGAATGATATCCTCTTTATCAGAGTAAAGAGTGTATGTGGTCAAATGGAAATCACCTTGTTTTATACCCCTAGATTATCATGCCAGAGCTTTCACCCCTGCTCCTTTACTCTTCCTCGGTGCCAAATCCATCTTCCATTGGGCTTTGTCACCACCTGAGCCTCCACCCTATAGTAAGTCTGAATCTCTATCCCCATAGGTCATGGACCACTCATAATACCCTATTTTTTCTTTAGGCCACTAAATACATGTAAGCCCGACTCCACTTCCCATGGACACACCTTGCACAATATGATCGTCTAGTCTCTGCTACATCTTGTTTCTCACACCGAGTATGACTCACATTGGCTTAGAGTGAGCATCGACCATGAAATCCTCATTGGGATTCTTAGTGTGTACATCCATCACCCCTTCTAGAACTACGTGGTCATTCATCTAGGCCAGAGTACGGAATGTAAGAATCCTCCCTGAGGATCAAGACCACCAACAATTGGTTTTTCCCTGTTCTCATCAGTTCCAAAAACTCTCATGATCTACACAGATATTGATCATTTCCAAGGGATTGTGTGTAGAAAGCCTCCATGAAGATCAATCCAACTATCTATTAGTCTCAACCATCTTCACATTGGTTCACCAAACACTTTTGAACTATGTGGACATTGATCCTTTCCATGGCATGGTACGTAAGAAGCCTCCATGGGGATCACGCCTGACACACATTGGTCACGACCATCTTTATGTTGGTCCACCAGCCTCTGGAACAATGTGGACTTTGATACTTTCCATTTAAATGTTTGTAGGAATCCTCCTGGAGGTTCAAGATCAACATCCATAGGATTTTTCCTCCTCTACATCAGTTCCTACCATCCTGAACTACGCGACAATGATCTGTGTCCCCTGGACATGGTTCATAAGAAGACCCCCTGAGGATCAACTCCAACAACCATTAGATCTGACCCCCTCCACATCAATTAGCACCATCTAGAACTATGCAGAAATTGACTCATGTCCCCTTTATAAGGCATGAAGTAAGCCTCCCTGAGGTTCTTGACCAACAACCATTGGTTCTGACCCCCTTCACGTCGGTTCCCACCATCCCTAACTACACAGACATTGATCCTTGTCCCCTAGAAAAGGTACGTAGGAAAGCTCCCAGAGGTAAAACCCCATCTAGAGGTAATTAATTGCAACCCCCATCCAGCAGTAAGCCATTGAGTCCCCCATTCAGTGGTAAGATTTTGCGACCCCATGCAGTGGTAAGTCATTGTCAGCCACATCCCATCGAAAGTTGTTGCGACCCCATTCAGTGGTAAGCTGTTGTTGATCACATCCAGTTTTCAATGCCATCTAGCTGTAATCCCTTGTCAACCTCATCTAGTGGTGAGCCGTTACAACCTCTATCTAGCGGTATGCTGTTGTCACCCCCTTCTTCGGTAAGTTGTTGAAGTCCCCAATCAATGGTAAGCCTTCTTTAGTTGAACTAAATTGACTATGATTACCTATCATGGGGATACATAGAAAGACTCCCCGAGGTTCATTCCCATCAATCATGTCTCATCGTGATCTCTCCCTCGAGCTCATGTGCTTCAGGAAGTTCATGAACTAGCCTCGAGGTTCTATCTCCTCTAGATCCCATTCATGCATCCATTCTCACAGTTCACATCGTCAGGTGTCCCATCATCCTGATGTATGTGTACTCTGAATCTCTATCAGGCAGATACATCGGAGGTGTCTTTGAGGCTCATTACCCACATCATTGTTGCACTTGAGTCAACTACATATCAGTCTTCATCCGCTCCACTTAACAATCCATTATCCATCAGGATTCTTATCAAGCCCGCTACATCCCGATGGGATCATGCCACCCCATTCCCCATCCCCTATAACAACTATCAGGTATCAAACCACGCATTAGCCCCAACATCAGTGTTCCCTCCAGGGGTTGCACTCATTTGATCAACTCTAGTCAGTGTTACGATCAGTATAATCCATCTCTACTAGAGGTTAAACCCATGACATACCATGTGTTAAACATAATAAGAAGAGGAAAACCTCATATAAATTTCTATGGAATATAATTCCCTACATTCTATGTGGGATGCATCTTGATTCTACAACCTCGAGAAGCCTAAAAATAAGGGGAAGAAACCCATACACACTATTGTTCCAGCGTCCAGACATGCTAGTGATGTCCAACGTGACTCCTCCCCTGACTGAAGGTTGATTCCCTAACTGGACCCCTTGGAATCTCCTGATCGAAGTAGTGTAATTAATTAATGTTTATGATGAAATGGAACTAGGAATATTTTCATGAACATCTTCTTAGTATAAAAGGGAGACCTGAACTAGATGATGAGTTACGATTAGGAAACCACAGAAAGCGGAACCAAAATCCCATCATCATGTTTTGATCAAGGTGAAAACTTCCATGAACCAATAGAAAATGTCACCCGCCTTTGGAATGTGGGAATGTGGGGAAATAGTTGTGAGCCCTCCATGGAGGGATGCACTTGCCTCGAAAAAATCTTCATTAACAGAAATGGTGTAACCGACATGAATGTCTTCTCCTCAATGAGGAGATTAGTTGCCTTCGAGGCATCAAGGGATTAGTGTGTCACCAGTTCTAGTTATCCATTGGCGGGTACCTCCATGTAAATAAGTTCCTAACATGAAACTCACCAGAAGTGGGGGCTATCAGAACATTGGACTTCCCAGTTCACGACACTGTCAGTGTGGATCCTTCTTACCAGCCATGGCAGAATGATTGGAACTATGAGACTAGATTTCAATTTCATTGTTTCATCACTAATGGATTAATATCTATTATTTTCAAGGATCCAAATAGTTGCACTATGAACCCTATCACCACCCGCCCACCAACGTAGGGGAAGGAAAAATACCAACATATCAATTCCTTGTGGATCAACTACTTCCGCAATTGCCACCACACCGACAACCTTTTGGTGTCCACACCCTATCTCTCCTTCTGAACTCATACAATGATGATTGATAAGCAACCCTATATGCCGATATGAGGATGATGGTATAATATCGAATTGGGATATAGCCCTTCAAGATTTATAGGTGTCTACGCATCATCGCCACCACCACCATCATGGGCCGCACAGTGAGCCACTGCTCTCCACCCCCACCATCTAATCGATTTGGGATCCTATCCCTTGAACATCTCCATGACTCCCTCTCATACGGCTAAGTGGTAGGGGATGCTTTGGCTAGCCTGGACATGATCCCGTTCTAGGGGCTCCTAATGGGGGCCCCCATTAGGCCGCACCACCACCACCACCCAGTCTCATGGGTTGAAGAGTAGGTATGCTATGATCCTGCACCACAAGGCCTACTCCACCAAACCTGATGCCAGTGTCGGGTGCAGGCTGAGGAGTACGCCCACCAAGGGGCATCAACGTTAGCAAATACTATGGCCAAGGCCACCTCATACATTTATCATCAACACCATATTTACAATGAGCCTGAGAACCTATATACCCTACAAAGATCAAGGCCCCAACTACCCCACGGACAATCTGGGTCAACTCTATAGGCCGCTGGTGTAGGGAACACCTGTCGTGGACCAACCCACAGCAGGTTCACCAAGCATGGAGGTCCTCCGCATAACGCCACCATGGAGAACAAGTGTCCTCCGCGATTCCATGCCTGACAATGAGGGGTGCCCCATGCTACCTTCAATATGAATGAGGGACCTCCCCCCAGTAGTGAAACTAAGTAAGGATGCCTCTCCCATGCTCATTACATGAGTTGTGGGCTCATTCCTCCAACCACAGACTGCCAATATGGAGATACCACACAACCAGTCAATCTCTAGTATGGGGGGCGTCCCCATGTCCTTGCTTCAGCAGGAGACAATCTACCTCGCCTCTGTAGTCAGTAGAGTGAAGGTCATCATCCCTTAACCAGTGCCCGACAAGGAGGTCAGACATGTGTTCGTATCGACCAGAATAATGACCTTTCTCTTTCTAATGGAATCAGGGGAAACTAGAATCATGGTCCTACTTGTTCTCCTAATGGCTCTAGTGGAGGTCCTACCCGCTCTAGCACTTCCCACAGATGTCCTCCCCATGTCCCCTTTGAAATATCTCCCAATTATCCTCACACACTAGCTTACTCGGGAAGGGATCCTCTCTACCCCAACACTAGTACAGACGAAGGTCCTCCACGTGCCTAGAATCTACCCTGTCCTGATGAACCATCCTAGTAAATTAGTGTGGTTCAGCGCCGCTATAAAAGAATGATGAGAAGATTTAGACTGAGATCAAACTAATTTTATCCTCATATTTCGAAGCAGAATAAAGAATGGAACACTCACCTAGATCCTCTGTGTCATGTTCGGGGCAAGAACAAGGAACATCAACCTAATAAATCCAAAATTCAAGGTCCATCAGATTCCAACCTCCCTCTGTAATTTTATCCAGGTGGATAAAAATATGGAAACTCTACAGATTAAGGTCCTGTAATCTCCACCATCACTAGAAGCACTCTATACCTGGAATAGAGATCATTGAGAGCTAATAATAAGACCATGGGCAGACAGGTAGTAGTGTAACACATTACCAACACCTATAGTCCTTTCACCTGAAACAACGATCCTCAACCCGTCTTATCGTGACGTTGTGGCTATGTCACTACACTCTTCTAATGATATTCTAAGATTCGGCATTTTGTCAGCTCGCTTGTCGTATTCTCCACCGGCCAGCCCACTATCCTAGTGGACTTCTTTGATAATGCATTCAGTTCCCCAGCCACCTCTGGTTGACAAGTGGGACAATGAACGGATAGACCCGAAATCTGAGTCCCGGAGCATATGGGATATGCTCGTAGCAGAACACTTCCCTGAGGTGTTTTGAATGATTACATCACGGAATTTTTGTGTTCATGAATTCCTCATCCAATATGATGTTGAGTGTTTCCTCCATACACTCTGGGTGACTCATTTCTGTTTTCATAATCAGTGAGTGGCATAACCCAATATCCAACCACATTTTGAGTACATTAGCGAACAATGTTGTTTGGGTGATTTGGTCGCACTCTTTACGACCTAGTGTCTTGAGTCACTAGGTCGCCGTAGGGCCCTCCAGCAATGGTGTGTTCAGAGTTTTAGGGTACTACTCAAGATCATCAAAGAGGTATCTCCCCATGTAACGATCTGTGGCTGGTGGATGTATAGTGCCCTTATCTTTTGTCATATCCTATGTTATCATGATTTTTTGGGTGATGTAGAGGATATTCATCTAGGAAGGGTCACAGTTAACATGACCGACCTGCTAGAAGGTGAGAATGAGTAAGAGATTCTTGGAGAGGACCTATACCCCTCGGGAATTTCACACGTCATCGATCCGTCATGAAGGAATACTCATCAACAGAAGAATATAATGGGTCTTCTTGCGCCCACTGGGGAACTAGCCCTTATCCAGAATCCCAACAAAGGAACAGAACTCCTTGAAGCTATCAAACCCTCTAACCTATCTGACATAATGTAGAAGGTGGAAGAAAAAATGAAAAATATGTGTTGCACCAACAACTCTGCTAACACAAGAAGATGGTCAAAAATCTCATTACTGAACATGCTACAGAGAAACGGATAGACTACAGTGATCCTC
This sequence comes from Viscum album, assembly GCA_963277665.1. Classification (NCBI taxonomy): domain Eukaryota; kingdom Viridiplantae; phylum Streptophyta; class Magnoliopsida; order Santalales; family Viscaceae; genus Viscum; species Viscum album. The sequence continues at coordinate 2,007,994,012 of OY728136.1, read as the reverse complement.
ATCTAGGGAAGCAAGGGAATGCACAACATCCCCTTGGTGAACTGCCCTCAAGTAACCCTGACCATCCTGCCCATGCATACAAGTATGACGCTGGAACATACGGAAAGAGGGCGAGGTATTTCTTGCCACATCCTCCTAAACAACATGACAATCTTCGAGACCCAGCTCAGGTTCCCCCACCTGCCCAACATGTCATTCCACCTACCGCTTCATGAGCTAATGGGCCTGTATATCATGTTGATGAACCTGCCAATGTACTGGAGGTTAGGGATCCCCATCAAGACTAGAATCTTCACTCGGATGATCCAATGGTGGCACTCATCGCCCTCCTTGAATCCTTAGAGACTCGACAAGTGGAAATCCTACCTGATGGAATGCCATACCCGACATGGGTAGATGATATGACAACAACCTTGGATTTCAGGAATCCCACCTCTCCCCCTTTAATGGGATGGGGGACCCACAATAGCACTTGACCCCATTCATCTCAAAGTGTGGACCCATGTTGGGCACTCCGATGTAGCAGCAAGCCGAAATGCATCGGTATTTCATACAGACACCTGAAGGGCTGGAATTTGTCTCATACAACTAGCTCCCCATCAGATCAGTAGCCGGCTGTGATGACCTATGTAGGCAATTTCACTACCTGTTTAGTTCCACCACTCAGAATACTAGTATCGCAGACCACTTCTTGCTCAAGAAGAGGCCTGATGAGAGCGTTGAAGACTTTGTAGCCTAGTGGAAAGGGCTCACATACTCTCTTGACATTCCACTGGCTCAAGAGAAATTCCTGAAAACGTGTGTAGGGAATTTCAAGATGGAACTGGGCCCCTCTATGATCACTGATAACTTCCCCCTGAGATTCCAATACTTATCTTATAATGACCAATGCCTCAAGTAATCTTTACAACAAGCTATACAGACATGTATCTTTCCTCTTAAAATCCACGCGAGAAGGGCCTCTAGGGATCAGCCTACCGTAGTGGTTCAAATAGAGGGCTTCAGAAACTAGAGTAGTTACTTGTGGATCCGCCTCCATAGCCTCGCATAGGCCCTCCACCCCAGGTGCAGCCTGCTGCCCAGCAACGCCTACCTCATAATCAGTGGGTCCCCTAGTGAAATGTTTCACCACCAACTAGGTGAGATAACCAAGATCCACCTCCTCAGTAGGATCATCCGGCCCCACGCCCGGGTTAGGATCCAAGGTCCCCCTTTCAGGATAAGAAAAACCAGACCTAATCTTTCAGCATGTCATAAGTCCACGGTTATTTCTGAAGCTCCATAGAGTAGGGGATGGTACGTTTTCTCAATTGTAGGAGGCCAAAAGAGGCGAAACACACTCATCACCCTAATTATTACCCTACCAATAGATCATGGGGAACACCCATAAAAAAGGATACATGTTCAATGAATCACTTCAAGACCATATTAATAATAATGTTGTCTTGTTGGGATTATCTCTAGCAGATCTGTCATGTTTCTTCGTGATACCAGATAGCAACAAAGATAGTGAAGGCGAGGGGAATCAAGTTTCTAACCACGGGTCTCAGATGTATGAGGACTAGAAGGATCTTAAAACATTTTCCCTTACCCATGGTGTTATTCGTGCATATCTGAATTGGCCAGAGCTTTTGGAAGCTACAGAAACTACATTTACATCGTTCTCACAACCATCATCTTCCCAGAAGAGAAACGACCAACAACAAATGGCAATGCAAAGTCCCCTGCTAATGCCATCGTAATACTATTCCCTTAGTGACTTAATTCCACCAGAGATGATGGTCCCTCCCAGAATCCGTACTGTAGTGGAGGACTCATCATGTGACGGTCAATGGTATGCCTCAATTAATAATGTAGTGATTATAAATCTCAAAATGATTCCTGATGATGGGGTGCACTAGGAGGATCCTCCCAACATCCATAGTCATCATCAGCGTCGATGGAGCCAAAAAATATGGGCCGTCAGAGGGCCTATGTCATTACATTCATCATGGCTATTCATGTCACTGAAACTAGGTAGCAGGCCCAGTGCAAAGCTCAGTACACACACCCTTTTCATCTGGTGACATCAGGCCCGCCTTTGCCGCTGTTCGTGTCGTTGGATTAGGAAAATCCACCTCGACCGCATCGTCACCAGCCACACATGGCTACATGCCAGTCTCTGTTGTCTAGACCTCATTAGGTAGTCACTCACAATGCCTAGACTAGTGAGTAGTGGGATATTCCAAGCAATAGTAAGCCTCCAGCCTTGCCGGCAGAGCCCACCATTTCTTCTATCATATAGCAACATACTATAAGAAAATGTTGATTCCTAGCACAGATGTATGATGTTTTGAAAAATTATTCTAGTATTACATCAATTCTCTCTATCCTAGTGGTCATTTTTTTGTCATCAGATATGCGGATGACCCTTGCGGAGGCTTTATGAATTCCCCTCCAGTATGAGACGGATGTTGAAGCTGTAGATGCCTTCCATGTTGAGGCTATCAAAAATGATAAATTCCAGGATATCATATCATTCTCTAGAGAAGATAAAGTCTCTCCCATTCATGGGGAAATTTGGAAACTATAAATCACCGACCAATACCATGTCATGGAGGTTTGTCGCTTCCTTGCCGACATGGTTTTTGGGATCATTCTAATCCCAACTTGGGCAGTATAAATGATGGGAATGTCTGAGGTTGATATGAGTCCCTATGACCTAAGAATCTAGGGTTATGATAGGATGGTGTAGATATCATTCAGTATGATCTATTTGAAGACCTAGTTCGGTGGTCTAATATCTTGCACTGAGTTTATGGATGTCTCCCATGACACCGCCTACAATGTGTAGATGGTTATGTCATGGCTTCACCTGAATGCATCTGTTACTTCATCATATAACCAGTGCCTTATGTACTCCCACAATAGTTGAATGGGTTTCCTTAAAAGTGATGCATCCCCCTTTTCCTCATGTGAAACCTTATATCGGGATTTCTACTACTACATGAGCAAGTAAAAGAAGATTTAGACAAACGGGGTCGAGCATTCTACGATTGCAACTGACCTGTGGGATGATCTGGATGATGCATACATCTTTCTAGTCCATCGATTGGATGCTACAATGTAGTACATGGGAAAATATATCTTTTTTTTCTGGAATGTGGGGGGAGTACATTCCCAAGTCAATGAGACACCATAATATAACCTCATACTCCTACACAATCCATGCTCATGCGATCTATGATCCTCTTACTCCCATAAAGCATTGAGATGTCCACCCATTTTAATGGAAATATGTAATACTTTCTTATTCTATGAGGACAGGATTTACTGGCTCAAGATGACGTGCCTCTATTTCTTCGATATCATAAAACATGGCCCCTTGTGCCGAAGACTGTATGGGATTGGATCAACAACCATTATCGATATGGTTATGATAGCATCGGGGTGCCCAATAGCAGTTTCCACTACCGCTCAGGCTGGTACCAGCATCTATTCGTGAGCTTCCAAATCAGAAGAAGCTCCTCCTACCAAGGATCCTCCCTCTATATGTGAGGAATGGGATTTCTAGGATTATCCCCCACCTACTAAGAGAGCATCTCTACCGTGGTTGACGACATGGTAAAGGTGAACCTCAGTAGCAAGGAAGTCCTGATACCCACATTGATTAGTGCTTTCATGCCCCTCTAAGAGCAAAAACATTACATAGACTTCCTAAAACAACACAGTGATTTATTTTCCTAGAGTTATGAAGAGATTCCCGGACTAGATCCTTAGGTATCCATCCATTTCCTCTGTCTCCCAAAAAATCATCACTGGGTCAAGAAGCCTCACAGAAAGATGAACACTTCTCATGGTGCCATGGTTGAGGCAGAATTTGATAAGATCATCAGAGAAATTTTGTTATGAAGTTCCAGAAACCCAAGTTCCATGCCAACAATGTGCTGAAATGGATGATGAATGGACAGATCAGAGTCTGCATCAACATCTGAGATATCAACCATCACTGTCTGAATGATGAATTTCCACATCCTGTGATGAAATTATTGATCGATGCTATAGTTGGGTTCCAAGACCTCTCTTTCATGGATGGGTAATCCAGATATAACCATATCTCACTGGTCCCTAAGGATGAGGATTTTACATCATTCAAGGCACCACAAGTTAAATTCTTTTACTATGTTATTCCATTTGGTTTAAAGAAAGTGGGGCCACTAATCAGCAGGAAACGCATCACATATTTAAGCTGATCCTTAGAAAATTGGTGGAATGTTATATTAATAAAACAATGGTCAAATCTCTCGAGTGTCAATACCATCTCAAAGACCATGATATATTGTTCGACTACCTCCTTTCTCGATACCTGAAGATGAAACCATTGAAGTGTGCTTTCGGGGTCACCTATGGCATGTTTCTCTGCTACGTTGTCAGATAAAGGGTCATCGAGATTGTCCTTGAGAACGTCAAGGACATAAGTCAGAAGTCTACCCTAATAAATATTAAGGATCTTCGATATATCAAAGGCCTCGCAGCCTACAATCACCAATTCATCGAAAATTTGGACAGTAATTGTAAGCTCATTTCTTGGCTCATGATTAAAGGAACTGTCTACGAGTGGGACGAAAAATACCAGACTAATTTTGAGGAAATCAAATAGTATCTACTCTATCCTCTGGTATTAATGCCACCCTTCTATAGACAGCCATTGGTCCTTTATGTGACCACACATGAGCAATCTCTCTGTGCCCTTCCAGTTCAGAAGAATAATGAGGGAAGATACAATATCCTCAACTACCTATTTCTCATGCTTCTTGATACAGAGACCAGATACTCACCTATCGAGAAGAGATGCCTTCCAATAGTATTCACAGTACAAAAATTAAATCAACACCTACAACATCATGTGGTACATATGGTGTCCCGGGATGATCCCCTAAAGAAAATCCCGAACTGCCCCATGATGACAGTCCATCTAGCATTGTGGGAAGTGATCCTTCAGCATTTCGACATCAATTTTGTACCGTAGAAATCTATAAAAGGGATATCTTTAGAAGAATAATTTTCTACCCATCCAGCTATGGCGGACAAGTTCATGAACTTCGATTTTCCCAATGAAGCGATTCTCCCAATGGACCATGTTATTCCATGCATGGAAATGCACATCGATGGTGCTTCTCGCAGCCCCAACGGTAGAAGTCTCAATGACCTCAATCTCAATAGAGTTTTCCTATTGTCTTCATTACCCCGACATAGTCTATTTTTCCACACTCATTCATGTTTTCAGAAAACTACACCAACAAGGGGGCAGAAAATCAGGCACACATCACTAGCATTTAGCTAGCCCTTGAGATTGATATTCCCTATTTTTATGTAAATGGGGACTCTAAACGAGTTATCAAGCATATGAACAGTGACTATGTCATCAGAAAGTCAGATCTCATGACATCATCCGAATTCACCCTCCAGCTAATTGCCCTATTCCGATCTTAGGAAAAAATTACCCATGTGCCTTGATCATAGAACGGTTGGGATGATGCTTTGGTTGACCATTCTGCATCACTTGAAGATCCTGAACTGGATGACTTAATTATCCATGTGGCACATCGAAGATACATTTCTCCTGTCACTCCATGTGGTGATGAAAATATATAGGTAATCCACCTTACTGTCGGAACCTCCACGTTAGGATCCTGAGGTCCCCCAAATTCAGTGATTGTTGTGGATCATTTATGGAGATCATCTGTTGTCGAATACCTACTAAATGGTAATATCCCACCATATCAGGCTGAGCGTGAGAAAATTTGATGCCTCGTGCTACAGTTTACCCTCTTTGATGGTCCTAGTTGTGAGTAAATCCTCTACGAGAACGATTTTGATTGTGTTCTCCTTCATTTCATTCACGAAGTCGAGATTTCCCAAGTCATGTAGTAGGTTTATGTCAGTTCCAGTGGGGCTCAACATACTAGACCAAATCAATATCACCATATCTAGAGACTGGGGTAATTTGGGACCTCTATGATCCATGACTACATCGAGTTCTCTAATAGGTGCCATGCAGGCCAAATTCATGTTAACTTCATGCATCTGCTGTTGGAACCTCTCCATTACACAAGGTACTCATGGCCACTTGCGGTAAGGGGAATCGATGCCATGGGACCATATCGACCAGCAACATCTCAGGAGTTCATATGCATCCTGACTGCTACAGTTTTTACCTCTAAGTGGGAAGAGGCAGTTCAACTCAAGGAGGTCAATGCATGTTCCATCGTAGATTTTTTGATAACCAACATATTCTACTAATTTGGAGTCCCTCACACTATCCTCATTGATAATGGACCAAACTTACGAGTAGAGGAGCTGAAAAAATTGCACGTTATGTACAATATCCGTTCTAATCTTTCCTTCCACTATAATAGAAAACATAATGGATAGATTGAGGCATCTAACAAAACAATCTAACATTATCCAAAAAATTGTTTCTAATATTAAGAAGAGTTGGATAGGCAAGCTCCCCAATGCCCTTTGGGCATACAAGACCATGACTCATAATTCCACCCAGGTAACCCCATATTCCCTAGTGTACAGAACCAAGGTTGTCCTGCCCATATAGATTCAATTACACTCATTGTTCACAGATATATATGACTAGAAATTATATGATATTTTGGATGAAATCCGTCTGTCCATGTTAGAAGCCCTCGATGAGAACATGATTCATTCCCTAAAAAACCTAGAATGGCATCAGAACAATATAGACATTGATTTCAAAGAAAAGGTTTTCATGTGTTCTTTCTCGGAAGGAAACTTTGTATTGGCCTAGAAGACACCAATGATACCCAGAAGGAAACCACCCATGTTGGTGCCCAAATGGGAAGAAAATCACATTTTTCACAAGGTTTAATCCAATGGAGCATAATCCCAGGTTACCATGGAGGGTGAGCATATAAATCCTACTAACAATTCTATGTTCCTCAGGTAATACATTCCCTGAGACCTCTTGTCGAGCATGAGCTTATATTGTATGGTCCTTCACAACCTCAAAGTCCTATCCCCCCATGAACCCAAACTGCATTTGGGTCCTCCATGACCTTAAAATGCCCAGTCCTACATGACTTTAACTTATGCATCATCCTGAAAGATGTTAAACCACATTTTTAAGAACTAAATATACCTTGATTACCATCTTAATGGGATACTTTGGAACACTCAAAAGGTTCATCTTGAGCCTAGCCCAACATCATCTTTGAAAATACCCTCATGGGAAAAGATCTATTGGATGATCCCACATGGCATTTTATGGGCTTCTTTGGCCCCACTTATGTTAGGGTTACGATGATAGACCCATATTCCCTCCCTCTTACTTCTAATCCTACTACATCCTTACCACATGACATTAAACTACATGGCCCAATCATAACTATGTATGGCTTGATTTCCGTCCTCATAGGATACGTAGGACCGCCGAAATAATTCATCAGTAGGCCCATGCCCAATCTTCGGGACCTTCCATTGGGTTGAAACACATGGTGTGGTGTTTGATTTTTCCTTCATTCACATCGAGTTCTTCTAAACCATACCATGTATCCCTGTCCCTGGAAGATCTATAGCTCTTCTACTATCTAGATTTATATGAAATTACACAGGCACATTTATGCTCCACACACCCCGTCATTTGGGTTCCCATTATCTCCCTCTTCTGAAACAACCCCCGAACAATATGGTTACATAGCCTATGGGATCTCCTATCATTTCAGGCCAACACCCTCATGGATTTTGAATATAAAAATTGATAGGTGTCTTGAATTATGAATATTTTCTATGATCGATGCTCATTTTCTGTACCTATTTCAGGTCACACGGTATAGATGATGTGTTTTGAATATGGTCAAAAACCATCCTATGTCATTGTAACCACCCCCATATGTCCCAAACATAGATTGTAGTTGTATATTCTGCTCCACTATCTCTCAAAACCATGACCTTCCTCGATCAGGACTGTGATTCTAGTTTGTGGTCACTTATGTGATGCAGAGAGCCTAATCCTACTCCTTGTTTTCTGCACCAAGAATTTCTCCTATGATCTTTGGGGCTATGATAAGGCAATACCCGCATGAGTTCCCAAAAGGATATAGCTGACCCAAATGCCCAGTCACAGGTCCCTTGGCCACTTCGGCCCCCTAGTCCATGTTCTCATTTAGGATTGTGTGGTGTGGTATGGACTCATGTCCACATTCATGTCCGGAGTATATTTCATGCCATACATATTCCCTTGAGACATCCATTTTTTTATCACCCTTTTTGTGAGTTCAGGCTCTTCCATGCTTCCTGAGCCCCATCATATGGGTTTCCATCAACTATTATATCCAAAGTACCCATAAATAGAATTGATGCTCAGCCTAAGGTCTGTCATACAGTTACGGGCTAACGTCATCGAGGATTGCGAGTGGAAAATTGATACAAATCCCATTTTGTGAAATGGTCAAGGGTCAATGCTCAATTGTTCACCTTGAACTCTGGTCGCACAATGGCATATAATGTGTTGTGAACCTAGTAAACAATAGTATTCTATCATAATTGCCCCATTGTGGTCCTCCATTGTCATGGTGATGTGCCTTCTCTTTCACACACATATGACATTAAACAAGGCATTTGTGGTCTGAGCTCTACAACCTTAAATGATGGTCACCTCATCCACACTGTAAGAGGTTACATTGCATGCTTGTTGTGACATTCTATTCATGGCCCAGCCTCAGGTCCCATGGCCTTTTTGGGACCCTATCCCAAGTTCCTACTTAGGATTGAATGGTGTGGTATGGTATTATGTCACTGTTCACGCTGAGTTACTTTTTGTGACATACACGTACCTCATTGGGGTATCTCGCCCCTATTTGTGTCCTTGTGGAATGATGATAAACTGTAAAACAACCTAGTCACAACTATGTATGTCTTGATTCCCATCTTCATGGGATACGTAGGACTGCTCGAATATATAGTCATTGGGTCCAGTCCCATCTCTTAGAAACCTTCCTATCATTTTGGCCCCTTGGCTTGCCTTCTTCTACGGGATGTGTATACAGTGTGGTGAAGACTCATTATTTCTTCATTCACATTAGTTTTATAACAACCACACCACATACCTCTCTCTACAAAGAGGTCTTCTCTCATCTCTTTGATTTGGACGCTCCTTCATCGGATCCCTCAACCCTCTTCAGCTATTCAAAATGTGCCTAGTATTACTCTGGTCTAGAGGCTAGAGTGAAAGATTTTACCAGGACATGCTTTCACCAATTTTTAAGGCTTCATGTTCTCCTTAATTTGGGATTTCACCATCTTTCACTTCCAAAGGGACCCCCAAATAAAGAGGATTATAGGCCTAAGGGCTCTCCAACAATTATGGGCCAACGCAATCGAGTGTTTCATAGAACAAATCAATACAAGCCCCACGTTGCATACATGGTCATCCATCGACTCTCATTTTTGGTTCCCATTTCATGTTACATTACATAGATTCTATGTTTTGAACATGGTCAACAATTATACTAAATCATCACTCCAAACCCTTTCAGTCCTTGAATGTTTTTTCATGATTCACATTGTTTTCCACCCCATCATGTCCAAGTAGAAAATTGACACTCATGTCACTATCCCTCATTGCACATTTTCACGTTAGGAGGACAAAGCCATGGTAAGGGTTCATTATGGGCTTCACACTAACATCCCTTTAGCGTGTGTTCTAGGTATTGCAAAAAAACACTTCTTCCCTAGTTTCCCACATAGATGTTGACTCACATTGGCTTAAGAAATGCATTGAGGTATGTGCCTCCATAAAGGAGTTCTTCTTATCCAAGGTCCGAGTTCGAATACCTTAAACTAGGAGCACATTTAGAACTATGTACGACTTATTTCCCATTCCCATGGGATACATAGGAACGCGTAGATATCATGGATTTGGGTCCACCTCATGTTCCACTAATTTATCTCTTATTTTCTACCATCTAGGCCCCCGATCTCATAGGACGACATGATGTGGTGTGTGTGGGCTTATGCCTTCATTCGCGTCGGGCTTATAATTGCTGCATTACATTCTCCCATTCATGGAACTTGTCCCTCATACCTATTTACCTAAATTACCTATCCTATTTTGTCCACCTCGGTGCAAGGTTTCTTCCTTGGAGTTGCGCATGTTGTGTTATGGGATCATGTCCTCATTCCTCTTGGGTATGCTTTATCACACTGTGCACATTCCCTTATGTCAGAGCCATATGACATTAAACTATACTGCCTTGTCCCACATGACTTTAAACAGTTTCATCTATAATGATAGTTGTTAAAATTCATGGTTGGTCCCATCCCATGTACCTAAACTATGACATTATCATCCTAGCCATAAGACGAAAAATGTAACAACATCGTGGTGTCCTCATTTGTTGGTACATCATGTTTGGTATCAATCACACACCATACAATTTGAAAATTCATTCACATGGGTTCTTTTTTTTGATGATTCATGGACATTCTATCCTAGGTCCAATGCTTCACAAAAACCGACAGACAATCATCTTAAAGGAAAAAAAAGATTTATCAAATTCCGCTTCTTTTGGTTCGAGGGCTAGACCTGCACAACCATATTATCTCTAGAACTTTATCTTACCATGCCATTCCATGAACTACATAAGTCTTGATTCCAATCATCATGGTATATGTAGGAATTCCCAGACATATTCTCCTCGGTTCTAGCCCCAAGAATTTGAAATCATGTACTCTCCCTTTCAAAACATTATCGAAAAATCATTTTAGAGAATGCTGAGTGGAAGGTACCTCTTGGATTCTCATTCACATCATGTTTTTTGATAACTGCACCTTCTCTCTCCATTGCCTTTTCCCAACCATGTCTGATTTCTATGACCTTAAACTAAGATCTCCCTATGTGAACTGTGTGTCATGTTTTGCCACTTCTTTTCCCTACGCCCAACCCATTAAATGAAGCCCCCCATAATGGATCATACTGAGACCATTAAGTTAGAAGCATGAAACCTTAGGACAATTGTTAATGTAGGGGGACTCGAATCCCTCTATCTGATGTGTCTAGTCTTCATACTCCAATGTGTTGTGGTAGTGCCCAATGTGTGGAATTTTTACAGGGACAATCCCCCATTAAATTTCAAAACATTGTTAGCCCATTATTTGGATACTCATCCTCTTCCATGTCTGATGGGACCCCCTTTATGGACTTGTATCAAGCCAAATTGGCATACCTACGACTAGGGCCAGCATCCTTGATGACCTTGGACGATAATTTCTACAGGTCCCATGTTTCAAAAATGGTAAGGGGAAGACCCTCATTTGTATGTCCCCATTATAGTCTAACGTGAAAAAATATACTGTGTTTTGGAAATGGTAAAAAGTTAACCCATATCATCACACCTCCATCATTGTGGTCCAGATCTCGAGAATCATGATTCACATATTTCCACTTATGTTCAAGTGGAATTCCACCATACTAAGGATTACTCCATCATTCATATCGGCGTGTTACATAGACGGGTTAAAATAATTGGTACGTCCTTCACATAGAATCCCATCGCCCAAAACATGTGCCTTCCTATTCTAGGAATGTACCATTACAACTCATTGTTTCCAACATTGAGCACGACTCATATGGGGTTAGTAGTTTTGGTAGGATGTGTACTGGAGAAACCATGCTACACATTCCTTTAATCCTACCTCATAATGTTAAACTGTACCCTAAGAACTATTTATGTACTGATTACCATATTCATGGAGTATGTGGGATTGTCTGGGCACATTGCCTCTATCCCATTCTAACTTCCACTTTTGGTCCCTTGACCTAAAGTGGTTCCTCCGGGGATACACGTTGTGTTGATGACTCTTTATGTCCTCATTCATGTTTGGTTTATAGCTACCACAACACATAATTCCCTCCTAGGATCTTCCATTTCACTATTCATGCTATCTCATGACGTTAAACTACATGAGCCCACATGTCCTCGATGAGTGATATTAAACTGCGGTTCTTCCCTGGACTTGTTCAGCATGCCCTATGTTAATCATGGGATGCATCAGTTTCCTCACCAGGAAGGCTTCTCCCTACCAGTTTTGGTCATTGACCATGCCATTCTTCAAGAACTACGTATGTATTGATTCCCATACTGATGATATATGTAGGGATGTCCATGTATTTTTCCTTGGGCCCTGCCCCATGGTCATTAACCATTCTGGTCCCCAGCCCCAATCATTGTCTGAGAAGTATGTCCATTAATCTATGTGGACCGCCATCACTATATGATATAAAACTACTTTTCATTCTAGGCCCTTAATATAGGGGTCATGTTTAGAAGTATGGATGATCCCTAATCAGACCAATTCGCTAACCTAATGTGCCTTCACCACGATCGCATAATTTCAAGAGTGTTGGAATCCATTTGAACAACCCATAACGCCACACTCCACGATTTCAATTTCCTTCATTCAAACCCTCATCCTATTTGACATAATACTAAACCGCCTAATATCTTGGTTATTTGGACAATGGCGTGCATACATTCCTTTTCCAACATTCAGGAAGACAAATGGATGTAATTTTGAGTCATGCCCCTTCTTTAAAATGTGGTGAGCGGTTGACCCTCATTGGTTATCCCCATTTCTGGCTAACGCAATGAGGATACATTGTTTTGAACACGGTCAATGGTTATTATTCATTTTCACACCATCCCAAAAATGTTCTGAATTTTGGATATCATGATTCACACCTTCCACTCCCCAATGTTTAGATTAATTCCAATGCCCATGGAGTTACCTCACTATTGGACTATCGCGCACTGTGAAAGCAACGATTCGATAGTTCTGAGAGCATCATCCTCTAGTCAGGCCTCTCCCTTTCTTCTCAGAAATCTGGATTGTTTTTTCGAACCCCGAATGCATAGATATTGGTTTTCCCTCTTATATTTAGGTGGAATTATAATACATAAATCTTTTTATTCTTACATCGGGACCGACCCACATGATCTTAGGGAATGATTGTTAGATGATCCATGGATATAATAAAAATGCAATAATCTAAATGAATAAATGAACTCATGCAAACAAATAGAATAAAATGATCAAAGAGTGAAATTGTGTTCAAATTTTGCAAGCATCACAATACATGAGGATCGACCCTATCCATGGATTGGTTGACCCTATCAAATGAACATTGTGGCTCCGCCACCCTCAGGCTTGTGGCATCCAATATCTGTTATCGCATGTTAAGTTCCAACTCCTCGACATCAATGGGATGTAGTTTTTGATCCGCTACTTAGGCCCACTCCTTGTCACTCTAGATAATATTCATCTATGTGATGGATTGTTTCATCATCTATTTGGCCTATGCCATTGGGGCCTTCAACTGTGATATAATCTATGAATAAAAATTGAGGAGAGAAGAGTTTTCATCTTCTTGGGCCTGCAGCCACTAAATCTAATTTTCAGCCTCTTGGAGACTCTTAATGTTCACTATTTTTCTTTACTACCAACCCACACCAAGGCCATCGTCATACACCTAAATATTCTCCTCCATGAGATCTATGACAATTATGAGAGGATGTTGGGCATCTACTCCCCTAGCTCACAGTTCGCACAGTCTCAAAAAAAGCCTCTTCATCTAGTCTATCCATTTTTTTTGAGTGATTTCATATATAATGTGATTGATTAGCTTCTAGGAATAGCGAAAAACTATCTTGATATCCTTATCAATCGAGGCTATTTCATCCTAGTCTGCGGGGTTGGTCAGCTCGTACATGGGGAATTCCCCCAAGAACTCATTAGAAGGGTCTACATCTGGTGTCTGATCAGTTATAGAAAGACTCTAGCAATCTGAACAGTCCTCATCATCAAATACCACTTCAATTATCTCAATTAAATCCATACCAATAGTCCCATCAATGATCTCATGCGCATCAGCTTGGTCGGTCTAGATATCTTCCTCCACGACCACCAGTGTTCCCCTAAGAATGACGCCACCAAGAGTACTAGTCAACATCGCCATGGCTGCCCATGGAATTTTAAGGACTACACATACCAAAAGGGAATATATTTTGTCATCCTAGTCAATTAGTGGAAGTCATGAATTATGCGATGGTGATATACATTGGTGGAAATCTCAGTCTTGTTCCTATTCTATTATTGTAGGAACCCTTAGACACGGCCCTGTGAATATTATATGCAAGTCTGAAATCTCCGGGGGAGCTATCTCCAATGTCCCGACCTGGCCAAACACAGTAATCATCATAGCCATGAGTGTGGATCCCAAAAGTCACACATATGCACTCACTGAGTTATCAGAATGAGTTCTGTTAATGAGGCTCTCCTGTAGAGTTTAAACATTGGTGAGGGATCCAAAATTACATGGTAGAAAACCCTAAGGAAGGGTATTGAGATTTAAACTCAAGGGCCTCTACATTTTCTTAATGATCCGGGTCATGATAAAAACCTAGCCCTCTTCCAATGGGCTCTCTCTACTGGCCTCTTCCCCCCGAGGGGGCTCGTACGATACTTCTACCACAGGGAAGCGCTCCCTTAGTTTAGTATCTAACAACTGCAGTGGGGAATTTTTTTCTAGAAAAACCTTCAATCTATCTGTCATTGGATGCGGGGCACCCCAGGAGTGAAAATGGTCTTCCATCTCTAGCAGGTATTGCTCCGCCTCAACATGGGACACAAAAAAGTCAGCCCTGATAGGTCCTATCAATTATAAATCAATCCCATGATGATTTCAGTGTTTCCACATCTTAGATGGGCTGAGGAATTGCCTATTTAATTCCCAAATATCTCTGGCCTTCATAAAGACACCATTCTCTATCATGACGATGTTCCACATCTTCTTCCCTAGAGCATAAGTGTATGTTAAATAGAATCCTCTCAGTGGGCTCCCATCAGAATAACTATGTTCTTCTAGTACCATTTGGACCACTACTGTTGGAGGATCTGATACCACTGCCACCCCCTCAATTGGTTCAGGGTCCACTTCCCCATTAGCCCCTCCACTATGGGATGTCCTGGATGCCTTTATCCCCTGACCTCGAGTATGGGGAGGCACAACATCACCGGCCCAAAAAAATGGCCGCATCATCATTTTCCCTAGGTATGATAACTACCATCTTTTTCCGTACTCCTTCTCCAACCCATAGATGGCGGTGGTCGGAGGCAACTCAGTCCACATCTTCCCGTATTCCTATGTAAAAAATGAGCCACATCTACCTCATAACACATGTATGTTCCTCATGGTGCTCCCCTGAATATACCTTTGGGGTCAGTCGCTGCATACACTGAAATTTCATGGTGAATCAATGCGGGGAATGTGACTTGCTGAGAGGCTCATGGTCCACTCTGGCCACCCTGACTCCACCATGAAAGGCAAGGAGTTAGAAATGGTGCTCTTATGTACCTTGGCCATTATTAGTGAAAGAACCTATTGGTAGTGAGAAGGGATGAAATATAAACTCATCTACCTTCAATACATAGTTCAGTAAATCATGAATGGTATGCTTGGTCGGAAATATCCCAACAACATTCTAGGTGGATGTGAGTAATTTTTATTCCGGAGGGGAGATGGGGTTCATATATCCCTAGAACACCCTTAAGTGCTCCTTTATCCACCGATACAAGAGGTGGAATGACCCTTATATCCTCACTGGACTCTTCAACTCAATGATATACCACATTATCTTGTATATAATGGAAGACATAAAAATTTTGAGGATGACCCGCCCCCCTGTAGCCAAAATGGATGCCATTATAAATGTGATTGGTCACACACCCTTGTTTGTATCCCTCACTGGGTTGATCCCACAATAAAAGAGAGGTTCAATGAATGCGGCCAAGATAACTACCAATTGTTGCTTGTTGATGATGCTGAATCCCCTGGTTTTCCACCGGCTGTCTTCAAGTGTTTCCTGTACAAGTGCCTCCTGCCTCGTTGATCCTCGTTTGGGAATGTTCAAGGCCTCACTGTAAACCTCCTGTCTTTCAGGATGTTTAGCAACTGCATGAACCAGCATTTGAAGTGGACATCTCCCACTTATTATTTGTCTTCACACGACACCATCTCAATCAATGCCATTTCAAATGAATAATTTTACTCCGGATCTTCCTAGGTACCCATAATGGGGAGGAATTCCTCATACACCGCCCCCAGTACATGGACCCCTGAGATCTGATGAACATCCCACAAACCGATGCCAACCTCCTCATGGTTTAAGTTGAAGGTATTGTAACTCGATGACCACTATCTCAACAACTCTGGAATCAACTGTTTCTGTTTATAGATATGGATTTGGGAGGCCCAAGACTTCTCATACCAGCCCACTGCTGTTATATCTACACCAAACTCTTCACACGGGGCACCTACCCTGTAGGCCCAGGCCTGGTCATCTGTAAAATTGCCACCCTGGCATATACCCCACTCATTGGACCATCCCTTCCATGGGATCATAAAGGTAGCATTCATGATCTTCTAGTACATATGTGGAGAAGTCTCAAGATACAATTCCTTCCCATAAATATTGTTTAGATGGTTGTTTAGACAATCAGTAATAACTGGCGTGATTTCTTCACGTGCATGGCCGTTATCATCCCAGAACCACTAGAGATGGAATGATGTGACCCTAAACCATTAAGTCGGATCTTCCAAACTTGCTTCATTGATGAAGACACCATATTTCATCCCAAATCCATACAGAGGCAGCCTCTTACACAACATAGAGTTCATTTGGCTCTCCAACAGATGCTCCACCAATGAACCATAGTCAGAGTGGATATTTTCCAACTCCCCTAGACGCAAGATATTTTCCATATCCTCCGTTTGGGTAGAATCCTCATGGAACCCCTGACATCCTCTTGGTGAGCCATGCCGTTTTTATGGTTTGAACAAATTTTGTTCTATTTTCCGAATCACGTTAGCGGAGCTCGTCCATAAAGACGATTCTCAGAGACCATTCCTGGAGGTCGATCCGAACAATGGAATATTGAATCCTTACCCCGACCTTTAGATTCAAGCTGTAGAGTGTTCCATCATAGAGAAGAAGAATCCTCGTGTGCCATACTGTAGAAGGCCCGATTCACAAAGAGAAAAATCAGAGTACACGGTGGTTTGCGAATCGAGAGCAGTAAATTCCAAAAACATAGGGAAGATAATGGAAAAAAGAGAGGTCACATCACTTATTTATAATCAAGGACCCATAGACCTTCATGGAGCATCCCTCCACAGAGAGATTCACTAAATGTTTTTCCGACATGTCTCCTCTCTACTTCGTAAGCCTCCTCCACGAGTCATCTTCACGTTGGGAGGATGTGTTTTGGTCACTTACCATCATACCTTGAACATCAATTTCTCCATGGATCTAAGTCTGTTGGGGGAATTTGTAGGAACAAAATAAAATTTATGAAGAATAAAAACACACAGGAAGCCCTTAGGGTCTTCATCACAAAGCATGTTGGTGGAGTCCTAGATAACCATGATCACCGAATAGATCACCTTTCACAAAGCCGCTGCGGAGTGATGTGGCAGGATGCACTGCGAACCCCTCAAAGATTCGTGAACCCAACTCAGTGCGAGGATGTGGGATGCTCAGTGACCCTGGGAAATGTTTGAGAACACGCAGTGGAGCTGGGAGGATGGATTCTCGACGAACCCTTGTGACATTTAGGAACCCGCCGTGGAGCTAAGAGGTGGGATGCTCCACGAAACCCACTGAAATTTGCAACACCCCCGCTGATCGAGTTCCCTATTTGCACTGAGAGAGCTCTGATATGCGGTGCCTATTTACTATAAATAAAAGGCTCCCCACGAGCCCAAATGAAAAATCATCTGACCTTTCACCTTCTGATCTCAGATATCGTGAAGCAATTTCTGCTCTGCGAACCATAATATTTTCAAGGTACCTTTTCATCATGAAGTGCCTTATCTTTTGCACAAATTCGGCCCCTATTTAAAGAGGGATTCCCTTCATGGATCCCATAGGCCTTCACAAATGATGAAAATACCCAATGAGACTTAGGATTTGTCGTGCACTTATGCATCACAATGTACCTGCCATGCACATGTGACTCGTATACTAAGGCAGGGTCACTATGCTCCACGAAGCACATTCCTTCACACTGCTATGCACGGAAAGGTACCCTTTCTATGAAAAGCAGTGCTCTAAAAATTCATTTCCTCTTCGTAATGAACCTTTGATACTAACCTATTAAATATTCCTAGGCATGGATACTTCACTTAGAAAAGAACACCCCTTGGTGAATCCCCTCCACTCTATGGAGCACCAGAGCTTCACAAGGCCTCAACCAATGAACCCCTCTGCTCTGCAACTCATATTCCCATGAGGCCCTTTAGGTCTGCACAAAGACATTTCAAGGTCCCATGGGTGGTGCTTCCTGTTTCATCTCTTCTCCTCATAGTTCTTCCCATAGGCACAGTAACAACTATTGCTTCTTCGCATAGACACACTAACGTGTACCCCTCAAAGGATCACTCCATAACAACACCTCCCTATAGCATTTTTGATTCCTTTACTTCCCTATGTGGGATTAGTTATGTAAGTCGTATGAGTGTGTAGTGAACCCACCTCGCCCGAACTACATGATGTTAAACTGCCAAGCGTCCTCGTCCTTAGCAAATGACATTAAACTGTGGCCTCGCCCCATGCATTACAAGCCATGAGATCCGTCATGGACATTTATTATTCCCACTAGTCTCCACGGGAGTGAGATCATTACTCACATGGAATGAGATCCTCTTTATCATAGAAGCGTCTATCCTTGAGGAAAGGGAAACCACCTTGGTGTAAGCCCCTTCCTATTCTCACAAGAGGTAGCACCCCTTCTCTTTCTCTCTTCCTCGGTGCTAAATCCCTCTTCCTTTGGGATTTTTCACCACCTGGGAATCAACCATAGAGTAAGTACTATTCACCATTCCCCTAGTCCATGGACCATGCATAATCCCCTGTCTCCCCTTGGGCCCCTAATTACGTGTAAGCCCGACTCAAATTTCCTTGGACGCATGTTTCGAGTTGTTCCCATCGGGTCTCAGTTGCCTCATGTTTTTCACACCAAGCATGACTCACGTGGGATTAGAGTGTGCATCGACTATGTAATACTCTTTAGGGCTACCTAAAGTGTATTTCCCACACCCCTTCTAGAACTATGTTGTATTTTATCCTTTCCAAGGCAAGGTATGTAGGAACCCTCCCTGAGTATCAATCCCACCAACCATTTTCACGACCATCTTCACGTCACTTCCAAAAATCTCTTGAACAATGAGGACATTGATCCTTGACAAGTTAAGGTATATAGGAAGCCACCCTGAGGTTCAAACCCGCCATCAATTGGTCTCAACCATCTTAATGTCGGTTCACCATAATTTTTTGAACTTCGAGGACTTTGATCCTTTCCATGAAAAGGTAGGTAAGAAGCCTACATGAGGTTAATGCTCGACTACCAATGGTCTTGACCATCTTCCCATCAGTCCCCCACCATCTTGAACATCATGGACTCTATTCCTTATCATGGAATGGTACGCAGTAAGCCTTCTAAAGGTTCAATACTATAAAAAAAAATTTCCTGCCACCTTCAGTTAGATTCCCACTGTCCCAGACAACACATAAATTGATCCTTGTCCCATGGACAAGGTACGTAGGAAGCCTCCTTGAGGTTCAACACCAACAAACATGGGTTCATACCCACTTCATGTCAGTTCCCACCATCCCAAACTTCAAAGACATTAATCCTTGTCTGCAGGACAAGGTATATAGTAAGCCTCCATGAGGTTCAAGAAAAAAAACAATTTGTTCCGTCCCACATCATGGTTGTTCCAACCATCTAGAACTGTACAAACATTGATTTGTGTCCCCTAGAAAGGTTATGTAGGAATCATCCATGAAGTTCAACACTATACAATGGTAATACGTTGCAAATCACATCCATCGATAAGCCATTGTTACACCTATAATGTGGTAAGCCGTTGCGACCTCATCCAACGATAAGCCATTGTCAACCCCATCCAGTAGAAAGCTATTGTGACCCTATACATTGGTAAACAATTTTGAACCAGATATAGTGGTACGCCATTGAGACCCCATCTAGAAATTAGCCAGTTTCATCACCTTCTAGTGGTAATCCATTGTGACCTCCTTCTGGCGGTAAGCCATTGTGAGCCCCATTCCGTAGTAATCCGTTGAAGTCCCAAATCGACGGTAAGTTGTCTTCAAATGAACTTGATGGACATTGATTCCTTGTAACTGGGATATATATGAAGCCTTCATGAGGTTCAATAACCTCAATCATGTCTCATCATGATCTATCCCTTTATCCCATGTGTTTTGGGAAGGATAGGACCCAAACTAGAGGTTATATCTCCTTAAGTTCCCATATGTGTGTCCATTCCCACGGATCACCACGTCGGGTGTCCAATCATCCTGAACAATGTGTAATTTTATTCCCTATCACAGGGATACATATGAGGTATCTTCGAGGCTGAATCCATTCATCACCATCGCCCTCAAGTCGAATACATTTTATTCTCCACCTACTCCACTTATCCATCAATCATCTATCCTGATTCTTACACGGGCCACCTCATCCCTGCGAGATCCTGCCACCTCATTCCCCTATTCCCATTAACACAATCGTGTTGCTGAACATGCATTATGCACAACATCAGTGTTCCCTCCATGGGTTTCACCCATCTAATCCACTCTAGTCAGCGTTCCGATCAGTCAGATCTGTCCCCGCTAGACGTTCAACCCACGACATACGTTGTGTTAAACATATGAAGCTGAGGAAAGCCTCATATACATGCTTGTGGAATATAACTACCATCATTCAATGTGGGATGCCTCAGTCATCTGTTCCCTCAAGAAGCCCTATAATAAGGGGAAGAATCCTAGACTCACTAGTGATCCAGAATCCAGACACACTAGTGATGTCCAACGTGAGTAATCCCCTGACAGAAGGTTGTTATCCTTACTGGACCTCTTGGAAGGTCCCGACATAAGTAGAGTAATTAACCTGTTTACCTAATGAAATGTCATTGGGAAGAATTTCACAAACAAAATCATTGTCTAAAAGGGAGACCTAGACTATGTGACGAGTTAAGAGGAGGAATCCATTGAAGGAGGAAATGAAATCCAATCATACTATTTCAATCAAGGACTAAACATCCATGAACCGGGAATGGATGATGCCCAACTTTGGAAAGCAGGAATGTGAGGAAACAATTGTTTTCCCTCCACGAAAAGAACCACACGCCACAAAAAAACGATTAGAAATAATAATAATAAATGATACCTTTCATTTATTAATGTAAATATGATTAACAAATCGTTAAAAAATTTATGAAGGAAAATATAATAATGGTTTTTTTAAAAATCTATTTTTTATTAAAAATCACTTTTGAAATCATATGAATTGAAACGAACAACGTAAACATGAAAATAAAAATTTAAATAAATAATTGTAATGATGGATGATAATTCCATACATGACATAAAATTCAAAAATAACATTCCTTTTTCAATGTAAAAAGGTTAATAATTTTCCTTGTTTAGAAAATGACAAGATGATATCATTCGCATTTTCAGTAAAATCAAAATAATTTTTTTTGAAAATGAAATATGATTACTTTTAAAATAATTAACATATTGTAAAATGGGTAAAAATTTATTTTCTAAATATTTCTTCAAATGTTAAAAAACATGAATATTATATTAGAAAACATGGATTTGGAAGAAAATATATTTCCCACTGAAGAGAGAAATGATGACTGGTTTTCATAAAAAAATCTATGAAATTATATGTATAAGGGAGTGGAAAAATTGTAAAATTAAATTAAAAGATTATAAATATCTAGAATAGAATAAAATTAATGTGTTTTATTAGGAAAAGGTCAAGTAATTTCCTTTACACATTATTTATGAATAAAAAATTTCTATTAGAATGAGATTGTAAAATGTACATTTAAAATGACCATTACGTTGAAGTAAAATTTAAAAAATTAGTTAATAATGTGTATAAATTTAAAATAAATTTAAATAATGTGAAAATAAAATAAAATATAATCAAAATTCATTACACAAATAATATTATCATGAAATAATAAAGAGTGTAAATGTTTAACCCAATTAGTAGAAATTGAGTAACGAAATCCACTACCTAAATTTTATTTTTATTTCATGTAATTTAAAATACTATATTGTGGTTAGAAAAATGATATAAATTAATAAAAACATTATTTATATTTATAATATCATATATTATCCTTTTATGGCATCCTATTACCCATTTTTTAATAATCATTCATCATTTTCACTATTTTGTGTGTTAATGGCCTAGTTTTCTCATGTGATATTCATATTGACTGTTACATATATTGCATATAATATAATAGTTATATCATATTTAGAAAAATAAAAATGAATGTTTTTAATATTTTTACTTAAATTTTTCATTATAAAGCAATCATGGCAGATGATTTTGAAAATGTTGTATGTTATAATAATGGAGATGGTCGGTCGTACATACACATGAGTAAAATTTCCATTTTTCAAGTATCATTATTGAGAGGAGGTAAGTAATATTTTACCTTCATAAAATGATAATAATATATTTAATAATATATTATAATCTTTTATATATCAATAATATGTTTTTTTGTGGTGATAAGAGAGTCACATCGCTTCATGAAGGAGGTAACCCACACACACATGAATAATGCTGTCATTTTTATGTGAATGAAGAGGAATGAAGGAAAATGATATATATTATATACGAATAATTAAAAATATATAAATAATATATAAATTATTTTATATATATATCATTAATTGTCAACATTATCCTTATCACATTCTATTTAAATAATTTGTATAAGACGGATCACATTGCTTTGTGAGGGGGTAGTCCACCATTCACACAAGTGACGTTATCATATATCATTGTAAATGGAAAGTAAAGAATAAATATATGATAAAGTTACCCTAAGGGTTATTTTTTTATTAATATAATATTTATTATTTATATCCATATTCACAACCATCCATGGGAGGTTGAAATGAAAAAACGAATGACATTGGATAACATTGTTGTAGCCCACCACACATATGAACGATGATTTCGTAACCCATTTTATCAAAGTGTAGATGGATTTAGATAATGATAATATTATAAAAACACACTAGTATATGGAAGATACTATTATCCTTCTATTATACTGTTGTAACAAAAAATTATTAATATAGAGGAAGCAGTAAAATATGATGCTCATTTAAGAAAGTTAACTCTTCTGTAGGTATCATCAATTGGTATGCACTAATTCAATAAAATGATGGATTTATTTCAAATATAAGGCTTATAGGATTAGTGGAATGATGTTTTAAATTTTTTTGAAGGTATTTGATGAACCAAAAGGTGGTGATTTTTTGGAGATGAGAGGAGAGTGGGTATCTTTTTATAAGTTGGGTAGAGGACAGAAATCCTATATTTGAAAACAATTGAGTCCTCCAATGTTTTTTCATGATTCATAGGGGTACCAAATGAATTATTATTGAACCCTAAAAATTTAAATGTCCAAAAAAATTTATATAATTTTTTTCATATATGTTTATTAGTAAATTTTTCCTTTATTATTTCTGATTAACTCCCAAATAAACTAATTTTTACCATAATCGTGACAATTAATATTTACTACATTCACTAATTATTTTACTAAAATGTAATATGTGTACCTTATAATAAATTAGATATTATTATTTTTACAAAAATTAGATATATTTTTACAAATTAAATTCATAGATGCTGTAAAATTTAATTTAATATTTATCCCGTAGATATGATGAGAAATAATGTTTTTAATTTGAAAATTTTAAAATATTTACAAAGTATCTATATATAAATTCAATATTAAAATGTTTATATAGGAAAAAATTTCATTTATTTATATATATAAGAACATATTTTACTTTAAAAACAGTTGAAAATATTTTTCAATAAAGGAAATTAATAAAAAGGATGTTTTATTTAAAATTATGAATTTTCATTAGTCATAAAAAATAAAACTACTCCAAAAAATTTCTCAAAAATTGAACCTAATATAATTTAATAATTATTAATTAAAAAATAAAGTTTAATATTTATATGAATTTTATATATTTGGTATAAATTAATATCAAATAATGTGCGCAAATCATGATTAAACCATCTTTTATGAAAAACAACACGGTTTTAGGAAAATACATCAATTTATTTGAAGACAATAATAATATTAATAATAAATATATAAATAATAAAAATGTGTAAAATATATAATTTATTATTTAATTTAATACTATTAATACATTCAATTTTCTAGTGTGTTAATAACCATCATATAAAATAATATTTTTAAGAGTATATTATTATTCAGTAAGACTCATTCTAATTTGTAATGAAAGATTTTAAAGAAATGAATTTTTGTGTAAATCATAATATTTTGAAGAAATAATATTTATTCAATAGGATATATATTTCAATGATATTTAATGTTATATATATTTTTAGGTCAGTTGTTTCATTTCTGATACGATATTGTATTAAATGTTATTAATTTAGAATTTTGGGGTGTTGAAAATAAAATTGGAATATAGTTTAACATTGATTATAAATTAATCAATATATAATTTGTACACAACATTAATGTAACAGCTGATCAATATAAATCATATCATAAGGAAATAAAATTGAAATGAAATCACCATTATTGTAATGATAATGTAATAATATAAAAGAAAGTAAATGGATAAAATAATTTACAAACAAAATGATATGAAATATATTAAATATAATTCCAATAAATAATATTAAAAATAAATAATAAAAAATAAATTTATTATATAGAATATCAAACATGATTCATGGAATGGAAAAAGTGAAAAATAGAAATATAGAATTTTTATACATTTTTAGAAAAATACCATAAGTTAAAAAATTAAAATGAATAATCATAAACTAGGAATAAAGAGGGTATCATTATAAAAAAAAATTAATGGGTTAAACAATACAACATAACAAATAAAAAATAGTGTACAACATTAAAAATGTTTCAAGTGGTCAAAATCAAGGCAAAAATCACTTTAAAATAAGAAAATAAATGTGGAAATAATTATATGATGGAATGTTTATTAGGTAAATTTTTTAATCCAAAGAAAGTAAGTGTGAAATATTTAAAAATATATTTATTTTTTTAATAATTAAAAAATAGGAAAATAGAGTTCAATAATATTTTTTTAACTCCGTGAATAAATATTGGATTATCAAAAACTGCTATAAAATTTATAAATTTTGAGTTGAAAATCAATGTGACAAAGGAAATGAAATTAATGATTTAATATCATGAAATATAATAATATAATGATAAAAACATTATTCTGTAATTAGACACACCATTGAGATTAAATAATGAAGATTCAATAATAAATATATAAAAACTAGTCCAAATTTCAGATGAGAAATATTTATTGATTTAAAAAAATATAAAAAAACATTAATATGAAATAGAATTGATCAAAACATCCTGTTACATAAAACAAATTACATGATATAGTGTATATAATAAGACATATATACACCATATACATTAATCTTGGTGCATAACAAGCATCTTGTATCATAAAATATGAATTCAGACAATGAAACCAAATTAATGTTATATAATATTTGAGGTAAGAATCATGTTATAATGAGGTAATAAGTGAAACCTGGAGAACCAAAAAAACTGAAATACAATACCAGTTCATCATTAGTTGTAATAAATTAATCCAAGAATAATATGGTTTCAATATGTATCTTTGTATATCAAATGATGAAAATTAAGTTAGTATAAACCCTGAACAAAATTATCAAAATCCACTAAAGAACATCAATAAACAATATAAAAAAACATAATTCTTAATAATGTTGTAATAAACTTTATTTATATCTAAAACATTTTTATTATTTATTATTTATTATTCTCTAAGTCTATATTAGTTAATCATTATCAATTTTAAATAATGGGTGTGTGTTACCATTATTGATTCGATCTAGCTCAAAAATATAAACATTGTTAGCTAATATTTCCCTAAATATAATCATTTATTGTTAATTAAGGATAACGAAATGTTATACATTTATTTATTTATAGTTATATTATATAATTATATTAGCGTTTTAGTTTTATTGTATTAAAATTGACTATGTTTTGACTTCTTTTTGTAATTTTAATGATCAAATATTATTTGTAATGAATCTTTAAATATATAACTAAAACATTAAGGATGAATAAATAAATTATAATGTAATTATTAACTTATAATAATATTATATTTTAATTTCTCATATAAAAAAGATAATGTTTTATAAAAATATTCATGTAGATGGCTAAAAAGACCCAATCATAACATACCATAATTTAATGAGTGAGTATGATTAATAAATTATATATTTTGAGTTAAAATTATTATAAAATATCTATAATTATATTTTATTTATTTTATATAGTTTTGGGATATATTTTTCACTGATTTATTACATAATGAAAATCAACATGAAAAAAAATGTAACATCATAGCGGTGGTCGTTCACACAACAGATGATAAACCATTTCATTTATTGTAAAAAGAGATGGAATGATTCTGAAAAATAAGTTATATATTTATAATAATTTTTATATTATATATTTAAATTTATAATTTAATTAAAAATTTATAAAATTTGAAGTGGATGTGGTGAAAAATCGAAGGCATCACATTGAGGAGGCGGTAGTTCAAACAACATACAATCTATATTCTCATGATTTTATATATTGATCGAAATAAGTAAATAATTATTGTTAAATTAATATATTAACACGTATTTTATATTAAATATAATTTTTTAGTTATACAAATATGGTTATGATTGTTTATGAAGGGAAATATTTGGAATGAATTTATATGGGGGAATAAATTTACACTATATGATATTATAATTTTTATCAAATGTATCTTCTACGAAAAGGGAAATTGATTTATTATTTTAAAATATATTATTATGAAAATTATGTAGCATTAATTTATATAAAAAATTATAGAGTTTATAGTGGATGTTTGATTCAGTGTGTGTAAAATGAAGGCGTGTAAGTGTGCACTTTTAGGTGTGAATAAAAGGCCACTTCTATGAAGACCCATTATTTTTAGATAATGAACTGAAACAATTACAGGAATAAGGGTTAAAAACGTTATAATATTTGATTTTGGAATAATATATATTTGTTAACATTTAAAAAATGTATTTCTACTGATTGTTTCCATAATTTTTTATCCCATTTGTTCTAATATGTATAGTTTTACATGTTTTGAATGTGGTCACTTGTTTTTACATTAGAAATATCTATTTTATTCAAAACATAAAATAATCTATCTTAAATTTTTTTGATTTTATAAACATAATTTTAATCTCTATATAATCTAATTCAATTTCTATTTTAATTAAAATTCAATATCATATTAAATCATTTTATGTTTAAAAATAACAGTTTTTTGTAGAAAATTGATGTTTTAACCATTATAGGTAACCAATCATATTGAACATTGATTACTAATTAAATAAATGATAAAATAATTATATATGTTATTAAACCTAATATTATACTAAATATTTAAAATATATCAACTTAATTTATTAGATAAAAACAATACAACATTAATAAATCAATTTTGTGAAAATAAATGTTCTACCATTTTCATGTTCAATAATATTAATATTAGTAATAATAATTTTATATACAAAAATTTAATTGAAATTATTTCCTAATATGATCATTTTTATCTAAATTATAAAATCCATTTTGATTGATTTTTTATATAAAAGTGTTGAAAATGATATTTATTATAATAGAAGGCAAATAACTTAGGGTGAAAAATATTATTTGAATATCATAAAATTTTTAACATAGGATTTATAAATTTTAAATGAGATCTAAAAATTAATATAATGAATCATTGAATATATAAATGATAAAATGAAATTTATTATAAACATTTAGGTCATTATTAATTAATGAAAATGACATTACTCGTATAGTTTTGGTAGAAATTGTATTTTTCTCTATTCACCAAAAAGTATGTTATTTATGAAAAATCAAAAAAATTTATATTATTCTAATTTTAAAATATAAATATTATATTATTTTTAATTTTAAAATATCAAAATTGAGTAATTTGATAAATTTACTTTTAGATTACAATATTATAATACAATGAAACGATTTTCATAGGAAAATACCATTTTCCAAAAATATTGACTATTTTTTTCTATTTTTCTTATCAATTAATTATAAAATCAATTTTATTATATTATTTATATAAAAACTAAATTTTATCATTTAAATATTTAATTTATTAAAAATCAAAAAAATATAATTTTTCAGGTTTTATTTTGAATTATAAATTAGTTTGATTATTACATTTGCTAAACAATTTTAAATTTTAAATAAATTTACATTCGTAATAACCTTTATTTTTTATGAATATATTCCATAATTTGGTCACATATATTTTTATCTGAAAATTTTATGACTACATTTTACTTGTCTTATATTATTACATGGATCATTTTTTCTTGGTGTTAGTATCATCAAATGCTATCAATGACATTAGGTTTAAATGGAAATAAAATATATTTCCTTTAATATCGGGGTAATACAGACCCAATGAACCAAATTACATGGCTGAATTTTTAAATTCATTTCAATGTGGTAAATATTATAGTGCTTCAATAAGATAGATAAGATAAAATATTTACATTATAATGATCTATGAAATTACTATTATATACAAAGAGAAACTAATGATTTGTTATCAAGACCTATTTAATAAAATTATTCTTCATTGGATGTTCAAAGTCAACATGTATAGATGATTATCGGTTAAATTAAGACGTGTTATGATATTTCCACAATCATAAATACATATATTCCCTTTACAGAAAGAGGAAATATTTTTCTAATTCGATATCTTATTAATGGAATGAACATGATCTATAAGATGTAACGTCACAAAAAAAATAAGATGAATTAATCATGATCACACCACTATATGTTTTTATTTATCACTGAATTTTCTACTGATGGTGAAAAAAAAATGTTTATAAGACATTGGATAATTTAATTTGAAGTATCACCATTATCTTAAACAGTATTCATTATTTATTATAATCTTTTTTCCAATAGTAAAACTAGATATTAGTGACTATTTTCTACATTGGACATTATATTAGTACAATGATTTACACAATGCCCAATTTCCATGAAATTTATGTAATGAATATTTCTATATTCTCTCTTAAAATTGAACTAATGTGGGTAATGAAATTCATTTTCACACATATAGTGGATTCCCATTACTATCAATCAAACCAAGAGGTGTTTTATCCCACATTATTTAGATATAGAAAATTCAATCATCTTTCTATCGTCAAAATTTTCACCCGAACATCCATAAGACTCCACATTTATCTTCATTATTTATTTAGGCGACTAAACTTTGTTCACCTTGTTTATCATGAAATTTGATTTCCAGTTTTATCATAATCACATAATTTCCCTCCCCAATTCTTATACAGTTAGGTTTATTAAATGGAAAATATTTATATTATTCATGTCAACAATTTTTTAATCAGGTTCATATAGGCTATTTCAATTACTAATTCAAAATGGTGTTAATTTTGAGTGATGTAAACCATTTAATGTTATTGTGTAATACTTTTATAACAAATTGTATGTCAAAATGTTTCACCATTTGAAACTATTATATTAGCTTTCTGTTAGTCCAAAAAAACTCTAAGTTTAGTATAATCTTCTTTTGGTTGGGTTATCTCATATAACATAATCTAATTCTATAACATAATAAATTATCAATAATTTTTCATTAATATAATTTTATTAGCCAAAGAGAGTCCTACTATAGGGTCTTGTAAGGTGTATATTTTTATTCTCACTCATCATGAACTGAAGTAAATATTGAGTTAATACTCAACCAACATTTTTAGGTGGATTACACCTAGGTTTATATGTTCCATTGGTATATCCCTGTAACATTATCTAGAGAATATTTTCATTTTATAGAGAACTAAATTTTTTTTACCAAAACATTCAGATACAATCCTATACATATAATTATACCATAGAATTAAAACTAGGGTTTTCAGCAAGGTTTTATTGTGTCAATATCTAAAATATTCAATATTACCTCATTTAACTTAATGTGTTATAAATTACATTTTTAATTATGATAAGAATTAACTTATCAACCCTTAAATTATCATTAAATATCATCATAAAAAATAATTTTTTGTAAAAATTCATTTTAAACAACAATGATTCCCTAGAATTTCCCTCCAACAATGATTTTTGAATAAAAATATTCATTACTTATCAGCTTTAAAATCACCCAAGGTGACTAAACGTTAAAAATTAATAATTACAATATCAATAACAAAATGTTGATTAAATTATATTTAGTGTTCATTTTGGATAGAGTGTTTTATAGATTAAGAGAAAACCTTTTACTTGCAAATCCCATGTCATTTTCATAAAATGATTTTTGTAACAACTATATATGAAAAAAATTATTCCTTGATATGTGTTCAACACATCCCACAGAAATATAAACAAAATCCACTTTCTTATATGCATCCTATGTAATAAATTTCATCCTAAAATGGGGAAATGATAATACTACAATGGGTAACCTCAAACAGACTACAAGGGTAAAAATAAGTGATAATAATAAATGATCATAAGTGCGTACAAGATGAGGATAAATAATATAACATGAAATTATAATCAAAATATTCCTATAATTGTAATAAATTGGTATAAGAATATAACCATGGTTTAAATATAAATAAAAAATTGCAGAGATAAAAATAAATGGGTCTTTAGTGGTGAAATTAATAATGATAAATAAATAATTTCAAGAACCAAGCTAATAATTCATGGTCTTAGGAATTACGATCTTAACAGAAATGCCATGTGTTTTGAAATTATTTAGTTTCAGGTTGGAATACATAAAAATACACAATAGTGTTTTTCTCTAGTGAAATTTCGATTCACCATGGAGCTATTAATTTCCCATTTATGCATAATTATTTTTAATTATTTTATCATATGAAATAATAATAATGATTTAAAATATAAAAATATTTTCTCAATAATAAATACACATCCATATTAGAATAAAAATAATACTAATTTTCAAAATTTAATTAATTAAAAATCAAATAGTTTTTTATATAAGAATCCAGAAAACTAATATTGAATATATGATACAGTATATGGTTACAAAAAAATTTACCCAATTATTTGATGCATGAAATCTATGTGAACAACCTCTAATATATGGCTGGAAATTTAGTGTGTTTAAAAAGATAACAAATTAAATTAAAAATTATTCCCATACGAGAGGATGAATTAGAAGGACAATTGAGCAAGTGATTCACAACAAGGAAAATAGTATAAGTATATTTATCAAGTAATACATCTACAACATATATTCCATAGAATAAAATTAGTTGTTTAATAAGAATCGTATCTCATTGACAAACATTGAGAAGAGAACACCATTACTGTAATGGTAATATAAGAATAAATAAATGAGACATATATCATGAAATTCTTATAAAATTAAATGAATTCTATCAATAATACATTAAATAATTAGTGTAGTGATGAAAAAATAAAAAATAAAATATAGTGCATAATATCAAACATGCCACATGGAATTGGAAATAGAAATAAATAACAGTTATGCCAAAAAAAATACTGAATCAAAGCCCCTTGAAGGATATAATTTCAAATTAAATATTGAATCGAATCCACTTGAACAATATAATTTACAATAAAAAAACAAATACCATTAATAATGAGTGGATATTGATATAAAACAATATATGGTTACTGAATTCATATTAATAAATCTTGGTCTATAATAAGAAATAGGTCTTAACTGGGTGGATATTGAGATAATAATCACCTTCCAAGTCACATTTTTATTTATGAATTTTTTTTTATAATTTAGATCTAAGAATAATTATAGAAAAAATTAATGGATGGAAGAAATATATTATAAATAATTCATATATTATTATAAATAAAACATTTAAAAATAGATTTCAACATCAATGTTTATAAATTAACGATTTAATATAATGTTAGTATAATTATTCATAAATTTTTGTATATATTAGATAAAAAACCCATGAGATAACTGAATTAGAATAAAATATTTAATATAAATAACTTTAATAGAATCATTATATGATGTCTTAATGGGGTATTATATACGATGTTCTGTTTAAAACATGCATTATAATTGGAGATATATCTGAAGGGGGGATCATTTTAGACAAGGAACTCTTACTGCTTGAGTACTATCTAAATAAAATACCATGAAGGATAAATAAATTGAAATTTAACATTATTTATCATGATATAAAATTCAATGTAGAAAAAAAAAGAAATATATAAAAATATAGTATAAAATTGGTTAATAACAAGAACCATGTTTCAAGAAATAGGAATTTAGACTATGAAACACATATCAAGTAAAATAATTTTTGAGTTAAGAATCATTTTTTAACGTGGTTAAGGAGAATAATTGTAGAACACCATAATATAAATATTAAAAAAATTATTTATTCATAATTTATGATAAATTAGTCTTTGAACCATAACGTTTTAATAACAATGTTTTTTATATAATAGATGCAAATGGAGTTTTCAGAAACCCTCAATCATATCCATGAATTCCTAGGAACAACATAAAAATCATGTATAACAGAAAAAATATTTAAATATCATATTTAATGTCCTTATTCACACATATATCCTTTTATAATGTAATTTTACAATTATATTCTACATGTATTTTAGTTAATTATTATATTTTTTAAATATTGGTTTTGAGTAATGATGTCCATTTTGAACAAGTTATGTAATAGTTATATTGTTATTTGTGGTCCTATAATCATTATAATTGCATGAATTCTAATGGTTCAGGAAAAATTGTTCTATTTATTTATAAATATCATATACCATTACATTATTAATTTAGTTTTGTTGGGTGAAAATAGAATCAATGTTTGTTTATTTCATTAATTTATGTTATCAAAGAGAATATATTAATAATCTAAATTCATAATTTAATCATTCAAAAACCAAAAAGATAATAATTATTTTATTATAAGAATATTATATATTAGTATTTATGTTTCCATATTCATCTATGTCAGTGTTTTATAAAATTTTTTAAGTTGGTTTTCAGACTATACCAAATATTAATGTACCATAATTTGATGGGAGAATAAAGAAAATCAAATGTTTATTTTTATATAATATAATTAAAAGTTAAAAAATTACATTTTTTATTTTTTTTATTTTTTTGATTCATATTTCATTTTTTGGATAATGATTAAATATAAATATGATAAACATAATGTGTTACATTGTGGAGTTGGAAGTCCTCACGAAACGCAATTAATGTCTATATTTTGGAAAACATGATGGGAAATAAAGGAGTATTTTAATTATTTTATTCATAGTAAAAATTAAATTATATATGTGGAATTTATGTTTCTATTATAAACATATAACTAGTGAATAAGAGTGGGTGAAAACGGAAGATGTCGTTTTAGAGGTGGTAATTCGTACAACACACGATCAATGTTATTTATTATTATCTATGTGGGTTTAAAGGAATAAAAAATTGTTCATAAATTAACATAAGGAAAATTAATTATAATAAAAATAATGAAATCATTATATTACAATGGTTATTATATGTTTTCATGGGGATAAATAAGAATATAAATATAACGATTATGTTCTACTCATATTGGGACTGCAATATTTACTTGAATGAACACATATAAAAAAGGATCATGCTAACTAATTGAGACAATAGAATTATGAAGATGAGATTGGATTATATGAGGATATAAATGATATAACCCAGTTCATATATTAAGTTACATGTTTCTTTTTATTTCTATTTTTGAGTTGTTTTTGATAAATATGGGAGAATTGGATATCTCTTATAGAAAATCAGGACACATATCATGATTTTTGTGTAACACACCATGTAATCCAATTTATGTATTTACAAATAGGTAGTGGATCATCTTCAGAAGCAGGATAATAGTGTTGTTAGGAATTAATATTGGTATGGATCATGAGGTCATACCAAACAGAAGTTTTCTTTTGTTTAGTATCCTTTTTATTAATAGCATGCTTACATTATTTGTGTTGCTATTACTGGTTAGTTATTGGTGACATTTATATATTGACACATTTTTTATAATATGGATCCATCATTTGGATTTTTTATTTGTTATTATATGTGGTTTTAGCAAGCTGTTTTGTTAACATTCCACATGACATGTTTCTATATTGCTTTTGTTGGTTTATCTACTATTGATTGGGCTCTCACTATACAGTTTTGGTTCGATCCTAAAGAGTATCTTATTTTATATTATACTCTTACCAATACATTATTTCAATCCTTTGCGGATATATCCTCCCCAATATACATGTCTACACCCTTGCTGCTAGTTGGATGCCTTTGGCATTCGGGAATTTTCACCTAAGTTTGGTAACACCCGAAACATTTTCACTTTTCGGGTAGCTCTTATAGTCTATGATTTTACCATGTGGAATAAGAGATATTTTTCTTGATAGGTATTTAGTATCATATTTTGAATGACTTATTATTAATATGATATTTCTTTTTTATTTCAACTAGTACAACTAATTGGGATATGGTATACTAGAGATAGGTTGTAATTTGAACTGTGTTTATAGCTTGTGATTGGGTGCCTGATGCACTTGGTATGAGAGATGGACCATGTTACCATGGGTGGGAATAACATTTTTTTCACATATTATTGTTTATTCGATTTCCACCTTTGGGGATCACATGGTTGGTGATTATTATAGGCTCTGATATATGACCCTTAACCCGGTGAGGAATGAGAGAAAGAATTAGATCATGGCCTAGTATGGAAAGATGTGTTTTCATGGATTTTAATAAGAACATTATTATTGTATTTCAATTTCATATATGCACATCTAATTTATGAAGTGATAAAACCATGTGATTAATTTTAATTTCCATGCTATTGTTGATTTTAAAATGTGAAAGGTGAAATTATCGATAAAATATCTTGTGTATTGCATTGTAAAATAAATCATTCTAATTATGAAAATTTTTATGTAGATTGAGATTTGGGCCATTCTCATATATGGGGAGTCATATACTATTACATAGGTGATGTTAATCATCGAGATTGGGCATCTTGGACATTAGTTTGAGGCAGTACAACGATCAACATTAGGTGACTCGGTCGTTGGTTTAAGGAAGCATTGAATTTTTGGATGGGTGTGGCCCATGGATACTATAATACATAGATCTTTTGAGGGTGGTTAAGGAGACCATGAGGCCAGAATGTTGTAGGCTTGGGTTGCAGTGTGGGATGTAAGGGTATTTTTTATACGATTCCTTTTACTACTAGGCCTATCTACATGAATATATTGTTATATATATATATACGTTGTGTTACCATTTATGGTATGCGGTCAGTTCCTCTTTTTTGGATCAGATAGAGAATTAGGTGGGTGATGATATAGTGATACAAAATCATGATCAGTATTAGAATCCCCCCAAGGGTCAGGAATAGAATGAGCCTTAGGTATTGGCTTAGGGACACGATCGGGTATCATATCCAGTGTAGGAAGAGCAGATGCCGGGGTTGACAACATTTTTTCATTGGATAAACAAGAATCTTAGACCAATTTTGGTACATTATTTATATGGGATCTATATAGTTTCATAAGTAATACAGTCCTTTATGTAATATCATACATGGGAATTACATTCACAACACCCACCACTTCTTCTGGGTATGGGTGGTACATAGGAAGTGGAGAACAGGATAATGTGAATGTAGATGATCATCAAGAAGCTCGATAAAACTATGGGGAAGAAGGTCAAGTTGGAAATTTACATGCAAAGTGGTCCAGTGATGTGCCGCAGCGATGTACAAGTTCATGCTCAGAGACTTGAGGGACTAACATGTAATGACTTCATGGACATGTTCTTATATCATAACTTTCCAGAGATACTGAGAGTCGAGAGAGGTCAAGAGTTATTGAGCCTTCAACATGGTGACATGTATGTCCTAGATGATGCGTCTACCATCATTGATATGTCTTTCTTTTCCCCATGCATGGTAAGAAATGACACCATGGGGGTGAGTGGCTTTGAAGATGTCTTATGAAACACCATCAGGGTGTAGATAAACAAAATTAGGCTTTCCCCGTTCTCAAAGGTGGTGAATCATTGACTCATAGTTAAGGAAAACAAGACGCATAGGTTCTGTTTGAGATGGGTGAAGGATTTAGGTGGGGGTTTGATAACAGGAAATTATTTAATGATGAGGTATAGTAGGGAGTATAGATAAATGACTAAACTATACCACCACATGGTAGTTCAACATTGTTTTTCTTTTAGTGTGGGCAGTTGGGGAATGTCTGGACTCAGTGTGACAAGCCTCCAAAGGATTACTGAGCATGTGGATAGGTTGGGAATATTGATAGGCTTTTCAGGTCACCTTCTCAGACAACCAGAAGGAACAGAGTCAGATAAATTGTTGCATCTGGGGTTGGATCATGGTCAGTATCAGGTGTGGGTAGTTAAGGTTCAACTGCACATAGAGGACAAGGAAGAGACAGTGGGGCCCTGTCATGTAGTTATTGGCTAGTGAATGGTGGGGAAGATTAGGGAGGGATCATTTCATGCAGTCGTGTGTTAGGCCAGGTGCATGTCGTGGAGCCGCTAGAGTATGAGCAGTCTTGTGAGCCGATGACATACTAAGGTACACTACGAAAATGATCATTATTTTATTGTTTTTAATTTTGGAATGGCCTATTAAGGCTTGTCTACATAGAATGAATGAGGTGAACATGACTTATGTGGACTAACCAGATATTTCTCAATGGGATTAGATCCATTTTGGGTGTGTGAAATATTTATACACACACACACACACACACACACACACACACACACACACATATATATATATATGAGGATCTGTGTTCATTAGGGCATCGAGGATGCAGGTTACCTGAGGTGTCGTTGTCATCAGGGTTTCATTGATGCAGGTTACATAAGGTGCATGGAACTGAGTTTTGTTTTTTGAATCCATGGGACTTAGGACCCTGTTGATGCAGACACCAATGTGGTATGTGACATGAATGGTTGTTGGAAGTGACATGAGACCACCTTATGGGGTGCATGGGTGATGATGTGTCATGGGAGGACCACAGATTGGTAATCAGGTCCATGAAGCATTTCTCGATTTTATTTTTGAGGCCAGGGTTATCTGCAGTTGTTCCTCTCCACCCTAATAATTGATATTTGGGGATAAATTTCATTATGGGGGATGTTTTTAAGAACCCAGTTCTTACATTAACATATTAGTTTCTTTTTATTTTGATTTTTAGTTGTTTTTGAGAAATTTGGGAGAACTGGACATGTTTTGGACAAAAACTGGACAAAACAAATAATTTTGGGTTCTCACACTATTTAATCCTATTACACATCGTTTCATGTGGCCTTGTATAAGAAAAATGACATGTTTTTTGTTTTCATGATCATTTGGGGGTTGCAGATTTTTAGTACAATGTTGAGTATTGAGAGAGACCCAAGTTTATTTATTTTGAATTAACTCTATTCTATATGGGATGTCATTGGGAATTCCCGTACTTAGTTATTCTTGAGGAAGGATGGGTTAGAGGTCGTTTCTCCTTAAAAGTATTTTGAACGGGGGTGCCAAAATAGTTATAATTTAATTTCATTGATTATACTACTAGCTATAAACTGTTTAAGCATTATTATGTTTATTATAGGATATCTAGAACACAAAGCTTGTATGGGATGGCACATGGCTAGTGGAATCGAATTGTATTAATTTTTTTCTTTTTTAAGGTGATTCTTTTGATTATATATATTTGATTTTTGGTATTTCATATGTTGTAACCATTGGGTTGTTTTGGGAATGACCCATATATTCTTGAGTGATGTTGATCACATGATGGGATTGAACCAATTAATTTGGTTTGTTTGACCACTGGATTGGGCTTCATGGACATTGAATCACGGTAGTGTGATTATCAGGTTCGTCATGTCTTGGTTTACATGAACGGAATAGCCTTAAGATTCTGAGCAACATGGTCGTAGGGACACAACTAGCCAGAGAGGATGTGGCATGAGTTCAAAATATTGGTAATTACTGCTGAAATATGATTTCTGTGATGTTCACATAGATGAATTCATGATGAGGTGGTTTTGAAAGATCATGTTGGTAGATGCCACCAATGTTGTTGTTGTGGTTTTTATGGTTTGGGGGTTCTTGTTTTAGAAGCCTCATGGAATGAGAGGAGCCTTCATATTTTTTGGGAATGTCTATGGGATGTTGTTACTCGAGTCACGAGCTGTCAAGAGGCACATAGTGTTGGGAAACTACTTATTGGGCATTCCTACAAGATGGAAGTACATGAGACATAAGGTGTTAGGTGGAACATGGTGCCAGGTTACTATTTATTGGGAATGCCTTCAAGACATCGGTACACGGGACATGTAGTTTCAAGAGGCACATGGTTCCAGGTTATGTGACTAAGATTATGGAATTGGATGAAGCATGTGACACTCCATGGGGGATGCTGAGCACTAGTGGATTTTGTGTATACATTTTATCATATTGATTACTTTTCATATAGATTTTTCTAGCTTAAAGACATATACTATATACACACAATTATGTGGAATCATACTATTATTCATCTCACACCTATCACAAGACATTCTGGAACCATGTAGACATTTTGTATTTATGTACATTTAAGGGATCATCTTCAGTAGCTATAGTGTAGTTTTGTTTGGCTTAGATATTGTTATGAACCATGAAGTCAAAACTAACTAGAGTATTCTTTTTTTCATTTTCTGTAACAACATGTTTACCTTATTGTTTTTGTTACTAATATTTAGCTATTGTTTCCATTTATAAATTGAAATGTTCAACCTTCTATGGATAAAAGTATTGGTTGTTTTAGTAGTTATTACAAGCTGTTTCAACTTGCTATTTTGTCTACACTCTGTTACAATTGATTCTATATTTTCTTTCATTAGTTTATCTGATATTGACTTTCCTTCCACTATGCGGGTCCGGATTGAGTTCGAAGAGTATGTTATATTATATTATTCTTGGACCAGTACCTTATTTACCTTTGAGAGGTTATAGCCTCTTTGATATACCTATTTACACCATCACAACTAGTTGAAGACTTTGTTTTTTGGGGAGGTATGCCTAAGGTCAGTAACACCCTTCCTTTTAGCAGTATTCAGGTGCCTCTTCAAGTCTGGGATGTTATAAAAAATTTCATAGTTTCATGGATAAATATTATTGAATGGGTCTGGCAATAAGGTGTTCAAGCATTCTATTTCATAAGTGAAGAAGAATTCATATGTGAATATGTATTATTTTTAAATAATAGAATTATAATATTCTGGAGTAAAAAGTGTTTAAATGTGATAAGTAATGAAATTAGGGGATATATTGGCTCGACCATTCATTAAACAAGTATTTAAAAATATGTTTCAAACAAGATTGAAATACATTGGTTCTTATATTTTTTTTCCTCATTTTGTTTTTATCAAGGTAATTAGTTTTCCCCAAGATACATAGTTTCTAATAAACATATAAATGAAAACATATAATATTTTTGTGTCACATATCTAAATTTATTCACAATATAATATATTTCAATGTCTCATTAATCGAAAAACTAAAATTAAAACATTTAATATGTAGATAAAAT
Organism: Viscum album; assembly: GCA_963277665.1. Classification (NCBI taxonomy): domain Eukaryota; kingdom Viridiplantae; phylum Streptophyta; class Magnoliopsida; order Santalales; family Viscaceae; genus Viscum; species Viscum album. Next base: position 2,007,954,054 of record OY728136.1, on the reverse strand, counting down.
TTATTTATGTATAAAAATGAGATTTTAAACATTTTGTATCATTAATCATATTAAATATTGATATCCAATTAAATTCATATGTATACATATTTAAATATTATATTGTATGAGTTGAAAAACATTATTAGATAAATTATTTGAAATAAAAAAAATTAATTTATTAGATAAACATTACACTACAATAATATAACAATTCTATGAGAATAATATTTTTACCACTATTGTGATCCTTAACATTAATCATCATCATTATAATTTTGTAAAAAAATAAAATGGATCATAGTACATAATGTGAAAATTCGGATCAAAAAATTAAATAAATTTGAATATATATAATTTTTATTAGTAATGATAGATGATTTTATGTATTATTGAACAAAAATTGTTTTTATGGAAAAAATTTAGTTATGGTCATTAAATTTTAGACATATGTATTATAAATTCAGGAAGGTATCAAAAAATTTGAATCATTATAACTCTAAAATATTTATCTATTAAATGTTTTTATAAACATATATGTCATAATTATATACTATTAATTTAATAAAAGTTAGAGTTTGGGTAAAACCTATAATTTTCATTATTCTGTTAAAATTAATGAAATTGGTGAAAAATAATGTTTAGATAATATTAACATGATGAGTATAAAATTTATGTTATTTATCATATTAAAAAAAAAATATTTTAGAAATAAACATTAAAAATATTTGAAAAATTTAGTGAAGGCCATTTCAATTGTGAAAAAGATAATATTTTAAATTTTATTAATATTCATATTATTATTTTCTAAAAATTAATAATCAAATGGGTGATAATTTTTTAATTATATCAATACTATTTTTTATCCATCATGTATTTAAATTTATTAAAAAGGCATAAAAATTAGATATTTTTGAGGGGTTAAATTTTAAATAATAAATTATTGTTAATATTCATTTATCTATATTAATTAAATTTATCATAAAACTAGAATTGGTGATGAATTTTATTTTTATTTATACATATATTTCATAAATCAGTTATATCTATTTTTTCTTTCCAATTATGTTAGTACATTCTCGTTGTCTAATATTATTCCATGTTTAATTTGTGGTTTTGTGATGAATTCCTCCGAAGTTATAAATCAATGTTGGTTCTAGGGGAAGTAAAATATATAATATTAAATCATAGTTTTATACAACAATACATTTTTTTCATTATTGATTTTATAAACTTCTTTAGATTTAAGGGTTCAAATGAGTTATAAAAATTATGTAATATATTCTTTCCTATTTTTTGATAAAAATGTACTGCATTCAATATTTTCAGTAAAATATTTAATTTTATTGTTTAGTTGATTATATTTTGTTTTCCTTCCAAATTTTCATTAACTAAATTATTGTTGGATTAAAATGAATATTAATAGAGGATTTATTTTAAATTTATTAATGTTTTATAAATACAAGGATTTAATTTCAAATATCATTTATTAGATTAAATTGAAAATCAATTTTAAAAATATGAATTGCATGATTATGTTGGCCTGAAAATTTATTTGGTGTATTTTCAATGAAAAATTAATTGTAAAATATTTTTGTTTGTTTTTCTGTTTTTGAATCAATGTAGTAAAATTTCAATGTTTATATTTTTAATATTCAATACTAGAAGAATATTTATTTATTTTGTATAATAATTAAATTTAATGGATAAATTTTTTTGATTAAATTTTTTAATTTTTTTTAAATTTATAAAAAATTTATGGTTTTAATTTCATTGGAAGTAAATTTCAATTAGACATGACTATATTATTTTTATCATAAAATTTTAAAATATTATATGACTTTTATTTTATATAACTATCTATTTTATTATTATTTTTAGGTTTGTAGGAGTCCCATTGGAAAATTTGGATCCAAGAGGTTTTGTAAGAAACTTTATATTATATTATTATTTGATTTAATGAAAATAAAACAAAATATTTTCAATTGTCATCACATATAAAATTTCTTTTACTCATTAGTCACATACGATAAATCTACCCACAAAGAAAATTCATCGCTCATTGAATGAGTAAGACTCATAAAAATTAATTCGTATGAATAAAATATTTATATCTATAAATTACTGGAATCTACTAATTGGAGATGTATGTAAGCTATTTGATTGTTTTGAGCCTGAATATCCCTAATGTTTATTTAAAAAAATTATCCTATTGATATTTTTTAAAAAAGCATGATGTTGAGGTGTTTGATGATTTTGAATAATTGATATGATGGATCATTTATTCATACTAAATGTGGTTTAATGTGGACATATAGATTAGAATGTATTTAATTTTTAGATTCATACCATCATAGTAGTCAAAAAATATTGATTCATGTTTAAAATCCGAGAAACACATAATAGATATGATTATTGATGTCTAGTATAAAACCAACCCCTTAAAAATATTCAAAATTTAAGTATAGGTATTTATGAACTGAATTAACTAAGGAATATTTTAATTACCTCAATTTATTTTTAGGTTAACATGTGTGATGATAACTATTGATAGTAAAAAACCGTGACTCTTGAGTTTTATGTTATAAAAAATCAAAGGAAGAAATTTATAGGATAGAATGGATGAGGTTATCCAATCATGGAAATATAGATCAGTTTATGTAGATTAATAAAGATATTAAAGATGATAGAAATAAATTATTTTTGGTCGAATGATGAAATATATCACTGTATATTGTTTGCTAGGTCGAGAAAATTATGACGATGGGGTTCAAACGTCTTGATTACTATAGTTATGGAATTTGTAATGTGGTAACATCTATTGTTCAATTAAATGATGAAAAACCCATGTACAATAATATGGAAAACATTTAATGTTAAATTGATTCCAATTTATACATTTTAATATTATATTTTGGGTGAGGGTGATTCTTGGTTTATTTATCGATTCTAGAAGAAAATGTGATGAAATTCAATGATAATTTTATAGATGATATTTAAATTTTATCTTAATATATTTTGTTAATCGAGGATGATATTCATGGAAAATATCTTCCTAAGAGTATATTTAAGACTCAAGGCATCAAGCACTAATGTTTTTTATTAATTATGTGTCCTTTTTGAGTTCTATATTTAAAAAATTTAAAGAGCTGTTAGAGCTCCAAATTGTAGCTTTCTATGATTTGGATGACTATCCAAAATTAAATAAAATTATTTCATATTGTGGTAAATGAAATTTAATGAAATTATGTTCCTTTGAAAAAATATTAAATTAATAGTCAATTTATACTTTGTTTACAACTATAATTATTAGGTAAATAAATATATACACAAACATTTCTCTAATGAAATAAACAAAGTGGATTTGTTGATGTTTTTATAGAAATAAAAACAGTAAAATGTATGTTTACATGTAATAATTATATGTGGTAAATTAAATAAATTATAAAATGAACTAAAAATGATAGAATATTGATTTCATGTTGATGATTATATGATATTTTATATAGAGAAAAAATCCTAGATGAAGTGCATATAGGGAAGCATCAACTCAGCTGATATGATATTGTAGTGAACATTTTATTTTTTTTAATGAAAAATAACTATGACTCTTACTCATGAAAAAATATTTTAATTATAAAAATAATATCTGCTTCGATGAAAGGTGGAATAATATTTTTTTTGTTTGGTAATTTCATCATTATTTGTTTTATTTTCATTTATAACAATGATTCATTAATCTATGTAATTTATAATTTGATTCAGAATTTAATTTTTTGTATCAATAGATTTAAATCAATATCCATTCTATTTTAATTATTTTCCCTCAAAAATATATTATTAGATTTAGATCATAGTATTATGAAGAATTAAAAAACATTGGAAGACATGAATTTGGTTTCTTGAATAGATTTCATGCCATATTCATTTCACAATTTTTAAAAACATTCTTAATAATGAACTGGTTGATGTGAAATATTATTCAGAGAGATCAAATGAGGAAATAAATAATTATAGTGATGTATTTTTTGAGTTGTTTTGAATTATTTTTCTTGTATGTTACAATTTCAAAAAGATTCTTCAGCAGAACCTCAACTCAATTACCTCTATGCGTGATCTTACCCAATAGTTTTAGACAATACTCTTCTAAAATTCACTACCACATTTATAAATTTTAATTATACAAATAATCTATTTCATAATATTTTCCATAGTTAGAGAATAATTATCCCTTATATTCTCAACCACCTTTCGTAGGGCTTGACCCTTCACTACAATTCTAGAATATGAGTATAACAGAACTCATGATTTTCATGAAGACATATAGAATTAATGACCATCACATATGGTATCAGAGAATATTTCTTATTAAAATACTAATTAGGGTATTTTAGAAAGGAAAAAGGGACAATTCACAAATTTTGAGGGACCTATATCTGGGGTTTCAGTATAAGAATTTCCAATGGGAAGTCTAGGTTATAAGCTATATGATATTTTTGTTTATTGTTTTTTTGTTATAGTTGAGTTTTGTTACCAAATGTGACGTGTTTATAAGATATTTTTTATACGGTTTATATTATATCCCCATTGGTAATTGGATTATGTCTGAGCATTATATATGGATCATGGGACTTATGTGATAATTGTTTTGTTATATGGGATAGATTGACTGGTGATGATGTTCAATATTTCTAATGTATTGACAGAAACATATTTTCAGTTCTATAATATAACATTTTTTGTTAATTATAATAAATAGATCCAAAAATGTCATTTTGTTGATTGTCATGAGAATCATGGCATATGGAATTTTTTAATGATGACTATGTAGTCCCTATGGGGATTTACAGGAATCCATTTATGGATAATAGTATATCTTCGAGGGGGCTCATAGATGGCGTGGTACACCTAAGAGAAAATTTGAGAATGTGGGTGCAATTCATTAATATTTCAATGATAAAAAATAAAGGTGTTTTCCGTAGACCTTTTTTAGTCTCTATACTTGACTAAAGAAAATTGATAAATAGATACCCCTTATATGATCGCAAACAGTGATGTGGAATTCCTTTTTATTGGTATCAAATATGTTTTATGAGGTAATATTATTGGTATATTTAGAATCATTGATTTGGTATATTCTTATAGGCAGCATGGTGGGAGTGTGTGTAGTTGTTCATGGTTTTTAAAAGACTCATGTGTGTTGGATGATTATAGTGTATTCCTTACTATAAGTGAGATTCCATAGGTAGACAAGAAATGATTACCATTGGTTCTTTGTTAAGATGATATTGACCCATGAAAGGAACATGTTCAACAATTTATGATTTTGAGCCTAGTTTTGATAAGGAATATTCATTAGATCAAGGTTCTATTTGTGATATTAGGTTATTAAATTGAGAAATATGGGAGTATACATTATTTGAGTGTGGTTTAGATTGTAGGATAAAACCAATGATATGTTTCTCAGTGAATCAATCTACCCCAGGAGGACTGTGATGATTTGAGATGATTTTTATTAAATATCATTTGTTCATGGTAATTTAAGAACTAGGTATGAGTAGTGATCATTGAGATTTGTATTAATCAATTGGTTTGGAATGATTGAATTAAATTCTGTTTTGGGTTTTGGATGAACCAGTGTTGTGTTGCAGTTGTAGTGATGTGGTTTGACACTCATGTTTCTAAGTGTTTATATTTTTTATTAGAATGGGAAAGTTTAAATATCACACCAATAGTTATATTTATGTATGTTGTCAATTATTTAACAAATTTATGATCATGACTCAAAAATATTGATGTGTGTGTGGCGGTGGATCCCTTTGGTCTAGTTCCTTAAGAGTGATGTAAGTGAATCTACATAGTGGGGACCACAACACTCATTAGTAATGTGTTTGACCCTCATAGGAAGTTATTTCTAGTGAATTATATAGAGGATGTCTATTGGGATTATTATAATTGTAGATCAATGTTTTAATTTATATGTTAATTATATTATTACTTCTATGGAGTGGAGAATCATATCTATTTTGAAAAAACAACTATCATGTTGGATGCGACATAAAGATAGTGATATCAGTTGGTGGGTAGTTATGATGATTCTAGGATAACATTGTTTGGTAATATCAATTAACAGTTAGTTCTATAGTAAACAATAGAATTAAATTTTTTATTGAATGATTTGTTGATTTGATGAATATTAATCAATCTTGAGTTTGATTTTGTGTGGTCCTACATTTTGTTGGATCAATGGTACAATAATTTTGAAGCTGAGAACATGAATATCGTGGAACATTTTAGGTGATCCTATCATGGAATTTTATTATGACTTGAGATTGAGTATTGATGTGGATAGTGTATGATAATATGGTGCTTATTAGGACCAAGCCAACATGATTGGGAGTTGTAATGATGCACTAGTTTTCAATGTTTTAATAACACATTTATGGCTATGGACATGTGTTTTCACGAGAGTTTAGTTTGAAGATGATTGATCATGTTTTTTGTGAAGAACCATGTGTGGTGTAGTGGAAACCATATAGAGTGTGTCGTTATACCACTAGATGGAATAATGTACTACCGAAATAAGATTCCAATGGTTTAGAGAATAACGGTTTGAAATTTTATATTTTTAGTGGAGTATTTTGGTGTGGATAACTAAATGTTTAGGGATTAATTAGTTGAAAAAGCCATGTAATCTAAGAAGATATGTGGTTGTCTGTTCACCGTATTGGGGGAGGAACTTATACCGAGATGGTGTCATTCCTTTTAATGAATAGTTTGAATTCATTGTTAGAAATCTACATCATAGATGTTCTTGGAATTTAAGTATAAAACATTGGGAGATTTAGGTGAATTTATACCATGAAATGACATGATTAATATTTTTTGGATTAGAGATATTCTCAGGCATTCCATGCATTATGATGGGTAGTTTAAATGACACTTATTTTTATGTGTAATTACTTTTTGTAGGGAATTTCAATTTTTACCCTAGAGTATGGTTTTTTTAATTATTTTATATTTAGATCGATAATTTGAGGATTAGAACATTACTAGATATATATTTTTGATGTTGAAAAATTGTTGTATTGTGTTTATAGTTGTTCAGGGGTTGTTTAAAAATGGTTGTGGTGGAATTTATTTTCAATTTCAGCTATAAGTTTTTGAATGAACTGTATAATTAATTTCTTTTCTATGTTGGTTCTAAGGAAGATATAAGAAACAAGAGGTGATACATCACTATCTGGAGGATCCGTTATGAAATGCACTATATTGAATGACAAAATCGCAGTTCACAATAGAAGGAGACCCTTACAGTTGGGTGCCATACCCCTTTATAGGATGTTACATTGCAACCTACTGTCCATGACACAATATGGCCCACGTTTAGGGAGAGTAGGTTGAAACCCCAGATATATTCCATGGAGGGCCCTTCAGAGGTTGTTATCAGGAATCCTACCATATGTGGGTTATGTAATGTATATATGCTCCATGTTGCACTCAATTTTCGGGGTGTGGTTTGGGTTTCCAATATATGGGGTTTCACAAAAAACATACCCATGTCTGATTTCTTTTATGGGTTATGACCCATTTTTCTCTCATCCCCTTCAATTTTAGGGTGTTGAGGAGATATAAGGTGGTCAATATGAAAATACATGTAACACATCTCCCCCACTAGATTCCAAATGGAGGGAGTTTTTTTGCATCATTTCTATAGTGATACTTAACAATTTACTCTTCTTCACCAATTATGTCATGTAATTTTTTTTGATGATATTGGTCCTCTTTTAGTTACTATTTATTGATGATTTCTATTTGATCCTAAATTAAGAAATCCTAAAAGATGTTCATTTTATGTGTAGTGTCTGGTGAAAGACATGAGATGATTAATTCATGGGGAGTCATGTTATTTCAGTGTGATGATGATTCCTAAGATGTTTTCTAAAAACTATACAATGTAGGTGTAATTTAGAAAATTATATGTTAATATATAAAATTAATTATTTACATTTTATATTTTGAGATAGCTTCTCTATAAAGGGATGATCATGGGCGAGGCATTGTAGACTTTGGTGAGAGTTTAACTATATATTTGAGGTAGGTATTTATTTTGAAACAAACTAATATCCTTATTTATTGATCATCATACAATCTTGAGTAACTATATAAATTCATGTGTGAGAATTTTTGGATATAATATTCATTAGTTAGATGAAATTGGATGTAATTGATCCTTTTATACATGGAATAAGTGATCTATAATAATTTGGGAATTTTGGATTGCTCGAACACTATGTCACCATGGAGTGAGGGAGTTGGTAAGGTTGGCATAAGGCCTTGCGTAGGACATAGAGTAAGAGTGGTGATGCGATATATAATTGGGTAGGTTTCTAGGAATAGTATGAAGGAATTTGAGGATTGGATATGAGTATTTATATAAGAGATAGTCTTATATATCCCAAGTGTCTATGAAATCCATCGTATGATCAAATGAGAGTCTTGGTTAGTGAGAAATAAAAGATATTCCCTATTATAATTGGAACGTGTGATTTTGAAATGATTTAATAAGATATTTTTTAGAGGTATCACATTATATTAGTTATGTATAAACCATTTTCCAATAATCAGATCCATTCGAGACACATAATTTGGTGCTGAGGGGCACTAAACATGAACGATTTTAATTGTTATCGAGTTGTGGCACTAGGAGTGATGTTATATTTATAAAAGTTTATTTTGAACCTTAATTTTTGGTACAACGGATTTTGTGTTCTATGAGTTCACATAGGGGTGAAAAATATGATATGGTATGGATGCGTTAGTTACATGCGTGATGAGATACACACCCTATTTGATATTGAATTATGTTATTTTTTATGAAATATATTTTTATGATTTGGTATTGATCCTAATGTATTTTAACACTATGGGTGATAAAATATAGGACATAATTATAATTTTGTGATGGTTGCATCATTTTGAATGATGTATGTGTATTTTTTAAGTGTGATGGTATGGATTGAGACAATTTAGACTCACTGTGAGTGAGAAGGTATTTTTTTGAAACATTACATGATTGATAATGCATGATTCATGATATTATAAATGTTTTATTTATATTTCATGAAAAATTAACATTCATTCTATGTTGTGTATAATGTAATCGATCATGAGTCATATGGAATAGATATAGGATGTAAACAAGTGTCCTTACAATAATTGAAAATGTGGAGACGATATATTGATGAAAAATATATCTATGTGAGAAGGGTCTATCTGGGTCATTTATATAAAAAATTACCCCATTCCATATTGAAATTGTCATGAATTGATGGACACCCAAACCTGTGTCCTTGTTTAAATGACGAGGTATATGTATTGTTGCATAAGGCAATGAACAGAGTGTTCTAAAGGAACAAATATAGGTATGTTCAGACGTAATTATATCTTAGATAACACATGATAACCTAATGAATGTGTGTACCTTATTAGGAGTTGAGGGGGTTTAGTTTTTTTCTAAAGATTAATGATTATTTATATTATATATTCATTTAGTATTCATGTACATGTTTATGATTGTGTATATTAGGGGTAATTATTAAAACCGTACTGATTTATAATTGCATACCATGCATTGGAAAACTAGTGTTTATAAAGAACATATATTAGTGGAAAGGTATAGAGAAACTCAAGGGAGAAAAGATTGGTAATTATGATGTTTTAGTATGGTAGTATGACTGGTTGTGTATTATTTTCTTTTGATGTTTTATATGATTTAGCCAATAGGTAATCCGTTTTTTGTTTTTTATAATAACATTATTTTATTATATAATTTTTTTGTTAATTCAAGAGAACATTAATATTATATCTAGATGTTTCCAATTTTTCTCATTTTTTAATAACTCTATATTTTGGAAATTAACATCCAAATTTTTGATGTAGGGCCTCACCATTAGTTTGTAGCCTCTTTCACTTGGGGAATTTCATTTGAAGTCATATAAAACCTTATTTCTAGAACTATCATGTATACTACATTTTGGGGTATTAAAAATGATAACCAAGTCAATACCCTAACACAAGTCTATAGAAAACTATTGAGATTAAATTTTGGGGTCAACACTGAGTATTGTGTTCTTTAAAGGGGTGGAGAGTGTAACAACACTAGAAAAGTAGGTTTTAATGTAAGAAATGTTTTTACTCATGTAATCAAGGTACCCCATTATTTTTAAGACCCTTAATGATTAAAATTACAAACATAAAAACGGTTTTCCTAGATTATTTTTGTATAGGTTACCTCCTCGCCTGTATCCAAGAGTTTTTCTGAATGATTTCAAATAAAATTTAAATAATATCTTTTATCACATGTGGATGTTAATTATTATAATATATGGCCCAATAGGTAATTAACTTGCTTGTCACCTGGATGAAAGCAAAGTATTACTTTAGAAATTTGGAGTCACATAACAAATTTAGTTGTATGTGAGGATATTTAATGAAAAAATCATATGAAATAGGAATTTAGTTATATATAATCTTCATTCGATGTTAGAATGAAAAAGAAAAAACCCATAAATTTAAAATGTGATATAAGAATCTATTAGGGAAAATATTGTGCGAAATAAATGTAAATCCATAATAAAATAGTTTAAACATAACATAAATCAATAATATTTTATAATTTTTATAATATTATAATAACATTTTATATATGTTCCTGATATATCTCAATGAGATAATATTAGGTTAAGAATAACTTTACTGGATGTCCACATTTGTGCCGTTGGTCCTAATTCCCAAGGAATAATACAATTATATTAACTGGTTAATTTATTTATAAACATTTTTAATATTCCTTTCAAAACTATTTATTTATTTATTTGATGATCAAATATATTTCATTTATTAAATTGGTATTGTTTAAAATAGAAATTTTCAAGGCATTTATTTGAAAATCGCCAAAACTACTACAATATAATTATATTGGTAAAATTCCATTGACATCTTCTTCCATAATATCTAAAATTTCAAACAATTTTGTTTATATCATTCTTCAAACTAATTAGGTCAACATGTTTTGAAGTAATTATCATTCAAATAATCTTCTGTTATTACCATATTCTCGATGGTTAAAAAGAACTATGATTGTTCAATTCAAATTTCATTATAATTGTATACATTATACAATTAAATAATCATAATTATGAAATTACTAGAATATTTATCTCATATTACATCATTAAATAAATTTTATGTAATATATGGGAATGACTAATGTTTATGAAAACCTCAATGTATAAATTGGCAGTGTAAAACTATAACAGTATGTGATGTTTTTTATATGATTTTAAATTTAGAGAAAACTCATTGAATATTTTAGTTTTATAACATAATTATATTATGTATAATAAATTTTTATAGGGTTACATTTAATGATTACTTGTGTTATTGAAAATAATAGTTTGATATTTTTAATGAATAATATCATTACTGATAATCATATAATATGTTGTAGTAATGTATTATACAAATCATTTCCTAAAAATTAATGGATTATATCCCATAATATAATGATTAAATTGATAAAATAGAAAAATAATGAAAACTTGGTAGAAAAATAAGTTTAGGTTTGTAGGGTTTAAAAAATAAAGAGTTGTCATTTGGATAAATGAAATAGTCTTGGAATCCCCTATTATGAATTTTGAACCACCTCCTTTTGATTGATTCTAAAGGTATATGAGAAATTACATTTGGAAAGGATAATTCATTATGAAAATGAAAAGGAATATTTATAGAAGTATTTGAGAGAGAATATCAGGAAAAACATACTTGATATTGTTTCTGAATGGTTATAATTAGACACTAGTTATAGTAAAAAATTCATTTCATTTTTAAAATATTTCATCTATAGGGGTAATACATATAATTTTAAAATGGAAGGTGTAACATAAAATGAAGTTATATGATATAATAGACCATTAAACATCCCAAAATTACGCAATATAATATTTTTCTATTTTTTAAAAATTTACAAATTGTTTTCAACATTAGATATACATTAATGTAATTATAAGGGTTCTTATGATAATTTGACATTAAAAATATAAATATAATGATGTAATTAAAATAAACAAATTAATCTATAAAAATTAATAATATATATAATCCAATTTTTTTTGTATTCTAAAAAATTTAAATATAATTATTTTAAATATTTTAAATCTAATATACATAACATTTTTTTCTTGAGAAAACACACCTTTAATAGGACATATGTGATTTAGAAAATTAACTTATTACATAATATTAAAATTCATAAATATATATAAAAAAGAGTGAAAATTCACTATGTATATTTCTTAATTTCGTGAAAAAACATATCTTTTATAGATTGTATCACAAACCCATTAATCTTTACTTTTTATATAGTGCACACGAATGCGTCAACACAAAAAAATGATTTCATATTTATCTTGAGAAAACAATTAATATATAAAAATTTCATAATAATGGTATAATATTTAGAATAAGATTTCCAATAAAATAAATTTCATATATTTTGTAAATACATATACTATATTTATATCCAAATGATGTTATAAATTTTATAGTATTTACAAAGAAAATATTTGATTTGCTATTTATGAAAAATCCAATTATTCATAAACATACCAAAAAATTTACTCTATTCTAATTTTAAATTTCTATACACAAAAGATTCATTTTTTTCATTTTTCTATTATAAAATATTGAAATTTGACTTTTATAAAACCACATTTTACATGAAAAAACAAATTATTTGGAATAAAATGGATAGTTTTATTAACTAAAAATTATAATCTTATTCATATTTTGATAAAATTATTAATAAGAATACCTTAATAGTAATTATGAATATTGTTTTATATAATTTATATTAAAATTTAATTATAATTAATTTAATTATTATATAATTATTTATATATACTAAAATATGAAGATAATTTTATGAAAATATATTTATCCATTGACCAAACATATTTTATATCATTATCAATAAATAAAAAATTAAAATGTAAAATGATTATAAAATATTCTTTTATATATCATTTGAATGATGAATAATACATATTAAAAATAATATCTATCAAATAACTAAAAATTCATAATTTTCGAATTTAATTATAATATAAATATCTTTAATTATTTAAAATATATGGGTTTGCACTTATCTACATTAAATAAAATATAGCCTTGAAATTTTCAATCAAGGATAATAAAATAAAAAAAATGAAATTCAATATTTTAATTCAATTAATTAGATACTTCCATTACATTCTTGATGTATTTGTGGAGGTTGTACTTGTAGTTGGATGAATATGAGTGGTTCATGAAATGAATCGAATTCATAATATGATATGGGTTTTCATTCAATTGATGCAATTTTATATCTAATTTTATGTGATTCAATTGTTTTATATGAAATGGATTCACAATGTGAAATTGGAAATCATGATGTGAGTTTATTCAGTTTGATGAAGCAGAATCGTTGGAATAAAATGAATCATTCAAGAATTGACACCTTGAGTCCAATTGATGAAATATATTTCACATACCATGTGTAATTCAATACAAAAATTGAGTGAGTTAAAACATGTTTAAATGTTATATATTTTTAAAATATCACACAAATGTCCCTCAATTTACTACATTTATGGCTGAACAATAGATTCCTATTGCAGATCATCTATCCACATTTCTATAACATCAATCCATGGGTTTAGATGGTTGATATTTTGTGATATCTGGTGAATTAATATCTATATACCAATTTTCAATCAATTTTTATTCTAGGTGTTCACATTATTGATGTTTTTTGTTTTAAAGTTTGTTTGGGTTTTGTTTTTGATGATCCCCTTGGCTTAATTCATGTTTTTTTAGGTTTGTTTTCCATGGATGTTGTTTCTTGGGTGATTCTTTTCCTCCCTATGGTTCACATAAAATTATAATGATTCATTAATGTAAGGTATCCTTTTTCCTTCCCTATTTGTGCAAAGCTAGTGGGAATTGCATTCTTTTTTCATTGATGGTGTGGATTGTATGGGTTACCATTATAAATATAATTAATTAGAAAATATGAAATTGGTGGGGATATGAATAAATCATAATATTAAATATTATAATGAATATATATATTTTTTGTAAATGATAAAAATAATGGGTGTTCAAACCTTTAGTTTTGTTATTGATATGCATGCATAACCGTTTTGATGATGATTATTATTATCTACATTAATTAAATAGATAAAGAAAATATATATGGATAATGAATATATTAACCTTGTAAATATGAATTGTTTGATAATACCCATGTTATGTAATGATGTAAAGTCGTGTAAGAACATGATTAAAAAAATTTATTTTTGTGATGTGATATTTCATTTGATTGTATTTTATGTGATTTATTTTGTGATGTGAGTTAATATGTCGTGGTGTTGGAGAAAAAATGTTTTTGTGAAATTTTGGGGGAATAAATCTTATAGTATCTAGTAATGGGATTTTATTAGAGGTTTTTGTGTTTCTGTGGTGTGAAATGGTTATATGTGGTTACTGGGAAATGGTGTACAAATGGAATATCTTTTCTAAATTTCTACGGAAACTATGTTGTGTTGTGGTAATGTTTTTCTACAGTTGTGATTTGTGGTGGTTGATATGTGTGGTTGTTACAATGAAGTGACTTTTAACATGTAGTATTTTGGTGATTGTTGTGGTGTGTTAGGAAATCTATTCTACGATGAGGTTTTTCTACTTTCTATGATATCTATTGAATAATCTGTAATTTCAAAATAAAAATTCAGGGGTTACAAAATAAATAAATATGGTATGAAATTGGTTTTGGTTAAATTTATTAATTAGTATAATCTCTAAATTAATGGTTGTTGTAAATGTGAAATAATTTGTGTTAGGAAATGAGGGGTTATGATACTCATTAAATATATAATATGGTGGAATTCATAATATATGTGGGTTGTGTGGGTTTTAATGGATGTTTTGTGGTGAGTTTAATATATTTAGGGAAAAAATTGAAGAAAGTGTTGCATAGCGTAGTTTTTGTGGTGAACAATATGCAATTATTGTTTTTTAGACACATTGTCTATGAATTAAATTCTATCATATATTATATATTTTATATTAATTTTTTAAACACCCACCTATGTTTTATAACCTTATTAATTCCCTAATGATTTGGGTTGTGGGTGCTTTCACTGACATCCAATATGGTTGTGATATGTATAATTAGTATAACTTTAATTTTCGTTGAATAATTTTTTTAATGTGATTATTTCACGTGAATATAAAGAGTCACAAAAGAAAGTGAGATTTCACAATAACATAGATCACTTGTTAATATTCAATTTAAAACCCAGTGGATAAGATTATTATAAGTGAATCATAAAATAATATGAATTATGATTGAATCATGATAATCAATGTAAAATGTGATTTATTTACACCACAAAATATAATTAAGTGGTGCATATTACATTTATATCACATATGTAAAATATGAGATGAGAATGCATTACTTTATGCCCTCTTTTGGTTAAATGAACAATAAAATCATTTTTAATGGTTTTAAGAAAGTTAATAACACTGAAAATTACCATAATCATATTATAAATATCATAGATTAACATAGTCTATAATTTATTGTGGTAGGAAATGAAATAAATCATTCATAGAGACTGTAGGCCATACATATGCATGAACAATACATCTATATTCATGTCCCATTTTTAAAAAAACTATATGATATATTTGTATATTATAATTTATCATCATATTAATCTAATATTTATCAAATATGATAATTTAAATCATCCATAATATATTCAATTCATTACATGAATGAATCGCATTTCTTTAAGGCAGCTGTAGTCCACACGTTCACAAACGATGTTATCGTATTCCCACAAAAATAAAAAGCATGAAGATAGGTGTCATATTAAAATTAACTAAGATTATATAAATCATAAATATAATATATATCATATATAATATATAATCCCACAGTCATTCCAAAAACTAAATGTGGCTAGTGAAGAACGAACAACATCAGATTGAGTGGTAGTAGTCCACCGTACACACGAACAATTATTGTGTATCCCATTTGATTTACATGTGTGAAGGTGTTTGTCATACCCTAATGATATAAACATCTCATTACATTTATAATACTTATGTTATTATATAATCATGATATAAAAAAAATTTATGGGGTGGATAAATAAATGAGGAAAAATGATCTTTAAAAAATATTACCTCTTATTCATGTAAATGATTTTGGTTTATACCAAAAGAATTCCATGGATTTATTTATTAAATAAGATAGGCTTATAAGATTATGGAATATATTTTGGGAGATTATTTGGTTTTATTTTTATTTGATCCAAATGGATTAATATGTGTGAATAAGTGGGGGGGTATGAGTTCCTTTTTACATTGGAGAAGAGTGACATTCATGTAAATATAAAAAATTAATCATTATTGAGATGTATCTGTAAAATCATGTTCCACCGATAATGAAAAAATCCTTATAAAAGAGAACATATTGTAGAAATATGTCTAAAAATTGATTTTTGGTCCTATTAATAATTCATTTGGTCTTATATTATTTAGGATTATACCCTTGTTGAGACAATTTTACACTTAGATGCTATATTTAATTTTGGATACATTCACTGATATATTTGGAAAAAAATTATTTTGACCTTAATAGAAATTTTTATTTATTCTTAATCCAAATATGGATTCAATATTTCCAAATTAAAATCATACAAGTGGTTATAAATATTTTAAAATTCATCCTTGACACAAGACTTTTAACAAACTGACTTGTGGTACCCTCAAACCGGGAACCCAACCCGATTTATCACATAACCATATTGTGTCCCCGATGACCATGGGCCGTGACAAGCACCAAGGAATCGAAAAACCAACTATATGGAACATTTTCACACAAACGGAAAACCACATGGATTATCTCTACTAAAAAAGGAACAATGGAAGACGATGATGACATATATGTCGTAACTACAATTTAATATGCAAACAGACGTCAACATAAGTAGATAAAAATTCCAAAGGACAAGCCCAACTACAAATGACCCAAACCAGAAAACTATTGGAAATTATGGAATGGATATTCTACCACCATCCTACAACAATTTACCCATCCAGTTGACATGATCCTCACCACATCATTGTGGCACCATGCCTCTCTATGAATTGGAGGGAAAACAACGGTCTATACATAACTGAAGAAGTGTGAGGGGTGTGAGCTTACTTGATTAGTATGATCCATTAAAGTGTTCCATGATAATAATCTATATATCAATTCATGTACTCACATATTAGGTAAAAAAATTACATGATAATAACTAATAAAAATTTTCAAGAAAATGTCAAAAACATTTCCCTTTTTCCTCTATTCTAAACAAAAGAAGGTATCTTAATTTAAACCAACATTTCTCGTATCATTTTTCACAAGAATAAATATGAATATCCAAGATAACATAGAAATACAATAAATACAAAATAGAAGCATAGGTATAAAAACACCAATTAATACTACAATCCTAGTTCATATACAACTTGTACAATAATAATCATGCAGACAAACTAGTTCTTATAATAATGGGCATAAGAAGTAGCAGAATACCCCTAGAGTAAACCCCCAACATTGTCAATATGGGTCCCCTAGAAAAACAAGTCTTGGAAATGTGGTTAATCCCTAGGAAAAATTTCCACAACAATCACAAAACAATGGATGATGGCCCAATGTTATACCATTCACCCAAGTACCCATGGTAATCCATGTGCTCTTTTTCCTGATTCATTTCAATAATTTGAAAACCATTTCAAATTTCATTTCAACGCTTAAAAAAACCCATTTCCATTATATTTATCAATATCTATGGGAAATAAAATTCTCATTGGTATATATTCTCAACACAAACAAAACAATCATTCCAATATTTTATTTAGAACAATTTTGTAATGAAAAAAAATCAAGATCCATTATTATAGGCTAGAGAAAGAACACCAACCTCAAAACATGGGCCTATCATTCTTGTAATTGGATCAAAAATCAATTAAACCCAACTAGATCAAGTAATTCACTCATAAAAGAATGTCCAACACTCCACAAATAAATATGAAATGGCCTCCATAAGAAGATATCACAACTGATCCAGAGAGACTCACCAAAACAGCACTGAAGATCCAACACCAAACATATTTATTTATAATGAAATTAGTCTTTCAAAAAAAACACGGGGGTGATCTATGACACGGGTGAAGAAGACATGATAAATAAACCTTGAAAAAACTTATATTCATATGATTTAAAACTAGAAACGGGTTTTTTCATGATGTGTAATATTGGTACACACTGTGAAATCCAAAACATAAAAATTCACTAAAAATTCATAGACTATGATTAAAAACCAATTATTTAAAACATTCATGTTGTGAAACCACAATTCAAGACATTTAATATTTCACGTTGTGAATCCCCTTTTACAGATTGTACTATTCAACAATTACATGGCGTGTAACCATGTTACATGGAATGAAATCCTTCTACATTGTAATGAAAAATCTAGTTAAAGTTAAAATTCCAACAAATATTTGACATATCCATTATAGATATCCTCCATATATCAATGGTGATAAAACCACAATTATTCTATGAGAATACCCCATAAAATTGTAATGGGATGGTATAAACTCCAAAGAATAATGAATTTTTGTCCTAGAGATTTCATGTAGAACATGTAATATCATGAAAAGTACGAGTCCACTAATCCCTAATCAACTATTTCTATTCCCATGTATCATGATAATATGATATTTCTTCCATACCAATCTGGCCAATGGAATGGACATCATAGATATGACATTCACTTGAGATTCAACGATCTCAATAGGTTTCTCCAAATCACAAACATCAGGATCTAACTCAATTTATTCCCAAATTATAATGTGTCTGGGATTAGGATGGTTTTTAATGAGCTAAGATGTGTGGAAAAAATCATGGATACCCATCAACTGATCCATAAATACAACTAATAATCATCTTTTCTATGCAGCTCAGGGACCTTAAATTCTCCATCATGTTGTGTAGCCAACATTCCCTTTTTCCAAATCAACAGTGAAGAAACTCTGGGGAAAAATTCATGAAAACCAACTCACTGAGAGAAAATCAAGAGGAAGAATTTGCTAATCTAAATATAATTTATTTCAACTCTGGAATGTACCATGAAATCAATTCCCATCTACAAAATTCTTCGTTGTCTCTGTAACCATACAAAGTCAAACTAATGATCCATTTCCCAAATCCACCCAAAAATGATTTTATAACCATGAGTCTCTATTCAACACCAGAAAAAGATCCATTATGAATGAATTCTAATAAATAATGTTATAAACGAAATAAACTAGTCCCAGATTGATATCCAATGATCTCGTTAAATCCAAGACATAGGCGTGGAGCCTATCATTACGGATATGAATCACATGATCAATCTGATCATCTCTCTATGGATGTTATGTTTTTTTAAACATGAATTGAGTTCTCATTTCCTCTTAAATTTACATCTATAACATCGAGGTAGAATATAGATCCATATTCAAAACAATAGAAGAAGGACTCTTATATATCCTCACAATCACTTACACATACATCATGACCGGATATTCAACTTTAGTTGTATCATTAGTCCAAATAAAATGAGAACACTTAATCAACTGATCATCAAACACATATATAGGAAGAAAAATTCATGATTCTATAGTAATCCAACCATTAAATTCCATGGATACCTCACCCCATTTCAAATCATCACCTGAATATGCTTATGAAAACTAGATGGTTTTTTTACTCTACGATTATCCGTTGGTAGGTGTAACATCAAGACAAAAATCCATGATATAACACTTTATACCCAGCCACAAGAATCATTATTTCCTATCATAATAAATCTTCATAGTTCCTGGGTGAATCCCCCATGAATAGAAATGCCAATCTAACAAACCTAAACATTACCAGGATCCCTGGATGAAGACATGATTTCCAATGTGGATCATTCCATCTAACAAAAGAGACAAACAAGAAATCAACTCCCCACTATAAAGGATTTGTTTAGTATTCTAAATCTCAAGATTTTATTGCGGAAAAAATAGACTATAGTAGAGATTATTATAACTAATCAATTTCTAAGACCGTAACCAAACCATCCTATTGAGAAAGAAGATGAAACTGAGATAAAAGCCTCCAAAGGCTCCATTGTTCCTTCTATTCTAGAACTACATGTAATGGTACACTCCTTTTAAGAGATTCTGTAAGGACATTTCCAATTATATGGGTATAGGTGATATCGAACTCAAATTCCTAATGGTATTATTCTCATCGTCTCTATATTTGATTCATGTATTTCAAAGAAAAGATACATATCGGGTCTTTATTATCATAAAAGATCATGAAACCTTACCAAAATATATAGTCCCACGTATATTTAAACGCATGAATGTATTCAGAAATCTCTAAAACATGAGTGGGTTAATTGTTTTCACATGGTAAAATCTGACGAGAGTTGTATGCTACGACATGACCATCATTCCTTAGAACACACCCAAAAACAGCACTAGAAGCAACACGAAAAACCGTATACCCCTTACTAAAAATTGTTAAGATAAAAATATGATCTAATGGTAGAATCAATCATAGTTCATTGAAATAATACTGTTACATAACATCCCTTGTAAATTTCCCCACTTTTCTCGTTTGATCTGTCAATAGTGACACTATATTAGAGAAGTCTTTGAAAAACCATTCATGGACTACAAAAACTATAAGGATCTTTCAAATATCAAAGACATTCATTATTAATTTGATGAAAAAAATACATTATCATCACTGTATAATGTGATAATCTATTCTAAAAAATTATTTTCCCTATGGAAATCACTTCATGAATATAGATACTACAATTCAAAAGAGTTCCATACCAATGATGACTTATCAAAATTTCTAGAAAAAAATATTGTTCTTATGGTCACACTCGTATGTTAAATTAACCAGAATATTTTCGATGAATATTTCCACAAATGTGTCATGATATTGATGGAATATTAGATTTATTACATCTATTAAATTTAAATGACAGTAAGTCAGACCAAAAAGAATCACAAGATATTCATATAGTCCATACCTTCTCTGTAAAGCTATTTTCAGTATATCTGACTCCTAAACACTAAGCTAATGATTTTTTGAATGAGGATAAATCTTCAAAAACCATTTTTATCCCTTTAACTGATCAAATTGATCATCCACATGATGAAAAGGATATTTTTTAATAAAAATTTCATTTTTGATCATTTGATAATCCACACACAACCGATGTGAACCATCTTCTTTCTTAACTAATAGCATTGTGGCTACCCAAGTAGAAATGCTATGGAAGATGAAAACATTTTCAGACAGGTAATCCAATTGAATCATGTGGCCATTCATCTCCAATGGTGACATATGTTAAGATGGTATTGACATCGACTATGTATCTAGATCCTGATCAATTGTAAACCCTACCTCTCTCCCTCTAGAAGAAGAATGGATAATTTATATGGGAAAATATGAATAATTTTTCAATCAATAATGGGAATATTAGAAATAGACGAGATATCATGGGGAAAAAATTCATTAGAAACCAATAAAAACTTGAACTCTGGGTAGGGTGGTCTAGAAATACTATACCTTGGGTCCCACTCCCATTGCAACTCATGAGATATCCCATCGACAGAATGGAAAAAAACACACCAATGATAACAATAAACCTTAGATTGATGAGATATATGACAATCCATATATATGATTATTTCAAATAGAACCAAATCACGAACAAGAAACTCCCAGACCAACTCAATATAAGATATCATTAATGAACAAGAAAGAAACCATAAAACATACTATTTGATCTTAATAAGAGGTTCCATGGACACCAATGAAAATAAATAAGATCCTTTGAGAGATTTGTAATATCAACCAAACATGTAGATATTAATTAGCGGGTGGTACCAGTATAATGTTATGAAATTTATAATAAAAATTAAATAAGAATATAACACCTCACTATTTCAATACATGCATCAACTTAATCTAGACATTCATGTACAACATGAAAGTGTTAACTCATAAGGACTGTGGATAGTGCCCTGTATTATTTGAATCGTAATACTTCACTGTAGTAGCCTTTGTAGATGATGAAGCATGGCCATAATGTGTAATATTCATACCCGAAAAAATACCATATACAACCATAACATCCATAGTTGTTACACGTCATAAGGATTATAGGACATGAATGAATAGTGAGTTTGATGTTTGCACACTAATAGTAACTCAGATTCATATTACCTGCTATATAGATATTGAAATGGAGGCTCTCTATTGAGACCCAACTCCAATACTCCTGTGATGATCTTTCCACTTCAAATTCTTCCCATGTGCACCACTAATGATGCCACCCAATAAATGATATGAGGTGGAAAATACAATAATCCCTATCATATTCATTTCATCCACCATATCACTCTCTACCATCTCCGTATAGATATAATGATTCAATATAAACACGTGAGTGATGATATCGAGTCTCAAACCATATAGTTACTTTTTGAACTTCAAATGTACAATCTTCACCATGTCCAGGGTGAAATGGACATGCATAGAAAAGTCATTTGTGTGTACTGACATTGAACACATTTCCTATTGTAACGATAGGAACTCCAAAATCATAACCAACATTAGAGAAATTGGAATTTTTATTAATATAATAGGGTTATGAATGCCTTCCAATCAATTTCCATGTTCCGATTTTCGTAGAAAATGGAATCCCACCATCACTTAATGAAGACTTAGTGCATGAATGTTGTGTCCTTTACCCGGATATTCTAAGGATTATCTAGAAATTAATGAATTTGATCAACCATATCCATCCAATCCTACAACTCTTTTGGATTCTTTCATCACATAGATGTATGTTGGATTCATTCAAAAGAACTCCCATAATCAATATATTTATCTCCTCCATCTCCTAGATGTACCTCAATAATGGAATTCTAAACTCATGTTACATCTTGATTGTTAAAATGAATAACCATTAACATAGTCTCTATTTGATTCTGATTTGTTGGAGTATTCCCTTGAGCATCATCAGTTGCACCCTCCTGAGGAACTCATGGAAGATTTCTTAGAGGCATACTGATGCACACATAAACAAGAAAATATCCAGATAATAGAAGGAATCCCAATTAAAACTACCAATAATATATGAAAAAATGGGATTTTAAAACAAAAACCCAACACTTGAGACGCATATCCCAACATCACATTGAATCATGAGTCTTTAAATGACAATATATGGCCATCCATTTATCAAATATAACTCTCAGGTCCAAAAAAGCCAATATCTACTATAATAGATGATGTAATACATGAAATCTAAAAGACATATCATCTTATAATACAAAATTATAGCATACTGATCTGGTGAATTCCCAATCTCAACACCTGACCCAATCTGTCACACACCCAGAATGGTGTTCCTAATCTCAATAGACTGGTGAAAAGTACCAGATCATAGTACAATGAACATTAGGGAAATGATTTTCCTAACCTAAAAAACCACAAGGTACACATTTACTAAATGAAAAATAACAAAATAAGACAAATAATGTATATATTTCATAATTATAAGAATACAAATGAAACAAAAAACAAAAAAAAATATCTAAAAACTCCAACAAAAAATTCCAACTACAAAGGACCTAGAACAAACAACTTCTTCAAATGATGGAAAGGAAAAACTCCCACCATTTCACCACCAGCTACCCAACCAGCAAACATGAACCCCACCTCCATTCATTTCCATATAGAGGAAGACAAAAGAAGTTCTATAAACCACCAAATAGCTAAAATGGGTGTGATCTAAAAGGCTCAGTAGGATACCACAATACTATTACATATCTAACATATATATAAAAATATATGTATTCCATTTTAAGGTAAAAACATGGCTTGATAGATAGTAATGCAGTTTTATAGGGAACATGTTAAACATTTCAATTTATCCACAGTTCCAAAAAAAGTATATATATCAATTTCATAGAAAATTTTCCATATCAATTTTATTACAAGAATATACATACCTATAAAGTCTAACTCAAAATGCCAAGTAATACAAATAGAAGCACATGTATCACAACCCCAAGGAATACAACAAGTCAACGAAATAGACTACATGTAACACATTAATCATGTTCACAAACCATTTCCTCAAAAAAAAATTGTAGTATGTAGATGAATACACCATGACTAAACCCGCCCTAAATTTCTATCTCGGTCCTCTAGAAAAATTAATGTAGAAGAAGAAGAAAATCAGCAAGAAAAACATATTTTATTATCACAAAATAATAGATGATGGAGCCATGCTAAACCTTCGACCTATATACCCAAGGTAACCTATGTGATATTTTTGAAAAATAATTATAATGCACTGAAATACATTTAAAATATCATTTAAATGCATTAGAAAACCCCTTTTCCATTTTATTTATCATTAACTACGGATCAAATTTTTAATTGAAAAATATTTTCAACACACACTAGAAAATCGTTCCAATATTTTACTTTGAATAAAATTTAAATGAAAAAAAATCTATTATCATAGGATAGAGAGGGAACCACATACCTCAAAACATGGGTCCATGATGTATCTTGGGAATGGATGTCAATCTCACCCTAACTAACCATGAAATGGCCTCTAGAATATGATCTGAAAACAGAACTGGAGAGACGTGCCACAACTATAATGAAGATCAAACACTAATCAAATTGATTTAGATAGTGAAGATCCACTAAAAAATTCTTGGGGAGATCTTTAGTTCGAGAGTGAAATATCCAACCAAAATAACCATTAAAAAACTGTTGTGCAAGTATATTAAAACTAGATATGGTTTATTCCATGATGTTTAATATACTTACAGGCCATGAAATCCATGGATTAAAAATATGCCAAAAAACATTTGTCTCTAATCAATAATAAGTTATTTAAACAATTCATAATGTTATTCCACCATTCTTGACATGTAATATTTCACAGTTTGAATCCCCATTCACGACATGTACCGAAAAATAATTACATGATGTACAACACAGTTATGTGACGTGAAATCTTTCTACATCCTACAAAAAAAGTTGGTTAAATTTGAAAGAACAATAAACCAATAACAAAACCACTATAGGTATCCTCCCAAAATAAATGGATAGAAAACTATTATGTGTTCAAGGGAATACAAGATTAAATGATAATGTGATGATACATGATGACAAAATTGGTTTCAAAATTGAAAATATCTAAAAATTTGAAATGTTCAGATATCCAATTTAAATGTATAAATTTTTTCAATTACATAAATAGTATTAATAAATTTAAACTTATTATAAATATAATTTAACACTAAAATAAAAGAAAACTAATTTATATTAATATATTAGATTAAGATCTGTTATCAATTAAAATCTAGTATTTTTTTCACTGTTCGTAAACAAAAAATACACCTAAAAAATAATTACAAATAACCCTACCATAATTGAAAATTTTCTATTTCAGGATATATGTATAAATTTTCAAATTAAATTTATAAAATTTTGAAAAAATATTCATTTATAATAGGTTCACCATAAAAGGAAGAAAACCCACCTAAAGAAAAATTCATGTTTTTATGTATAAAATTCAGTTTGTTATTATCTTTTGATTATAAAGTACAATAATAAAATGACGAGAAACATGATAGGATGTATACATTATATTTTAGTAATTTTTTAATGTAATTTATAACCAACAATTTAACAACCTAGATATAATTTCAATTTTAAATAATAATATTTATAGTACTCGATATGATTCGGGTTTGGGTGTTAAACAAGCCATAAAAATTGTTACATAAAACACAAGAAAAAATCAATGTTGCATGAATTATAAACATAGAATATAATGAATATATTTAAAATAATTAATATAATGAAATATTTTAGGATATTATATTCTCTTACGCACTTGCGGATGTGTTCCATACATTCTTTCAAATATGATGCACCTTTTTTGAGATGTATATGGTTTTAAAACATCTTTTTAATTACTATGTGAAGTAGAGTTGACTACCACATCCCTTATTGACAGACATCTATGTTT
The DNA here is from genome assembly GCA_963277665.1 of Viscum album. Taxonomy (NCBI): domain Eukaryota; kingdom Viridiplantae; phylum Streptophyta; class Magnoliopsida; order Santalales; family Viscaceae; genus Viscum; species Viscum album. Next base: position 2,007,927,784 of record OY728136.1, on the reverse strand, counting down.
CCCTCATGATAATATTTTCCAGCATTTAATGGATTTTCCATCTTCCATAAATATTTCAATCATTTATTTTCTGATGTACTTATCCTTCTCACTAACAACATAATTTCCAATTTCCTATTTTGGACACTCAGTTATAAATTCACAATTTCACAAAACATGATGAATTTTAGTAAAATCCTCCAATTATATTATTCTTTTCATATTTATATATTATTTAGCATAATTTCCATTGTCCTCTTATACTCATAATTATTTTTAGCATCATCTTTTAATTTACTAGAGGAATTAACTTCCCCATTATTAATAATATATTAATCTTTTTGAATTACAAGGCCTCTATGATTTTATTCATAAATTATAAAGCATTACTCTTCTCATAAGGGACAAGTATTTTATGAAATATATCCAATTATAAACCCAAACTACATTCAAATATTTAATTGTTACAGTAAAACATATTTTTGATGTTTGAAATTAGTTTATTGAAAATATTAAAATAATATAACGTATATTTGAAGCACCAAATGATGATGAAAATGTCATTCAAAAAACATATGTAGTCACAAATGGTATTTCAATAAATTACCTAAAAAAATTTAAATCATTATTCATTTAGTTCTCTATCATTACCTTTATAACAGTAACGGTCACTTAAAATATTAGTTTATATTTTTCGTATATCTTCATAAAAATTTGAAGCCACATTACCTTAATATATTGTTTTTTAATTAGTACATACAAATTAAATTTCATTCCATTCCATAACCATCAATTTTTCTTTTCTAAAATGTTCATTATCTAATATTATTAAATATGTGGGAAATGTATAATGGATACATTAATATAATCCATGAAAAGTGAAAAAATATGGAATCATCCTATTATTTCATATATGATAAATCATTACATACAAAAAAGAAATACCAATTAATGTTCCTGGTCTTTAGTGAAGTGTCACATTGATATAGAGGATTGATTGATGAAATTTTCATTACAATCTATTATATGAAACTTATCTATAATGCTGGTTAATGTCTTAATCCACTCTATTTTTATTACAACCTTACTACTATTCTATTTAAAAGATTAAATTCAATGAACAATGAAATTTTTAAATTGATTGATACCCAATGTAATTGAACAATCATTTATTCATTTATTTAAAGTATGAAATGAATATTTATATCAAATATAGAAATGTCAGTTAAAATGGGAGAGTATATGTTATCATTGATCTATAACATACAATTTTTTATTTTACTCAAGATGAATCTGTAGTATGGGATCGATGTTCACATCCATAGGGGACCAGAAATCTCACAATATAAGGGAAATCATTAGATTATATTACCCCCTCTATTCTTATATGATACATTTTTTAATATTTTTTTGGTTTGTAAAACATTCAATTTGAACATAGATTTCATAACCCAAACACTTGATATGTTTCTTCTCATTTTTGATGTTTTATATAGGTAGAATAATATCCACAACACTACACAAACAATAGCCTTCATCTCAAGACTATATATTGAGTAATGTATACCTGATGACATGTCGGAAAAATTATATTTTTTCCTTCTCAATGTTATTTATTCTAATGATTATGGTTCATGATTTTATTTCCTCAATGCATATGAAAAACAATACATGGGATGTTCATTAGTATCATTATTCTCAATTTTATATAGTGGGTCGACAACAATTGGATTTAGTATTAGTATTTTTTGAAAAAGTACAGTTGTTTTTAACATCGTATTCTAATCATAAATTCATTTGAATAAGAGATCAATATTTCAATATGGAAAATCCAATTCATTTATAGTACTATAATTTTTCCATATAATTTTCATTTAGTACATATTCAAAGATACCTAAATTTAACTTTATTTGAAAATAATTATTATAAATCATTAAAACTTCTCCAAAATCCATAGAAATTTTAAATGTCATGAATACATTTAAAAATATCATTGAAGACTCACATTTCAAAATAACTGGTTGAGTTATTTCAGATTAATGTTGTGCTTCCTACCAAGACATTGACCATGATACGAAAATAATATAGATCATATATCTGATTTAACTTTCCAAAATATATTTTCAGATAGTGTGGAAAAATCATAAATAACAAATACAACCACAATTGGTCATTCATTAATAGACATACTCATGATGTGAAAAATCTTATTATCACATATTATACTTCGATATTAATTCTATATGAATCATGGAATTAATCAAATATTATCCTTAGTTACATGATGTTAAAAACTTGAATGAACAAAACAACCCCATCCAGGATTACATACTGATTTATATTATGAAAAATATATATTTTCAAAAAAATTATTTTTAATATTCTGTATATAAAAAAACAAATTTATTAAATACTTATTAAGTATCATACAAAACCAAAATTATTTATTATGTATTCTATAATTTTGTCACCTTTTCCACTTCATCAATACTCTACAAAAATATATCTTTTTAATGAATCTTAATTTTACAGTTTTACCATGATATATATTATACATTATTTGTGTTCTATAATATAAAATTATAAGGTTTTAGTATCATTAAGTTTATACTTATAAATTTTCAATATATATTAAGTTAAATCTTAAATATTTTATCAATCATTTACTATTTCGTACAAATCATTAAACATATCTTATGTATACACGGATTTTGAAAACATAAAAAATAATAACGCAATTAGGGATATTTATATGAAAAAATAGAGAATATTTTGAGTCATATTAAATTACTTCACTTATTATATAAATGTTTTGAGAAAAAAAACATATAATACCGTAGAAAAGACATTAATTTAGAACGTAATATCGTTTTTATTTTGACTTGGAACCTCCGAAAACTTAATCAGGACAACTCGAATGAACTTAATATCATTATCAACATCTCAATGGCTTCCACAACATATTCAAATTGATTTTAATCATTAGTTGAAAAATAATGAAAACCACATCCACAAAATAATAGGGTTTTCAAACTCATATGATCATAAAATATTTGAAAAGTTCTTTCAGTTACTGATTTTTGTAATCCTTCTATTTTATGTGTTTTTGAAATAAGTTCTATTAGTCAATACAATAATTTTTTTTGATTATCGGTTACAGATTTTTGTAATCCTTTTTGTAATCCATTTCCCATTTTATAATGTATCGAAAAACACATATCATGTATAAGTGCTTTAAAAAATATATGAATTAATATTCCCCCTGATATAGAGGGTCAATGACCTTGTACTATTTTACCTTGTATTCAATTACATAAAATAACATGTGATGAAATATCTAAAACCTAGGAATATTCATTAAAACTATTTTTGGGTAATCCTTAGAAACATTTAGAGAAACTATCCGAGTGTTACGAAACTAATTCCATGTTAATTAAATAATTAAATAGGACCTCATAGGTCATTATATCATTCAAAATAAATACTCATGAATAAATTCAGCAATATAAGAAATAGTTTACTTTAAAATAGTATGAATACTATTGATTTTGTAATGGAATTTCAAACGATTGATATCAAAAACAATTATCTATTTATATGAATCCATAATCTATATCATATAAAAACATGAATTTTAATATGATCCCTTCTACTAGGTCAATACGACGTCCGAATTAATATAGTACTTTAATCCCATAATTTTAGATATTTGTTCTCAATTCTCTTAATATGGACTGAATAGGTTGATGAATGCAAATAATGAAATTCAATAGATTGATGATCACATCACTTTACAAAAAACAAGAATATAATTTTATAATTTCACTTAACAATGTATGGATATATAATCCTAAATTTATCTCAATTGAGGGCCCAAAAGTCATACTAAATAAATGAGAAGTTAAATCCTAGCATTTTTAATCATCAATTAATCAATGGATCAATAATATACCGAACAACCACAAATTGTATAATACTCATTAATTTTATAATTAAGGTATCCGTTTATAATGGCTCTTAGGAATAGTATTTGGACAGAATCATCTATTTGAAAATTAAAATATGAAACATGAATTATTATAATTAAAATTATATATTCCATGATACTATAAAAGATATAATCTAGGGGTTATCCAATACAAAAAACACTATTTTTTTTCCAAATTATCATATTTTGTATCTCTTTGTTAAATAATAATAGTGGAAAAATAACATTTCATAACAATATATAAAATTATATGTCGAACGGTTGTTAGGGATAAATAAAAGTAATACTGTGATATGAAAAATTAAAATACATTTTATATCTATATGAAACCAACATATATGAATGATAAAATGTAAAATTCGTTTTTTATATGAAGAATACTAATGAAATAATATATTATTGTCAATTTGATAGGAACTATGTCTCCAAATTTTATTTATTAACCTCATTACATATCTGTATAATTATATTTACATATCCACACAACCTTATGATAAAACAATCCAAAAATATTCTTGAATTTTCAATATAAATAAAAATATTTCATGAAGAATAATGATTCTTAGGAATAATTTCCCCAAATTTAAACACAATTATCATTGAATTAATACTACTAAACTATTTGGAATATAATTTAATGATGATGATGACTTATATTTTCTATGAAGAAATATTATTAAATTCAATATTATTTTCATTCATAAAACATCTACATAAATCATTTTTCTTCTTATAATATTTATAAAAATAAAAATATTTATATAATTACATTATTGATACAACTTGAACTCATTTATTTTTTAAATTTATTTTCAATTTATTACATTAACTAAATGAAACATTTATTATTCCCTTTTATGAGACAACCTAGAATTCCTTATGATATTATGTTACATTAACTTTCTATTATTACTTGTTTAATATTTTATTGATTATCATTGAATGATTTCAGTACAATAATAATATTAATATCCTCATAGAAATTATATTATTTAAATAATATTCTATCAAGATCCATAAAATTAATTTTTAGTAGAATTATTATTATTATTTTAGATGGAATATTCTAGATATAAATAAATCATAATTCAAAAAATATATTGGATGAACTCTTTTATCTATTATACTTCTCTTATTATCATCATATTATTTAAAAATGTGTTTCAAATTCTATTTAATAAAATAAATGGGTATATAAAAAATCATATCATATTTTTTTAAAAAAAATATTTATCAATAATTAAATTATATTTTTATATATTATAATTAGGAAAAAATTCATTTATTTTGATTCTTCAATGACTGAGATGTTATGTGATATTAAAAATAATAATTTAGGATACCATTGATTCATTATTTAATATTAATCAACATAATGTATTAGTTCCTCCATTTATTTTGGTGAAATGTATATTTTCAGGAATTGAAATATATATATTTCACATTATATACCCATAAAAATTATTTAACTGATTTAATTTACATTGATACCGTATATGGATACTTCTCGGGAGTATCTCAAACACCATTATGTGTTCAAGTTTCTTCTATCACATTAAATATTTCCTTCCAATTAATAAAAATATATGATATACTAGTAAATGATTAATATCATTAAATATTAATCCTCTATATGTAGATAATTTTTTTATATAATATTCTAAAAAAATATTGAAATATAGATTGTTTAGGGAAGAGATGTATATTAGCCTTTTGTTTTGGAGTCCCAAGACCTCTCCAAGGGAAAAATTGTAAATTTTGTGATCCTAAGTCCTGAGCACTATGCACAGCCATTGTGAGTCCCCTGCTGGTTATCTTGAGAGTTCCTGGGTGGATTTTCAAGATCCATAAAATCTATGAAATTAATGAATATATTCACACCCAATGATAATGAAGACAAATAAAAATGTGATCTCCATCAATGATTTTTCTTATTTGAGGTAATGCTTTATTATTTTTATTTCTACATTCATCTTGATTTTATTAATAGATTTATGAAATAAAACCATATACCAAAATTCATCTAACAAGATTCTTATTTTATGAATTTATAATTTGGATATCTTGAACTGATATTATCACTTTGTTTTGAGAGTTGAATAATTTTGGATAATGGAATAATGCAAAATATATACAACACCCATCACCCATCCATCTGATCACATGAGTACCTTGGTGAAATATATATATCCACTATTTATGTTATATATCATGTCTTATAATTGATTAATAGTCAATTTTCTATTCTATATCCATCTACCTTCTCTATACTTAAGCAATTGTCGATGTAGAAAAAATTTGTGAAAATGTCGTGAGACAATGAATGAAAAAAATTGACCCACCATTGACAATTCAGAATTATTGTATGGCATGTGCCCCACAAAAATACCACCAATATTAAAATAGGTGATGAAGACCTTCTATCAGTAGTCAAATCAAATTACATTTTATCGTTATCTTAATGAAAATATAAGAAAACACACAACCATGTACACCTCATCCATTTTGGATAATAATGTATTTATCAACACAAGACAATCAAATGAAAGTATCAAACTATAAATCAATCTAATGTGAATATATATAAATATATTTAATAAATAAGAGGGGGAAAATTAATTCCCATTAATAAATAATAAGAATTAAATCCTGAAATGTGATGTTAAAGAAGAGACATACTCATGTAATCTGAGACCAATTACAACCTACGATGACCACCACCCACCACTATTAATCTACACTAAGAATAAGCACACCAATTTAGCAATCAAATATCCTTTCATCTATATAATACATGACATTTGTGGGAAATTACGACATCGAGGTGATTATTATAATACCTATTAAGACATTATAAAAAGTAAAAATGGGTGTAGAAGATTAAAATAGTCTATTCATCCCAAAAGAGAGAGTGAAATAATAAACCCAAAAAATATATATTCTTATTGAAGAAACAAATTTGAATATAGAGTGGGTGTCATTGGTTATCATATAATGATAAATATGATTAGTATTATAGAAGTCGAAGCATTAATTTTACTTTTATTTCATTATAATGACATTAAATTCCAATATCTAATCTGGGGACTCATGCCTCACGTATTACAGTCATGTTCTTTGGGGTCTTGACCAGTTTTGATGGACTAAAACAACATCCGAGCACATAAATGCATGGGTATTGACTCTTTCTATATAGAAACAAAACCCCTAGTGCATACAAGGGGAATTGATGCTATATGTACCATTGATGTGGTAAAACCATGACAAGAAATCGACATATTATTTGGGGGGTGTTATCCCCATGTTGACTTAGAGATCAAACTCGAGTATGAAAGGTTAAAAAACACGACGAATGAAGAAACATGTTCACACCTTATTTCATCATATTTTTTATGTCAGAGAAAAGTACACAATCACATCAAATGTGAAATTATATCATATAAGAAATACTCAGTACTCGAATTATTATCACAATGATAATGATTCAAAAAATAGTTTCTTCTAGGAAAATAAAGTGATCTGACCTTTTTGGAAAAATAGGGGTGTACCACAATATCAAAGACATGAACATGGTGTAAAATTCATCACATAGTGTAAAATTCCATGTACACGGTACATGGTGTGAGGAACATGTTGTGTTGGACCACTCAAGGTTCTCGTAATGTAATCCATATACACATAGATTAATAAGGATAGATTTATATTCCATGTTCACTCATACAGATTTCTTATTATATATATCTAAAGTTAAAACTATAGTAGTCATAGTATACATTGATACATTGAATGTGTTCATCTGAACTACATGTTCTATAGTGATGATTATTTTCAGAATGTTTAGTCTTCAAAAAATTCATAACTAAGTCCACCATTCCCCCCAAAAATACCCTTAATATCATCATATTTCACAATAAATGTGGCCATAATTATTCCAAACATGTATAGGTAATCATGTTTTTCTCCATACATTATCATACTTTAAAAATCACATTATGTCTGGAAATTTGATAATCATATTTTTTATTTGTGTTCTATCATCCATATGAAATAATCATGCAAAATAAGAATCTCTATCAATAGTCATAAAACCAATGAGATATGTAGTTACATCATAATTCATAATATAATTGAAATCAAATCACCAACATACTTTAGAAAACATTATTACAAACTAGTAAAAGTGATTAAAATTAAGAATCAACAATATTTTCTCATAGGTGGCAACAAGGACTCTAACCATTGGTAATTTTCTGATAAATTGAAATTTTAGGATCGTAGACACTATGAAACCTACCATTGTCTGTGTTGTTGATAATCCTTATTGATTCCATTTTTCAATCTATAAATTCTCATTTGTTACCCATATGTGACCCTCATAAAAATGGATCTCTCAATTCTCATATTCATAATACTATTCATATAGAATTTTTATGGAACTCACAGAATATAAAGGGGAATTATATTTAGACAATAAATCAACTATCTTATTAACAAATTCTTAAATTTAATTCCTTCAAATCCACCAATGATTATGAAGAATTAAAAGAACTGATAAAAATGAATTTTTTTCAATCATATAGTTCATAAATATTTTCTATTTCAATTACGATCTTTGTTTCTCCATTTGATGCACAAAAAATGGAAATCCATTAATTATGTTAGTATACACAGGCAGGTGAATATATTCTACAATTTATATATATAATTATAGAGGATTTTTGCCTAATAAAAATCATTATAACATAGTAATATACCGAACACTAAAACTTATAAATATTAATATTATATATATAAGGAAATGGTGTTTCGACACCCTCCACACCATCATGGATTTTTACCACCAATACAGTGAAACCTTTTAAAAAATATTGGTGTACTAAAACCACACATGGCTATCTCATTCGCACAAGATAATATGAAGGTAACATTGATGCCAAACAACTCATACTTATATTATATATCACTCATTAATAATAATGTACTATTGATCTTTAATCACCCTTATGTACTATGAAATGGTTCCGTTGTCCATGATGTCTATATCACCCCAAACATTAGTGTGTCATGGATCCTACACGATCCTCCCCAGTTATGAAACCTAGAGGATTTCATATAAATGATCCCAATATGATGTTAAAACAATGCATTAATAACTTAATACAACAATATATTGTATTTTTTTAGTTCAAATTTTCCTCATGTATAGATTTTTACCCAACCTAAACCTCTATAAAAATCTACATATATTCTCCGTTAGGAACACAAGGACTCCAAACTTGAACTCCACATGAAAAAGATGCCACACTCAAGCATAAATTATTATATGTGAACATTATATTTCAATGAATGTGTAATGAAGGTAAAAAATTAATATTAAATGTCTTAGAAATTCTGAATCCATAGGATGGAAATTAATTTCGAACATCCATTGTCTAATTAATCAAAAAATGAATATTTGAAATTTTCCATTAGAAATATGGTTTTCGTGATTTTTAAAAATTCTAGTATTTACCTATTATTTTTTTATTTTTTAATATTTCGTTATAATATCATGAAATAAAAATTTATTGACTATCATTTTGATATAAATTAGAAAAAATTTATTTAGAGTTAAAAAGTTATATTTTTAGATACAAATTTTTTTAAAAGTAACAATATCTTTCCATTGTAGTAAATAAAAATAATATTTCATGATCAATTATTTATTAAATATTTATAGATTATATATATAACTATATTGATTTAAATACAACTAATTTGGATTCATAGTCATATAGATAATATAAGATCATATTATACTATAAAAATATATTTCTTCAAAACCCGTTTTGACATGTTTTATGAGATTTTTATAAATTTAAAATCTGAAACAATTTTTAATCTAGTTTGACAAATTGAATTACATATTTGGGGACATATTAATTAATATTATGTTACAATATCATATTTATTTCTGTTCATAATGAATATTAATTTTGAAAAAATTAATTACCCTGGTTAAGGTAAAAAAAGGGTTACTGAGGGGTTAATCTATAATGATAAGGATCTAAATGACCAAAATATTTTCCCAAATCCATTTGAATGGTTTTGTATAAAACATATAAATTTTCCATTATATTATGAGCGAATTTATATCCATATATCCATGAAGTTGTCTTGACTATATTGTAAATTTTGAAAAATTACAAATGTGCCAGTCCACCTAATTTTAAAAGTGAAGCTCCACCGTGACATTTTCACACCCCTAAAGCAATTTAGCTCAACCAAAAGAAGAAAAAAATTCTTCAAAAAATTCTGATCAACATTAAAGATGTTTTTTTTCCAAAAATAGCAACCTCGGGGTCTTTAATAATATATTAAATAGAGGTTCTTCAATGAGAAGGTAATTGCCTGAGATCTCTCTTTTTCTCTCCATATTTTACCATCTTCAATTATTTAAAAAAAATATAATATAATTAAAACATTATATAAAATAAAATAATTTTTTATTATGTTTATGGAATGGTATTTATCCATTTCTATCTCTAACAAATGGGAAGAAAAACCATCACACATGTTCATAGAGGACTACTGCCTCACGAATCGACATAATTTGTTTTTCATCACCAACTCACGTGAATAAAAATAATGATGGACCCAATGATTATATATGATAATTATTACATAATATTTATATTTTAATTTTAAAACAATAAATATTTACTTACCATTTCATCAATTAATAAAATGACATAATCTCATTCATCCACACAACTGACCATCTCTACCTAATGATGAATCCTATTTTACATATAAAATTTTAAGGAATGATTATAAAAATATATCCAACGAATACATATTATATATAGAAATTTAATATAATTTTAATGTTCATGTAACTATATCCCATTCTCATTAACTATAACTTCTTTGATAAAATTTCACGTGATAACAATTATTTTAACACTCATAACAATATTGATAAGGAATGATTTTTAACGAATAAGTTATACGATGTTATAAATGATCATATAAATTATTATAAATATGTATATAGTTTTTTTATAAGTTAATAGAATTTTAAAAACCACTATACTTGAGGGTAAATTAACTTTTACTAAATTGAAGGTCGAGGTAACAGATTTTGTTTCATTATCCATTCGCGTGAGAAAAATTTGTCCTCAATTAAATCATATTTTAAAAATTTTACTAAATAAAAAACATATGGTAGTAGGAACCATACAAACACTGTATACCGAATTCAAACACCACCCTCTTAAATCAATTCTACAAATCATATATTTTTAGGAAAATCCACATTTAAATTCTGAGAAATCAAATTCTAAAATTTAATAACTCAAAACACGGGAAAAACAAGCTTCATGAGAAAACCATATTGAGAAAATAAATTTAACCATCAACACCATCACCACATCACCAACCTTATAAACACTTCAGCATCACCATAATAATGTCATCTAATATCCATAATATATTCTTCTTCAAATGATCATTGCTAACCTCTAATCTCATGATCACTGCTAGCACCAAACCACATTGTCATCAAAATTGACTATCCTATCACCGTGGAGGATCTAATTACTAGATCACCGAATGATGATACATCACAATCATCCTCAAGGATCTAACTTCTAAAATTCACATCATAAGGAAATACAATGACTAATGCCCATATCTTCCTCAGACAGGCTCGTGATTTCTTGGATGAAGAGCAGATAAATAAGCCCAAATGAGATGTTTAGAAAGTAGGTGAGACCGATATGAATCTTTCATTGTCGATGTGAAATCCATTAACATCCCTATCATCAACACTAATGACGACACTGTACCACCATTGATGGTGGCCATCTGATATATTTCATCCGATTCAAATAACCATAAATGAATCCATCGGCGCCATTAACAAACTAGGACCCAAATACATTGGTAAAACACCATAGAAGAAACATAAACCCCAAATATCAATGACGAAAACATAACCAGGAAAAATGGAACCAGGGATGAATTTCTATAGAAAAAAATAAAAAGGGGAAACTGGGGGCTAAATGACAAAAAAGAAGAAGATTTGAGATTCCAGGAAGACCGAAGACCCCCGAACTACATAAACCAAAACCTCTTAGTATCCATCAATCCGGATATTTCCAAAGGAGGATCAGTTGATTTAAAGGTATGAACATAGTTTATGTGACCATAGATAAAACCACAGTGACTAAATCAGTGTAAATGGGATGATAAGAACAAAAGGGAAAACAAGGAACACAGCAGCCGTTAAAGTATGCTAGGAGAAGAACACAATGGGAAGCGGAGATGACAATGTATGAGAAGTAGAGTGGAAGAAAAAATGGATGGGAAACCATATATAAGGTTTTTAAGAGGAAACCTCAGAGACCATGGGCCTAGAGAGTGGGAGAGAGAAGGGGAAGGTAGAAGTATATATATCCATTATTGAGAACAATTTATTATTATGAACCTATTTAATTTTATGTGTTGTGGTTGATAAAATATTGTTATATTAGACATGATTATAAATTTATACATGATGATTATTATTTAAATTTTTGGAAATTAATTCACAAGTAAACTATTAAATAGTTAACAAAGAGGAATGAAATTATAATAGAATCTAACTTTATTTTTGGATCCCTGAAGATTTTATTAAAGAAATATTATCATTCATCCTTAATAAGCACCAATTATTATATTATATTATAATTTATTGAATACATATACATTTTAATATAAATTTCAGTCTCTATGGTAATCAAAAAATGAAAAGAAATATTTAGTAGGAAAACTAATTTTTTTCCTCATTTAATCAACTATATTTTTCTTCCATAAATTTGTTTTTGAAATTTGTTTTTCAAAAACAACTTTTTATTATGAAAATGATTTAATAATGAAATTTTATGTTATCCCTTAATTTTTAAATGGTATGTAATAAATTCATAAAATTTTTCTGAAATGGACACTTTATATATTATTTATAGAAGTAAAAATGAACGTTTTTAATGTATATGGTGTTTATAAAAATCCATGTGGCCATAATAATTTTTTAAAATTTTGATTCATCTATAAATTTTAATTTACATTATAAGTAATACACATTATTGAGAGATTATTTTAAAATTTATGTTCCATTTTAACTGTTTTTACAAAAGAATTTATCTTATTATAAAACAGTTTTTTTATTAACTATTGTCTATCTGTTAAATAGTATTAATTTTTCATTAGTTATCTTTCTCTTTAATCATATAAATTATTACGATCATTGGAAAAGGAAATTAAATTAATTATAAATATTCTATATCATGGTTATTCATATTTCATAAATTGTATATCAATTTTACAAATAGTATTTTTATTAGAATATTATTTAATTGGATGAGGAAGTATTGAAATCTTTTATTATTTATTCAATATAGAATTATATTTATAAGACAAATTTTTTATAAATTTAATTGATAGTTCAATATATGAGTAATGAATTAGACATGCATTGATTAGTGGGGCACAATTATAGATGTCCCCTTAGTGCATCGAAAGGTCTGATGAGACAAATAATATAGCCAAATTAAATAATTTTTTGGTTTATAAATACACATAGTTATAAATTTTCTTGGTGAAAGGTACATACAGAATTGATATCCTAAAATATAAGATCATGACATCTAAAATTTAAAATTTTCTTCAATTTGAATATTGTTTATATTATCAACAATAATACAATGATTACATTGTCTATAAGTGTATTTCATTCCCATGTTATTGATTAAATGACATGTTTTTTCAGTTAATTAATATTCTATATAAATTTTATGTGGATTCATTAACTAAATAATCTGAGGAGAAATTATGTTAAAACTAAACAGTTACATGATCATAAATGGAGTGGTTTTAGTGAAATATTTTTCATGAAATTTCATAAAATCAGAACAATTGTCATCCGACCAAATTAGATTCATTTCAATGACTTTATTTTAAAGACAGTATGCATCCAGATTCACCTCTCAATAAGAACAAGTGATGCAATAGTTGATTCTAGAATTAGTATTCACGAATCACGTCCAATGAGATGTGATTCTCCATGGAATATTAGTCATGACCTTCGAGATGGCCAAAAAATTAGAACTGTAATCTATTTCAAGCCATCAGTTATTCCAGACATTGGATATTTAAAATGAAACCATGTTAATTACTATATATTCATTATTACTTATTTACTGATGATATATTATCTTAATATAACCCTTACTAAGTGGTTGTGCGCACCATTATATTGATTCCTTTCCTAAGGATATGATGATAATTTTGTGAAAGTGTGTCGAGGATGTGGAGAATTTTATTTCCTTATGTTATATAATATATTAAAATTTTAAAAAGGATATTATGTACATGTATGAGTCACAAATAATACTAAATAGATTGGTTCTTTATGATTATAACCCTCGTATCTATTTGAATTTAATAATATATACATGAGATCTGGGTTACTAGAGGCAGTATTGTTACGAATGGTTTCATTCCATGTAATATTTCAATAAATTTGAAGGTCTATAATTTATCCCACATAAAATAGAATTTATCAATGATTGTCAAAACTGGATCCGACACAATAATTATTTATTTTATTATATATATTTAGCACAAGTGTTACCATTGGGTCTCTTGTGCCCTAAATAAAAATGTGTCATATTGGTAGTGGATTAGTTATTGTTATTGTATGTTAACTCCACCAATGGTAAGTGATCCTAACATCTATGAATGATTTTTAACACATATGAGCTAAAAAGATATTTTGAAACCCAAATGGATCATTTTTTATTGGTATATATTTAGGTCACGCAGTGCTTATCCATAACTTGGTCAGAATGGATTCTAACAAACATCAATATAATTGTGATACAAAATGAAAATAAAATATTTTATTCCAAGAAGAATGAAAGTGAGAAGATATGGTTAGTTGATTATTAATAACAAAAATAGAATCATGGTATCACATTTTTCATAGAAACCATAAAAATCCATCATTATTCCCTCCAACCACCACTTAGGAATCCCAAGATGTTTTTTCCAATCCATTATGAACACAATGGTTTTTCTTTAACTACTGATAGGTTTTCCCTTGGTAAAAAACTAGAAAAAACACCACCTAATTTATTCCCATTAAATAATTCATAGAATGTATTGGAACATCTTTAATACCCTTGGATATACACCCTAGTGTGATGTGTTAAACATCCTTCCACCCAATCACACATTTAAATAGAAACCAAAATCCATTCTCAAAATAGCATTATAGGCTACCCACATTTGAAAAATTCTCATGGTTCATTTTTTTGTATAAATATTAATATATAGCATCAAAATAAATATTTACCAACTCATCCACTAATACATGATGAATATGATGTGGGTGACATCCATTTATTGGAGATAACATTTCCATCTACCACAAACCAAGCTCAATCAAAATGGGGATAACTAATATGATGACACCTCCATCAAGAGGTAATACAATTTCCTACAAATGGGATCTTCCACCATGTTACCCAATACTGGTGTATAGAATTCCTTAAGTTCATAGTACTACATGAACTCTAACAAAAACTCCCATCATCTATTTTTTTCTCTCTATATAAATGTATTCATGAGGCTATGGGAACATGAATAAACTATAGTCACCATTCCCAGAAGATAATCCATCTACAAAATCAAGTAAAAGACAACTACTACCAACTCTAGATCAGTGGTTGTGTAGTTATACTCAAGGGGTCTTGGTTTCATAAAAATTTAATCAATTTATTTACTCCTCTATATCAATACACATTAAATTCGTGATCATGAGTATTCATAAAACACCATACATTTAAAACCCACCTCTTGGAATCTCAGAACATGTAAAATGGTAAAACATTACCTTAACTTCTAATTTTTTTAGCAATACTAATTTCAATAAAATTATTTTCCTTCTTAAATCGTGGTGGTCCATGGGTCCATAAAACTAGAAAATTAATTGAAAACCCCATATAGTGTCTGCAAAAATGCTGAAAATTCACAATTGTTATTTGGACATTGGGGGTTCTCCAAATAACACTACCTATATCATTTTTTGGACTATATTCACACCATGTTTTTAGATTATGTGTCCTTAAAAGTGAATATTTCTGAACCAAAAAAGAAATATCGGGAGAGAGATATATATTTTGATCCACCCGAGTTAGACAAGGACCATCTTAAAATATTTTTCTTGCTCTTCTTATGTTACAGAATATATAACTAATACATTTTAAAAGTCAAAAAATGATCCACTTTAAGAACTATTGAAATATGTAGTTCATAATTCATAAGAAGATATTGTGGGATTTCATCACACTAAAGGTAATTATTGGGAACTCATAATTTTCATTGGGACCTCAAAATGTAATCTTCAGAAAATCCTTTGTGAGAACCCACAAAAAATGATATATAAACCTGAGGTCAATATTTTTTTACTTTCTCATGCTCATTATAAAATATAAGGGGTCATAGATCATTGGAACTTAGTTGTATTCATTATCATTACCTAATTCATGTGATTATAATAAATGAAAATCATAAAAATACCATTAACCATTTCAGAGAACAACAATATAGCCTCCTTGTGGGACACTCAATGTATGATAAGTCCATAATTATGAAGGTCCCCAAACCACACTATAAATTCCTATATCATATATGGGTTTACCAGTTTTTCTTTAAAAATAAAAAAGTGTATCTGAGGTGATTTTAAGAAAAAAATAATATCTCATGAAAATGTGGAAATCCCATTGAATATTGGAGGACCACAACCATCCATTCCTCTAATGTTGTTGAATAGAATGTATCTAATGTTATCAGTACACTGATGGGAAAATTGTATATGTAGTGTATGATGGGTTATCAAATTATATAAAACATACACACACATTTATATACCTTGTACATTTTTCAATTAAATAATAATAATATATCATTAACCAACATGAACCTCAACCATAAATATTTATATCCTATTTAGGAATATACCATATATATCTAATCCATACCTTGGATAATTTCATAAAAATTCATTAGAACTACTAAGAGACAACTATTTTTTGATAAAATCTCTAATGGATTTCATGAAAAAAAAAATTTGTGTTAATGTGGACCTTCATTGAAAATGATGGTGATCACAGAATCTTTTCCAGTGAAATCATAGAAAATATTTTGCTTGAGAGGATCAGAGATCAGGCACTTCATGACCTTTGGGGAAACTATTTTCTACTATAGGATTCTATTATAGAATGAAATTGAATTTTTTATTCCTTACGAAATCTAAGTGTGGGATTTTCCACAATAGTTCCAATTATATGATCAAGAACATGCGTCTAACATACACTAAATTATGTTCCATGTCATTTCCTTTTTAATTTTTTAATGTTTTGAATTAATGCAGGACAATTTGTATCTCTAGTGATTATTACCATCTAGGGGGAGTTTGATGATTTGGATTAGTTATTAAATCTCAAAGAAGAATCCTACACAACCAATTAAAATAGTAATCAAAACCCACTCATTTTAAGAAAATGGGTAAATGTAAAATGCAATTGGGTTCACACCACAAAGGTTCGTCCATTGTATCATCCTAAATATTGTAATCATGAAACATGTAGTTTAATGGAATGGTAGTGGCTTACTCCCCAATAAAAGAGGTCCATTATTTAGAAACATTCATTATGCTAATTGGATGATCATTATTGATTAATAAGGCAAGGAATCTTTGTTGGTGTGAGAAACAAGAGACAATAAAATATCAATCACTACACATGAGAGAGTACAAGGTAATTTGAATTTTTGGTTTTGTAATACACTTTGGCGATTTTATATGTTCATGAAACCATGTAGAGGATATCAAATAATGGTTATTTATATGTTTCTTTTGGGATTATAAATAAGATTATTACCATGTTTATATAACTATGATGGGGATCTCAAGTCATAGTTATTTTGATGTTTTATTAGGGATTTCAAATTGGAGTATTCTATTGTTTTTTAAATCATGAGGAGGAGCTAAACTCAAGGTGAGTTTGAGGTTTAATTTGTATTTTCACATAGGTGGATACATATTTTTCTAGAACCATGAAGTGGGTCATATCTAAAGGTGATTTGGAGGTTTGGTTGGATCATACTCCAAAGAAAATGGACATGTATTTTAAATCAAGAGAAGGATCCCAACAAATTGTGATTTTTAGTCTTGTTCTGGGATTAAAAATGGTAGGAATCACATGTTTTAGTAGCCATGAGGAGGATCTAGACATATTTATATTTGAGGTTTTTGGGGGGTACCTACATATGGATAATCTCGTGTTTTTGAAACCATGTGGAGGATATAGACTCATGGTGATTTTGATGATTGGAAAGGGATTAATCATTGGAGGATTTAAATTCTTTTTGAACCATGTAGAGGATATTAACCCATGGTTATTTTGGGGACTTATTTGGATATAAACCTCGGAATATTTCCATGTTTCTATAAACATTAATGGGATATAGACGCATGGTGATTTTGATGTTTTATTGGGGTTTAAACAAAGAGGGATTCCAGGGTTTTCAGAATCATGAGTAGGATCTTGAATCATGGTTATTTGGATGCTTTTTGGGGAATACACATAGAATTATTCCCATGTTATTAGAACCATAAAGAGGATCTAAACTCATTGTAAATTATAGGTTTGTTAGGGGGATGAATCCTTGTAGGATTCACATGATTCTACAACCGTGAAATTGATATTAATTGATGTTTATTATGAGGTTTGGTTGGTTCGTATACCCAATAGAATTTCCTAGATTATAAAACCATGAGGAGGATCTCTACTAAGGGTTATTTGTGTGTTTGTTAGCAGCTGACACCCAAGTGGATGAACATTTTTTTTGGAACCCTTAGGAATTCCATGACTAATGTGGATTTTGGGGAATGTTTGGGTCTTATTTATGGAGTTTGTAAATGTTTTTATATTCATGAGGTTGATCTCAACAAATTCTTATTTTGAGGTTTTGTTTGGGATTACACGTTAGATTATTCACATGATTCTAGAACCATGAGGAGGATCTCAACACAAAGTTATTTGGATATTGGATTTTGGGTTACTCCATGGAGGATTATTATATTTATAGAACATTGAGGAGGATTATAAAATCATGGTGATTTGGTTTTTTGGTTGGCCTTTTGACATTGGTGGATTCCATCAATTCTGAATCCCTTTGAAATATATTGACTAATGGTGATATGGATGTTAGATAGTTCTTAAATCTAGTTGGATGTCCATATTTTTGGAATCATGAGGAGGTTCTAGGTTCACAGTTATATGGAGGATTGGTTTGGGACTACACCTAGGGTGATTCACATGTTTCTAAAAATATGTCAATGATATAAAATCATGAATATTTAAAGGTATGGTTGGGGCTTAAGCCTAGGAAGATTCCCATGATTTTATACATTGTGGAGGATTCTGGATAATGTTGAATTAGGGGTTTGGTTGGGGCTTAAATATTGAATAATTAGGATGTTTCAATAATCATTATAATATTATAGGCCCATAGTTCTTGGGAGTTTTGTTTTGGGATTACACCACGTTGGATGACAATTTTTTTGGAATCAGTAAGAGGATCTCAAATCATAGTGATTTAGAGTTAGGTTTTGGATTACATGTGGGTGTGTTCCGATGTTTCGGTATCCTTGAATAAAATCTCAAATCATGTGTCTTTGGAGGTTTTTTTATTTAACCTAGCTGGAATCCCATGTTTTTTAAAAAATGAGGATGTTATAGAATAATGGTGACTTGGATGTTTGTTTGGGGATTAATCCAATAAGGATTCCCAAGTTTTTGAAAATGTAAAGAGTATGATGAATCATATAAATTAAGTCATTTTATTAAGGATTTCACCTTTTAGTAATTAAATATTTATAGAACAATGAAATGGATATTGACTTATGGTAAATATGAGGTTTATTAGGGTACTCTACTGAGGATGTCCATGTTTCTGAAACAATTAAGAGAATATAGACCCATGAGAATATAAAGATTTGGTTCTTTATTAAACCTTAAAGGATTCCCATATTTCTAGAACCACAATGAAGATCTAGAATCTTGGTGATTTGGACGTTTTTTTGGGGATTACACTAAATAGGATACACATGTTTCCAGAACCATGATGAGAATCTCGACACTGTGATTTAGAGGCCAAGTTGGGGCTTATAACTATGAGTTTTCTGAATCTTCTATAACCATGATGAGGAACTCAAAAATTTGTTATTTTGTGATTTGGTTGGTGCTTTCAAATAGAAGTTTCGACAGTGTTTCTTAACTCAGGGGAAGGATCTTTAATCACGGTTATTTGGAGGTTTGGTTGGATCATACACATTGGAGTATTCCAATATTTTTGGAACCATAACGATGATCATAAATCATGATAATTTATATTATTTAATGGAAAATATACTAATAATATTTCCCATTTTTATGAAATCATGATGAGGATATCAACTCATTGTGGTTTGGAGGTCTATAGGTGTTATACCACAAAGAGGATACTAATGCTTCTAGAACCATGATGGGAAAATGGAATCTTATTGATTTGTAGGTTTGGTTGGGGATTACATAATGTATGATTACTATCATAATGAAACCATGTGGATAAATTTAAAATCGTGGGGACATTGGGGTTAGGATGTGGCTTACTCCTAAGAGGATCCCCATGATTCAAGAACCAGAAGAGGGACATATACTCCTTGTGAATTTTCAAATTTGTTGGGTATTACACCAAGGTGGTTTCTCAGGATTCTAGAACCATGAGGAGTTTCTAAATCCATGGTTATTTGAATTAGGGGTTTGGGATTAGTCTTATGAGGATGCACATTATTTTGGAACTAGGATGGGGATCTCTACTCATGATTACATGGAGGTTCATATGGGGTTACATTAATGATGATTCCCAGGTTTCTTGAACCATGAGGAGGATCTTGACTAATGGTGATATGAAATATAGGTTAGGGAAACATCATGAGGGATTCCAATGATTCTATAATTACAAGGATGATCTCAAATGATGGTGATTTTGAGGTTTGGATGGGGTTTACTCCTAAGAGTATGCCTATGTATCTTCAACATTATATAATGAAATGATGGGGAATAAATATTGTAATTATTTGTCCTATCACTAATTAGGAATCCCATACTAATAATATTATTTCAACTCTAGTAGTATAATGAATTAATTGTTTTATATATAATATACTTAGGGGAATCGATCCATTTCCCACGTGAGGGCCATTAAAGATGCATATCTGTGGAGCATGATAAGAAGGTCCTCAACCCTAGTAAGGGATATTATTTAAATATTGTTAACAGTATTTTGGAATTTGTAAGAATCTTAAAGGTGGTATGAGTTTGGAGAAGTGTCACCCAAGTAGTTGTACCCCGTATATATGTCTCCCATGTACGAGTTGTCCATGTATAGGATTCCCAAATACAAGTTTCCCTACAATGTGTCACCTATGTATGGGTTATCTATGGGTTGGTATCCAATGTATAAGGTTCCCATTTATTGGTGATCAACCATTTTATACTGGGGATAATTATTTTTATCTCTCCCATGGAGTACATTGGTATAAAGAATTACCTTATACATGTTGTGGGTCACCCATGTGGTTCACCGAATTTAGGGATCTCCCATTTGGTTCACCCGAGTGAGGGATCACCCCATTGGTTTTTCCAAGTAGTTGATAATTGGGTCATTATCCCAGTAAAAGGAATTATATAGAAGTTATCTTATAACTTAGAGATATATATGTATGATAAAATAAAAATAAAAGATCTATCACCTTTTATTGTCATCATGACATTCATCCATCAAAGTAAATATTGTAGGTGGATGGGTCTATTTATCGAATAATAGGTAGACCATTGTGAAGGAGTTACACGATGGAGCTTCACATGTTATATTAATGAGTCACCTTCGTCATGTAATTTTTTGAGGTATTTTTGTGAAGGTAATTCACCAATGGAATGTGTGGGAACATATATTTCATTATAAAAAATTTCCCATTTTGATAATAATAAATTTTAATCTATTAGACCATTTCAGATATATAAATAGTAAAATTAAAAAACAAAAACAAATAATAAATAATTTAATGTGGTTTTCGCATGATATTATATAGTTATTATGAATTAAATATACATGAATACCCCCAAAAATATTTTTAAATTTGAAAATTACATTTTTAAAAAAATTAAAATCGATAGCAAAATTATGGGGTGTAATTCACACCACCACACCTATAGATTATGATAATTTTATTGGGAGTATCTATAATTTTGTATGTATTCATTCTTTTGGAATATACAAATTCATTCTTATTATTCTTCATATGGAATGTATAAACAATTCTTCTAATAATATACATTTGTTTTCTATGTAAAAATTATACAATATCTTGTGTTCAAAAGTGTGTGGAATGAATTTTTAGATGCCTAAAATCCCTCTAGTATTGGATTAGATTATAAGGAAGATAATATAATTATATGATAAATATAGGGAACTATTATTCATTCCTAAAAATTTTGGTTTCTTTGGTGGAATCTCACTAGTTAAAGGATTCCTTCCAAAAGGATGACTTTTACTAATTTATTTTGGATATCACTGAGACGAAAAATATACTTGATTAATTTTTGTTTCTAACAAGAGTAATATATGTTCAAATATTTTGGATATCACCAAGTGGAAAAATTTTCATGAGGTATTGTTGTTTCTAAGATCATTATTCTCAAAAGAAGGAGTTTATATCTAAAATTAGGAACGGTAGAGAATGTATAGTAGAAAAATGATTGGAATGGTAGTTAATTTGTGACAGAATCAATGATATAAGATCTATATGTCACTAAATATATTTTACAATAATTAACCAATAAAAATATAGTCATGATAATGAAACTCATAAATATATAGAACTCATACAAATATGGATAAAAATGGAATAATTTGTTGATTAATTAATAAAAATCATACATCCTTCTAGATTATTTATAGACATCATCACATTACCATTGAGTAATAGGAAAAAATCATGTTTCCATAATAATGTTGCATGAATATAACTATCATGCTAAAAATTTAGGCCACATGGGATATGATAATCTATTTAATTTAAGGTCATGTAGGATAGACCATATATCATGAAATTTTTTTCCCTAGAAATATGGACATGTTACCATAAGATAGGTCTTGAGGATAAAATATATGTCGTATTTTATTCCTAGGTCAATGGATATTGTGATCATAACTCAATTCATTATGGGGCTGAACGATGGTCATAATGATATTTATTTATTTTTTTCCACCTTAACTTGTTCCAATGACATTAATATGGAGTCCTAATATGATATATCTTGTATTTTTCGGGCCTCTCACTGGGAGTTATATATTGAAATGTTTTATTACATTTATTTATATTTAAAATTTCCATGTTTTCCCTACCTTATGAGAGGTGTATACCAAGCCAGTGGAAACACAATATTTTCATTGGGTAACCATTATGGGTTTTCAACCTAAAGAGTAATATTTCTTTTTCAATTGAATTTTTATGGTCTTTAATTTTTAACCAATGTATCAAATTCACAAGGATTAATGGATTTTTTAAAATTTTTTGAGGTTTATTGACACAAAAAAAATGCACAAAAGGTGAGTGAAGTAGTATATATAACAAGTTCTTGTATAAACATGTCATTAATAGGGAGGATTGTTTATGCATAGATGATATCATGTGTACGTTATCTTAGATTAATTACATAGTACTATGACTATATGGGGAACATGGATTATACTTAGGTGAATCGATCCATTTCTCAAGTGAGGGCCATTAAAGATGCATATCTGTGGAGCATGATAAAAAGGTCCTCAACCCTATTAAGAGATATTATTTAAATATTATTAACATTATATGGGAATTTGGTAGAATCCTCAAGGTGGTATGAGTTTGGAGAAGTGTCACCCAAGTAGTTGTATCCCATATATATGTCTCCCATGTGTGAGTTTTCCATGTCTAGGTTTCCCAAATACAAGTTTCCCAACAATGTGTCACCTAAGTATGGGTTATCTATGGGTTGGTATCCAATGTATAAGGTTCCCATTTATTGGTTCTCAACCATTTTTTATTGGGGATAATTATTTTTATCACTACCATGGAGTACATTGGTATATTGAATTACCTTACACATGTTGTGGGTCGGCCATGTGGTTCACCGAATACAGGGATCTCCCATTTGGTTCACCCGAGTGAGGGATCACCCCATTGGTTTGTCCAAGTAGTTGATAATTGGTTCCTTATCATAGTAAATGGAATTATATAGAAGTTATCTTATAACTTTGAGGTGTATATGTATGATAAAATAGAAATAAAAGATCTATCACCTTGTATTCTCATCATGACATCCATCCATCAAAGTTAATATTGTAGGTGGATGGGTCTTTTTATAGAATAATAGGTAGACCATTGTGAAGGAGTTACACGATGAAGCTTCATAAGTTATAAGAATTTTTTACCTTCATGATGTAATTTTTTGAGGTATTTTTGTGAAGGTAATTCACCAATGGAATGTGTGGGAACATATATTCTTTTATAAAAAATTTCCCATTTTGATAATAATAAATTTTAATCTATTAGACCATTTCAGAACTATAAACAGTAAAATTGAAAAAAAAACAAAAACAAATAATTTAATGTGGTTTTCTCATGATATTATGTAGTTGTTATGAAAAAAATACACATGAATACCCCAAAAAATATTTTTTAAATTGAAAATTACTTTTTAAAAAAAATTCAAATCCACAGCCAAATTATGGGGAGTAATTCTCACCACCACACCTATAGATTATGAAAATTGTATGGGGAGTATCTATAATTTTGTATTTGATAATTAATTTGGAATACAAAAATTCATTATTATTATTCTTCATATGGATATTATAAACAATTCTTCTAATAATTTACATTTGTTTTCTATGTAAAAATTAAACAATAACTTGTGTTCAAAAGTGTGTGGAATGAATTTTTAGATGCCTAAAATACATCTAGTATTAGATTCGATTATAAGGAAGATAATATAATTATATGATAAATATTGGGAACTTTTATTCATTCCTAAAGCTTTTGGTTTCTTTGGTGGAATCTCACTAGTTAAAGGATTCCTTCCAAAAGTATGACTTTTACTAATTTATTTTGGATATCACTGAGATGAAAAATATACTTGATGAATTTTTGTTTCTAATAGGAGTAACATATGTTCAATTATTTTGGATATCACCAAGTGGAATCATTTTCATGAGGTCTTGGTGTTTCTAAGAGCATTAATCTCAAAAGAATGCCTTTATATCTAAAATTAGGAATGGTAGGGATTCTATAGTAGAAAAATGATTGGAATGGTAGCTGATTTGTGACAGAATCAATGATATGAGATCTATATGTCACTAAATATATTGTCCAATAATGAACCAACAAACATATATTCATGATAATGAAACCGATAAATATACAGAACTCATACAAATATGGATAAAAATGGAATAATTTGTTGATTAATTAATAATAATCATACATCCTTCTAGATTATTTATAGACATCATCACATTACCATTGAGTAATAGTAAAAAATCATGTTTCCATAATAATGTTGCAAGAATATAACTATCATGCTAAATATTTAGGCCACATGGGATATGATAATCTATTTAATTTAAGGTCATGTAGGATAGACCATATATCAAAAAAATATTTTCCCTAGAAATATGGACATGTTACCATAAGATAGGTCTTGAGGATAAAATATATGTCGTATTGTATTCCTAGGTCAATGGATCTTGTGATCATAACTCAATTTTTAATGGGGCTGAACGATGGTCATAATGTTATTTATGTCTTTTTTTCCACCTTAACATGTTCCAATGACATTAATATGGAGGCCTAATAGGATATATCTTGTATTTTTTAGGACTCTCTTTGAGATTTATAGATTGAAATGTTTTATTACATTTATTTATATTTAAAATTTTCATGTTTTCCCAACCTTATGAGGGGTGTATGCCAAGCCAGTAGAAACAAATCATTTTTATAGGGTAACCTTTATGGGTTTTCAACCTAAAGAGTAATATTTTTTTTCAATTAAATTTTTATGGCCATTAATTTTTAACCAATGTATCTAATTCACAAGGATAAATGGATTTCTGAAAATGTTTCTGAGGATTACTGACAGAAAAAAATGCACAAAAGGTGAGTGAAGTAGTATATACAACATGTTCAAGTATAAACATGTCATTAATAGGGTGGATTTTTTATGCATAGATGATATCATGTGTACGTTATCTTAGTTTAATTACATAGTACTATGACTATAGGGGGAACATTGTTTATAGTCATGAATCATAAACCAATGGTGGGTTTTTTCCCAGGGATGTCTATGTGGTTGAAAAATTTAGGAACCAATGATTAATAGATTTCCAAGAGGGACACACAATAAAATTATAATAGATGTTTAAGATATTTTATTATCATTATGATTATAGTATATGGTATATATGATCTTTAAAAAGGATAATATCTACATGGTCCATTAGGGTGATGAATGGAGATATACTCCCAGATAAAATGGGGCTCAATAATATAATTCCATAATATTTATTATAAACTGAAAACAATGTAAGATTGTGTAATATCATATGTAACTGAATATCACAAATAGTGGTGTTCTAAAATTTGAATACTATATCCATGAAATGTTAAAATAAATTCATAAAAGAGAATTTTTGGAATAGAATAACCACCCATTAATCACGGAAAATGAATCACACAGTCAATCAGTAGAGGTATCAAGGTATTAATGTGGAATTATCCTCTATAAAATAATTTCCTCTATTGGTTACCTTATATTATTAATAGTTAAAATAATTTTTCAATATAATTTTATATTTGGTTCCATTCTGATAAATCAACCATTGCCATGATGTTTTCCATGGAAGATATCAACAAGAGGATTAATAAAATCATTGATCGAGGATTCCAATGGGTTGAATTAAGGAATTTGATGGCGTTGAATAAAATAATATTGATATGAAATGTGTTCATGGAGAATATAAATATTCAAGAAGGTTTCAAGAACATACAAGGCTATCACACTTCATATTGAACACATTTTCATGGAAAAAAGAGACAGTCATTGATTCTATAGTGTTTTAGTTTACGGACATGTAACTGTAACCATAAAATTCCAAAAATATGATGTCATATAGACTTAAAAAAAAATTTCTGATTTTTATGGTTGCATATCATGAAGTAGATGTTTCAGATGTTTAAAGTAACATATCTTTGACCAGGTGTTGTAGGTGTTCAAGGTCACACAACATGGACATAATGATGATTTCATTGGATATCCTACTACATAGGCCGAAATGAAATGTGATTTCTAGCTATGGAAAAGAATACCCAAAATGAATGGAATGAAAAAGGTGGATCTAATGATAGTTTAAGAAACCTCAATTTGGAAGAATTATTTCATTAATTATCCTAAAAATGGAAATATCAATGTAACTCTATAAATATTTATAATGATAATCATGTTATGCAATGTTTTAAAAAGTGGTGTAGTATTAAATTTGAAATAGGTGTGGGGTTCGTCTCATATGAGAGTCAGAAAAAATAACAATAGATAATATAATATTATGAAGAAATTTATCATTTAATTTGAAATCTTGTGATGTGGATGCTGTACACACAGTTAAATATCATTTGGTGAGGATGATGAATATATTGTTTAATATCATATATTGTGGACAATGAACTTGTAGTTTAACAACATGTAATGAGAAAAAGGTGAATTGAATTTAATATTACACGTATATTATAAAAAAAGACCATTCATTGATTTCATTGTTTTTAGGATGTGGAAATTCTAATCCATTCATAAGATTATGGAAAAATGAAAATATTTTTGTGGATATTACAGAGATTTTAATCTTATATAATGAATGTCGGTCTCATATAAATGGACATTCTATATAGTTTATGGTTATCTATGGTCGAACAATTAGAGGATAATTAATGATACCTTTAGAGAATGATGGAGCAAAAGACATAAATATTATTGATCACTTTTAACATAGGTAAATTTATAATCATTATAATTTCTTCAGATATATTAATATGAGATTAGAGATTGATGAGAGTAGAATGAACCTTTATAATTATAGAAAAATAATGTCACTCTCATTCGATGGATAGTGCATGTGGTTCATGTGGACATATCCACCATGAATCAAATTTCTCATAGGGATTACGTCACAAGATCAGTGGACAACTGTTATAATAACCATCATTTCCTAGATACGTCCATTTGGATCATTCAATTCATATTACAAAAAATTAAATGAATTTCTGAACAAATAAGATTCATCTCATCAATGTATATGATTATTTATATATAAATAGTCATGAATTGGGTTGACAAGATTATGGGGGCTTCAAAAGGGTCTACAAAAATCCATATCTATACCCTAACTTGCTAAACAAGATATTTTGTAGGGGTAATGAATCTTGAAGGAATTGAGAGTTCATTTAAATATCACAACAAATGATGCAAGAATTCAAGATATAATGTGTGAATCATTTTTATTGATTAAGATAGTTCTAGTGACCTCTTCTTGTATTTTAATATTATTGAAAAAAATTTAAAGATGAAATTTAATGTCATGAAGTAATGATATTAGTTTTTCATTTTTATTTATTTAATTTAGGACCCTGATAACCCAAATGTGAATATTTATATCTTGATTATTTGGGTAAATGAATACCAAAATTCCCTTTCCAACATGATGTATGACCAATGTTATAAAAAAATGAAAATGGTTTCTTTCACCACCACTATGCGATTAATATAAAGGGTGGGGAATTTTTATCATTTTGTGTATGGGATAAGATATATGATCTATGTGTCTCTATGTATATCATTGGGATCAGAATAACGATTTATTTAGTTATAGGATAATATAATCATTGAATTGGAGGGATTTCTACCATGTTTTTAACATCGTTTGATAATAATAAAGGATACCCAATATGAAAATGATAGAATAAATCTATATAAACATTGACTAGGAATATAATAAATTATCTCATAAGAGGAATCATGTGATTATGATATAAATATTCTTATGATATTTTCCCAAATAATACAATTCATCATACAAATTATTAGACTAATCAATAATTTCCTTTTCTAAAGACATTTTATACAGTTTAAGGTCTTCTAACTATGAATATATGGGCCATTCCCTTTATAGTATTGTGATGAGGATGGATCCTTGTAGTTTGTCATCATATATAATGAATGAATATTTTAATTTATTTATTGGTCATATGACTAGGTTTAATGGTGTATTGTTGTTTATGGTGTTATGACTAGGACCATCAATCATTCCTTTTAAGGTAATTTATTAAGGACCATAATCAGGATTATGATTTCTCTTATAGTCAGTAATGATTCTGAAGACATGGATGGCGACATGAAAATGAAAATATCAATGTGGAACGAATCTCACATGTGGAGAATAGTTAATCGATGTTCAAAAGGAAATCGATATACGTGTAACTACCTATGTCACCAAAATTAGAATAGAAATAAATATTTCTTAAATAGGTTTTCCCAACTGATCAGGTTCTTGAATGAGGAGATGATAAATTTTTTAGCATGGATTTAAAAATAAAAGGATAACTATTTTTAGATCAACCCATGCAGATTTCCCCATTGCCATGAGAGTGAAAAATAATTTATGATAGGTACTAGGGTAGAGAATCCATACATTACTATTTATTTCATTGAAATTTGAATAATGTAACATATAGTTCTAAAGATGACGTGTGGTGAGTGTTCAACACCACGAATGGTGGTATTCTTAGGAGCAACCAAAAAAATGAACATTTTAACATAATATGAATTTGGAATAAAATATATTTTTTAATGTCATGTGGTAAGGATGTTGGCTACATGATGTGAAGAGAATGAAGAATATATTACATCTCAAAAATATATTTGGGATTGTATATACATATTTTATGGTTAAGTGTCGTAGACCATAAGATGACCCGACAACACATGGATGACCCTTACTAAGACTATTAATATCACTTGAGCTATGTTGGATGTGAGAAAAAATGAATGTAGGGGGATTACCATATCTCCTATGGAATATTAAAATAAATCTCAACCATTTAATTTCACATTGTTTAGAGAGGATGGAATATGTTCTATTTAGGGCCTTTCACCAAGGACCATTTTTGGCAGTTCATCATTATGTAGAAAAGATCCTTGTAATAAAAAATAAGTGAAAACCATGAATGGTGTGGGGATTATGAATTTTATATACATATATGTTAGGGATTCATCTCATGAGGGGAATACTATGATCATCTTACAGGCATTCTAGGGAATGATTCTTGAGTTATCCTATGCTTGGTAAATAGGGTTAGGCTAGATTTTAACATCTTATGATGGAGAAGTTTTCATATTATCTCAAATATATAGTATTGAAAATATGGGATGTATCTTTTATGGTCATGCGATAAAGGCCTCTATGAAATTTAATTTCACATAGAAACGACTATTGGTAAAAATAATTGTCAGGTCACAAAGCCTCAGTCCTTAATATTGAAACAAATAGTGATATAAGCTAAGGATTTCCAACATACTTTATAACTGAGAAATATATTTTTAAAATATTTATTATGGTGGTTGTTAGATAAAAATATGTGTTATGGGATATGTATGCATGGTGGTATTACATTGGGTATTCCATTATGAAACCATTAGGTTATCAAAAAATAAGAGGATACTTTTTTCAATGGAAAAAGCTTCATTTCTATCAAAGGTCATTTGGGTGCACGCATTTTGCAAAGGAAATTTATGTCATATTATACATATTCATGAAAAATATCTACAATGTATTTGGTTACTCATAATCCATGAATCCATGGGGGTTGGGAAAATATTAGTTTATCGAGATAAAGAGTATGATGTGTAAATGTGAGGCATCTTAGTCGAAAGGAATAATTTGGGAAAGCATTGGATAAAGAGTGAGAAGTTTTTTGTACTGATTTGGACAACTTGTTAGGAAGGGGAGACTATGGTTACAATAGTGGGTTCCATAATGGGGGTACCTAAATTTAGACATCCTGTATGGACAGAGGTTGTATACAGGATGAAAGGGACACATGCGCCTTT
Source organism: Viscum album (assembly GCA_963277665.1). Lineage (NCBI taxonomy): Eukaryota > Viridiplantae > Streptophyta > Magnoliopsida > Santalales > Viscaceae > Viscum > Viscum album. The sequence goes on along the minus strand of OY728136.1, from coordinate 2,007,896,493 downwards.
TTATTTTTGATAAGCCTAGGTAAAGTGTCCTTAGAATCACTATGTATGCTATGTTTATAGAAATCAAGACACACATATTTTTTTTTATGACATCGTTCATATATATATGACTCATATACATGGAATGTGAGTTTTTCATTAATATGGGATGTGATGTGAATGGTCCCATGTTGGAGTACCCTGCATATATCATTGTTTATATTCAGTAGGTGAATAATTTTCATTACTACATGGATGGGATCATAAAATATGTTCTAGGTTTCACTATGTATTCAATTGAGAATAAAATCAAGAAACATGTAGTTATGAATAATGATAGGATGGTAGTGTAGACATAGTCTAGAACCAAAAATTTTTATCCTCTCAAGAACATAATGAAATATTATGTAGTTCTATGTTGTACAACATGGATGCAATAAAAGTTGTTTTCCCTCAATAATAAAGTAAATTATTGTATATTTAAACATCTTGTGACTAGTATGATAGGATGTGTAGTTTATATTATTACATCTCAAAATCTGGATTCTTGAAATTTTACACCATACGATTAGGACCAATGGATATTTTTCACTCGAAATGGTGACATTATTATGGATTGAAAATAACTGGGCTTAATGTAGCATGACTCATTTTATTCTCTTACTGTAACAGGACATCATATAATTTTTTCTAGAGAATCTGATTTATAAAGAATCAATTTTCAATTTTGTGTCCCAAAAATCAGTTCTTGGAAAAATAATGTTAATGATCATTAATGATTTCCAACATGGGTCTCTTGATCCTCAAAATATATAAAAATTTAATATCTAATGGGTATGTTATGTATATGACCAAATCCTCATATTTAATGTAATAAATAATATATTTTTATATCTATGAGAGATGGGTGGACGACATTCCTTCACACACATTGTGTTTTCTTCTCAGTATGTGTGCATGGACGAAGATGAAACACAAATTGTCATTAGATCCAATATCCAATTATCTATCTTTATTGGAAGTCAATCCTTGAAGAAAAATATCCTCATGTTTAAATGTCCAAACAATTGAGTGTATTAGAAGTGTTTATGATGATCTATCAAATAATCCACTCTTGGTTTCATAATCCTTGAGATATCGATCAAATCATTTTCCATGGCTTAGAAAAAATATTTAGGAACATTATTCGGGTGGATGTAATAAAATTTCTTTTGGTTTTCATCAAGTTATTTATAAAAATAGTACATCCCTCATACTTCACATAATAATATATTTGTATTAGTGTTTTGATGAATTCTGGATATATATGGGAGTTCCCTATTCTACATCAATTTGGGGATAGAAACCAAAGTATTGGATGACCTAGATGATGTTGATGTCTCCAATGGATTAGGGAACTCTAAATAACATGGAAACAATATAAAAGCAACTGAGGATGAACAACATCTTGAGTGTACCTAAATACTAGGTGGAATATATGGGAATTCCACAATCCTAGTGGGATGGGGGAACATAAAATATTAAAATTCCCCTAGACCTATTGGATAAGGTGAGGTTGAATGATGTTTGAGATTCACGCGATGAGGTGGTGAATATTTTGAAAATACCCCTAACAAAGTTGGACATGTTAATTCACTACAAGGAGGAACTATATAAAAGGATTAAAATATTATATAATGGTAAAATTATCCATGAATGATCATAAAAATTAATTCATAGAGGACTTCATATTCATTATTCCATTAAGAAATATTTTCTTCAAAACAGATGACCATATCCTCTTTAATGTGTTCAAATATATAATTTTTTAGACATGAATTACATTTTAATGGATTGATGTGTGGATGGTTACGAGAGTATGAAATTGGAAACTTTATATTGGATATGCTGTAGACATTGGTAATATTATCCATTAACCATGCACTTTGAATCATGAACATGGTCGATGATTCCTTCAATATGGCTAGATAATGTATCTGTAAGCCTTTTTTAAAAAATGATTTTAGAGGTTGGTGATAGAATCTATTAGGGATCATGGTATTAAAGAAATTTACAATGGTAATCATAAAGAGTTTTCTCATAAGAATCAAGTTGAAGTATTTAGACGTAGTTGATCCCATATTGATAGAGAAATAGTTTGAACATTGTTCTTATATAGTTAAGAAACCAAAATGGGGGGATGGTGAATATTCTATCATTTTTTGGATCAACACTATCTAAACTATTGAGTGGTTCTGTTCCATTTCACTCATTTGGATGGATAATTTTCATTCACATGTTTTTTTGGGTCACTTAACATTCACTAATATTGTGGATTGGTGCCCATAAACATCCAACTTCATTATTTTAGAGTTTGGATGAAAAATATGCCACATGTTCTATGGAAATTTTCAATGGAATTTTCTCTCATAAACCAACATTTAGTAGGATGGTGTTGGGAAAAATCACTCAAGGAATCCTATTGGTATTTTTTGGGTGCAGTTGTGTTTGTTGAAAATGCCAGATGACAACAAATGAGTTTGGTCAGTGTTTTCTGAAGAAAAGTTTTTTTGGTGAAGCAGTTTCCATTATTTGACAAATTATTTGGCCTCAAAATGAGGAGTTTCAATTGTTAAAAGAAAATTTTCATCATAGGATTGAAAAATATGAAGAACTATTTAAGAGAATCAACAATGATGAGAACAACATACCCTAATTCATGTGTCACGTAACATGATCTAGGAAAGGTATGTATAGCTATTGAAATGGTATTCGTGAGATGTTCTCAAAACCAATTAATAGTTTGCATCTGAGAAGCGGTTTAGTATAAGGATTATTTGATTTCATAAGAGGAAGTAGACCACATAGGCTCAATGATGGTATACAGAGTATGTAGGAAAATGGTTCGTGAATGGCTTGAAGTTTGCAGTGGCAGAAAATTTGGTACAATGTGGGGGCTATATTGAATCAAGATTTAGTAAATCTATATTTAATGTATTAAGCGGATATCCTTTCCTATATAAGAATAACTATCCCCACCAATTACAGTGGAGATTGAGAATCATTATAAAAGGTATTTTTCTCTAAGAATTTAGTGAAGTACATAGGATATTCATGAAGGGTTGATCATAATGGCTTTAGAGGATCATGTGGGAATAATTCAGCTGAAGGTGTTTGTAGGGATTATTAAACTGAAATAAAAGTTATGTACATGGAGAAGGAAATTATGTATGCATAAGTTATTTCCTCTTTACACAGAGGAGGAATATCTTGTATGATCTATGGAGAATTCTGCAATCGGTATGCAGAGGGGAGCTCTGGTATGCAGAAGTGAAGATGGTAAGTGAACAACGAACATTTTTCGGACAGAGAGTATTTCAAAGAGGTGGTTTGTAGAGTCAGTACGTGGTAGTGTTACATGATCACGAATGTGTGGAAAATGCACAGATGAAGGGAAGTTCATGACTGCAACAGTTGTACGCGAAGAAGGTGTCCTGTATAAGAAACTTAGTTCTAATTATGTGGGAGAGAAAAGGTGGTTAGTGATTTTCATAGGATTATTGTGAAATAATAAATTGAGTTTGAAAATTCTTTTTCTTGTACCTTACAGTAATTGGGAACATATACTTCATCTGTTGGTAAAAAGGATCTTTAGAAGAGCATCTAACTATAGTTGTGGATGCATAAATTCTTCTAAATTAAGGAAACCATATGTCCACAAACTGTGTTTGACCAACATGTACATAAACTGTTATTTGATTATTTCTATGAGTAGTGAGTGAAGGTGGAATAATATGGTGACCCTTTCCACTAGTAGTGATCCAGAGAATGAGTCATAGGGAATGACCCTTGGTAATGAAGGGAGCATACCCTAAACCATATATAGGCAGTATGCCAGGGCATAATCGATATAACCAAAAAATTGTATTGATTATTGGCCATGAGCCTTAGTAAATTTTTTACATCGGCACATTGCGGTTGTATGATCCTTAGACATAGACCAATGAGGGTTAACCAAGTAAATTTTTTTGAGTCTAGTGAATGATTTTATATCTATCTGTATATTTCCATGAAAGGATGAAAGAATTGAGTTTTTTCTAACAAAGAAACAAGACACCAATGGGAGAACGTTTTTACCTACCATATCCTGATTCACCCCCACTCTATGGGTATTCAACCTACTGTACCAAATAACTATTGAAGATAAATAATTATGGGATCATGTGACTCTTCTTACAATAGTATGAGAAATAATTTGGATGGAAATACTTCATTTATTTAACTTTATTCTTGATTTCTAAAATCAAGATAAGGTTTTTTTATAGAGAGATCCCAATGTACCATAAAACATGTTCACTATGGAAGAAATAAATTTTATCACGTTTTAATTCAAGGTGTATTTGGATCGTCTTTTTGGGATGGATGTTGATATAATCCACTTCAAAATTATCTAGAATCCAGGTTTATTCAATCATTTCATGATAATATATTTCCTTATTTCGGTGAATCACATCCTTTTTGTTGTTGTTTTATTGTCACAAATTCTATGAAGCAACCATGGAGATTCATAGGAAAAAGACTATTGGAAACTTATCCAATATGATTTACAATCAGGTCTCTAGTAAATGTTCATAATAAATTATAGATTCCATGAAATATTTCAGACACATTAATCAAACAATGAAATCCATAACTACCATGATTTTTTTCTTCTTGCTATTTTAGAGATCAAGGACCATTATTCAACTCTGTGTGGATCTCTATTAGAAATGTAATTTCATAGGGAGATATTCCTACCATGAGATAGACAGTGATTCAATACTATAATAGCATGAAATCTAAGATCCTCCCATGATCTACACAAATAATCACTATTTGGAACCCTATAGTAGCGATGTGGATCTGAACAGTAAGATGCATTAGGAATGGAAATGAGAGAAATGCCATTATAGATCATCCATTCCATAAATTGAGATGTTTATGTTTCAAAAAATTTTAGGGGGAGGGGATTAATCGAAAAAAATATGTTAAATATTCAACATTGGTCTTACTAGTACACATTTACCTTTAATAAAATCCATATATGAAATATAATAATTTAGTAAATACTTATTTCACTCGATCTATTTTAATTTCATATCATTTTAAAAAACATTTATTTAATGTTGTGCTAGTGGTTGGAACACTTGGAGATAACTCAAAAAATGGTAGAGTGGTTCAATTTATATGATCTCAATTCAATGGGTTGGTTCCATTTTTCCATTATGGGTTGAAAAACCATATAGAATCTACAAGGTTTAATTAGGAATCCATGAAATATTCAATCCATTTATAATTAATGAAGTATTTTATTACTTGTTGAAACCCAGTATTGATCTATTGAGGCTCTCCTATTATTTCTTCAAGATGAAAAATATTCTATTATTCTGGTATAGCTACACTACGGTCTGATGATGGGCTTGTTGTGAATGTGTCCACACCGATCCCATCTTCAAATGTGTCACAATTTTTTCATTATTTAGTCTAGTAGTGATGATAATTATTAATGAGAAACATGTAACAACCGTTATAGATTACATCATCCAAGAATTTTAATCATAGTGTATTGATACACACTTGATGACACTTGAGGTGATTGAAGGCCTAGAATTGATTGAAATTCACCCAAACATATTTGATGGGGTTTTCCTAGGAATATTATTTCACCATTGTTTTTTGCATATATTTCAAAATCTTGTTGCTACAAATACACTAAATTTTGAAGCAATCTGTGATTATGATACACTGATTAGCCTCAAATGTCTTTCTTGTAATAGAAACATGGACCCCCTATAGGGTTTTATATGATGGAATCCCAAAAAGGATATCCATTTAGATTATATAATTTTTATTATCCATACATGAAAAACATATTTGTACGTTTTTGTATAATTGAGTTTCCACAATGGGTTGATACACTCTAGGGATAAGACCCAAAAAATGTTTTATATAGTTCATGTTCCAATTTATTCTTTTAATCACATTGTTTACAATATTAAATATGTTGATTCATCCTCTAAATAAGTTCATGAATTTTTTCCATTTTTTGCAATAGAGACATAACTATGATATTACCTCCCTAGGAAACTCACTAATTATAATTAGAGGTTCTATATTGATGATAGTGCAGGTCAACCCCACAATGGCATTATCTTCCCAGTTGTCATTGATTATTTTTTAAATTTATGATGGATTTTTTATAATTCATGTAGATGTCATGCAGGTATTACCATAGAGTCCAATGATTTTTTATTCATTGGAGATTTTGAAGAATCCATTTGTATAGTATGAAATATTCAATGTACCAAATGAGATAAAAAGTAACCTATCAGGGTGGCTTCCCAAATAATAGTTCATTGGTGATCTACCACCATCATGAAAAAATTAATGATTATTCTTCCTTTTTCATATGTGACAGGTTTGACAGTATAAAACAATTCACATCTTGTTCTCCCTCTTTTTCTGAAAAAAAAACACAGATAGATTTATTATTTCGATCATTTCTAGTTAATGCAGAACTTCATTAGAAAAAAAGGTTGTCACTGAGACATTTCCAATGACATCATAGAGAATACATTAGTTAATAATATGTGTGTTTGGGTTCATCACACCCCTTTTAGGGAAAATTAAGTACAAATTTGGGGAACTCTTATAGACATAAGACATATTTGTGAATCCTTCTCAAATCCATGTTCCAGATTCGTTACCCTTATTTCAATGATTAGGTGAAGACCATTTATCCAACATTAAAATCTAGTGTATCCAGATAATTATATTATTAATTTTATTATTCATTATTTAAAAGTTAGATAATCGGTATATCTAGATTTTATTATCATTTTTAGGGTGGTTGGTGTTTTGGAGTTGATATTTAACCTTAGATAGGATAATATGTATCATATAAAAATAGGAATCAAACCCCATGTTGATAGATGAAATGCATAATGGGAAATGCAACTGGGTTTGGACCTCAAATAGGAATCCTATAGATCCCTCAAAAGAAAGGAATCAGATCCCCTTTAGTTCAATTGAGTGGAAGTGTCTTACACCATAATGAGAGAATACAATTATTAAGGAAATCCCATTGTTTTGATTGTATGATCATAATAAATCTCTATTCCCAAAATATTCATGATTATTATGAGTTATTACATAATGTAGAATTCCAGTCGAATCATATGAGAGATTTCCATGTGATTTTATTGATTTATTGGTGATTACACCAAGTATGAGGACCATATTTATTGATCCATGATGAGGATCTCAAATCATGGTGATTTATAGGTTTGGTTAGGGTTTACACCTAGGAGGATTCCTATGAATATGGAATAATGAGTAGGATATATAGTCATGGTGATTTGGAGGTTAGTAAGGGTATTACACCTAGGAGTATTCCTATGATTCAAGAACCATGAGGAGAATGTCATCTCAAGCGGATGTGGAGGTTTGGTTAGAGGTTCCACATTTGAGTATTTCAATGATTATGGAACAATTTTGGTGGATCTAATCTAATGGTAATTTGAATATTTGTTTGGATCATACACCTTTGTGGATTCTAATGTTTATGGAACCGTGTGTAGTATATCTACTCATGGTGATTTAGCGGTTTGGTTGGGGATTACACCTAGAAGGATTCCCATGTTTTTGGAACCATGAGGAGGATATCGACTAATAGTGACAAGAAGGGTTGGTTTGGGATTAGATGTATAAGGAATCTCATGTTTTTTTTGAAATAATATGATGAACTCAAGTAATTTTATTCCATAGTATTTTTTGGGGAATACTCTATGTAGGATTTCCATGTTTTTGAAACCATGAGTAGGATCATGACTCATTGTGATATGGATGATTGTTCAGGTTATATACCATGTAAGATGTCTATGTTTCTAGAATCATGAGGAGGATATTGAATAATCATGATTTTGAGGTTTGGTTGGGGATTAAATTTAAGAGTATGGCCATGTTTATGGAACCATGTAGAGGATATCAACGCATGGTGATATCGATGTTTCGTTGGGGATTACTCCAAAAAGGGATCCTATATTTCAGGGAAAATGAGGAGGATCCAAAATCATTGAGATTTTTTGATTCAGTGGGGTCATAAATAGAAGAAGATTACCATGTTTATAAAACCATGATACTGATATTTACTCATGGTGATTCATAGGTCTTTTGGGGGAATTTCACCTTATAGGGTAACCATGTTTTGGGTACCTTGTGGAGGATTAAAAGTCATTTTGATTTGGATTTGTTTTTGGGGTTTACACCCAATTGATGTCCATATTTCATGAACCATTACAATAATCTCAACTCATGGAATTTTTGTGGTATTATGGGGGTTTTACCAAAGAGGACATCAAGAATAATGTATGAATTATGGATCAAAAAGGAATATCTTGAATCATGGTGATTTAAAGGATTTTTGGGGTCTCTCAATACAGGATTCCCATGTTTATAATACAATTTGGATAATATTTACTCATTGTGATTTGTAGGATTAGTTGGTCCATAATCCTAGGATGAGGCCCATGTTTCTGAAACCATGAGGAGAATATTGAATCCTAGATATTTGGAGGCAAGTTGAGGATTATTCCTAGGAGGATGCCCATCTTTTTTGAACCATGAAGAGGATATATAATCATGGGAATTTGGTGATTTTTTTTTTTAGTTTACACCAATGATATTCCCTTGTTGGTAACATGGTAATAATCTAGACTCATGGTGATTTTTGGGATTGGTTGGATATAATACCTAAAAGGATGACAATATTTATGGAATCAAGAGGGGGATATAAATCATGTTGACATAGACGTTTGGATGGGGTTTACACCTAGGAGTATGACCATATACCTAGAACCATCTGTATGATAACAAATCATGGTTATTTGGTGGTTTTTTAGGTCTTACAATTTGGATTATGCCCATGTTTTTAGAACAATGAGGTGGATCTCGATTCATAGTGATTTGGCGATTTAGTTGGGGCCTAAAATTAGAAGGATGACAATGTTTCTAAAACCATGAGGAGTAGATGGACTCATGGATATATGAAGGGTATATTGGGGTATACATTAAGGTGGATGTTCATGCTTCTAAAACCATGTGGAGGATGTCGACTCATGGTGATTTGGAGGTATGTTTTTGGGATACACTGAATATGATACTCTTGTATCAGGAACTATTAGGTGGATATAAAAACAAGAATTTTTTAGAATTTTGGTGGTTTATTATCCAACATGTATTCCAATATTTCTATAATAATGTGGAGGATATAGACATAAGGTGATTTTTAGGCTTTTTGGGGATCACACCTAGAAGGATTCCCATATTTCTCGAACCATGAGATGGATCCTGATTCAAGGTGTTTAAAAGGATTGGTCATGACACCTAGGAGGATAAATAAGTTTATGGAATGATGAGGATGATATAAAATAACGTTGATTTGTGGTCTTTTGGGGTTTACACCAAGGAGGATTCTTATGATTGTAAAATCATGAAGAGTAACTCAAATCATGGTGATTCTATGGTTTTGTTGGGGATTACACCTAAGAGGTTTCTCCTGCTAATATAACCCTAAGAAGGATATCAAATCATGGTTATTTGTATATTTGGTTGGGTATTACACCTATTGGGTCGCCCATGGTTCTAAAACCATGAATAATATGTTCACTAATGGTGATTTGGACGTTTGGTATGGATTAAACCTTGTTAAATTCCTATGTATTAAAAATAGTGAGGTGAATATCAAATCATGTAGATTTCACAGGCTGGTTGAAACATACAACTATGAGGATACCCATGATTGTAGATAAATGAAGAGGATCATAAATCATGGTTAATTGGATTTTTGGTTGTGGATTACACCTATGGTGATGACCATGTTTCTAGAACCATGAGAAGGATCTAAACCATGAAGAGGATTTTTAATCATGGTGACATGGAGGTTTGCATGGGGATTAAAACAAGTAATATTATAAGGTTTCTAGAACCATGATGAAAATCTTGAATAACTAGGATTTATAGGTTTGGTTTGGGCTTACAAGTACAAAGATTCCCATTTATTTTTTAATTTTTTCTACTCAGAACCGGTGGAATGGAGATTGTTAATATTGGATATTACACTTATTGAGAGGTCTATAGATGGAAGAATATTTCAACATTGTGTGTAAAAAGAAGAAAATAATACCCATATATAAGATATAGGTGAATTTTTTCATATCTTTAGTGAGGTATAGAAATTATTTTTAGCCTATGTTAGTTCTTAAAAAAAGTTATTATCCACAGAGAGGGAAAGAAATATGATGTTTTTCTTATTATATGGGCCTTTGAGAAAATCTCACAGGTGGGATAACATCAGAGAGGTTTCTCCCAAGAAGGGATTTTCCATGTTTTTCCATCCAATTTATGAGTTTCCTATGTGAATTTCACCCATGTGTGGGTCCCCGAAGTTTGGGTCACCAATTTTTAGGATTACCAAGTATCGTTGACCAATGAATGGGTTCCCAAGTGTGGGTGCTTGCCCTATTTTTACATGGGATAATTTTATGTGCCTCATACACCATGTGTATGGGAATACAAGTGTTAAAATACTAATTGGATGTTTTCCCAAGTTGTTCCCCAAAACGGGGGATCACTCAAGTGGTTCACCAAAATGGGGGCTAACCCAATAGTTTTATCCATGTGGGGAAGAATTTAGAGTCTCATCAATGTTAACGGGTGTACATGTTGTTTAATTGTGTTAAGGTCAACATTATGGGTGAAAAAATAATGTGAAAAGATCTATGAACATGATTTATCACCTCAAATTTCATCTTTTATCTTGATTATTGGAGATGAAAGGGTCTATTAATAGGCCATATTGTGGAAAAATGTGAAGGAGCTATATAAATAAGATACGCGAGGAGAAGCTTGATAGGCATGTGTGAGTGGATTTCAAGAGGGTTCTATGTGAATTAGATACCTGAATATATTGTGCAGTAACTATAAATCCTTTATAAAATTTTCCCAACATCTGACATCTATATTTTTTAATTCGTATGTATGTTTAGGCTTTGTGACAATTTAAATCAATGACTATAAAGTGATTTACGTCCCTCCATAATATGTATTCATAATATAGGGGTGTTTAATGTTGCTTAAAAGTTCCCACAATACACTCAAAATGGGTTTTAAGGTGGAAGCTATTTTTTATCAAAAATTTGTGATATCTATTGCCTAGTTATATGGGTTTTCCTCACAACAAAGACACTAGATTGGGAAATGTTTCAATGGAATATTTTTCATTCATTTTGTGAGAAATTTTGAAGAACACAGAGATCCAATATTATTCTTCTTCTATCATGGAGGAACATTTCCACCCAAAATCGACAATTTTTTTTTCAAAGTGATACTTTTATCATTAGCAGTATTGGAAAGTGTGTGACATGAATTTTTATGAGATAATAATAAAACATGATATTATATCCACTAAACACCAAGTTCAGTTATTATTATTTGTTAAAAATATTTTATTCTATCTTAATTGGAGTCTTTGGAAACTAGAGATTTCTTAAACATCCCTGTAGAATCATGAGATCTAAAACAAGGCATAAGGTAATGGAAGAGATTCTCATACCATCATCATAAAGTACTAAATCTAAGGTAAAGAAGATATAGGTCACACATAAAATCTTCTCTTCTATAGATAGATAATTTCCCTTCATATCATATAGTAGAAATTGATCATCAGTGCCATCCCTCTAAGATTGCCTTGGACCACTTGGGGTTAGATTGGGGAAATCGGTCTTAATTACATCCTTGATCTACTTATCCTCTTCCTTTTTAGGATCTTCAAGACCCTCTACCAACGCAACCTTCTTATATGACACCTTGACCTCCCTTGGGAAAACCATAATCACAATTCATCAATATTTGTGGGTATTATTCCATTATCTAATGAAAATCTATAGAAAAATATATTTGGAAATCATATTCTATGATACCCAACTTATTATTAGAATTATATTATCAGTATAATGGTTGACTAGATCCTCAATTACCTCCTTATGCTTATAATCCATAAGACTAATCATAAACATGAAAACCTCATGAACCTAGAACCTGAATTCCAACATGTTCCAGATAAAACTGGTAATTTTGATCTATGGTTTTTACTTCCAAAATATACTTCTCAATGATCCTATTCAATGAATCTCTATGTCACTATGGGAAACACTAGTAATGTGAAGAAGGTTTTTTTATATAGTGACCAAATAATCATGGATATCCTTCTAGAGGGCTTTCTTGATCTCCCACAAAAAGGAAATATTCATCTTGAGCCCTATTAAGAGAGTTTCAAATAAATTTTCTAAACCATTATTTATACTCAACATCATTCAAATCAACCTAATAAAACACTATTATCATCAGAATCTATATAAGGAATATGGTTGAAAAAAATATTCATTTTAGAAAAGTTCTAAAACTCCATCCATTATAGTTTCATATCATAATGTGTATGGGTGAGAAAACCCCACCAACACCACTCTACTTCAGCTTAGAATTCACATGACACCATTTCAGTGCAATCATCTAATGCTTTAGGGTCTAGATCACCATAGAAACCAAGCGGTATCTTCCATTTAAACTCATGTAGATATCTTAGTTTGAATGTGTTTCCATCTTGGATTGTTGAAAAATTAAGTCACAAAATGTAAAGTTAAACATTATTCTAAAATTATTGAGTTGAGCCTATAGAGATCTCACAAGTTGTAATCAATACACTCAAACTTCAGATAGACAATGAATCATATATATGTCACATGAATAGACCTTTGAAAGGTAACCATCATGGAATTACAATGAAGCATGAATGGAGATGTCCCGCAAGTCCTTCCAATGGTAGACCCTTTCTAGGAGACTACAAACGAGGGAATAAAAAATATCCCCAATGGGAGGAATTACAATATATAAAATTATAGGATCTGGTGATATGATAATAAAATTCCATGAAACTGTTGAATTTAATATAAAAATGAACCCATATCCAACACAAAATTCCTGATAAATGTATGAAAAAAATATTAGTTTCTAAGAAAATAAGTAAATTATAGTCTTATAATAGTGAATCAATACCTTCTCTTAAACAAATAATAGATATGTCTGTCACTGAAGAATATATCCACTTTGAAAACAAAAAATCATTTTTAAATATAGGTACATCATAAAGGTATACTCAGTAGGATCATACCCATGTTCCTTAGTGAACATGTGAAAATTAGAAACTACGATTCCAGTGAATAAACAATTGAACCAACAAGACCCTAATCATGATAAATTACCTATCATAGACAAACAATGTTTATCTCACTGAATCAAATGTCCATTACACTAATATAGTATAAAAAAGATAAGGCTCCCCACTATTTTCCCCCACTAAATTTTCACACTTCCATCCTAATGGAAAAAATTATGTTCCCCCATCCCTACCATAAATATCACATCACATTATAATAATCTATGATATGGATCGAGATGCATCCATAATTACCCCACCATTGAACGGTCTTGGATATGGTGATAGAAATAGTCATCACAAAATCCCATCATATTTTATTCAAAGACACCCTGACCATTACATCACGTATTAAAAAGAAACAATTGGGCCATAAATCTACATCTCTTCACATAATCATAGTAGTTATGTATCATGAACATGAGAAAATAATCTTTATATCCTCCACCTTCCATGATTGGCCACCATAACATATCACATTATGTCATTACTTGGTATTATCCAACAGCAGCCGATATCATCACCACTATTGATGGAAGAACATTGATTAGGGGGTATTTATACATCTTTTTCTCCACTATCCAAGTTATTGGTTATGAAACGTGAAACAAAAAAACCATTGTGAATTGTTATGGTTATCCAAAACGGTTGTTATGAGTAATGAAATACAAAAACATAATATATATATATATATATATCACACAATACCCAACCCATGGGTTTGCAAAAAAAACCACACTAGCATACACCAACATGCCACAATTGTACCACACATCAACCATCAAAACCACTAACAACTATATTGAACACACCACAAAATCAGCATACAGTGACACACACATCCCGTATCAATTATAGGTTTCATCATTTTCATGTATTGATGAGTTTTCAGAAACCCCCATTTACTAAAAAATTTATTTCACATATACACAACCCATAATTTTAATGTATGGGTTAACTGAGAAAATTAGATCAAGAAAAGGCCACCACAATCATATCCATTCCCCAACTCATTACATTTTATTTTGATTGTTTAATTTAATTACATAGGAAATCAATAAACTAACAGAATGACACCATAACAATTCATCTATCTCCAATCCACTGTAACTACAACAACACCTTATAAAAGGAATATCAATTTAGAAACCACATGTCACACAACTGAACAACAAAATACAATAAACAAAACCAGTGTAGAATATCCCATAATATAACCCATGCATACACCATCACATAGTCTCCCATATCATCCACTACACATCACATCTACAAAATTACTTCCCACATCACATTGGAATCCAACATTGTGTCATTACCACACCACACATCTCATAATAAAATCAATCACTAACATCAGTGTGAAAATAACCCTAATCACTCTAGTTAATATGAGAAAAACAACTAAAAAATTATTACAAACCAAATTATAAAATATCATTTCATGTTTTTACAACACATCACATATATATTTGTCATGTGTATTATCACACAATCCATATTTCTATTATATCCAAATTAATATCAATATATATATTCCTATAAATTTCTTATTAGTGATAATAATAATAAATAATAAAGGGTCGTATACACATAATATCTTGGTCACATTTAAGGATCCCAATATCCATAATTTCAAATAATGGAAGAAATAATGAAAACTATCATCAATAATGACATTAATGTAGTAAAATAATATGATTTCTCCCCACTTGAACAATTTTACAATTTAAAATTCATTGTATTTATTAATATAACTTATATTTTCCACAAAATGAAAGGAAAATGTAATGAACCAAATTATGGTAGCCTAGAACTAGTGGAAAAATTATTACATTCTCATTATAGTTAAGTAATTTCATCCCAATGAACATGATAGTATATTAGTCTTGATGATCAAAATATAAATATGATTCCTATATAGAATTGGAAATATAAATTAAATATATTTAACATGTTATTGAATACTGGATAATGTAAATTTTTTATTTCATTATAAATTTTGGATAAT
This sequence comes from Viscum album, assembly GCA_963277665.1. Lineage (NCBI taxonomy): Eukaryota > Viridiplantae > Streptophyta > Magnoliopsida > Santalales > Viscaceae > Viscum > Viscum album. The sequence goes on along the minus strand of OY728136.1, from coordinate 2,007,881,215 downwards.
AAAATAAATAGAATGGAAAACATAGATTTTTAGTAAGGGAATGAGTACAATAGATGTTAATAATTATTGAATAATATGAAAACTGTATATAATGGTAAAAATTTTACCATATAAATAATTTCATGAACATGAAAATAATCCATTAACAACACAAAAATAAAATATTGAAATGGAAATAAATAAATTATTTCATAATTAGGGAATTAATAATGCTAAACATCATAAACATGCCATCATGGCCTTTCCAATGAAATTATAAAAGATCGTCGAGGGCCTGTACTAGGACATCTAAAAGAATGTGTAAAGCCTCATAAAATACTAAATCATGTTTTTCACAAGGGTACTAATGATAAATATAAGGGCTATAAATATCCCCACCCATCACTTCCTAATAACAATTCAGTCATCATATGAATAAACAATGAATCTTCCACAAAATTACTTAAAAAATATCAAGAGTCGTATTGAAATAAAAAAAATATTGAATATCAATATTTTATTCAATAAAGATCATCATAAACCATACAAAGAAATATTTGGAGGGTATAATTATATCACATTTTCTATATAAAATTCATAATGGGTGTTCTCATAGAATAAAATACATTAAAGTGTTTATTTGAATATTTCATGACCAAAATACCATTTTCACGTTGAAAATAATTTTATTAAAATATAAAAAAATGAAAATTTAATGAAACATTTTTATATGATAAATAAATTGTAAAATTATAAATAATTATTTTATTCATTTATATATAATGAAATAAATAAATTCTATTCATGTCATATAATTTTAAATAAACATTTCTTTTACTCTTTTTGTAAAGTGAAAATATACCATGTTTGTATGATAATAAAGAGATTCCTAATAAATTATGTAAAAGAAAAAGAATAAATTAAAATATATTTCATAATTATATAAATAATATTATTTAAAAATATTTGATAAAATATGTTTTTGGAATAAAAGAGTCCCCCAACGGTGAAAATTCTGAATAGTAGTGAGATTTTGAAATAAATTGTTACCTAATGTTCAAATTGATCCATATGTGGCTAAAAATATAAAATACAAAAATATTAATTCATTATAAAAAATTTTAGATCCATAATCATATATATAATACTTTATATTATTCACATATGTCCTTTTAACTTTAATTTAATAATTATTATTTATTAAAATTATTGTTCCAGGTAGTGACTGCTTCGTTTTTCCTAAATGTTTTAGTTCGATGGATTCAGTCCTTATGCATTTATCAAGGTTTCATAATTTATATCATATTAAGAATTATATAAATATAATATATATTATTTATATATATATAATCATCCATAAAATTTATAATTAGATAAATGGATCACACCATTCATGGAAATGGTAGGGCGTACACACGCGTGGACTTTGTTTTCATTTTAATTAATAGACTGAATAAAGGTGAGGATAAAATATTTTATAAACATAGAATATTTATTATAAAATATATGTCATATATATAGATAAATATATCCTTTTTAGAATCCATGAAAATCAAAAATGATAAATGAATTACATTGGATTGTGACGTGGAATTATTCTGTACACACAAATAACTATTTCATTTCTTATTTGATTGAAGAGGTGTTGGATTTATGTTAATAAATTAATATAGAATCATATACTTATAATTTAAATAATTATTTTATAATATTTTCATGGTTAAATTATATTTTAATGATTTTTCATAATAAATAACGTTGTAAATGGTGTGTAAGATGAGTACCTCTTCTTTGAGAAACTCATATTGGATTACCCCTTAATCCTTGAAGGTATGATATTTTGGAGATTCCATAATATATAAGGGGTGTTTAATTAACATATTATGGTTTTATATATGCACTTGGTTGATATACAATGTGAAATATTGTGTAATGAAGTGATGGAGGAGTTTTCATTTTTTTTAGAATAGAGGAACTTTAGGGATCTCGTAAGAGATTAAATTGTAATAAATCATTCCCATGAAAAATAAATCCAAATGGATTGGTATTTATGTATTGGGTATGATATTATTGAAATTGGGTCTACTAATAAATCATGGATTGGTCTGTTATGAGTTTGAAATCGTAACTTTCTATTTAACCAGTTAGCTAACCTGTTTTAACGTAAACCATGGTGACATATTTTTCACACCGAAGGGGTTTATAATTTTACCTAGGAGTTAAATATTGACTATTAATGGAAAATGTATTATATTTATATTATAAATTACACCGTTTACCAATTTCAATATTTTATTGATTTTATAGAAAAATTAATATGATATTATTTTAATAAATTATCATTAATGTCAATTTATTACAATATTAATTTAATTTAATATACATTACATCACAAAAATTAATGATTTATAGTACAAACCATTTACACATAACAGATATGTTTTATTTCTGCATAATTTCCTCATAACTCAATAAATAAACAAATTATATTACATTAATCATTTTTTCAATCATTTATTTCATTTTTATATTAATGAAAAAAATTGAATTAGTGTTTCACATGAAATCAATGTAATTATAAAATCAATAAAAATTATAAGTAAATTTCATTATGAATACAATTTCACGTCCCACAAATTTGACATTAATATTGAATAATTACTTCATTTCATCATTTATGTGGTCACATAATATATATTTAAAACTAAGAGAGTGCAATTTTGTAACATTCAATGCTTTAAATATTATATTTGTAAATTTTAGGGAAAAGTGTCCATTAAAAAATAAATTCCATTCATATAATGATTAGAGATGAATTAACATAATAAAATAAAAACTAGGAATATATATTATTAAATTGTCACATATATTTAACCTATATTAACCATATATACATTTACCAAGGTAATAGATTATACCAATATTATCATTCATATTAACAAAAAATAAAGGGACCTATTGACCAAATTTAATCCTCATGATTCAAAATATTGAATCCATTAATCTGAAATCAATTTCAATAAGTTCAATATATTTTAATATATTTGAAAAAAAACATGATGAACATTTATTTTTAAAAAAATGTTGAGTTTTAGCATAAAATAAGTTTTATTAATATCCTATACCTAGAAAAAAATATAGATTATCGATAAGAAAATTTATTTAACTATATAATATGACTATTTCATTAAAATAACTCAAAAAATTCCAACTAAATCATTGTATTATTATATAATCGTATTATGTAAAAAATACCCTTTCTATGTATACATTTATGGATATTGTTTTTTTTTTAATTTTTATTGACAATAAATGAATTTATGTATTTTATAATTGTGTAAAAAAATTCATAATTGGATTATTATAATTTATAATTTCAAATTTTACTAAGTAGGTTATAATGGTAATGTCATAATATTTTAATAATTGATCACAATTAGGTTAAACATAGTGTTGCATGAAACAGAAGCTATAAAAGAGATTAAATTCTTTTAAAATGAGAGAAAACATAAATTCTTCGGTTTATATGTTCCAAAATTCATTAAAGAAATTTAATACAAAATATTTCTAGAATGTCACTTCATGAATTGATTTGGGTAGTACTTCATCATAATTTTCTCCGGTTAACATGTCACTAATTCAATCTTATGATTTTTTAAAAGATCATTTACCATCTGAGTTTTTTGTTTCCTCCATACATATTTTATAATATTGATAATATAGAGTGCCTCTCCCAGTTATTTTAAATCAATATCTAATTATATTTATTTTGAAGTGAGATCATGCATTGAGTATAGTATGTAATTATTTAAGAACAAAATATGCAACACATCATGTACTTTATAAAGGCTATATAGAATATTTTATTATCCAAGCACAACTCAAATTAATTCCATGATATAAAAAGGTTTGATATACCATGTGCCCTAATTTAATTTCTTATAAAATCTTATAATACAATTCAATGGATATGATTTAATTAAACTGATATCATCCCATTTTAAATAAGAATCATTGCTCAAATAATTTTTTTTGTCTTAGCTCAATTTATTGATTTGAGCTTCATTGATATGGTTTTTAATTGCCTTTCCTAAAAATTTTATTCTACAGAGTTTCTTGTCCTACAAGATTAACTTCCCCAAATGTTTTCCGACATGTTGGTTTATGACATACCTTTCTATATAATTCTTCATACTACATGATTTTAATACATGAATGGAATATAATATTTTAGTAAAATCCTACCAAAGATAAATTTTAATCTCACATATCTTTAGAGTAATGTGAATATTTCATCAACATTTCACCTAATGTTTTGGTAGTCCATTCCAAAGACTTGTTAGTTTGAGGATGATAAGTGGTACTCAATTGAATTACGATATTATGATCCTTATGTATAATTTTTAATAATTTAAATATAATTCATGGTTCATGATTGCACATAATTGAAATTAGTGTACCATGAATTCTTGAAAATTCTGTTATATATTTGCTTATTAGCTGATAGAGAGGTATATATTCTCTAATAAATTAAAATTTTGTTTATTTGGTGAGGTGATAGAAAATAACACATAATACATCATTTATTTTCAGATAATGTGATAACCCTGGGAAAAGTTGTATATACATATCATAAAAATAAAAAATAAAAATATATAGTGTTTATATGAATCCTATACTATTCTATTTATCATCCTTCATTTATAGATAAAACAACCATCATGTATAATAATTATGTATTCCCCACATTATAATATCACAATAAAAATTGTTCCTTAAAATATGTATACATATTAGTGAAAATAGGGAATATATAGAAATTCAAGCTATTACAATGGTCTAATAATTTAAATTTCGGAATATTTATAGATGAAACACATAACCACTTCTAAAATTTCAGACCATCATCTTCATATATAAAATTATCCCGCTTCCCATCCTCTATGGAAAATATTTCCTTTTTTAATTATCATTATTCGTCCAAGAATATTTTATCCTTTTAGTTATTATTTCATTAACATCACATGATAAAAGGTTTAATTTTTCCACATCGTAATTCTGAAATCCAAATTTAATAAATCTGTGAGCATATTATCATTTTCAATCATTCCTTTTGTTAGAAATTCATGAAATTTCATACTCAGAGAAAATTCGACCTTATTTTCCTTTTTTAGGTGGTAGTACATCCTGATATCATAATCATTGAGCATCTCAATCCATATCCTTTTTATAATGTTGATTTATTTATTACGAAAAAACGAATTTCATATTCTTATGATCTATATATATCACACACTTTGCATCGTAAGAATATTGAATCCCTGTTTATAGTGAATGTATTTCTAATTATAAAATTATGTCATGGTTTTGATAGTTCTTTTCATGTGTATTTAACTACCATAAAGCATATAAAACAAATTTATCATTATGTATAAGAAAACAACAAATCCCCTTCCTTAGTGCATCATTATATATAAAAATCCATCATTTCTGGATAGTATATTCTGGTTCAAATAATTCAACAGTATCTTCATAAATTAATATACAGATTCCTCATATTCATTTATCCATATAAAATTTACCCATTTAAGAGTAATCATAGTTAACGAGTAATCTAATAATGATTTTTTTTCAATAAACCACTAATGATATCTAGAAGAAGAAGTGAAATATGTTTACATGGTTATATTCATTGTATTATAACATTATTGTACTACATTTTTAACAAAAATATATTCTAATATTTTATCCTTTGAGAAAAAAAGTCTATGAAAATAATCTTCTTGAATCCATAATTCACAAATGAAAATTTTTCCAAATTAGTATATTATTTCTATAGTTTAATAAAAGATTATAAAGTCATTCTCATGGTCCACATATCTCTTTGTGTATAATAATATTTCATTAATAAATAAAACAATAAAATTATAAAATTATTCCTTTAATGAACTTTTAGTTAGATCTAAGAAGAAAAATGATTCATTAGTCAATAAAAATGGCATTACTGCCATCTTTTAATTAGTAAACCATGTTCAAAATGTTTCCTTCATGATATCTTCCTCCATGAAAACCAATTGTTGATACCTATATTGATGGCCAATCATAGAAAATTATTATTCTATATGAATTATGTCAAATAAGTCCTCAATTTGATGTATATGATAAATGTTATTTATCATGATAAAATTTATTTCCATATAATCAATACATACCCTCATAGATCAGTCATTTTTACTTAAAGAGAATTATAGGGAATCTACATTAAAAACACAAGGTTTTAGAAATAACTTATCACATAAATCCTCTAGATTATTATTAAACTCTACTAATTCCATATGGTCCATTGAATATGGAGTAATCAATATTGACTGTGAATCTAAAATTAAATCAATGGAAAACTCAACATAAATCTATGAAATATTCCCTGGTAATTCCTTGAGAAATACTTAAATATATTACTTTAAAATTGATACATCCTAAATTTTATGATTACCATTTCCATCCATATAGTGTATCAAATATTCTTCCCCAAAAACATCATTAATAGGAGCTACTCAGTGTAGATCAAAATATGAATTAGAGGATAAAGTATCCCCTCTAATGATAAAGATTTATATATCTACATCCTAAATAATAATTTCCTTCACTTTGAATATTATTTTAGAATAGTATTTGGAAATCTAGTACTTAGAAATTATTATGTTAAAATAAACCATAAGTATTATAATAAATCTATAATATAGGGTATGATTGTGTGTCATAATGGGAATTGATAGACACATACTTGTAGTAGAGGTAAATCCACTAGGAGTATTAAATGATAACTCCCTTACTATGGTTCTAAGGATATATCTAATTTTCATAGACAATATGAAATATATAAAAGTGTGAGGATATAATAAATCAATTAAAACATTGGATAAATTTGGTTCTATGACTAAATTACATGCCACCACCTTATTTGGATATTCAAATTCGGTTATCAATATTATAAATTCATGAAAATGTTTCCTTTTCCTTTTTTAAAAAAAATTCCATAAACTCCAAGGATAATAATTTAAATTATTCATCCAATCATTACAGTTAAATGCATTATATGATTCAATATTTTTGTTATTCCATTTGGAACCGTTTTAATGGTGGAGTTTTTAACCACACATGAAGCAAATATATAATAAATAAATGAATTATTCCACCCTTGTTATTATTCATAATATATTTCGTCATTCCATAGTGAATATAAATAAAATAAAATGTTTTCCCCAAATAATCAATAAAGTAATGTGTATAAATAATTCTATTATGGAATATATAATATGTAATGAACAAATTATTTTCAAAATATTTGCATTTAAATAATCAGGTCAACTAGAAAAAAATACTTGGATATAATAAGAAATTAAATAAAAGCATTGACATGAATATTTGATTTCTTAATGATTGAATTTGTAATTTGAGACATTCGAAACCCACTATCATGGGCTTGGCCATGAAAACTGAAAGGAATCGTTAAAATTATACCAATGCATTGTGAAAATTAATTGTTATGGCCTCTACTGAAAAAATATATTTTCTCATGAGTCTTATCAATGCATAGATGTGATATTGTTGGCCTCACCTATCACTTATTATGTCTAATGGATTTGTCATATTAAAAAAATAAAACATAATAAATATGAATACATAATAAATAATTGTATATATTGGAAGGAACGTTATATAGATCACAGGCTGTTAGCCTATCAGGAGCTTTCGACAGATTTATGATCTTTGTTTATGGGGTTATCTTACAAAAAATGTGATTTCTGCAATGAATATTTTTAGATCTCACAATCCATGGTGGGTTTCAATCCTAAATGGGAGACTACTTTAGATGGTTGTGGAAGCATGGAACAAAAATATAACACTCTTCCATGTGAAACACCCAAAGTGTTATCCTTCTTTGAAGCTCTTAAGGGTTCTGATATGTGCAAGGCTAACTCATTGTAGGCTTCACATTGCATGAAATTGGAAGAAGGACACTATGTTGTAGAAGCCGATCTCCTGGATTTATAACAACACTCTCAAATATGTATTTTTAAAGTCATGGTCCATATTGAATATCTCAAAAGTGAAAAACCAAGGGATGCAATAGATCTTAAGCCCTAGATTTCATATATCTGGGGGTTCATGGATTATATGCATATACCAATTAGACGTGGTTAATTCCATATAATTTTATGCTCGTAGGAGCAGCTCGATCACATCTGGAAGCTTTGAACTATCCAGCATAAACATGGTCTACACAGACACTCAGAATGTGATTTCTAATTTAATCTGCACACCCACAGGAACACGATGGAACAAATATATGTGAGAATCCATGGTCTCAATTTTTTTTGTAATCCCAAAATTTTAAATAACATCGCCTCCTGCATCAAATTCCCACTGATGATTGATAAATGATTGATAAATAAAGAGCTCAGTCTATTTTCAAGGGTCATGGTGGAAGTCAATTTGGAAAATAAAACTGTCAATGTGGTTGCATTCAGCACAAATTACTACAAAATATAGGTTTTATTTGTGTATGAGTGCAAGCATCCCTTCTGTGGACTCTATAAAATAGATATTCTGTCCATACTTAATTATAAATTGGTGAAGGGTCGGGTTGAAAGCATGGACGTTCAAACAAATGATGACGACCACACTCATGTAAGAATGAATGAAATGGATACATCCACGGGATAAGAGAAAACTGAAGGCATCATAAGGAAAATCGAGAAATGGGTTAAAATTACATCGCATTTGTGGGGACATCAGATTTTACCAGGGCCGATTTGGTGGAGGAAGAGGAGAACATCAATGATGATGGAGGTATATCCTATGATATTGAGAAATTGGATATTAGTGAATATAAGCCATTGGAGGCTATTTGTATGGAGCATGTTTCATTCCAACACACCTCAATAGGCGATGAAAGGTAGGTTGCAACACGTTTTGTCTCACATGAGGGGAAGGATATCAGCACATCAATTCTCTTTTAAGGCCTTATGTCCATCATTGGTATGGTAGATGGAGGTGTTTCCTCTGTTATTATAAATATTAATGGGAGTGGTAGTTGTGAGGTTCTAGAAAATGGGAAGCATGCTGGACATTCATCTAATATCCGTGTATGTATGGTGACACATGATGTTACTACACGTGAATATAAATATTGTATTTGTAGTATTTTTAATGACATAACTGATGCAGTGGGGTCACACCACACTTATTTGGATAGTCTAAGGCATGTTACTGAAGTTAGTCCATAAACATTGGCTTCAGTTTCAACTGATCTTACAATGGGAGTGTGCTCTCTAAATATTTCTACGACTACTGTATCTTCTAGAAAATATACAAATGAAAAAACATCTCTTATGAATATAAGGGTTATAGAAACATAACCTTTTTTAATGCAAAATAATTTTAGTAAAATATAAAATAACGATATGGAAGTTGCTTCTAATTTATCTATGGTTTCCTCTATGATTGAATAGGGAATTAAATTCTACCCAAACCCTTCTCGACTCCCCCTAATATCAATGAGGAAGAAAGGAATCAGAGGCTCAAAACAATAATTTTCTGATTCCATATGAAGGTTTCAATGAATATTTTATTTTGGAACTATCAGGGTATTGATATCTCTAACACTTATATTGATCTTAAGAGATACATTTTGACTCACAATCCAAATATTTTCATATGGATAAGCCAATAAATTATTTTTCTTCGATATATTTTCATTTTTGTTCTAATGGATAAACTTATCTAGATTCTTGAAAGGATGGACTTGCTTCTGAATCACATTTGTTTTATATCATTCATCTTTGTTGTTGGTTCGTGTTTTCAAATTATTTGAGAAGATGTTTACCTATGATTTTTCTTATGAAAGTTTAAATTTTTATTGCACTATGATCTATTCTAGGAATAGATACTAAGATCGATGACCTCTTTTTCATTTCCATAATATCCTATCTAACCTTATACAAGATCCCTAGATTGTGATCAGGGATTTCAATGCTATTCTTATCCCTAGTGAAACAATTATACTGGCCCACTCTTCTATCTCCTCGTGAAAATTTAAATCATAAATTGAGGATTGTAATCTAATGGAAATTAGTCTCACATGAGCTAAATTCACTGGGTATAGAAGACACCCCAATATGGTAGTGGCTAGAAAACATTATTGGTCTTTGACTTATATCTATGCACTCGATAAATGGGACTCCATATAGAGTATTACCATACATAAGTTCGACTCTAATCGTCAACATATTCTAATTAGTCTTGTAAATAAAATTAAGACCCTCTTTCTATTTAAATTATAATAATGCTTTTGTTGATGAGCCTAAATTTACTATCAATATATATGTTTTTTGGGATGACATTATCCATCACAATGATGATTTTTCCTGCATCACTAAACTAAATAACATTATGTATTGTCTAAAGGGATGGTGTAGCTCTAAATCTAAACATCTAGACATGGAAATTTACTCTGTAGATAATGACCTCATTCAATTTCATTGATCTAATACTTTCTCTTATTTTTCTTTATATCCTCAAGTAGAAATTATTACCTCTTTTAAACAAACTCTCTTCATAAAAATAAAATCAACATTCGAATGAAAATTTTAAAAAACAAATGGATTTCATATGGGGACAAGAATATAATGTTATACAATTCCCTAAAAATAATTTGAATGATCTGTAGACCTCTTGATTTTCATAAAAATGAGGACAACCTACTTGGATCTAATGACAGAGTTTCAAATCAGGTTTCCTCTAATTTTAATAATTTTTTCAATGGTGTAGATGATTGAGATGATATTTTATCTAATATCATACCGAATATGGTAACTATTGAAGATAATGAATAAATTTTAAGCATCCCTTGGTATCAAGAAATCAAAGAAACTGCTTTTTCCACAATCCTGATAGTATCACTAGACAAGATGGTTTCAAATAATTTTTCATTCAACACTATTGGGAGATCATTTATTTCGATGTTTTCAAACATGTGAAAACATTCTCCTCAAATGGTGTTCTCCCACTTGCGAAAAATTCACAATTCCTTCTTCTTATTCCTAGGTGGAAATGCCTCTGAGATTCCCCATTTCCAACATATTGCTCTTATTTTACTATTTACAAAATTTTCACTAAACTCCTTACATATATGAATACTACCATTTTCAATATAATAGTTTCTTGGAAACAATTTCGTTTCATCAAAGGAAGGTCTATTCAATATTGCATCTATCTTGCTTTGAAATGCACTAATATCTTAAGTAAAGTCACTATATGATAAAGTTTTAGAATTAAACATGTCATTAGATAATCATTTGATTCCAATGATTTTAGTTTCATTATACAGGTTCCCTAAATATTTGTTTTCATTGACTCATTCATTAGTATGATCAGTTCTTTAGTCTAATCGGCATCCATCACCGTCATTTTTAATGGTGCACCCAATGGCTTCATTAAGTGTACGTGTAATGGCCCGGACCTCTCTAGTCCATTACTTTGTAAAATTTGATGTGGAAAAACACGACACATGTTATAATTATAATTTTTGACAATAATAATTGATAATGGTAGCGTGATATTTTTTTGGTGTTAATTAGATTAAATTCTTTTAATTTAATCATTATGGAATAAAAGAAATTAAATTTAATGTATTTAATTCAATAAGGGGAGGTTCATGGTTTCTTTTTTATTTATTTAAATTTTAATAAATAAAAAATTATCTGTGTATTGGATATATAATGGGAGGATGCTCGGAGTTGACGTAATGGTGGTCGGACATGGTCAATGTGATGAACGTCAACAATAATTATTATTATTATTAATATTAGGTGACGAGTTAATAAATTTTAATTAGGGATTTGTTATTATTATTATACTAAATAATTACAATAATAATGTTGGCTTAAATTCTGAAAGATTCATAAACTAAGATTTAATGAGATTTAAACATTTAATTCAATGCAAGGAGATTTGAGATATGAGTATAGAAGGGAGATGATATTATTTATGAAAATTTGAATTTAATAATAATGATAATGGTGAAAAAAATATGCATGTGATTGGTAAATGAAATTAAATGGGTCTAATTTTGATTTGGAGTTGTGCTAATATTATTATTTTAATAATAATAATATTTTGTTATTATAATTATAATTAATTCATAATAATAATAATGATTGAAAAGAAATGTGCCACTAATAAATTAAATGTTTTTAATTTTGGTTAGTAAATTAAATTATTTGAATTTAATTAAATGTAAAGGTTTTAATTTAATATGAGAATAACCATGGTAAACTAATTTAATGGGATTAAATTAGTAAATTAATTATGGGTGTTATTATTATTAATTTTATTAATAAATACCATTGAAGTGAGAATGAAGTTTTGGGGTGTTCCACATGGAGTAAAAAAATGGGAGGCACTACTTTTTGTGGTGGGAGAGAATAATGAAAGAAAAAGTTAGATTGGAGGGAGAAACATATTGAAAGAAATAAAATTTATAGGAAGATAAATATAAGAGAAAGGCACCATGTGTAACCCACCTAAACAAATATGATACTTTGAGCATGAATCTCAATGTATATTGGAGAGAGAATTTGAGAATTTAAGGGATTAAATTAAAAAATATAATATAATAATGTAATTATTAATTTTGTTGGGAAAACCAGGATTAGTCCATAACTCCTTCATGTGACCTCAGTTTTACGAACCGTCAGTGCCAGTGCGGCCCTGACTTCAAGACATAAATTACGAGTCCAATATTGGATGTCATTTTTGGGTTTTCAGATTGGGTAACCGAAATTCTCATGAATCAATACATTTAATATTATTAATAAATCATCAACCTATCATAAATCTCGTGTTTGATGTCCGATTGAATTCTCGTCAGTGGTGATCCGATCCTTTCATTAATATGATTTTTTCAAGTCTAAGGTTTGATATTAAATTATTGTTCATGGCTGGGGTCCACGAAACACCCATAAATAATAATATTGTTACTATTACGGGATCTTGTATCCAATGTATCTCCCTCACACGATAACTGATAGGAGAACCGTCTATGACGTTGCAACCCTGAAATTATGATGGTCATTTTAAGAACAATGATAAATACATTTTTATGACTCATGTCTTGGGTCAATAAAACACCTTTTATTAATTGATGTTGTTATTTTCATTAAATTCATGGAAACTGCATGACGTGTCGTGTGTTTACCAGTCAAAGAGTGTAACGGTTGTAAGGTCACGTCGTGTATTCATTAATACACGCTGGTTACCATTTTACATTTTCTTTGCCTATATAAGAGAGGGTCACATGTTATTTGTGGACCCTTCTTCTCCACACGAACACACTCCTTGACGAATGAGAAATCATCCTCCTATCTTCTTCATCCGTACTCTAATCGTCGATCCATCAGTGACTGTGGGATCATTTCAATGAAGAGAACTACGTACACCCTATTCTGTTCCCTCTTCTTCGACTTCCCCTCCACAGTTTCCAAATGAGGAGACTGCAAATAATTGACGGGAATGACGGTATTTGACGAATGAATCTAAAAATGTATGTTAAAACTATGTTCTTGTATTCTTTTTATGACCCTACTTCCGTTGTTTTCATTCCATTCTATGACATGTGTTCTCCGTGTTAAGGTAGTTTCTTGTGCTGTTGATTTGGTGGTGCCGCGACGTCCTTGGTGGCTGGAGTCATTCTGGGAGAAGCCTTTTGATCGTGGTGGTCATGTTCGTAGAAGGACATCAGAACCTGTCGAGGTAGGGATCTTACCTATGTCTCTCAAAATTATACATCATGTGGGGTGGGTGTCCTATCATTTAAGTGAAGCATATTGGAACCGGTTTAATAAATATAATAACTGGATTGTATAACGGGGATGGGAAGTTTGTGAATTCAGTTACATTATTTATATCCTATGATATTATGTTGTGAATCTAATTATCTTCTTCCTAATGAAAATCATGGTTGTTGGGGGACTTTTCTTATGCAATTAAAGGTTTCCCTCTCCTTATAGATTTTCTTGTGGATGAAAATTTTATTGAACATGGAAATTAGTTAATCATGTAATGTTGGCTGATTAAATACCTGAAACCCTTGTGTGATCACCTCGGTTGAACAAACTAAAATAAAAAACATATGGGTGATGGTTACGGTTTATTTATGTGAAGGGGGTATTTTGTGGGTTGTTTTGGATTGGGTGACCAGCGGGGATGCAGTTGGCTTGGTTGTGATTTGGTGTGAATGCTATGTTGGTGATGGGAATTGGGGATATGATAAATGGTAGCAAAGGGATGATGATGTATGGGTTTCAGTGTGATTTTTGTTATGGTGGTTGGAAGCAGGGCTACATGGATGGGTTTGAATGTGAACAAACTACGGGCTGTGAATAATAAATAAAAGTACAAGAGTTAATGATTGGTGGGGAATGGTAATAGAGCAAGAATAATAATCAATGTGGTCAGTTGGTTAATAAGAATGGACTTGTTTTTTTTGCTTGTGTTTTCTTAACTTGATTTTTGGATGGCAGGGATATGATTCATGAACGCTTGATCTAGTTTGGTTGTTGATAGTTTCTCGGTTGTTAAGAAACTGATAACTAAAGCTATTGAAACATGAAAACATTAAATGGGTGTTTGGGATTGATTGTTGTGTGCATACACTCGAAGTAGCAGTGCCAATGAACGTGCTTAGATCATTGTGTGGAAGCCTAAGGATGGGTTGTGTGGTTGTTATTCTTATATAAATATGTACGTTTTATGTTTCTTTACGCACCCCACCCATGTTGAGCACTACGTGCTGAACACCTGTGGGATGAGGGGTGAGACTCAAAAACATCCAAATGATAGTGGTTTCTATACTTCAATGTGATGCCTCTTCCAGGTTCTATAGCCCACGTTCCTTCGGGCAGGTTATGGGAGATGTTTCTGAAGAATCTTCAGGATGAGTTGTGATATGTTCCCAGGTGTCTTCGGGATGAAATGTGGTTATGGACGAGGATTTTGTAACGGTGGGATGTGATTTCCGATGGTCGAGGATTGTGTGTCGGCGGGTTACTATGATCTTCGTATGTCCAGGTTGCAGCACTAGCTTGAGATTTGTATGGCAATGTTGTGGCACTAGCTTAGAAAGTGGGGGAAGCATCAGAGCGTTAGGCATGGGGGCTTGAACAGTATTATGTGGGAAGATGGTTCGGGGTACCCATACTTTGATAACCTTACTACTATACTCTATTCACTTGTGTTACTTGGTTAGTGTGACTAGTGAGGCCGGGTGGATAGATTCCTCGCTAGGTTTTTGTTCTTCTGTTTTCTCACGGGGAATTAGGATGACTCCCAAACTGTGAACTATAACATTAGATTCCCTACTGAGTATACATGTATGGTCACCCAACGCATTCTTTAAGGTTTTCAGGAGGACTACAAGGACTGTGTGGGACCTTTCTAGTCAGGAAGGGGGAGTTTCTATTGTTTTCTGTTTTTGATTTTCCTTTACTTTTTGGTACAATACTTTGGAGCTTTTATGTACTTGTACTTTTTTTCACTATTGTATAAATCATGCAATTGGGATTGGTTTTGGGATATTTCTATACTTGTTCCTTTTCTTCTTCTTGGTGTTTGACACATCCTATTTCCCGATCTTAAATTAATAAAAAAGGGTAATGCCTCCCATATATGTTAATAACTCATACCCATAGAGCTAGTCAACACTCTATGGACTACTGGAGGTGGGATTCGGGGGTCATTATCTCCATTTAACCATTTCCATCTCAGGTGGGGCATCTTTGTATAGTGGGGGTCATGACAATGTTATCAGAGGTGATGGTTGAGTGATAGGATGGAGTCTGGAGTTAGGAACTGTGGGGATTGCATGGGATGGTAGGGCAACATTGTTTTCTGATCAGGCTGCGTGACATAGGCCAGGGATGACCAGCTATGACATGTGATTTTATGGCCTCCCCATGATCCTATGCAAGGACTCTGAGCTTACCGAACGACCAAGTAAGAATACATTGATTTGAGGGTAGAGACCATGAGAAAGTTACATGCATCATCATGATTTGTTTTTTACATGATTTGGGTGTTCTAGGAAACAAATCGAAATAAAATGATTATATGATACCTTGAGAAAAATTCTGTGTTACATGGGCTTAGGCGTTCTTTGTTTACCGTACAACTATGGAACATGGATGTCAATAGAGAGGAAGATGAGTTGGATTTGGATAGTTGCATGCAACAGAAGAGGAAACCCTAGCAGGGCCAGAGATTGAGGGAGATGTTTTCAGTTTTACATAAATACTATAATTTATGTTTTGTTTAAATTCAGTAGAATCACACACCTTTTTTGAAACTCATTATCACCTATTCTTGGGCATGGAACATGTTTTTCATGAGTCAATAATGCTATGTTTTTTCCTCTTTCCTTTAAATGTGTGTGAAGAGTCCTATCATGTGGGGAGAGGAGGACATAATCCCTAATCGAGATGCATTAATGTGTATGCGATTAAACTCATGCAGGAGAGTCAGTGACGCCCAAAGCGGATAATATCTTGACATGGGGGAAGGATTTCCATGGCTCATATAATTAGGATAGTGGTTGGATTCCTATTATGATGAGATCCCTAATAGGTATCTTTCAGGGTGGTTGTTCAGACCATTCCTTGTTTTATGGGTTGTTTATTAATTCTCAAGGACGTGAATGTTTTGAGAGGTATCCTATGTAATGGCATGAACCTCTCCGGTCCATTACATTGTAAAATTTAATGTGTTCAAACATGATGCATGTTATAATAATAATTTTTGACAATATTAATTGATAATGGTGGCATGAAATTTTTTTGGTGTTAATTAGATTAAATGGTTTAAATTTAATCATTTTTAAATTAAAGAAATAAAATTGATTGTATTTAATCCAAAAAGGGGAGGTGCATGGTTTCTTTTTTGATTTATTTATAATTTTAATAAATAATAAATTATCTGTGTAATGGACATATAGTGGGAGGCTTCTCGGAGTTGACGTAATGGTGGTCATACGTGGTCAACGCGGGGAACTTCAATAATAATAATTAATAATAATAATAATCGGTGATGAGTTAATAAATTTTAATTGGGGATTTGTTATTATTATTATACTAAATAATTATAATAATAATGTTGGCTTAAATTATGAAAGATCTATCAATAATGATTTAATGAGATTTAATCTTTCTATTCAATGAAATGATATTTGAGATATGAGGATATATGAGAGATGTTATTATTTATGATAATTGTATTAAATAATAGTGATAATGGTGACAAAAACATGTGTGTGATTGGTAAATGAAATTAAATGTGTTTAATTTTAATTAGGAGTTATATTATTATCATTATTTTAATAATAATAATATTTTCTTATTATAATTATAATTAATTCATAATAATAATAACGTTTGAAAAAAATTTTCCACTATGAAAATTAAATGGTCTTAATTTTGGTTAGTAAATTAAATGATTTGTATTTAATTAAATGGAATGGTTTTAATTTAATAAGAGATTAACCATTTTAAACTAATTAATGGGATTAAATTAGTACATTAATTATGGTTGTAATTTTTATTAATTTTAATAATAAATACCATTGAAGTGAGAATGGAGTTTTGGGCCGTTCCACAGGGAGTAAAAGAAATGGGAGGTGCCACATTTGGTGGTGGGAGTGAATCATGATTGAAAAAGTTAGATTGGAGAGAGAAACAAATTGAAAGGAAATAATATTTATAGAAAATTGAATATAAGAGAGAGGTGATATGTGTAACCCCCCTTGAAAAAATGGGATACATTGTGCGTGAATCTCAAAGGACATTGGAGAGAGAAAGTGATAATTTAAGGGATTAAATTAATATAATATAATATAATAATGTAATTATTAATTTAGTTATGAAAACCATGTTTAGTCCATAACTCCTTTATGTGACCTCGATTTTACGAACCGTCAGCACCAGTGCGACCCTAACATCGTGACGAAAATTATGAGTCCAATATTGACTAAATGTTTTGGGTTTTCGGATTGGGTACTGTAAACACTCGTGAATTAATAGAATTAATATTATTATTAAATCTTCATCCCGTCATAACTCCCGCGTGTGACGTCCGATTGACTTCTCATCAATGGTGATGTAATCCTGTCATTAATACTATAGTTTCGAGTCTAATGTTGGATATTAAATTATGGTTCATGGCTTGGGTCCACGAAACGCCCAATAATAATAATATTGTTATTATTACGGGATATTGTATCCAATGTGTCTCCCCCATACGGTATCGGATTGGCGAATCCTCTGTGACGATGAAACCCTAAAATTATGACAGTCATTTTAAGATTAATGATGAATCTCTTTTTATGACTCAGGTCTCGTGTGAATAAAACACTTTTTATTAATTAAAGTTATTATTATCATTAAACGCATGGAATCCACCTGACGTGTCGTGTGATGACCAGTCAAAGAGCGTAACAGTTGCACAGTCATGTCGTGTATTCATTGATACAAATTGGGTACCATTTTACCTTTTCATTGACTATATAAGAGAGGGTCACGTTATATTTTCAGTCCCTTATTCTCCAAACAATGAAACTCATGGACGACTGAGAATTCATCCTCCTTACTTATTCTTCCAGACTCTGATCGTCAATCTGTCAGTGACTGTGGGATCGTGTCAGCGAGGAGAACATCGTACACCGTATTTTGTTCCCTCTTCATTTACATATCCTCCACAGTTTCCAACTGAGGAGACTGATGATAATTGATGGGAATGAAGTTCCTTGAAGAACGACTTTAAAGGTATGTTAAACCTCTGTTCTTGTATTCTCTTTTCGATCCTACTTCTACCATTTTCATTCCATGATTTGGCATGTGATCTCTGTGTTGAGTGGGTATCATGTGTTGTTGATTCGGTGCTGTCGTGATGTCCTTGGTGGGTGAAGTCGTTCTGGGATAATCCTTGTGATTGTGGTGGTCATGTTCGTAGAAGGACATCAGAACCAATTGAGGTAGGTATCTTACCTTCATATCTCTAAATTGTGCATCATGCGGTGTGGGTGTCTTCTTGTTTACGTGAAACACATTTGAACCGGTTTAATAAAATAATTAATAGCTTGTATAAAGAGGATGAGATGTTTTTGAATGTAGTTAAATTATTTATATCCTATGATATTATGTTGTGAATTGAATGAGCTTCTACCTACTAAAAATCATGGTCATTGGAGGCCTTTGATTACGCAATTAAATGTTTCCCTCTCCTTCTGCATTTTCATATGGATGAAAATTTTATGGAATGTGGAAATTGGTTAATCACGTAATGTTGGATGATTAAATACCTGGAACCCTAGAGTGATCACCCCGGTTGATCAAAATGAAATAATAAACGTGTGGGTTCTAGTTAGGGTTTATATATGTGAAGGGGGTATTTTGTGGGATGTTGTGGATCAGTTGAGCAGTGGGGCAGTGGTTGGATTGGTTGTGGGTTGGTGTGAATGCTATATTAGTGATGGGAAGAGGGACTGTGATAAATTGTATCGAAGGGATGATGATGTATGGGTTTTGTTGTGATTGGGGTTATGGTGGTTGGCAGAGGGGCTGCAGGGATGAGTTTGAATGTGAAAAAACAATGGATAGTAAATAATAAATAAAAGAGTAAGAGTTAATGAATGGTAGGGCATAGTAATGGAACGAGAATAATAATCAATGGGGTCGGTTGGTTAATAAGAGGGGAATTTTTTGGGTTGATTGTGTTTTCGTAACATGATTTGTGGATGGAAGGGATATGTTTTATGAACGCTTGATCACGATTGGTTTTTGATAGTTTTCCGGTAGTTAGTAAAATGATAAATAAAGTTGTTGAAACATGAAAACATTAAATGGGGTTTTCAGAATGATTGTTGTGTGCATACTCTCGAATTAGCAGTGCCAAGGAACATGCTCAGATCCTTGGGTTGAAGCCTTAGCATGGGCTGAGGTGTTGTTATACTTTTATAAGTCTGTACATTTTATGTTTCATTATGCACCCCACCCATGTGGAGCACTACCTGCCAAACACCCGTGGGATGGGGGTGAGATTCTCAAACATCCAAAGGATGGCTGGTTACTGTTCTTACATGTGCTACCTCATTCAGGTTCTATAGCCCAAGTTCCTTCGGGCAGGTTACGACAGATGTTTCCCAAGAATCATAGAGATGAGGTGTGATATGTTCCCAGGTGTCTTCGAGATGAGATGTGGTTATGGACGAGGATTTTGTACCGGTGGGATGTGATTTGATATGGCTGAGGATTGTGTGATGGCGGGTTACTATGAGCTTCGTATGGCTAGGTTGTGACACTAGCTCGAGCTTCGTATAGCAATGTTATGGCACTAGCTCAGGAAGAGGGGGAAGCATCCGAGCGTTAGGCATACAGGATTGAGCAGTATCCAGTGGGAACGTGGTGCGGGGTACCCACACATTGATAACATTACTACTATAATCTATGGACTTATGTTACATGGTGAGGGTGACTCGTGAGGCTGGGTGGATAGATTCCTCGCTAGGTTTTGGTTCTTTTATTTTCTCACGGGGCACTAGGATGTCTCCCAACTTGTGAACGAGATATTTAGGTTTCCCTGCTAAGTATACATGTATGCTAACCCTACGCTTGCTTCCATGTTTTTAGGAGGACTACAGGGACTGTGTGGGACCTTACTAGTCAGGCAGGGGGTGTTGTTGCAGTTTGTTGTTGTTGTTTTCCATTACATTTTGGAACATTACATTGGAGATTTTCTGTACTTGTACTTTTGTTTCACTATTGTATAAAGCATGCATATGGGATTGGTTTTGAGAAATTTTTATACTTGTTCCATTTATTCTTCATGGTGTTTGACTCAGCCTATTTCCAGATCATAAATTAATAAAAGAGGGTAATTCCTCCCATATATGTGAAAAACTCAACCCCTTGGTGCTAGTCGCCACTCCGGGGCCTACTAGAGGTGGGACTCGGGGGGTCATTATCTCCCTTACACCATTTCCAGCTCAAGAGGGGCATCTTTGGTTGTAGGGGGTCGTGATAGTACCCAGGGAATTATGGATGGTGATCCTATATATTCAATTATCTATGCTATTTCTGAAGATTATATTAGCAGATTACTCACCAGCATAGTGGATCAAAACAATATTGAACTTATCTATGACATTATAAAGTTAAAAAACTCCCACCCATCTTTTATCTACGGATGACATTGTTCTATTGTTATAAGGTGATAAATGGAATATCCAAAACCATACAATTTTCTTGTCCCACTATGAGGAAATATTTGGTATGTATATCAGATGGAGAAAATACTTTGTGTTCTTCTGGAAGCGCATTACTTCTAACATAAAAAGTAACTTCATTAATTATTTAGGAATCATGGAAGGTTCCTTCACCTACAATTATATTGGGATTCTATCTTCTAGGTAAAAATTATATCCTATTACTTTTAAAATATTCTTGATAATATTACCAATGATCATTCTTCATGGATGGGTAAATATCTATCTATGGCTGGCAGAATTTGCCTTGTGAAATCAATAATTGTCCCCAAAATGGTCTATTCAATGGTAGTTTACATGTGGCATGTTGGTCTCTTTAAAAAACTCAATTTTTAAAGTAAAAATATTTTTTGGACCTGTAATACAATTGAAAGAATGCTTTGATAATAACATCCTTCTCCAGTTGTGCCCCTTTGGACAAGGGTGATCTTGGAATCAAAAGTCATAAGCATTTCCTTGACTCTCATCAAGCGACAATGACTTGGAGGTTGATTCATAATAACTCTAATTCAATAAAATTTTTCAAAAAAAAGATACATGTATAAAACTAATAATGGAAATTTATGCTACATTACTTCTTTCATCTGACAGTTTATTAGAAAATCCTTCACCAACATTATGAAAAACTATTGATGCATGGTCAGTACAAATTCCTCTAGGAATTTTTCGCTTTATAATAAGAATGGGGTGCCTTTAATCTCCATGATGCATTCCACCACTCCTCTGGAGAACACCAACTCCACTAATAGGGATATTGTTAATTCTCATGTCATCACTCTCACTTATATCATCAGCCATGTTATCGTCAACTATCCCTTATCAAACTGTAAGGATTTCTTAGTTTGGGAACCTTCATACAATGGTGTTAAAGATTAAAAATACTTTTCAATTAAAAATATAATAAATTATGACTCTGGTTTATGTTGTTTGAATGATTTTAGTAAATCATGGATTAAGACCTCAAGGCTTACTCTTATTTGGAATGTTTCTGATAATAGGATCCCCACTAAAGCATGCTTAAAATCATTTGGGATTTATATTTTCTCTAGATGTTACATGTGCAACCAACACAGAGAGGATTATAATCATTTGTTTCTACCATTTTCAATATCTATATCCCTTCGAAATTACATTCCTGACATTTTTGGTTGCATATGGTTACATCATGATTCTATCATCTATCAATTGAAGAATTGTGTTAACTCTAAATATTCTAAAAAAATCAAGAATGTTTTTCTTAATTTGGTGGTTGAACTCTTAATTGTGATCTATTTTGATAGAAATAATATTCATTATAATATTTTTCCATCCAGGATATATTTTGGTAAGGAATAGATTTTTATTACCATTTGATACATTGCTTCAATTCAGAAAGCGTATCATGACAACACTATTTTTGACTTCGAGATCCTTCACCGACATCAGATTGATGGTTCTTACTAAAAAATATGATGCTATTTGGTAGTAATCTGGGAATCTCCACTTCTAGGATGGATCAAAGTGAATGTCGATATTGCTTTTAAAGGAAACTGAGACCCACTAGATGTGGTTCCATTTTTAGAGACTTTCTTGGTAGGTGTCATGGTTAATTTTTGTAGGTTTTGGTTTGACCTCATCTCTGGAAGTGGAAATAACGGGGGTTATACATGCTGTGTAGCTGGCCAAACAAAAGGGTTGGAATAATCTATGGATTGAATGTGATTCAACTTCATTTGTACAAGATATTCGGAAGAGGGTGGTGAATATGCATGGTTGATTACATCCCGTTGGATGAATTTCATTACTTCACTCTCAGATATCAACTACATTGCCACTCATGCATTTCGTGAAGCGAACATGGTTGATGATGTTATTTTCAACAACGGGGGAAACTAAGTCAATACATGGAAGGATGACTTCTCTGGTTATTTTATCCCCTTCATAATAAATATTATAAAAAATATCCTTCTTTTATACTATTGTGACCCTTTTTCAATAATTTTCCTTTGGACTTTGACTTAGGGACCACCATTAAAAATGTATATATTGGATGTTCATGCATAGAAAATATCAAAACATTACCTATTCAAGATGATCATAAACTATATAAAAAATAAATTGGATGGTATAATTATAGTACATCCTTAACATAATACTCAATAAATGATTTTCTCATAGATGAAAAATACATTAATGAGATATCTGTAATATTACGTGTGTGAAAATACCATTTTCAGTTTGAAAAATAATTTTTTATCAAAAAAATTCCAATATTTATAAAAACTTTTTTGTGTAAAATAAACTTGTAATAATATAAATTAATCCTCTATTCATTTACATTTTATAATGGTTTGAAATTCAATTTGGGGTGTATATGTTATAATACATTACTATTTATACTATCAAAAAAAGAAAAATGTAACAAATTCAAAAAATAATAAGATGATTCATAATTTTTTTTAAATGGTAAATCATTGATAAAAATTAAATTAATAAATAAATAGTGGATAGAAAAAATATACCTTTAATAATTTTGATAAATTATGGATATATAAGAAATGACTCACCTAGTGGAGACACTCATGAATAATTACGAGATTGTAAAAGAGACCCTTACCTCAAATTTTAAATCTACTCAACGTATTAAATCCTCTTATATAATAAATATAGACATATTAAAAATCTATTAAATAATCATAATCTTATATTTCAGACCCTATATCATTTAAATAAAAACTATTATCACCCAATTATTAATAATTATTTATTAAAATCATTGTTCTGGGGTGGTAACTGCTTCGTTAATCATGTATGTTTTCATTCATTTGTTTCAGTACATGTAATTTTATCCAGGTTCCATCATCTAACAAATATTAATTATAATTTAGATATCATATATATTAATTATATAAAAATTTATAATCATCGATAAATGTTATATAAGGAAAAATAATGAAACTATTCCTGGAGACGGTTGGTTTTACGTAAACAAGAATGTTGTTTCGTTTTTTTAGACGGATATAATGAAAGGTATGTAAATAATAGCTCATAGTCAAATATTAAATATTATATATATATATATATATTCATATATATTCCTTTTATTTTTTCTTATTATCAATCATGTATATTAGAAATGAAAATCAAATTACATTATTTTGCGGTGAAATTTTCCTCTAAACACATGAATGATTCTTCCATATCAAATTTCATTCATATTGGATTGGATTTTTTTTCAAACATTTAGTTTGAAATATATAAGATAATCTAGGATGATGATTTTAATATATTGGCATGTTTAGTAATATTTTAATGAGGAGTTAAGAGAATTATATTTAAAAGTGTTGGGTAAGATGAGTTCCTCTTCGTTGATAAACTCCTTTTAGCTTACACATTATGTCGTGAAGGGATGTTATTTTGGGGAGACGAGACTATAGGGTGTGTGGAAGAAATATAGGATGCTATTATAGTACATCTTTGTAAATCTATAAAGCTTAAAGATCTATAAATAATAGTGGATTGATAATCCATTTGTAATTATGGTGAGGGACACTTTTAGGATCTCACAAATGATTAAATTATAATAAATTAATTCTCAAGAATAATGAATCCAGGTGAAAATTAAATCAAGCCTATGGTGTTTTATGGATCAAATGTTAATAATAAATAATTTTTTGATACGTTTTTTGGTGCTTTGAGTCTTCTCTTTTTGTTTAAGCTCGTAGAAAAGAACATTTAACAAAAATCCTAGTAACATATTTTTCATAAATAATGTGTTAAAATTTAAAATAGAATGTAGAGACCATTTTTTTCCTTTTAATACATTGAAATATTTATATATATATCTATACAACTATGTTTTGAGATAACGAGTGATTCTGAGGAATAATATACCCCAAAAATAATTTTATAAAAAAGTTAAACATATTTTTTTACATACCCATGATACCTAAAATAAAAATGAATAAATATTAAAAGTATGATTATATCCTAAATCAAATACTATAGTTGGTTTTGGAATGTATTGATTTCCCCCAATGCAACATTAAACTACTCAATGTAGGATTTTCAGACCCCACACTGATTGGACGTGTGTTAAGTGGACTAGTTTACTCTTTTATTTAATTAAATGTTATATTTTAACTAAAATAACATTGTAATAAATATGTTGTTAATTATTATTTTTAGGATTGGTCTCATATATGTGGAATTTTTGAGAACATCTCTCCTCATTCTTTCCATTGGAAAATTGAATCAAACAACGTCAGAACACTATATTGGATTGGATCTGTACATAATGAATGCAAAAACTCCTTCAAATCAAAGTGAAACGATGTTCTTCATCTGAAATAAATCCCAAACTAAGGTAGGACTCATATTTTTGTTTTTACACAATTGTATTCAATTTTTTTTATGATCTTTCTTCTATCATCAATCTATACCTTGAACGCCCTACGAATGTACTGATTTTTAGAGTTTTTATTATTTTATAATTTGTTCAGATAACCCAGGATCCCCAATCATTATCATATACCATGAATTATTCGTTTAAAATGATTAAAAATCTCTTTTTTATTATTTTAAATCCTGATGATTCATATTCTTCACTAGAGGAATCCCCACGGTTCTGGGTTCAATGATTTCCTAGTTGAAACGATCTCGATCAGGCCCCGAGATTCATGGTGGATCTATGGAGCATTTATATAATGATGAATCGAGCATAGATCCTATAATGTATTAGTAAAAGAGGATATTTTTTATGGTTGGCTGTATGATAATCAAGGGTTTATGTTGATAGATCATGTAGAATGAACTAAAGAACCCTTCCCGGCTAACAAATCCATTTTGTGTCAAATGACGGATGGAAATCCTTAATCTCGACAATATCGGCATATCACAAAAATATTCAAGGGGTGATTGTGTTTAAATTATGTGAAACTACAAAATTACCATTTGGATTATATATCTTCCATACTATTAAAATACAATATAAATGTCATGTTAAAGGATGAACACATATCTTGTATCTTCCCTCAATAATGGCCATAGGGTTTGAAAAAAATTAAGGGGTCATGACATGTAAGCCTCCCTCAAATTCCATGTACTAATCCCCAGTTGGAAAAAACATGAAATGGATCGCACAGACAAGAATATATGAAAATTTCATGACTAAGATCATGCATTGTACAAATTTACATGAGCATGGGGTTTGGTACATGGAAATGGTGAGTAACAAATCGCCCTAGTCCAAGTAAGATAGTATATGGCATGTAGTATACCTATATAGGTTTTAATGCTATACATTTGGGAAATTGTGAGAAAATTGTTATAAAATATGCATGTGATGTTTGAATACATGTCGATGGGGTTTCCTCACTTGTTGGGTTCACCTTGAGCTCTTCCGATCAGATATCTTTCCTCTATATATCTTTCATTTGAACTCCGATTTTGCCACATGAGGAGCCTAACCAGAGTGATTTTTACTCATAGAACATAATGGTTCCCTTGGATGTGGATTTCAAGATATGATGTGAAATGTTCTACAAATAAGACCCACAGAGGTGACACCAGATGACTGAACAAATCATGCATGATCACTATGGTTTTTCAGGCATTACCGTCCAGTAGGGTTGGGAAGTGGAGTTCGTGTAATTTTTATTTATCAGTGTCATCTTATTACAGGAATGGGAAGTGTATTTACCTACTAATTTATTTCTAGGCATTATCCTCCACCAGGGTAGGGTATTTGAGTACAATGATGACTTCTTCTAGTTTTTGTCTTCTTGTTGGGTTGGGAAATGTATTTCCCTGATGACATTATCATGCATTACCACCCATCATGGATGGTCAGTGGAGTTCCTTGGTGACTACTAGAGTATAAACCTACTATCATAAAAGGGAATGGGTCCTCTACCATGATATTATGTCTCAAATACTATGATACATTTGGTTGAGATGTTGTTTGACATCGCATTGGACACATGAGGAAGAGGGATGCTTCCCCTACTGTGATGCATTGTTGTGGCATGACCTAAAAAATGTGTGGGGGTGTAAGAACAGCTCTAAGAATACTTTACCATGGCATACTACTGTATTTCATTAGACTATTTTATTCAGTGGAGATGCATGAGATGTTGGGCATCGTTGATGGAATTTTGGAACTGTTTACTATGATTCTTTTTGTGATCAACTATGATATGTAGACCCCATTACTCTCTCATTTAGAATTATTTTAAATGAGAATATATATATATGTGTGTGTGTGTGTGTGTATTCATTTATATCCACTCCTTGTAATTATATACTCTCCTTCCCATTGAGGTGAATACTACTGACGTATAACACATGATTTTTGGGTATGGATTCTCGTGGTTGAATGAGTATACACTATAGCTATAGGTGTATAATACGTGATGGGTTGTATTATTCTCACCCTTTTTAGAACCTTGGGTTTTTATGATATTACGTGTACTCTGGTCTTATGTTGATTTGTACACATCCACAATATCTTGTGTTTCTTCTATCAGTCTCATCGGTTGTATATTTTAATTACCCCACCCCACCTTCTGCATTTGGGGAATCCTATTGGTTAATTTTATTCTCATTGCTACATGATATTTTCCAAAAACATGTTGGGAAACAATTTTGGTTTGGAATTTACTTTTCCACATTAATTTTTATTATAAAATACCGCAGATTTGTAATATATGTGGGTTCATGCATTTTTGGTTTATTTTATAGTAATATTTAATCTTTTATTCCTTCCATATGTAAATTTTTATTAAGATGACTATGTGTGGGTATTGGTTCTTAGAAATAATCCTCCCTGAGTTATATCTTTGATATTTCTCTCTTCCCCTAGGCCAATGCAGGAAGGCTCATGGTAGTTGCAAATTGATACCCGACATGGGTCAGGTCATGATAGATTAGTATTATGGTAATTTCATTCACGGATATTTTTTTTCATTTATACCAATTAAAGGATTGGTTGGATTTAGGGGGAAAAATTGAGGTGTTAGAGTGTGCAACATAGGATAGCGAATCCGGTGTTGCTGAGGCAACTGACTTTGGGATTCCCTTAGACCTTGATAGTTTAATTTTTGAAAGGGCATGCGAAAACCATTTTTGCAGGGAATAATGGTTCATGATTCCTATGAGATTGATCCATTAACCATTAGTTTAGATTAATTTACCCATTTTATATATATATATATATATATATTCTCATCTCACCATGCAAAACCATGATTAGTGTAAGGATGCCTCCATGATGACTGTTATCGAGGATACTAACTATAATTCATGATAAAGACCCTATGATCGATGAGGCCTCAATATAGAGTCTATATGATGAACACTTACATTAGGTGTATAGGTAGTAGCACCACCACCTTTTGATAATTAGATCATCCCAATAGATAAGGTCAAGGATGTGGGTTTGCTTAGTGCACTCTTTGAGTTCTAGAGATAGAGGCTGATGAGGTTCTATGGTGAGCTAGAACCTCTAGTGGAAATGGATTGGATATATTAGATGGTTAATAACTTCATAATTATTTTTACCATGATTGATTATGTGGTGGATCTGGAATATATCCTTTTCAATAGAGCAATTGTGTGTTTGTGGATCTGGTTTATGCATATGCATGATGTGTCAACACTCTCATTGGGATGACATCCAACAGTTCATCCATGAGTATTACAACCCCTCATGCTTATGATCAATATATATCTATGAGATGTGGGAGCTACAGAAGGGCAGTATCATGATGGAAGAGTACATGAATATGTTTAAGATAATCCCATGACATGATCTGGGATGGCTACATCTGAGAACATTTGATTGAGGAGGGACTCTGGAAGATGTTTCAATCTAGTGTCGTACCCTTGTTCTTTCACACCTATGAAAGACTGAAGGGGTGGGATCTAGTTATCAGTATAATTTATTCATATTGATTCCAGGATATTTGAGTTGGATGGGACATTACAAAACCAAAACATCTACAACATATAGTAGGTTCTTGTTGATGTGATCTTGGAGCAGGAGACCCTTTCAAATGTAGGATTATGCACATAGTCGAATGTGGTAGAGGAATCATAGACCATAAGGGAATCCCATAGAGGGGATTTGGTTTTCCTATTATGGGTGAGTTCTCATATAAGAAGACTAATTAGCCAATATTTCCAATTAGAAAAGGTATATTGCTAATGGACCGACCCTGTAGAGGCATCACAATGATCAAAGATCTCCAGTGCTTGGACATGGTGGCCCCAAGGTGGAGGAGAAAGAATATGATTAGTAAGTTCTATGGGTAGTGGGATATTGAATGATATCCTTAATCCACCACCATTAGCTTCTTACATCATTCTGAGGGAGCTGTTGGTTGGGGATGTGAAAAAATATAGTCTTTAAATGTCTATGATCCCGTTATGCGTGATAGGATATGAGGTACGATCTGTGTTAACTATATTATTTCCTCAATACTGGAAGAAGCGATTTCATGTCATTATTTTATCTCCCAACTATCAGTGTGATAGATGGATATCAAAGTTGAATGTTCGTTACAAAAAATACTTTTGAGGTTTTTATACAGAAAGCTTCTTATATATATTTTATCTTTCAGTAGTGAGATCTATAAATTTTTAGAGGGATATTCATTTGAGAAATTTTTGGTTATCATGATGGAATAATTTTAAATAATATATGTCATGGATTTACATTTCTCAATTTGATATCCAATTGATTTTCACTATAAAAAATTAATTTTCATACACACTAATAGGATGCTATTCTCCTTTTCTAATTAGAGATATCTCAATGAAGAATATGTGGATGTCATGAGAATGAGGTTGAAACCTATCACCCATCAGTTTTTGAGTGAATCCTTTCCTAATGGAAGATATTCCAGAATCTCGGATCCTTTAGTTTTGGAGGATTATATGGATGTCTTACCCAAGGATGTTTTGGGACTACCTATATGGTGTTAGATGGTTTTTTTCATTGGCTATCCCAATTGGACTACCTCTATATATTCTACAACATATCATATTAAACACACCGAACAATAAGAGATGAAATTATTATTATATTAAATTCTTGAGAAAGCTTTTACTAGACCCGATGGGTCCCCCTTGGCAGCTTCATTCCCGTTTTGGAAAATGGAAGAAAATAACTTACATCATTTTGTGGATTATCATCACATGAACTAGGAAATGATAAAGAACATGTACCCCTTTATGAGGATTAATTACTTATTTTACTAGTTTTAAGACGTGAGATGGTTCTTGAAGATTGATCCAAGGTTTTGATACCACCAATTGAGGGTTTGTGAGGTTGATGCTCCAATGTTGGCATTTTGATGACGCTACAGACCCTATGAGTTCCTTGTGATTCACTATAGTATGAAGTATTCCCCCACCGTGTTTTTGGACATGATGTAAGATGTATTTTATTAATACATAGACCATTTTATGTTGTCTTTATCGATGACATACTATTCCACTCTACTTTGGGGTAGGATATTGATAGCACATGATTGTGGTCATAGACTTGATTCCAGAGAACCAACTTTATAGGAAACCCTCAACGTTCTAGTTCAGGATACATGAGGTTAACTCTTTGGGTCATGTAATTATTGAGAATGGTTAATACATGGATCTATATAATATCAAACAAGTGCTTTCATGGGAGGTACAAAGAACATGTCAGAGGTACAATGCATCCTTGGCTTGGTGTGGTACTACATGATGTTTTTGGCTAGCTTATCTAGAATTGCATACCCTTTCACCACCCTGATGAATAATTGGATGACACTTAGCTAATCTAAGTAGATATGGATGGATAATTAGGAAATGAGAAAGTGTTTAATGAGTATAGTAATTATTCGTCTACTAGAGGAAGGAGTTCAGTAGGTAGTACATTGTGATTCCATGAGATCTAGTTTTTTTGTGTGTTAATGTAATGACACAAAGTTATAACATATGTGAAAAAGAAATTGAGAACCCATGTGAATAATTATACATATAACAACCTAGAAAGGGTAGTGGTAGTGTTTGACTTGAGGGGGTCAATGCGCTAACTTTTGGAAGAGTTCATTGTGGTATACATAGACAACTATAGCCTCGGGCTTGTCCTCACGTAGAGAGACATGAACCTAAGGAAAAAACTCTAGTTATATATCCTAATGAATTATGAATTTGTGAAATTATATACTCCATTGAATGTAGACATCATAGTATATTACTTTAGCTAGGATTAATGGGCCCACCTATTATAGGAAGTATTGGAGAATTTCATTTCCCTATGACGGACTCTAGTAGATTAAGAGGGTGTAAATTTCTTTAGATGGTGGTATTGAATACAACGTTCAGTAAGAGTGAGAGAGAGTCATGGTTTGATGATATTGAATGTGAGGTCGTACATGTCCATATATCTATATTAGAATAACCAGATGGTTATTTGGATGGAGGGAATAACAATATCCTCTTTGTGAGGTGAACAATGGTTCCAGTCACCTGTGAGGAACTAATGTGGGAGTTCCACACTCCTCTCTCAGCTGTACATGATAGTTTGTAAAAAATACATAGAGTTCATCAGTAATCGTTTTTGTAGTTCGACATGATAAGGTGAATTTTTGATTTCATATCTCATTTCCAAATGTATCTATAGGTAAAATCTAATCAAAAGGTCCCAAAATGATCATTTCACCCCATTATGAAACGAAAATTGAAATAGGAGGTAATATACATAGACTTTTGTAACACACTGATATTTTATGAGATAGATTATTTTTAATTTCATTGATATCTTGGGTTGTACTCTACACCATTATTAGTTTGTGTTATATGAAACACTGTAATAGCTTATAGTATACACAATGCTATTATTGGCTTTTACATAACATAATTTGATGTCCATTTGATAGAATTAATTTCACACAACACTGAATATAGATTATGTTCAATGTATAAATGAACTAACTTTGGATTATGTTATATGTATCACTAAGGAATATTTAACTTCACACAACACTAACATGGATTGTGTTACAAACAAGAGTGACCTTCCTCGATAGCTTTCATTCTACATAATACTGGGTAACACTAAATAGTGATATGTAATTAAAATATTAAATAAACTAGAATTTATGAATCTTATTAACTATATTTTCAATTTCATATAACATTTGAATCATCTTACAAATGATATGAGAACAAGATCAATTTTTTTTGAATAAAAGATCTATTTTTTAAAAAAAACTGAAATTTAACCGTCTTTTGATGCCGCACACATTTTAAATATTGTTTTTGAAACATTTATAAGTAATATATGGGGAGATAATATTTTTCTCTGTATGTGGAGAATAAAAATTTACTTTGGTTAAATGTTTTGTTATTTTTTTATATCTTTCATATTTGGAGGAATAGTGAAAATACCGTAATTTTTTTAATTAAAAATGACTTTTTCATTAAAATAATTTTTATGGTTAAAATATTTTATTGAATGGTTTTAAATTATATAGAGAATATATTATGATATTTTAATACAATTTTTAATATTTTCAATAATTTTACTTTTAATTCATATGTAAAAATATTTCAAACTTTTGCAATGGATTTGAAAAATCCATTTTTTAGACAATGAGATTAATATTAAATTAATTACTCAAACATAGGTATTTAGAATTTTAAAAAATACATTCCATATTTTGAATCAGTAAGTCCATATTATGTTAATGGAATATTTTTAATTTTGTAAATTATGAATATTATAATTGAAAATTATTTTTTTACATTATTGAACGTTTAATTAGTTAATTAAGGGTAAAAATAAGATTATAAAATTACCCTAACACATGCAAAAATTCAATTGGATAAATAAAAAATTACCAAAATCTCCTAAGGGATAGAATAGATTTATTTCATATACATTGATACCTAAAAATAATGCAATTGTTATTAAAACAAATGAAAGTGACAACATGTCACGCTCTTAAATCTTATAAGTGTAATAATGTTAATTTAGTGATAAAAATCATAAAATGTCAAAAGTAAATATTGAGTAAATATATAATTAAATTTTCAATATCTTGTTAATTTATTATTAATTTTTATAGATTAATGAATTTTCATTAATGAAAACATAATTTTGATGTAAAAATTATTTTATTAATAGAAATATCAAATAAATGGGTTTATAATTTTCAAAAAAAACATCTTATGAACTAATTGAAGTGATTCAGGAATTTTATATCTGAATATGAAATTTTAGGAGTGCACTAATTTATTTTGTTTGAAATTATATTTTTTGAGTATTTTATTTTAAGTAAAATAATAAATAGTTCCAAATTTGACACTATTGATATTTTATAAAAATAAAATATTATATAATTATTTTAAAAGTAGAAAAATATTTACAATTTAAGAAGTGATAATTATAAGAGATAAAATGTAATAACATACCACTTTATGATCAATTAACAACATATATGTAAATATTAATAACCATTAATTATTTTACCTTTTATTACCAAAATTAATATTTAATATAATAAGTAAATGTCAATTTAAAAGATACGGTTTTAATTGAAACAATTACTTGTCGTAAAATTATTGATTGATAATATTACATATCTACTTAATTTAATCTTCTAATTTGGGATACTTTTGAGTTTTTTTGTGTAGGGTTTGTTTTATTATAAATTAATATTTATGGGAATTTATTAAGATTCCCCTCTCCTCACTTATAAATGTGCAGCTCCTCCCCCTCCAATTCACTCCATTTTGAGAAAAAACGATCATCAAAACACTGCCCATTTTTCCTCTCAACATCCCTACTTAAATTCTAGAGGTTTCGGACTTCTCAAAAGACCAAATATAGTGCCCTAAAAGGAAATTTAAAGGCATCGCATCAAGGAAGGAGTAATCTCTTCTACCGATTCGTTCAAATTTCGTTCTTCTTCTACTTCCTATAAATCAGTTGTTTCAATAAAAAGTAATAAAATATTTGTAATTAATATACTGATATGTCATTTTAAATATGAAACCATTCTATTTCACCATCTATAGATCGTACAAAAAATGATATAACTGTGCATGCATATGCACGACTTACCGTATGCATGTCGTGAGGTAATCTGTTTTTATCCACCACCTTACATGGATGGGTATAATGTTAAAAATAACAAATATATATGATTATTATAAAATTATACTAATTATGAGATATTTTACTCTATCCACATTAAAATTTATGAAAAATTATTGGGATGCTATCATTGCTTGTGCGTATGAACAACTAATCATCTCCCCAACGCGATGAGATTAATTCTCCATGTTAATCATTCATGAATGGTTTTAAAGTATATATAATAAATAATTATGAAATATATGAAATAATAATTCTAATGGATTTATGTACATATATATATGTCATTTAATTCCTTCTATCAAATTCAATAAGGAAAGAAAAACAACGTTCATCTGTACGTAACACCTATCATCTGCATGAATAGTTTATTACATTTCATTTATCTATCTATTATATATTCATATGTATATATATATATTTATATAGTAAATATATATAATATATGTAAATAATGTATTACATTAAGGATGTAAGTAAGTCATGATCTATGTAATCATTTTAATAATAACATGCCCGAACACATATGAGAAATGGAACGATTATAACCCAAATTGTTGTTTTCACATTGAATTAACAAATGAACGGATAATATTATGTCGTAAGTCAATCATATATGATATCATAAATATTATTACGGTTATATTAAAAGATAATTGTTTATTTTAACCCATCTTACTAAAGTTTCAAACATGTACGGAAGAAATTGGACCTACGGTAAGGGATATCTTTGTCAATCTCATTTTTATCTGAGATTGTTTATTCTTAAGTATCTACTCAGGTTATATTTATCATTCATGTTCATGTTTTCAACAAATTATTCATAAATTTGTTATCATTTTTCTATGTATTTTTAATGAAATGGTACCCCTTTTGGACTTTTACTACATTGTATGGAAGGAATCTTTATTTTTTACCTAATGCTGTATTTTTTTACTTTTCCTGAACAAGTAAGAGGAGAATGTTTTTTTAACTTAAATGGTATGAATCATTTTTTACAGTTTCACGTAGCATTATTTCCACAATTCTTCTTATACACTATTTAAATTTTATTTTCATCTATATTCATTTCTTTTAAAATAACATGACATTATGAGGGGAAAACTATTTAATGAAGAAAGGATATTTTCCTCAAGAACTAGGTTCATATTTTTCATCAAAATTATTTTCATTATTAGATTAATATCTTAAATAGGGTTATGTTTCTACCACTATATTTAGTATGATTTTATTATTTTAATTACTGAATTATCTTAAATATGTATTATTCTATGATTGAGTGATATTAACGAAACCCAATGAATTTCATGGGTTATGATATGGTGAATGTTTTTAATATTTTGTGGTACATGTAAGAATTATTTAATTATGATATGAGAGGGACTTATATATCTCCAATGCATTGGGTAATGGTTAATATTTGGAGAGTTAGGCACAGATGGATAGATGTTAATCTCGATTTAGTAATACAATGTTCGAATGACATGTAAACCATGTTCTGTAATTAACATGGTTCACAATGTTGGTTTTGGAAGAAATTCTATGGATATTACGGAAATCAAATTATGTGCTTATTAGTTTTCAAAAATTTAATTTTTTACTCCAATTTTATTTTACCTCCACTAATTTTAATTTTAGATATATTCCTTATGTGATGCATGAACTTGAAGATTAAACTTTATGATCATGTTTTTACGTTCAAATTTACATTTTTTGTTTTATTTTCTCCTCGTTTACCCTTAATGAGCATTTGAGCTCACAATTTTTTATGTTTTATTATACCCTATATTTAATGAATGGTTTTAGGTAAGAAAACAAAAGGGGAATATTTTTATGGGAGTTTTTTATGAGCTTACATAATGATTAGAGTATTATGTTATGAGTTTCCGAAGACACTAAAATAATACAGTCATTGGGAATTTTTTTCCATCATGTATTAATAATTTTGAAAAAAAAATGTAATGTCCATGTACTTCAAGATTGGGTCTCTACATTTGGTATCAGAGTAAATTTTTAGTCCCCCATTTTAATCTAAGATGTGAAATATTTAGTGAGACCCCTAATGGTATTTATAAGGTATGTCAAGGGATATAAAATAGGTTTATTATAAATATAGCTTACTGCATTAGATTTATGGTTACAATCATACATAATATATGATTAAACATGATATGTCAGATATTAAATATACTCCCCCTTGATTATTTTGTTTAAAAAGAATGTTTTTTTCCTCTCACACTGTTCGTTTTGTGTTTTAGTAAATAGAGTGAACTAGAAGTAATTGGATAAACATTTAATCTGATGTATAAATTGGTAAATATGAGAAAAAAATATTATGTAATTACTAGAGTGAATGATATTGTGATTATGAAAAATCATTCAACATCATATATGATTAACAAGGTTTAATTTAGGGGTACTCTTATGCAATCAAATAAGAGGAATAAGGACTTTCTGACATGTTCCCTTGGTGAGGAATATAGATGTTGGAAGATTAATCATCCAAAATAACAAGAAGAAGGGATGAAGAACATTGAGGAATACCTCAAAAGGAGTGTAAAAATTTATCTCTAATGGAAAAAGGTTCATAGATTGATGAATTCATATAGAGTACAATGTAACATCAGTAGAAATCTTGGGCATTACCCAACTCAATTCTCAAACATGTGGATCTACTTCTAAGACAAGAAAGGAAATAATCCATTCGCACCATTACTATAGAAGGATTGAATTATATTTTTATTTTAATCCAAAAACGATGAAAGGTGAATTATATAAGAGTTATCAGATTATAGTTTCTTCTATGGATTTTAATGAATATGTTAAATAGTTATAATGTATAAGAAAAGTGATTTAATGAAAAGGTGACATTCCTAAAAAACACATGATTATGAGAATGATAACCCTTAATATGATTATTATGTTGAGATAATGATATTTGTAAAAATATATGTTAGAAGATATTAGTTACCTTGAAACTGGTTAATGATTTTTTGAAATATGGGTTATGTTGTCATATATGACGTATACAACTTTTCATGACATATAGAACATATCCAATAAGTTTTGTAATAAGGAAACATGCATGATTTACATAAGGATACATGGTGATTTACATTATTATAATGAATAAATAAAATGCACAATGAAGTCATTCAAATGTTTTTAATTTCACCAACAAGATATATATTAATATATATGGGGTATAAATGATGGTATTCACATGATGTTATATAGCCTTTCTGGTTATTATTTCACTATACTACGTGATTGGACATTTTCTTTTGGATAAGATTAATTATTGGAATGTATTATATTGGAAATCATATATTATTTTTCAATTGTAGATATTTTTTAATATTATTTTTGAAATATTATAAAAGTATAGTCTTAGAAAAAGGACAAACCATAGAATGGGCAACAACCTGTCACGTTGGAAAAGGATGTGTAAATTGAACCCACAACCAATGTACGACATGAATTTATCGCCAACCACTATCCTACTAGAATCATTTATTTAGTATAAGATAGTTTTATTTTATTTAAGCATAATGATAGATGATGTATATGTCCGGTTTTGGAACCATATATGATTAA
Organism: Viscum album; assembly: GCA_963277665.1. Classification (NCBI taxonomy): domain Eukaryota; kingdom Viridiplantae; phylum Streptophyta; class Magnoliopsida; order Santalales; family Viscaceae; genus Viscum; species Viscum album. Next base: position 2,007,843,146 of record OY728136.1, on the reverse strand, counting down.
TATCACCATAAATAGACTTATGTATATATTATAACTTGTGCTAATATTTATTTAATTGAGATATATGGAATAATATATCAATTTATATCATGATCTATTAATACCTCATTAATAACTACTTCAACTTCATTTATTTAAATATGAAACGTAGAAGAATTTTTTCAGGGAAAGATCAATGATGAGATTGGATTTAAATCATTTATTTCTTATCAGAAAAAATTTTATGAAATTTAAGAAATGGATCTTGGAATGAAAAATGTTATCCTAGTACATTCTTTTCCAATGAATCAGATTTTCTCTGAAATCATCATAGATTTATGGATTTCTGGTAGTTAACATTCTCTAATCCTTGTTCTCTATCACTATCCATAAGAACATGATGGTTATATTTTCCCTCCCATATCCTTGATTTCACTCCCCACCGATTTTACCTTATGTTGAAACCCATTGTTGAGTTACTATGGTTAACTATTATGTTTCTAATAGTCCTTTATAAAATTATGTTTTAGGATCCCTCTTCACAATGTGGGTATCATAAAATAAACATTCTAGTAGTAAACCATTTATAATGCCGAATAATTTTGAGGAAGAAATTCATTTTATGGGTGATTGAATGTAACACCATGAGATTTAATGAGATAGATCATTTTTAATTTCTTTGATGTTTGTTTTATATACTACACTATGATTATCTTGTAATATATGCAACTCCAAATTAGCATTTGTATTCACAAAACTATTCTTGGCAAGTGTTGCACAAAATTTCATGTTCCTTTGATCGAATTCATTTCATAAAATACTAAGTATAGTTTTTGTTCAATGTATTAATAAACATATTTTATATTATTTCATATGGAACACCAATGGAATCTTTGACTACATGAAACATTAACATAACATGCATTACATAGAAGAGTGACCTCCCTCGTTTGATTTCATGGTATGTAATACTGATTTTAAAAAAAAACGATATGTTATTTAAATATTATATAAACTATAATTTTGGAATAGTAATAACAAAATGATGAATTTTATTTAACAATATAATTCAACACACATGTGATATGATAACGAAATCAATTTTACGGATCAATGACGTATTTTTCAAAAAATTACATTTTACCAAATTTTGATGGAACAACCATTTTAAATAATTTTTTTTACAATTTTATAAGTTATATTTGACAATATCAACTTCTTCATTTGAATCGGGGCATAAAAGTTTATATTGAATAATTTTGTTTTTCTGGTAACGTTTATTTTTTGATGAATAGTGAAAATACTCTAGTTATTAATTGAAAACTTATTTATTCATCAAAAAAATATTATTGATAAAATTTATTATTTAATGGTTTCAATGTATAAATAGAATTTATGATTATAATTTATGAAAATTTTAGTCATTTTTATTATTTTTATATTAAATTCATATTTAAAAACATTTCAATATTGTGCAATTTTTTAAACAAAAACCCATTTTTATCGACAACAATATTAATTTTTAATTAATTACTTCATCTTCCTTTTTATTGAATTTTTAAAAAATGATTCCATATATTGAATCATTTTCTCAAAATTATGTTAATGAGATGTTATGACTTTTTGAAACGCCCCGACCCCAGTTACCCAGAGTCTGTGTATTATTGAATAACATTGGCATGATCACAAAAGATCAAGTCTCGAATGACCGATTAGTTTAGTAGCCTTGGAAACACTAGATACATTCATAAATGTTACATTTACATAATAAAGTGAAAAACTAAAATAACATAATCACCATAGTCCACACCCATATCCCCTTCAGACTATCCCTGCAGGTCAGTCATAAAATATTTCTTCACATCCTAAGAAAAATAAAACATTGAATGGGGTAAGCTCAAATGCTCAGTAAGGATATCAATTTAGCGGAAGATTTTATAAATAAACATAATCATTTAGGTAAATGTAACACTAAAACAAAATCATTTTAAACATGAACATCAACATCATATAGAAAAAGTAAAATTAGATAATTCCATTTACTTCTTCACATGGATATTCTACTGGTCGAATAATCATATGAAATATCAATATACACTTTCATAATGATGGAATGCATAATTCTTGACTATCATAACCACATAGCCAAGGCCTCGGGCCAAGACCACAAATAATATTTTATCAAGGCCTCGTGCCAAGACAATAGTTTGTCTCATGAGACCTGCCGATGCATCGAGGAGCTATAGAGGGCTCCACCCGTCAATTATTAAGTCCAATTCATTCCTCATATGAATAGGATTAAACATATCATAAACCATTTCATAATCGTATCACATAAAACATGCATAAAATAAACATAACATTTCCACATTTCAATCACAAGATATCAATAAAACACATTATTGTAATAAAAACACATTCAAAACCATTTTCAATACCATAATAAATGAAAATTAAAACATGGTATCTTTTTTCATTTGAAAAAAGTTATGGCTCAAAGAGTAATCCGAAACTCATATAATAGTCATGGTGTTTGAGAAGTCGTTGTCGCCCCATACGTTAGAAAAAAACATTCCTTTTTTCGTTCAGTAATAACTCTTCATATAAAAATATTCCTTTTGAATAAAAGTTAAAGTCAAAGGGGTTTATACACCTTATAAAGGAATGTTGTGTATAAAACCAAATATGCCTAAATGAAAGGAGATTGAGATGAAGTCCCTTACAAAGATAATTTTTTAAATAAAATAGATCTATTGTGTGTATTCACTATATTTACTCATAAAGAAAGTATAAATACCAGATAGGACATAATAATATCATGACATAATATGAAAGTAGGAGATTAACCCAAAGAATGGAAATTGTTTTAAGAAGTTACCTTACAAAGATAATTTTTTAAAATAACATAGTTCTATTATGTGTATTCACAATAAGTACACATAAATAAAGTAAAAATACAAGACATGACATAATAATATAATGAAATAATTTGAAATTTTTCTTTGCAAATAAAAGGATAAAAATAGAAAATACCTTTGTGGAAAACCCACATCGGAAATAAAGTTAATAAAATTTAGCCTTAATAAGAGGGAAAAGGAAATGAAAAAGTCAGCACCAAATTATGATATCGATAAGGAGAACATTGGTGGAAATTAGAGACATATAATTAGAGAAAAAACGTAAATATTTGAAGGGAGATATTGAGGTCATCAATCACAAACAAGTATAAAATTGAGGTCCTCAAAGCCTTCAATCTATGTTGATTTAAAATATTATAAGTTCAACAAGACATAAGTTATTAGGATAACTGGATTATTTGTTTTAATATCCCTTTACTAATGTTTAATAAATAATTTATTCATAGAATAAAATATAGGTATATATATATTTATGTGTGAAAAGTAGAGTTTCAACCTTCAACTAATTTCGACCACAAACTCATCTTTCACTAAAAAAGATAATAGAACTCAAAAATATTATATTTATCCTAATCGTACAAGGTTAAAAATATTAACACATACCATTTAGATTAGGAAAACTATTTTTTAATAACCAGGAACTTCTTGTAGGATAGTTGTTGGTAATAAAGGTTTGTCACACTATGGTAGTGTGTTCGATTCCTGCAGCTTTGTCCGACATGACGGGTTATCCCCCAACCTACAGGTTGTCTTTTTCCTAAAAGTATAGTATTATAATATTCCAAAACTAATCTTCAGAAATGTTTTAGCCTTAAAAATACTATACAAAGTTCAACTAAATCTATTCCGTCCTTTATTGTTATCCAAAATACCTCTGTCCGGAATTTCTGTAAAAGGTCTCTAAATTTCAAAAATCAATAGTAACATGAATTTCCCCAAACAAGGTAAAATTTCTCTTATTTTCACATATTAAAAATATGATTACCTTCATAATATTAAAACCTTAATGAAAACAAAAAGTACTGCAGTACAATCCTTATATATATCACATTATTCTTATAACCATAATATAGTTCTTGAGTCCAAAACCACAAATAAAATAATTATTCAAAGTCATCTGTAGTAACAGCATAAGCATGTCCTTTATCCCTTGTCCTTTTCAGAGGTATGTTTCCCTGATGCATAGGACATTCATTTTCATAATTCCCCATTTCTCTACAATTGTAACATTCAACATTGATAGCATCTTTATTTCTCTTGCAATCATGAGCCTGGTGACCTTTTTCTCCACATTTATAACAAACTATCATTCCTTTTAGGCAAGTGTCAGAGAGATTCTTCCCACAATTGTCACATAATGGAAAATATTTATTTCCCTTTCTCCCATTATCTGTATCTTGTCCACCATTCTCATCTTCTCTTTCATTACTTTGTTGTCATAAGACTTAGAGAATTTCTTTTCAGTCTTGATAGTACACAAGACTATATCTTCATACGATGAGAGGGATTGTGAAACTAAAACTCGACAGAGAAATGGTTTTAACCCATCAAAAAATTAATCAATCTTACTTATTGGGGTACGTATGTAATCTGAAGCATACCTCACTAAACTTGTAAATTTGGCCTTATACTTTGCGACAATCTCATCCTCCTTTTGTCTCAGACTCAGAAATTGTCGTTCCATATCTGCTCGATGGTCACGAGGAAAGTATTTTTATAAGAAAATATCTTTGAACTCAATCCATTCCATACTTGATACTTCTTCATCTTCCTTTTGTAATTTGAATCAATGACCACTATTGATCAGTATCTCTAGTGAGGTAGTGAACTGCCATGATAACCTTTTCCCTTTCACTACTCTCCAAGGCATGGAATATTTTCACTATGGAATTTATACATTTCTCAGTTACTAAGGGATTAGTACTCCCATTGAATGTTGGTGGTTGATTCCTAATTATGCTCTCTAACATTGATCCTCCATGTTGCGGATCTTGGAGCTCCATACAAGTAAGGTTATTATTCATAACCTGAGTGAGTTGTCCCAGTATGTTGATAAGTTGATCAAGACCAGTTGTATCACTAGCTCTGCTATAATTATTTTGAGTAGGAGTGAAATCATTGCATGGAGTATGTGCATTGATACAATTTCTATTCCTCCCACTAGGCTCCATTTCTAAACAATGGCATAAACTATATTTTTTTATGAATTGCAATGAATAATTCAACGCATGTAAAATAATTAATGTAAATTGAATGGTTTATGGATATAATCCATAATCATAAAAAAATGTTCTATTTGAGGAAGTATATACTCATAAACCCTTCATAATGGTTTGTAAAAAATGTGAATTATCCTAAGAATATCCCCCAGGAGTGTCGTAACCATGAGTGCAGCAAGGCCCGTTGTCGTGCACCAGTTCTCGTTCGAGTCTAGCTCAAAGCGGTGTTTTCGGGTTTTACCCCGAGGTACATCTTTTCCAGAGCCACCTCAACCTGCTCATATCCAGACAGGGATGTATAGCTCGGAAAACTCACAGAATATCTATAATACCAAAATTCTAGGAAGTTCTTCTATACTAATACTCAAATTATATCTTAGGGATATGTGTTCTAATTAGAGTTTATCTAAATCTATCTTCCAAGGTTACAACTAAACTGCCTCTGATACCTACTGTAATGCACCGACCCCAGTTACACAGAGTCGGTGCATTATTGCGTAACATTGGCATGATCACAAAAGATCATGTCTCGAAATACCGATTAGATAAGTATCCATGGAAACACTAGATACATTAATAAATGTTACATTACATCATAACGTGAAAAACTAGAATAACATAGTCTCCATAGTCCACACCCTTATCCCCATCAGACTATCCCTGCAGGTCAGTCATAAAATATTTTTTCACTTCCTGAGAAAAATAAAACATTGAAAGGGGTGAGATCAGATGCTCAGTAAGGATAACAATTTAGCGGAAGCATTTATATATAAACATAAACATTTAAGGAAATGTATAAACAAAACAAAAGACTTTTAAACATGATCTTCAACATAATATGTCAAAAGTAAAATGAGATAATGCCATTTACTTCTTCACGAGGATATTCTACTAGTCGAATAATCATATGCAATATCAATAAAAACTTTCATAATTATGGAATGCATAATTCTAGACTATCATAACCATGTAGCCAAGGCCTCTTGCCAAGACCACAAATAATATTTTGTCAAGGCCTCATGCCAAGACACTATTTTGTCTCATGAGACCTGCCGATGCATCGAGCAGCTATAGAGGGCTCCACCCGTCACTTATTACGTCTAATGCATTCATCATATGAATAGGTTTAAACATATCATACACCATTGCATAATACTATCACATAAAACATTCATAATGGAAACATAATTTTTCCACTTTTCAATCACAAGATATCAATAAAACACATTGATGTAATAAAAACACTTTCAAAACCATTTTCAATACCAAAATAAAATAAAATCAAAACATGGTATCTATTTTTCAATTAAATAATGTTATGGATTGTAGAGGAAGGAAAAACTCATATAATAGTCATGGTGGTGGAGAGTTCATTGTCGCCACATACATAATAAAAAAATTCTTTTATGCGTTTAGTAAAAATGCTTCGTATAAAAATATTCCTTTTGAATAAAAGTAAATGTCAAAGGCGTTTATACACAGTATAAAAAAAAGTTGTGTATAAAACCAAATATGCCTCAATGAAAATAGATTGAGATGAAGTCCCTTAAAAAGATCATTTTTTAAATAAAATAGATCTATTATGTTTATTCACTATATTAACACATACATAAAGTATAAATATCAGAAAAGACATAATAATATCATGACCTAATTTGAAAGTAGGAGATTAACCCAAAGAATGGAAATTGTGTAAAGATGTTTCCTTACAAAGATAATTCTTTTAAATAAAATAGATCTATTATGTTTATTCACTATAATTACACATAAATAATGTACAAATACAAGATAGGACATAATAATATAATGGCATAATTTGAAAGTAGTAGAATTACCCAAAGAATGAAAATTGGGTTAAGAAGTTCCCTTACATCGTGTCTGACTTGACTCGATCGTTCTTTAATCTACTGAATAATAAACTAGAGTTAATTTATACTTGATTAATATTATTTTTCAAGTTCATTATTCCTTTTATATCTCTTATTACCATGTTGTGAACATTATTTAATTATTTAAGTTAATAACGGTCGTTTTGTCGATCATTGGTACTTGAGTCAAAAATAAACTTCTTCTAATTATAAGTTGTTCATGTGGTAAAATATCCACTATATATAGAATTATATTCATGATGTAGATATCATATATATAATATATATCTAGTATATATATTAATTTATAATATTACGTAACATTTAGAGGTAAGAAATGAAATGCACCATTCATAGAGACGGTAAGCCGTACGTATGCATGAACGCTACATTATTTTCTATGTCATATTTAATGGAATGAAAATATAATTATATAAAGTTATACTATAATTCCATTATAATATAATGTATAATACAATTTACTCAATCCTTTATACATCCCACATATTGCATTAATGATTCAAATCACTTTGAGGGGCGGTAGTCCGCACTTCCTAAAATGAAATTATCGCGTTGACCCATAATGGAAATCATAATGGTATGCCATAAATGAAAAATAAATAATCTTAGAGAAAACAAAATCTTAATATATATCATATATAAAAATATTTTCATCATAATGGACACAATTAGAGGTGTTAAAATAAGAATTAACAATCATCGATTCGTGAGGCAGTAATTCGCCACCCACAGAAACAGTATGTTCTTTAACCATTAGATGAAGGTGTGTGTAAGTGTAAATAAAATACATCTAATAAAAACAAACTATTATATTTAATATAATTTTTATGTTACAAAATAAAGAAATAAAAAGAGTTTATGGGGTTGGAGAAGAAAAATAAAACAAACGAAAATAAAAGGAGTCATTACCTTAAAATAGGGTAACTCTTTTTGATTTGAGCCAAAGGCTTCCTTGGGAAGACAACTGCCCAAAGTGAGGCTTCTAGGAGTAAGATAGGGAAGTTGAGAGACTATTTGGGCAGAGTTTGGCCGATTCAAATGGCTTGACGGTGTGAATAAGGTGGTAGAGGTTGGGGCCTTTTATAAGAGGAGAGGAGGGGCACTCTTGGAAAGTTATGAAATATTACATTATTATGAAACGATTATCGGATTTTAGAGGTCCCACAATTATATATTTAAAGGATAAGGTGATAAGGGTTCTAAATATACCCATCCAATATGTTTTTGAAAGGTTTATGTCTTATATTTTAAATTATCTTTTCATTTTATTTAAATCATTAATTAATGAGGTAATCGCTGCATCATCATTGTTTCATAAAAAAATTAAAATAATATAATGTCTAAAAATTATAAAAAAATATCATGATGTAGGAAATATTTTTAGATTTCCAATTAATATTTATAGTCGAAATTTTATCTAATATAATCCCATGTAATAATTGGTTTAGTTAAACAACACATGTTTGAGACAATTGTTTTTTAATTTAAATAAAAAGTAATTATTGTCATTTTCTTACCCAAGTGGCTCCATGGGGTCCCCAAGTTGACCCATGGATTTTCATGGTCATCCATGACTAATCAAATAATGGTAGGTCAAGTGTAAGAGTATTTTCATATTTTTATAATATCATTTTTAGCTTAAATTTCACTAATTACCATTAATCGTGATTAATTAAACTTAAAAGTTACTATTCAACAAAAAAAATTATTTTAATCCCACTGAACCACATTTTACTTCCTAATGACAACAATGTATGGCGTAGTTTTGAAAATCAATTCATAGAAGTGGTAATGTTTCATTTTCACGAAAAAATAGTTTTTAAACTACCGCTTAGTGGTTTCACTATTCATAAAAAATTGAAGTTTTTCAGAAAAATACAAAAAATTCACCGTAAGCTATAATTGATATTATGAATTAAAAAATGATGACTATTTAAAAAATTAAAAACCTATAAGTTTCATTAATTAATTTTATAATTAATTACCACTGTCAAAACGAATAGCGTGTTCTTAAGAAGCAATATATATCAAAAGATTGACAATTGTTTATGTTCAATTTCAATGAGAAATTAATTCTAATTACCACCATTGGATAAAATGGTAAAAATGTATTCTAATTATACATTAAAACCACTATATTGAATAATTTATCACGATAATTTATTTTTATTAAAAATGTTGTTTTTAAGTATTTTTCAATATTCATAAAAAATTGGAAGTTCTCAGAAAAATACCAAAAATTCAACATAGGGTAATTTTAATATTACGAATTCACAAATGTAGTCTATTTTTAAAAAATAAAATATATATAATTTCAAAAGGTGGGTATTACTATTCATAATGGATATTTTGATTGGTCACGGTTCGTTAGAATCTCGAACATGCGTACAATGCAAGCTATTGCTTTATTTAAAGAGAAGAGTATCGTGGAAAATCAGGGTGTTATACTTTTGGGTACTATGAATATTAAATTTGGTAATTATTTTTATTAGCATAGTTAACGGTAAATCATGTAAATAAAAATAATATTATAAAATTAACATAACAGTTGAAAAAATGATATGGGATGAATAAAAGTTGACCCACATCACCTGAGGAGCAGAATAGATGTTTTTCATGGACTTTTTTCAATGAAAATTATATAATTATTATTAAAACAAAAGAAAGTGAAAACACTCTACTCTCTTATATCTTATAAGTGTATTAATTTAAATTTAGTGATAAATATTAAGGAAATTTGAATGTAATTAGTCACAAAAGATATAAATAATCTTTAAATATCTTGTTAATATATATTGAATTTTTTATAGATTAATTAATTATCAATAATGATGACACAATTGTTATTTAAAAATGATTTTATTAATACACATATCAAATAAATGGTTTTAAAAATAATAATTGGAATATCATATGAAATAATTGAAGTTAAAATAGAATTTTAAGGGTTGAAAAGACTTTTTATGATTGTATTGATTATTCTTGTTCGAATTTATATTTTGTGATGATTTTATTTAAAGTAAAATAAATCAATACTGTCAAAAATGACACTATTGATATTTTATAAAAATATCATTTTATTATTATTTTTAAAATCAAATAAATATATATATATATATAGAAATTATTATGTGATAAATATATAATCTAATATTTAATAAAATACAAATTTGTGGTCAATTAAAACTATATATGTAAATATTTATAACCATTAACCATTTATCATGTTATTACAAAGAATAAAATTTAATAGAATAACAAATTGTCAATTAAATATATAATGTTTAAATTTTACAAATATGTTGTCCAAGGTTTTTGTAAATGGAATTACAACCCAATATCATCTAATATTCTAATTTTGGACACATTTAAGGACCTGGTTAGTGTATTATTTTATTATAAATTAATAATTTGTAGAGTTTCCTAATGTCGCTCTCCCCTCTCTTATAAAAGGTCACCGCGTCCCTCTCCTCTTCACTCAATTTTGAGACTTCATGCTTGTCCAAAACATCCCATTTTTCTTTAATACGTATATAGTAACATTATATATGTGTTTTTCTTCTCAAAAGTCCAACTCTAATTCCCTAAAAACAAATTTAAAGGAGGCACGTCAAGGAAGAGGTAATCTCTTCTAATGATTCTTTCAAATTTCATTACTCTTCTAATTCTACATATTTTGATGTTTCATTATAATGCAATAACATTAGTATCCCTCACATACTGATATGTTAATACAAATATCAAGTACACTATTTCACCATTTATCTATCCTACGAAATATGATATCCTTGTGCATGCGTATATACGACATACCATTTCCACGTCGAGGTGTAACATGTTTTTCACAAGCACCTTACTTAGATGGGTATAATGGTATAAATAATAAATATATGATTATTAATATAACATGATAAATATTATAAGATATTATAAACCATCCACTTCAATACTGTACCATAATTTTGGGAAATATATCATCGTTCGCGCATAAGTAAGGCTTACCGTCTCCATGACGCGATGATATTAATTCTACTGGTTAACCATTCAATAATGATTGTAATTAATATATAAAAAATATTTATTAAATATATGAAATAATAATTCTACTTTATTTTTGTACATATATATATTTCATGTACTTAGATCGATCCAATTAAATAAGGAAAAAAACAGCGTCCATGCGTACGTACGACCTATTATCTCCTTGGACATTGTATATCTTTTCATTTATCTATCAATTATATATATATATATTTATATAAAGAATATATTACATATATATAAATTTTTTTAATTATTTATGTTCTTAAATCATGATCTATGTAATCATATTAAGAATAACAAGTCCAAACACGTACGATAAATAAAATGATTATTACCCAAAATGTTGCATTAAAAAGAAATTAACCTATTGACAGGTAATATAAAGTCTTAGGAGTATAATATATGATATCATAAATATTATTATTGTTATTTTTATAGTTAATAATATTTTTACACCCAATATACTATATTTTTGGACATTTACAGATGAAATTTGACTTTTGGTAAGGGATAACATTGTCAGCCTCATTTTTATCTGAGATTTTTTATTCGTATATAATTATAGGATTTATATTTATAATCCATGTCCTTGTTTTTTAAAGATGATTTAATAATTTGTTAAATATTATTCTATGTAAATTTTTAATAAATTTTTAACCCATTTTTACTATTACTAAATTTTATTTAAGTAATCTTTCATTAGTTTACCATACGATCTACTTTTTGACTTTTCTGGAAAAAGTACGAGGATAATGTTTATTTAACTTATATGGTATGAATGGATTCTTATGCATTCATTCCACCGTATATCCATGATCCTTCCTTAACACTGTTTCAGGTTTATTTTCAACTAAATTCTAATAGTTTAAATTTTCACGGAATTTTATGAAAAGAAACTGTTTTTTAAGAAGAAAGTATATGTTCCATAAGAACAATGACCATGTGATTTACCAAAATTATTTTCAATATAAAAAGAATCTATTAAATAAGGTTATGTTTCTACCCCTATTATTACTATTATATTATTATGTTAATGTTGGAATTTTATTTTACATGGATTATGTTATGATTGAATGACATTAAAGAATCCCATTTTATTTCATATGTTATTCTATAGTAATTTTAAATGTTTTGTGGAACATGTAATAATGATTTAATTATGAGATCGGTGTGACCTATATCTACCTCCAATGAATTGAGTAATGATAAAAATCTCATGTGATTGACATGAAAGGAATGGAAGTTAAATTTGATTCATTGATATAATTCTCGAACAACATGTAAACCCGATTTAGTAATCGAAATCTTCCACTATGATGGTCTTGGCTGCAATGCCTTAGCTACTTTTAAAACAATTTTATGTGCTTAATGGTTTTCCAAATACTATGATATATTATAATTATATTTTATCATGAATAACTTTCCTTTATGAGATATGCTTTACATACTGCCACAATATATTTTATGAATGAATATTTCGATGTTTAAACATTATATTCATGTTTTCATGTTCAAATGTATACGACTTATATTATTTTCTCCATGTTTACCCTTAATGAGAATTTGATCACACAATTTTTATGTTTTCATTTCCCCATGATATAAAGAAATGTTTTATGTAAGAAAACAAATCGGTAATATCATTATTGGTGATTTTGAATATATTTCTCCATGATTAAAATGATATGTTTCGAGTGTCAAAACACACTAAAATAAGACGGTCTTTGGGAATTTGTTTATTTCATGTGTTATGTATTTCGTAAATGAAATTTGATGTCCATATACATCAATATCGGGTCTCTACAACATTTTCACGTGACATAGGTGAAAATGAAAGGAGCCATGACACTATCTTGGTGATAGGTGACCAACTCATAAATTCTACTAAAATTCATTCCATTAGGGAGAAGGATTTGGTGGATTTTTTTGGGTAGTTATTCATGAAAAATATCATTTTTCTTCAGTGGGTTCCCTCAATGATTATCTACACTTATGGAATGTGGTTTACATCATTATTTTTGAGAGGCATTCAAGTAAAATTTGGGCCCAATTTTAAAGGATTACAACCTTTAACACCAAAAACGATGGGTAGACTAAGAACATTATCTAGGTGTTGTGTTGTATGCTATCATCATTCATGATACACTTTTTCTAGTGTTGAGAGTATCGAATTACGTTGTTATGTTTTTTATACACAAATAGCTATTAATCTAACATAATGATGGAACATTTTGAAGCCCTATATAGGAGACCCTCTAGAACCCCCATTGGTTGCTCAAAGATGGGCATGTCATATATTATGGGAACAAAGTTGGTGGAGGTGCAAATAGAGAATGTCTAGGTCATCTGTGAGTGGATGAGGATGACCTAGAGTTGGCACACATGTTATGCATATTTCCATCATTCATCCATTGATTTCAAGTAGAAATACAATGTTTTCTTTAGATTCTTCTCTTGATGATGATTGTGGAGGTTCAGTCACAGATAAATGTTATTCCTAAGGATTATCTGGCCATTTGAGACCGTTTAAAGGGTTCGTGAGGTTTTCTACAACCTTTCCCAACCTCTATAGTTAATTTTAGTATTTGTAATATTTTATGTGTACCGAATGATTATACACGTCCATGACCCCACACATGTTATTGATTGGGGTGATATGGATATTGAGGATGGATCCACCTTTACGGATCACTGGGTGGAAATCAAGGTCAATAATGATCAGGCATTGGGTTGTAGGACCATCCATTTGGTTCACTTGATCTGGTAGCAATAAAATGTATAAGAGAGTTCCTAGGAGTGGGAGAGATAAATTGAACCTAAATAACCTAACTTGTTTTCATAGTAGTTATTTAGATGATGTATATATTGAAGCACATAATGATGTAGAGACCTATTTTTTCCATAATATGACATTGAAACGTTTCTCTATATATTTATAGAGCTAGGAAATGAGGCGACGTGAGATTACTAGGCCTGGTGTATCAGGAATTATTTTTATGAAAATATGAAATATATTTTTATATTGTGTGCACCAGATCCCTCAATGAAAACTAGACAACACTTAAATGGATTATCTGATCATGAAATATTGGACAACCTTTGATTTTATAAAATGATTCTTACAATAGGTATGAAATAAATTGTTCCTGCATTGGATGTTTAGACCCCTCGCTCATTGGCAGTGGATTAGGTATATTTATATTATTATGTAATTAAATAAATAATCCAATAAATGTAATCTAAAATGGTTATAAATATATCATTTTTTATTTTGGCTAGTCTTGGACACATAATCATGGAATCACAAGTGATCTCTCCAATCCTTTTTCCATTGGCGACTAAAATCAAACAATGATAAAAACCTGAATCAGATCAGATAAGCCTACAAAAAATGAAACAGGTTCTTCTAATATTTGGGAAAATGTGTTCTTAGTTAGTTATCATTATGAATATGAGGTAGGACTCATATTTTGGTGTTTTTAATACATTGCAATAATTGTTTTAGAATATCATTATTCTCTGTTCAATTTATTCTTTGAGCACCATTGGAATATACCCAAATTGGAGTTTTAATTTTATTTCTAATTTTTTCATCTAAGCATGGTTCCCTATTATTGATCATCGACCAATAATTATTAGACAAAGTTGTTGAAATCACTATTTATAAGTCTTTTCTCCCTCACCTCATCATGTTCATCCTGGGTAAAATCCTTACGGTACCCAGTTTGGTGATTTCAAGGAGGCACTAAGATTGATCAGCCTATAGGATCCACAAAAAATGTTAGAAAGAAGAATAGAATGTTGAATTGAGCATAGACCTAGGATGATGGTAATATGTTGATGGTAAGTTATATTGTTTGATGTCATATATTAATGGATTGAATCCGTGGGAGAATTTTGAATGAAAAACACAACCCTTCTCCATGAATGTAGCTATTTTTAGCAAACAACAGTATGAAATATAGTATCTTGGCCAGATCCACACATCACATTAGAATTCATGGTATGATTTGTGAAGAAACAAAGTGAAAAATCTAGATATACAATTTTTATTATGGATCATCCGTTATATTAAAATTCTTATTATGATCTGTGTTCCAGGTTGAACACGTGACATGTATCCTTCCATAGTGGTAGCACTAGAGTTTGGGAAAATTTGAGGGGGACATGGCTTGAAACAATACCTCACACTCTATGTACCCATCCCCATATTGGATATTGAATTTGAAAGTTCATATGAAAGATAAGATGTGTGGATGTACATGGCGTAGAGAATATATTGTACTGATGTATATTGAAATGGGTTCTGGTATATGGACACAGTGTGGAACACATGATCCTGGTCCTAGTTTTCCATGAAATTTCATGAAATCCACATACACGATGTGTACAACTACAAGGATGATATCCAACATTCCGAATAGAGGTACGAATGGACTGTGATGGGGGAAACCATGTCGTGTGGGTCCCCACATATTATGTTTACCCCTTAATCTCTTCAGAGAAGACTTCCATCACCTATATCACATTCATTTGAACTCTCATTATGGATAGTGAGTAACCTATCTTGTGTGTGTTTCCATGTATAAAATGATGGATCCATTGTTTGAAGGTTATTAAATATTAGGTGATTATTATTCAATTAATTCAAACGTGGAAACAAATTATGGAATAAATCATTTAGTATCACTAGGGTTTCTAGGTGTTACCCACTAGTGGGACTGTGTAGTGGAGTTCCCCAAAGGCTTCATTCCAGGCATTTCATTCTACTAGGGTTAGGCAGTAGTGTTCTGCTAAACATATTAATAAGATTTACAATATATTAGGACAGATTGTGGATTTAATTGATGAATTATTCCTGGCATTACCCTCTAGCAGGGATAGAAAGTGGAGTTCCCTAATGACATTTCCAAGCATTTCCCCCAATGGGGATAAGTATTGGAGTTTCTTGATTACTAAATTATTCATGAATTGAAATTTTGATTAATTATTAACACGCTTTGTTCATATTTAGAAATAAAGTAGATATTTAAAAATAAGGGCACAAAAATTTGTAACTTTCATTGATTTTAATATTATATTTTTTATTTTTATGCACATGTTCCCATTAAACATGTCAATTTTGAGTCTACAGTGATAAGAGTCTAATTGAATTCAAACAATGATAATTAACATGAAATATTATGTCCATAACACATATATTTGAACTAGATTAACCTGATTTACCATTTTTAAGGTGAAAATTTTAACAACAGTTACTATTCAAATTGAAAAAAACAATAGGGATCTATTTAACAAATCAATAACTCTTGTATCTATATATAGAATGTATTTTCAATATAAATTTACCAATACATCTAGAAATTAATTTTAATATATGTTTTCAAAATATTATATTTTATTGTAGAATCATAGAACTATATTTATTCTAATCATCTAGATATGAAAAACTCTGATTGAATGTCAGAACATTGGATGCAATTTGTAATTTTTAAATTTCAATAATATTATTCAAAAATAATGGATGATTAAATTTATTATGATACAAATATATTTCATCACCAAAATATTTTTTCATAAAAATATTTCATTAATTTATAAATGTGTTTATTATTTTCAATTAATCAATGAATTTATTTTAGAAGTGTCTAACCCTTAAACTATTCATAATTGAGTTATCCATATTAATACCTATTAATTTTAAAGGATATGATATAATAGTCATATAATAAAATTTTAATATTTTATCTTTTTTGGATTAAACATCGTGTTGTTTGCAATGTTGGAAATCTAATAGATTATGTTTATGTAAAAAGTGACATAATTTATAATCGTAGTGTGTTATGGAAAAAAATTCAATCCCACATGTTTACATAAATTTGGAAGATGAAAAGGAACCCCTAACTCTGTAATTTTTACAATTCATTGTTCTGATTTTATTTGAGGGGGAAACAACCTATAAATCACCACCAATCACGAAAACATAAAACTAAAAAGTATAAAACAATTATATCATAAAAATGTAACTCAAACACAACCTGATCAACAAATTCACCACTATGAATCCCTAATATTCGAACAGAATGTTAAAAGTTCATATAATAATGAAATACCCACATATTTCTAGTAAACAATCTTAATTACCCAAGTATTAACACAAGAGGATAGGGGATGTAAGAATCTCGAATGAAATATAGGGTTTTTCTAAAAAAAGAGTTATAACAGTTGATTTTTAGAAATATCAGGTGATTGGAAACCCAAAAATAGTATTCAAGTCTCTTCCTTCATGTTTAGAAATTACGATTCACATTTTTAAAATTTGTTTTTCCAATAAATTCATTCCATGAAACTATTGTAATTCATGAATTAACCAAATCTCATACATCCACTAAATTTCAAGGATCCTTGTCCCAAATTAATTAATAATAAGAATTTATTTCATGTCATGAATTGGATTTTCATAGAACTCATCACCCAAACATAACCCATTAATCACCATCTTCACATACCATAAAACCCTATATCAATATTTGAATTCTAATTTCACAGCATGAATTTCCTTATACATTAGTTTGCGGGGTGTTTTTCCTCTGAACAAATGAATGATGTTTTTGTTTCCCATTTCGTTGTAGAGGTATTGGATATTTTTCTGTAAATTATCATAGAAATATATAATTTTATTTGGTAATACTATTTTTATTATATTGGAATTTAATAAAATATTTTAGTGCTGAGTTATGAGAAATAAATTAAAAAAGGTTGCATAATTTGAGTTCCTCTTCAATGATAAAATCTATTTGGATTAAAAATTAATACTTTATGGGATAAAATTTTAGAGAGGACTTATAATATGGGTTGTGTAAAATATATATAGGAATTTATTATTGTACTTCTCAGTCAGTCTGGAAATCTTGGTGTGGTGTAAATATGGGAGGTTGGATATTCCCTTTTAAAAGTATGGTGAGGGGCACTTTTGGGATCTCACAAATGATTAAATTTAAATAAAATCATTCTCAATAATAATTCAACTAATTGGAATTGGTTTAAAACCGAGGGTATTATACGGTTGAAATAATAAAATAAAATAAAATTTCGATTGGTTTATGTGGTGTATAAAATATTATATTTTGGTTTATTCCCATAGTTAATATATTTTGACATTAATCATGGTAACATTTTTTTCAAAAATATAGTATGATAATTGTTCATATAATGTAGAGACATTGTTTCATTATTGCAATACTTTTCAATATCTTATATATATTTGCAGATCTTGGCACTAAGATAGCTTGAAATTCGGGTTCTCCATGTACCCAAAATTAAAAATATTAAAATATTATATATATTTTATATTGTGCCTACATGATACCTCAAAGATAATGGGAAAACTCTTAAATAATATATCATATCAGAAATATGGGACAACTACCGAGTTTGTAACATATTGTATAACATTATTTAAACATAAAATGGGTCGGTGTGGTATGTTCTATACCCTCACTCCATTGTTGTGTGATAAGGGGATTTTTTTATATGTCATTTTTTTAAATAATCCAATTATAAAAATATAAAATGGTTATGAATATATCACTATGTAATTTTGGCTATGGATGGTCTAATAGAACTAAAATCATTGGAATGATCTCTTCTCCACGTTTACATTGTAAATTTGAATCGATGAATGGTGAAACTCTAAATCAGATGGATCCACACACAACAAACAAATCAGATCCTTCTAATCATTGTGGGAATGGGTTCTTCCTTAGTTATAAATCCAAAATTGGGGTTGGAATCATATTTGGGTTTTTATGAATTTGGAATAATTTTTTATCTAGACATTTCTTATTTCATATATCTACAAATTGAACACACATTCAATGTTTCCATCATTGCTGTTTTAATTATTTTATAATTTCATCATCAAACTCTAGTTTCCTATTTGTGATTATCATCTAAGATCACTTGGATGGAAATGTATAAAACTATATTTTTATGGTTTTATCTCCGGTTGATCTGTGTTCTTCAATGGTGGAATCCAACAATTATTGATTCGATCATTGTTGAGAGGCACATAGCTCAATTGGGCCCTCTAATTCACGAAAGATCTAGAAAATATGAACAATATTATGAATGGAGCGTAGGTTCGGGAGTATTTCATTACGAGATTATAGTTTCAATAATTTCTGGTCCTTTCATCAAGGGTTTCTGTTGTGGGAGTGTGTGGAATAAGTATCAAAACACTTCTCAGTGAATACAGACATTTTCAGTGAATTATAGAGAATCCCAAATCTTGAGTATATTTGTACATCAAGGAATTATTTTAGTCGCGATTTTTGGTGAAATGAAGTTAAATTGACAGATCAACCCAATGATATTATATCGTCCATTCTATGAAAATATTTTCTGCACATCTGGTTCACGGATGAAAAAACAACATCTTGCCTCCCTCGACGGTGTTTCTAGGGATTTGGAATATTTAAGCGCAACACAACATTCAACACTCCACAACACATCGTGCCCACTTCTCTAGTATGAAAAACTATATGATGGATCACATAGATAGGAATCCATGTGGAAGTACACATCCTATTTCATTCCATGTACGAATGTACGTGGACATGGGTTCCCGTTCATGGAAACGAAGAGCCACACACAACCTTAGTCCTAGATTTATAGAATCTTACGTGTAGTCATCCTACATGGTGTGTAATTATAGATAGATGAAAAATTTTGTTCCAAACAGATACACAAGTAGTATGTGAACTGAGACCACACAATTTCTGGGTCCCCCACACATTGTGTACCCCTTTAGCTATTTAGAGAATATTTTTTTTCTCTAAATATTGTATCATTTGAACTCAAATTTTGTCCCATGGGTAGCCTATATGGATTTTTTTTCATGTAAAACATGCTGGTTCCATTAGATGAGGCTTTTGAGATATGATGTGAAATTTTTTGGGTAAGCAACCTTCTATGGTGACCCACAATAATGTGTTAAATTGTATTTGATCACTAGGTTTTTCCACGAATCACCCACAAGTAGTGACGAATAGTGGAATATCATAATGAATTCTTTTATGGTGTTACCATCTTGTTGGTCTAGTTAGTGGAGTTCCCTAATAAATTTTTTATGGTTGTTACCTTCGAATAGGGCTAGGTATTGGAGTTCTTCAAATACTTTTTTTTCAGCATTACCCTCTAGTGGATATTGAAATGAAGTTCCCCGATGACAATCATGAGCATTACCCTCCAATGGGGAAGGGTAGTGGAGTTCCTTTGTGACGACCAGAGTGGAATCCTTTTTTCATACTAGTTCAAGCATTCTTTACCAAAAATTTATACATCCTCTACTGTATGAAAAAGTATGGAGATGTGATCATACATAGAATTGGACTCATGAGGAATAGGGACACAATCCCAAATGAGATGTGTTTTTTTGAAGCAGCCTCAAAAGTTTGTGGCTGAGCCATTACAACCCATATCAGATATTATAGTGGGTGGTGACTGAATTCCATAGAAATTTGTGTTCAGTGATGATGCATGAGTTTCTAGGCATCATTGATGGTCCTTTGGAATTGTCATCAACTATTCTTCTCGGGCTGAGCTTTGAGATTTAGTCCCACATACAATCAGATTTGGGTTTCTTTTGAATGGGAATATATATATATATATATATATATATATATATATATATTATTCTATATCCAATACTAGAATTTTATTTCACTATCCTTCCAGGTTGGGCGAAGATGCATGAGGTATGTCATGTTCTTTCTATTCTAGATTCTCATTATTGGATTAGTATAATCATTGGAAATAAGTTGAAAAATTTCAATGGGTAGTTAATCTAATCACAATGTTCATCCCCTGGTGTTTCTATGAGATTAAACTTACTGTTAGTTTGGGATGACTTTTAATTTTTCACTGTTTCTTGTGAATGTTATATCTTTCTATTATATTGTATCTATTATTTCTCCACATCTGTTTTCTGGGCATTATATATTATTTGTTCACACTCACCCCTACTTGGGAATTTCCTGCAAATGTTTTGTCTTATTCATTTGGAATAAAGGTTAGAAATGACATCAGCGGGGCATAGGGATAATCACTTCATAGACTATATATAGTGGTCATAACATGGGATTCAGGATCTTGGATCTCTCAGATGTTTACTTTTTTGGATTTATGTCATTTTGGAAAACATTTTTTGGTGGGCATATATTTATAATTTTTTTTAATGTAAACTATATTACATTTTAACTCTCTATAGGATCATGCAAGTTTGGTTTACTTTATAGAAGTTTTCTATATTTTAGGAATTCCTTATACACTTTTTCATAAAGTTTTATGTGTGTGTGTGTATAGGTTAATTGAAAAATACCTCCATGAGTTGGTAATTCAAATGGTGATTTTCTCCAACCCATGTCCTATGGTGGTAGGCGTGGGGTAGAAGCAGCTCAATCCATAGCATGTGTCATATCATGATTGATTAACATAAAATAAATTTCATTTCATGATATTTTGTTTATTCATATCCCACGAGGAGGATTTTATTATTCAAGAGAAAAAATATTGAGTTTTTTGACTGTATATTTCTGTCTAAGGAATCTAGTGATGTTGTGATAGCCAACATAGGCATTCAGTAAGACATTGGATACCTTCTTTTTGACTAGAAATGACAAAAAATTTGTTATTGGAAATAATGGTACTTGAATAATATATTATTGATTCATTGACACTACTTTTTGAATCATCTCTCTTTTTTATTTTTATAAAAATATTTATATTCTAATCTTACTATGGTACTCCTTGATAACTTTCAGGTTGCCTTCGTGGTGACATTCACTATGGATACTATCTCTATTTCATGATGAAGAACCTATGAGAAATGTGTTCTCAGTTTAGGGTTCATTCCATGACCCCCTTACTTAAGGTGGGTTGTTATAAACACCTCAATCTATTGTGAAGTAGATATTCCTTATAGAGAAGGATGAGGATTGGATAAGTCTTAAGTTACTCATGGAGTACTAGAAACTGATGAAACTCAAGTTCTGTGATGAGACTGATCTATATAAAGTAGAGGATTGGAAAGAGTCAATGGTTCATAACTTCTGGATTGTTCAGAAACCATTGGATTAGGTGTTGAAACTAGAATATATCATTTCCCATGGAGCATCTAGTCATTAGTGGAGTATGGTTACACATATTCTTGATGTGTCGACACAATCCTAGGATGAATTCAAGTAGCAATTCCATGAGGAGTACTACCCCTTGTGATTATTCTCCATCTAGATCCATGAGATATCATAGCTTCGTATGAGGGGGATTATGATGGCTCGGTGCATTATCAAGTTCACGAACATTATGAGATAATACCTTATCATGATCTGGGATGGATACTTTCAAGAACCAAAGATTTAGGAGGAACATAGAAGACCGATTAAAGATATTGGTATACACTGGTGAATACCCACCTATGTAGGTGTCTTTGAGTGGGAACTAGTTACATAGATAATTCTTTCATATGTATTCCTGACCACTAGTGCTAGAAGTGGACGTTCGAGAAATAAGTCGTCTGTATCACATTGCATTATCTAGTTTATTGGATTGTTGAGAAATAAATTATTTCACGGGTTGGATTAGTCATGTTGGCATATGGGGATGAGGAAAAACAGAGCCTCAGTGTATCCCTGTGCTGGGAATTTTTTTACCTATTATGTGTGAGGTCACATAAAACAAGAGTACTCGACTAACCTTTCCAACTAGCTCATTCAGATAGCTGATAGAAATCTATAAAAGAGGCAGTTCCATGATCACGGATCTCCATGGTGTGGACATGGTGTTCCCATGGGAGGAAGATTTGATGGTGGATAAGGATTATCATTGGGTGGTAGGATCCTTCATGAGAACCATACATTACCATTACTAGGAATCCCTTGTCAGGGTTAGGGAGATGGCATTTGGGGCCACATATAATTGTATGCTTTTGATGACTATGAACTCCAACACATGATATAATTAATGGTATTAAATGACATCAGACTAGTATTTCTTCAGTATTAGTAGACACATGATCTAGTAATTCTTTTTTATATTGACTCATGGTGTGAGAGCTAGATCATTAATTTGATACGCTAGCATAAAAACTTCATCATATGGTTCTTACATGGAACACCTCATCTATATCTTTAACATACCAAAAGTTTTGGCTATCACATGGTAGAGAGAGATTCATTTTGGGAACTTTTAGTAATTATGATGGAATCCAATGACATCATCTACAGTATGGATTGTCCTTTCATGATCCAACCAAAAAATATATTTATTAGAGACAAGTCAGATGCATACAGATTGATGGGATGTGTTTATCCTCTTCTAGGGAGATAGATCTCATGGTAGGGTATGAGGATGCATCAAGAATGATGTTTGGCCTATAAATTATCATTTAGTGATTGAAGAAATTATTGCAACAGGATAATCAAGCATCTAGGTTCCTTTAGTGTTGATGGATTATATGGTTGTCTTCCTCGAAGACATTTTGATACTACCTAGGTGGAGGGAGGATTATTTTTTCATTGATGTACATCCTGAGACTACCAAGATATATTTATGAAAAATCATATAAAACATACTATGATTTACGATAGATGATAACAGTTAGATGAAAATTGTGAGAAAGGTTTTACCAAACCTAGTGGGTCCACGTTGGTAGCTCCAGTCTTGTTTATAAAAAAGGCGGATTGGAGCTTATGATTTTTGAGGGATTATCATCACCTGAACTAGGACATGATAAAAAAAATTACCCCTTTTGGAGGATTGATGAACCATTATAATAGTTTTGATGTACGAGATTTTTCTTTTTTATTTATCTCAGGTCCGGATACCACCGGTTGAAGGTTCAAAATGCTAATGTTCCATATTTGGCAATACGATGTCTCTACTGACACAATGAGTTCCTATTTACTCCCTATAGATTAATGAATACCCATTCCCTGTTTATGGACATGATGAACTAGGTATTCACGATATAAATGGACTAGTTTGTTGTTATGTTCCTCAATGAAATACTCACCTACTCTACATCATAGGAGGAGATAAAGTGCCCCTGATGATTTTCCTATTGTTACTTCGAGAGAACAATCAATATTTGAATCTCTCACCATACCAATTCTAGATACAAGAGGTTCACTAATTGAAAATTTTCATTATTGAAAATGGTTTAGCATTTGATCTAGAAAAGATCAATGATGTTTTTTTGGGATCCATCAATGAAAAAGTTATAGGTGAATAGATTCATTTAATTGGTGGGTGTACTACAAGTGGTTTGTGGATAGAATCCCGAGAAGTGCATTCCCTTTGACTTCCGTTATGTAGATAGGAAAACCATTTACCTCTTCCAAGCAATTAAAGATGTCCATTTAAGAGTTTTGGAAATGGAAAATGTGTTTTTTCAATGCTGAGACTAGAAGATGAAGGTGTTCAGTTCATAATATATTATGATACCTCAAGAGAATGGATTTGTTTCATGTTTTGTAGCTGAAGAAAGTTATCGCATATGGGTCATGGTATATGAGACTCCATGAAAATAATTACACATCTCAAGAGCTATAGATGTAAGTGGTATTATTCCCCTTGAGGATGTGGTTGAACATACTTTTTTAAGAGTTCATTGTGGATTACTCAGACCCCCACAGCCTTAGGTATATATGCACATAGAGATACCTAAACCATAGGCAGCATCATTGATTGGTTCTTCTAAAAAACAATGATTTTGAGATCATAATACTCAATGGATGGGAAATTTTATAATAGATTCTTTTAGTTGGAAGTCTCAGTCTCTCATAGTGTATGCACCTTTAGATAAGTTAGCATCTCTATGACTGACCTTTCCAGATGAGGAGGGTATTAATTTTTTGTAGTAGACAGTGCTGACACATTCACTCCTTGAGTGTGTTATAGAGACAAAGATAGTAGATATTATAAGTGATTTATTGCATGATCATATATATATATAATAATTAGAATATGGATATTCAGAAGGATAGTAACATGATCTCTTATTCATGGGTCAAACAATAGTTACAGACACCTTGTGGGAGGAGGTGTTGCTTGAATTCCTCACTTCCTTCA
Organism: Viscum album; assembly: GCA_963277665.1. Lineage (NCBI taxonomy): Eukaryota > Viridiplantae > Streptophyta > Magnoliopsida > Santalales > Viscaceae > Viscum > Viscum album. The sequence goes on along the minus strand of OY728136.1, from coordinate 2,007,817,967 downwards.
TAGCTGTACATCTTGGTTTGGAGAAGATGTACAGAAACCATTAGTAATTTTTTGGTGGTCCATCATGATATGGTGTTTATATGAGATCATATCATGTTTTCTCACATTTTATCATGTAAAAGAAATGTACTAGGTCGCAGTAGGTTCATTTCCACTCATTGAGACTCAGAATGGAAAAGGGGAAACATATCCATATACATCTCCATACGATTCACATGCACAGTGATGAGACATGAAGACATCTAGATGATATTTGAATGATGCATGATGTTGGTGCACTACCTTTCCATCATGTTGTAGGGTTTAGTGGAGTGTTTTGGGAATCTGTACGTACGAGAGATTATACTTTATCATAGGGTTCCCTTAGCGATTACCATCAAGCGAGACATATTTATTATGTCTGGATTATGGGGAGGCATGTAGGTGGCATTCATAAAACACTTTTTAATGAGAACATCCTTTAAAACCCAGTATAATGGGTAGACTGAGTTCACTATCTACATGTTATAGGGTATAAAAAGTTCATGAGGGATACACTTTAGCCGATGCTAGGAGAATGCAATTTCCATGGTAGATTTTTTTTTCATAACGTATACTACTCTATGATCTCTTCAGGACCGTTAGATTCCCAATTTGGGAAACATGTATGTCATCCATATGTTATATAGTGATTGGTGAGTCATCTCTTCTGGGCATAGTGTTGGTTGAGGAAACAATAGATAAATTCTAGGTCATCTGTGAGTAGATGCAGATTACTAGAGGAGATGGAAGTATTATGCATATCACCTTCATTGACCCGTCAATTTTGAGGAGGTAGAGAACATTTTCTTGAGTGTCCTCCAATGATAAGGATTGTGGAGGATCGTTTGGGGAGGAATGATTTCCATGAGTTTCATCGGTCTCTTCGAGGTCATATATAGGGTTAGAGAGGATTCATAAATCCTCACCCTACCCCATTATTTGAGGGGCTACATGATGGTATCCATGTTTTACAGTTTTGGAAAAACGTTCTTAAAACTACACTTGTCTATGACTGGGGTTAGTTGTACATCAAGGATGAAACAACCTTTTCAGAGCACAAGGTGCAGATTGGGGACCAATAGGTTCCGACCTTTGGTGGATGCACCATCCCTTTGGTTTTCATTCTATGGCAGCACACAAATGTGAATGATAGTTCATGTGATTTTGAAAGTGAAATGAAGGCTCAATAACCTACATTTTATTATTTTTTTATTCTTGGATGAAAATATTGAATAAGTAATGATATAGAGACCCATTATTTTCCTTATTGGACATTAAATTTTATTTGTATATATTTTTCAGAAATAGACACTGAGACAACGTATGATTGAGAGCCCTAGGGTACCTAGAATTTATTTTATAAAAATATTAAATATATTCTATATTTATTTTTCATGATAAATCATGGATAATGGGAAAACTATTAAATAGTTGGTATGATAAGAAATATGAGACTATGATTGATTCTTGAATGCCTTATTTACTATAGGTGCGACATAAAATTTGTTATCATGGGACATGTGGACCCCTCACTCTATGGAAGTGGGTTGGATTGGATTTATTAAATTAAATAAATAAATAAATAATTCATTATTCCTAATCTAAATTGTTTATAAATATATCATAATATAATTTGGGAAAGGGTTAGTCTTATAACCCTAGAATCACCATTGAGCTCTCCCCTACACCTTTCCATCAAAAAATGAAATTGAAAAACGAAAGAACTCTGAATAGGATAAGATCCACATGTAACAAACGTAATATGTACATGTAATCATTGTGAGAATTCATTATACCTCAACTATAAATCCAATAAAATTATAGGACTCCTAATTTGGTTTTTTGACGCCATTGGATTAAATTTTTGAGTATATTGTTCTACTTTATTAGATATACGCCTTGAACACGCTTGGAATTATCCCAGGTTTGGATTTTTAATTATTTAATAACATTTTTTCTAACCCAGGTGCCCAATTATTGAACATAATCCATGAATTAATGGAATAATTTGTTTAAAATCCATTTTAGATTGTTTTATCCCTAACTTATTTATGTTCGTCACTGGTGAAATCCCCACGGTTCATGGTTCGACGATTTTTGTGTCGTTCTGGGCTCGATTGGGCCCCCAAATACACAATGGATCTAGGAATCGTGAATAGAATGTTAATCAAACATAACCTTGAACATTTTATAGTATTTTTATGATTTATTCCATGATTTAAGGTAATATATTCATTGGTTGAAGATTTGGGGGGTGCGAGGAATGAATAACAGAACCCTTCTATATAAACAAATCCATTTTACATCAAATGACAGATGTAAATCCTAAATCTCATCTAGATGCACACAACATCAAAAGATTAAAAGTGATATTTTCGGATAAATGATGTGAAATGTAATGATTTATCATGCATATCATAGATATACTATTCTGTGAAAATCCCAAATACATGTTGGGTTCTAGGATGAAAACATGACTTATAGTCTCACTTACAAGAAGCTCTAGGTTTTGGGAAAATTTAATGGGAGACATCATATAACCATCACTTAAACTCTCTATACCCTTAGCAAATTGGAAAACATGTTTGATGGGTCACACATATGGGAAGTATTGTGGATGTAGATATCCTAGTGGTAAATTTGTATTAGAGTACCTAGACATGGGTCTGGTATGTAGACATTATGAGAAACACATAGCCATGTCTTGGTTAGCTAAGACATGGAATGTAGTCCACATACATGGAATATACTAAAAAACAAATGGGAACCTGTGTTTCTACTAGAGACGCGACCCTGAAATGAATCGGGAGTAGATGATATGTGGGTCCCCTCACATACATTTTACACAATGATCTATTTAGAGTGGTCATCCTTATTTGATATATCTGTTATTAGAATTCAAGGTATGGAATTCAAGTAGAATATCCTTAATTTTCATCAATGTATAATGTGATTTTTCTATTGGTTGTGGATATTGAGATATGATTTGAATGGTTTTATGAATGGAACCTTCTGATGTGGCGCACAGTGATGGAAGAATTCATGAAGGATCACTATGGATTTATGGGAGTTACCCTCCAACAGGGCTAGGTAGTGGAGTTCCTCAAAGACATATTTCTTGGTGTTACAATCTACTAGGGTTAGGCAGTTGAGTTCTTAAAAAAACTTATTCCCATGTGTCACCCTCTATTGGGGCTGGCCAGTGGAGTTCCCCGATGAATTATTCTGGGAGTTACCCTCTAGTGAAGCTTTGTAGTGGTGTTTCTCAGGAAGTAGAATAGTAGAACCATTCTATCAGACCAGGGAATGGGTCCTCTGCCTATAATTTATGGATCTTATACTATTGATAATGATGATGGGACATGGTTTGACATATAAATGGACACATGAGAAAGATGCATAATTTCCCGAATGAGATACAGTTTTGATTTGTGACATATAAATCATGTGGGTGAGTGAATTATTCCCACATAATATAGTATTGTTTTTTGGTGATTATGTTCCTTAGACATGTGTGTTCATATTAGACATGTGAGATGATGAGAATTGTTAATGAAGTTTTGAAACTATATTCTACACTAATTTTTTGGCTGAGTGGTGAGATGGAAATCCCTATAATCTCCCATTTTGGGAATATTTAGACTGAGCATATATATATATATAATAATTATATTCATATGTAATCTTCTTTTGTATCCCCTCACTGTGTTTGGTTACACAATTTCTAGGACAGGATGAGTTTCATGGGGTATTCCATGTGCTTTCTATTTCATGATCATCAATGTTTGATGAGTCTACTATCATTCTATAGGTGGAAAAGTCTTGAAGGATTTTACATTTACTCACAATGTTTATCCCCTTGTGTTTGGATGTAACGCCCCAACCCCAGTTACCCAGAGTTGGTGTATTATTACATAACATAGGCATGATCACAAGAAGGGTCAAATCTCGAAAGAACGATTGGTTTAGTAGCCTTGGAAATACTAGATATATTCATTAGTCTTACATTACATCATAAAAATGAAATACTACAACAACATATTTTCATCATATTCCACACTCATATCCCCACATACAATCCATGTAGGTCATTCATAATTTACTACATCATACCCTAAGAAAAATAAAACATATAAAAGGGGTGAGCTCAAATGCCCAGTAAGGATAACAATATAGCGTAAACCTTCATAAATAAGAATAAACATTTAAGGCAGTGTATAACTAAAACAAAATCCTTTTAATCTTGAACATAAACATTGTATGGCAAAAATAAAATTAAATAATTCCATTTAATTATTCACATGGATATTCTACTAATCGAATAATCAAATGCAATATCAATAACAACTTTTATAATGATGGAATGCATAATTCCAGACTATCATAACCACATAGCCAAGGCCTCGTGCCAAGACTAAACATAAGATTTTGTCAAGGCCTTGTTCCGAGACACTAGTTTGTCTAATGAGACCGACGGATGCATCGAGGAGCTATAGCGGGCTCCACCTGTCACATATTAATTCCAATTCATTCCCATATGAAAAGGTTTAAACATAACATAAACATTCGTATTAAAACTAGCATATGAAATGTCAATACATTCACCATAAACTATGAACGGTATCAAAATAGCACATCCACAGTCAAACATATCACAGAACCTTCAATACAATATAGAAGTTTTGTATCATAATAAATCAAATTCAAATAAGCGTAAAATCCATAAAAGGATGATGACATAGATGAAATCAAAACTCTTTTTTAGAGAAATATCTCTTTATATTTTGAAATAATTTAAGAGTATTATATTTAGGAAATAAAACATTTTCTTTGAAAATATTCTTATAAGATTGTAAGGGAATCTTCGACGATTTTATAACGGCGGAAAATAACTGCACCCATCGTATAAGTTAAAAAAACATTCTTACCTTAATTCTGTCGAAAAGGTTAAAAGAACCTTGTTTAGAAAATGACGGAAATATTCCTTTATAAAACTCTTATAAAAATTCAAACAATGGTATAAATTATTTTAACCCATATTCTTTTAAATAGTAAAAATGTTTTGAAATACATTTTTAAGAAACGTGGATGTGATGATAAAGAGATCCCAGAAGATTATTACGTATAAATAACCTGGATAATGAAGAGATTGTGAAATAAACCCTTAACTTGTACTTTTCCTGGGTTGGGGTTGGTTAACCTATTGTATAATGTTGAAATAATTGTTATTAAATTATACAAGAATCATATACATTAATATGATATCATATATGATCTTTTAACATTGATTTGTTAATAATATCTTAGTATTATCGTTGTTTCAAGTGTTAACATAGTCGTTTTCTTTTATATGTTTTGTTATGTAAACCATGTTTGTATTGGATAGTTGTATATTATTCATATCCATAATGATATCATGTCCTTAAACATCATTTTTAAATCATCAAATGATAATTATACTTGAATGGATACGATGGAGAATGAATCTCATCGCGTTCGTGGAGACGGTAGTCCGTACGTACGCATAAGCGACAATATAATTTTTTTATATTAAAATAATATATAAATGGATGGTATATCATATATACAGAATCATTAACATGTTATATTTATTATTTACTTGAGTTACACATCATTATTATACCCATCCAAATAATAATATATTGAATAACAATTACACCATGATGTGGAGACGGTAAGCCGTACGTACGCACGTATGGTGACATGTTATTCAAAGGGTGGATACAATACTGAATATGGTTGTAACATATTTATAATAACATCACAGTATATATAAGATACTATATTTATTATTTTATAATGATAATAACAATTAATGAAGAAGTGGAAGAAGAAAGGAACTTAAAAAGGTGTGGTGAAAACATTACCTCGTCTTCGAGATCTTCCTTTTGATTTGATCAAAAGGGCTCTTTAGGTTGGATTTCTGAACAACATAATGCCTCTAGGTTGTATTGAGGGATGTTGGGAGAGTATTTGGGCAGATTTTGGCTGATCCAAAAGGCTATAAAGGTGTGAAGAAATGAGAAGGAGGAGTTCCCTTTTATAAGAGGGGTGAGGGGAACCTTTGGAAAAGCTAGAAATATTAATTTATAATAAATTCATATTCGGTTTATAATGGCTCAAAAGTGGATTATTAAAATTTCAAGGTGGGTATGGGTCAAAAACCACTCAAATAATAGAATTTAGACAGGTTTGGGTACCTATATTAACCTTATCTTTAATTAATAACTCTATGTTAATTAGTTTCACTTTTACAATGTCTCTTTGTATTTTTATATTATATGGTTAATAAACTTACTATATACATACAAGAGAACCCCAAGTGGTACATTAATGATATAAATATCATGATATAACTCTCTTGGACGAACCTTAGATTTTTAGGAATTTAATATAAATTAATAATATAATATTAGTTTTAAAAACTCTTTTATGTAAATTTTGACACTATTCAATAGTTGATTTTTGTGAAACTCATAACAGAATTATTACTTCGAAAAAAGTCAATTAAATCAATTATAATATGTCATATTATCCTAGAAAATTTGTGTAATTCATTAAAAGTCTCAAATTATATTTATTTGGGTATTTATAATATCAATTATTTTAATTTGTCACTATTATGGTAATTACTGCATCATAATTGTGTCATAATGAAATTAAATTATTTAAAGTCTAAAAATTATAAATAAAATATAATTATGTAGGGAATCTTTTTATATTTCTAATGAATATTTATAGTCGAAAATCCAACATATATAACCCTATTTAAAAATTGTTTTTCTAAAAAATATATGCTTATGTCAATTTTGTACTTATTTTAACTTAATTAAAATTAAGTGTCCCTATCACCTACAAGTGGCTCCATGGGGTCCCAAAATTGACCCAAAGATGCCTATTGTCGAACATGTATAAACCAATAAGGCTAGGAAACGTTTTAGGGTAGTTTATTATTATTATAATATTATTTTTAACCCTTATTTACCGGATTTACCCTTAACCATGGTAAAAAAAATATCTACCGAAGTAATTATTCAAAATGTCTAAAAAAAAGTTACCTATTTGCACAATAGGAATACCCTGATTCCAAATTTGGAATCCATTTTTCCAAATTCAAAACACAGAAGTGGCATAAATTAATTCAAAATTAATTCCCGTTGTTAAAACAAAAAGCGTGTATTTAAGAGATAATAACTATCAAACGATTGACACTTGTTTATGTGTGGTTTAACTGTAAAATTATGTCCAATGACCAACATTGTATTAAATGGAAAAACTATATTCTAAATATAATTTAAAACACCTCAAATTCAAAATTTATCACTATTAATTATTTTTATTAAAAAAGTTGATTTTAATTAAAATTTAGTAATTTTCACTATTCATCAAAATATTAAAGTTATCCGAAAAGTACCAAAATCTCACCTTAGGCTAAATTCGATATTCAAAATCCAAAAATGAAGTCCATTTTGAAATATAAAATATATATAATTTAAAAAATTAGGTATTACTATACATAACGGTTGGTTTGATTGGTTATGGTGTGTTAGAACTCGGTGTTGCGTACAACACACACTATCACATTATTTAAAGAGAAGCGTACCGTAAAAGCTTGGGGTGTTACATTCTCCCCTCCTTCAAATAATTTCGTCCTCGAAATTTATAGAATACTTATCACATGAAAGGACTCAGGTGGTTCTTCATCATTAGTTGCTCGGGTTCCCACGTTGCCTCTTCTATGTTATGGTTTCTCCACAAAACATTTACCAGACGCGTCGTCTAGTTTCTCAGTACTTGTTCTCTCGTATCAAGAATCCTGTCGGGCTCTTCACAATAAGACAGATCGGGTTCTAGTTCTAAATCCTCATAGGTGAGTACATGCGTTGGGTCATGCATGTATTTCCTCAACAGAGATACGTGGAAGACATCGTGAACTTTGGAGAGACTTGGCGGCATTGCCAATCAGTAAGCTACAGCCCCAATTCGTTCGAGAATTTCGAAAGGTCCGATGTACCTGGGACTCAATTTACCTTTCTTACCAAAACGTATGACTCCCTTCCATGGATATACCTTCAGGAAAACATGATCACTGACTTGAAACTCCAAATCCTTCCTTCGATTATCGGCATAGCTCTTCTGTCTACTTTGAGCTGCTTTGATGTGATATTGGATTTCCTTCACCATTTCCATCGTTTCCTGAACTAGTTCTAGACCTACAAGTTATATTTCACCAACATCATCCCAACAGGTAGTTGTGTGACATCTCTTTCCGTATAACGCTTCATATGGTGCCATCTGAATACTCGAATAGAAGCTATTGTTATAGGAAAATTCTACCAGAGGTAAATAATAATCCCACATACCCTGAAAGTCAAGTGAGCAGGATCACAAAATGTCTTCTAAGGTTTGAATAGTCTGTTCTGATTGTCTGTCTGTCTGAGGGTGGTAGGTAGTCCTCAAATGAACTTCATTATCCAGGGATTTCTGAAGACTCTTCCAGAATCATGATGTAAAATGGGGATCACGATCAGAAATAATCGATAGAGGTACTCCATGAAGTCTCACAACATCATTAATATATAGTCTTTCTAGACATTCCAGTGGTAGATCTTCTCTTATAGTAGGAAAATGTACTGACTTGGTAAGATGATCAAAAATAACCCATATTGCACCATTCCTTCTAGGAGTCTTTGGTATCCCCATGAAAAAGTCCATCGTAATATTGTCCCATTTCAACTCCGGTATGGGATGAGGTTGCATGACTCCTCTAGGGTGTTGCCTTCCATATTTCATTTGTTGGCAAACCATACATCTTGACACAAAATCATCAATCTCCCTCTTCATATTGTCCCACCAAAAATGTTCCTTCAAATCTCTATACATTTTGGTGCTCCCATGGTGTATAGAGAAATTGGAACTATGAGAATCATCCAGCAATTCCCTTTTTAGATCAGTTATATCGGGAACACAAAGTCTCTACCAGAATTTCAAAATTCCATCTTCATACACAATGTCTCTCAGTCTCCCATCATTCATAGCTTTAATCTTCTTTTGAAACTCTTCATCATCGATCAAAGAACTCTTAATCCTTTCTAGTAATGATGGTTTGGAAACCATTTGAAAAGGAATTGATGTTTCTCCTTCCCTGGTTATTCCCATGTCCATCTTCACTAGATCCATGAAAATTGGATCCCTTTCAATTCTCATATTGTTCAAAACTACGTGATATTTTCTTCTCAAAGCATATTCCACCTTGTTTGCCTTCCCTGGGTGGTAGTGTATCGTGCAATCATAATCCTTGAGTAATTCAAGTCATATCCTTTCCCTCATGTTGAGTTCTTTTTGTGTGGAAATATTCTTCAAACTATTATGATCAGTATAAATCTCACATTTTTCACCATAGAGGTAGTGCCTCCATATCTTCAAAGAAATGATCAGAGCTGCTAACTCGAGATCATGAGTAGGATAGTTTTTTTCATGAATTTTAAACTGTCGTGATGCATAGGCAATAACTATATCATTCTGCCTAAGGACACAACCAAGTCCTTTCTTCGATGCATCACTATAAATAATGAACCCATCATTCCCTGATGGTAGAGTCAATATAGGAGCATTGACTAATGTTCTCTTCAGTTCTTCGAAACATTATTCACATTCTTTTTTTCAAACAAGTTTAACCCCTTTACGTGTGATATTCGTTAATGGGTTATTCAATCGGGCAAAATTCTGGACGAAACGTCGATAATAACCTGCAAAACCAATAAAACCACGTACCTCAGTTATACTCGTAGGTGCTGGCCATTCTTGGATTGCCTTGGTCATAGAAGGATCAATAGTTATTCTATCTTTAGAGACAATATCGCCATGAAAAGAAATATCATGTATCCTAAATTCACACTTGCTAAACATCCCATATTAGTCATGCCTTCTCAGAGTCTTCAAGATAATGCACAAGTGATTTTCATGATCTTCGTAGATTTTGGAGTATACTAATATATCATCAATAAATACCACCAAAAATTCATCGAGATACTCCTTGAAAACTCTATTCATCAAATCCATGAATACTGAGGGTTCTTTAGTCAATCCAAAAGGCATTACAGTAAACTTGTAATGCCCGTACCTGGTTCGAAATGTTGTCTTCAGAATGTCTTCCTTCTTCACACACAACTGATGGTATCCAGATCGAAGGTCAATATTTGAAAATTATTGAGCTCCATGTAGTTGGTCAAACAAATCATCAATGCTTGGTATGGGATAATTGTTCTTTATTGTTATACCATTGATCTTCCTATAGTCGATACATAACCTCATAGATCCGTCTTTCTTTTTAACAACAAGAACAGGTGCTCCCCATGGAGAAACATTAGGGAGAATAAATCCCTTATTACTCAATTACTCTAGTTTATTCATTAGTTCAAGGAATTCTACAGTGGCCATTCTATAAGGGCTCTTTGATATAGGCCTTGATCCAAGAATTAAATCAATGGAAAACTCAACTTCTCATTCTGGAGGATGTCCAGGTAAATATTCCAGAAATACATCTATAAATTCTTTCACAATAGGTACATCCTCTATTTGAACATTCCTTTCCTCACCCATAGTTATTTCATTCTCTTCCTCCCCAATAATTGAATTTAGTTGATCTACTGAGGGTGGATCTAGAAAAGAATTTGGTGGTGATGATTCTGCTCTAAAGATTAGGTGTTCCTTATCATCATCATAATGAATCCTAACCTCTTTCTTCTTACAATAAATCTTCACATCATAGTACGAAATCCAGTCCATACCGAGGATTATATCAAACTCGATCATAGGTATGACAATGAGATCAGCAGATAAAGAACATTTATGTGCTCTAATGGGGAATGATTCACAAAACATTGTTGCAATGATACTTCCCTTAGGAGTTTTAACTGAAAACTCCCTTGCTAAATAAAATTGGATATATCTAATTTTCTTATCAAACTAGGAAGATATGAAACAATGCGATGAACCAGAATAAAATAATGCATTTGATAAACTTTAGGAAACCATTAAATTACCTGCCACCACGTCATTCGGAGCTTCTACCTCTGCAGTAGTGATAGCATAAGCTTGGCCTTGACCCCTTGGCCTTTTCTGAGGTAAGTTCTCCTGATGCTTAGGAAATTCATTTTCATAATTCCCCATCTCCCTACAATTGTAGCACTAAACATTTGTAGCTTCCTTATTCCCCTTGCAATCACGAGCTTGGTGGACTTTTTCACCACACTTGTAATAGACTCCCATTCCCTTCAATCAAGTACCGGGGTGTTTCTTCCCACATTTACCACAGTATGGATATTCAACATTTACCTTATTCTGCATATTTCCATTCCCAGATTGATCAGAAGATCTCTTCTTCTCTTGCTTTGGATTAATGTCATAAGACTTAGAGAATTCCTTTTCGGTCTTGATAGCACATGAGACAATGTCTTCATACGATGAAACGGATTGTGAGACTAATGCTCGACGGAGAAATGGTTTTAACCCATCAATGAAACGATCAATCTTACTTCTTGGGTTACATATATAATCTCCAGTATACCTTGCTAACCTTATAATGTTAGCCTCATACATTGTGACATTCTCATCCTCCTTCTGTCTCAAACTCATAAATTGCATTTCCATATCTTCTCGATGGTCCTGAGGAAAGTATTTTTCTAAAAATAGATCTTTGAACTCCCTCCATTCCTTATTGGATACTTCATCATCTTCCTTTGTGTTTTGAATCAATGACCACCATTGATCAGCATCTCCGGTGAGGCGGTAAACTGCCATGATAACTTTTTCCCTTTCACTACTCCCCAAAGCCTAAAATATTTTCTCTAGGGAAAATATCCATTGCTCAGCTACTAAGGGATTTTTACTCCCATTGAACGTTGGTGGTTGTTTCCTCATGAATCGATCTAACATTGATCCTCCATGTTGCGGATCAGGGTGCTCCATACGGGTAAGGTTATTATTCATAACCTGAGTGACTTGTCCCAGTTTGGTGATTAGCTGATCGGCACCAGTTGCATCACCAGATCCACTATAATTATCTTGCAGAGGAGGTCAATCTCTACATGGAGTGCGTGCATTGATACGGTTTCCATTGCTTCCACTAGGAGCCATTTCTAAACAATGGCATAAACTAGATCAGTTTATGAATCAAAATACATAATTCCATACTTATAAAACACTTAACATAAATTGAAATATTTATGGATATAATCAGTAATAATAAAAAATTTTTCTTTGAGGATGTATATACTCATAATCCCATCATAATAATTTGTAAAGAAAATGAGAGTTATCATAAACATATCCCCCGAGAGTGTCGTAACCAAGAGTGCAGCAGGGCCCATTGTCGTGCACCAGTTCCCGTTCGAGTCTATCTCAAAGCGGTGTTTTCGGGTTTTACCCCTAGGTACATCTGTGCCAGAGGCGCCTCTACCTTCTCATATCCAGACATGGATGTATTGCTTGAAAAACTCAAAAAATCTCTACAATACCAAAATTCTAGGAAGTTCTTCTATACTAATCCTCAAAGTCCATCTTAAATCTATATGCTCTAATAAGAGTTTATCTAAATCTAGCTTCAAATTATTGTACTATAGTTCCTCTGATACCAACAATAATGACCCGACCCCAATTACCTAGAGTCGGTGCATTATTACATAACATTGTCATGATCACAAGAAGGATCAAATTTCAAATTCTCGATTGGTTTAGTAGCCTCGGAAATACTAGATATATTCATAAGTCTTACATTACATCATAAAAATGAAAACTACAAGAACATATTTTATTTATATTCCACACTCATATCCCCACATACTATCCCTATAGGTCATTCATAAATTACTTTTTCATTCCATGGAAAAAATAATACATAGAAAAGGGGTGAGCTCAAATTCCCAGTAAGGATAAAAATATAGCGGAAACTTTCATAAATAAGAATAAACATTTAAGGCAATGTATAACTAAAACAAAAGCCTTTTAAACTTGAATGTAAACATAGTATTGAAAAAATAAAATGAAATCATGCCATTTTCTTATTCACATGGATATTCTACTAATCGAATAATCACATTCAATATCAATAACCACTTTCATAATGATGGAATGCATAATGCCAGACTATCATAACCACATAGCCAAGACCTCATGCCAAGACTAAAAATAATATTTTGTCAAGGACTTGTGCCAAGACAATAGTGTGTCTCATGAGACCTACCGATGCATCGAGGAGCTATAGAGGGCTCCGCCCGTCACATATTAAGGCCAATGCATTCCCATATGAAAAGGTTTAAACATAACATAATCCTTCGTATTAAAACTAGCATAAGAAATGTCAATACTTTCTCCATAAACTATGAATGGTATAAAAATAGCACATCCACAGTCAAAAATATCACAAAACCTTCAATACAATATAGAAGTTTTGTATCACAATAAATCAAATTCAAATAAGTGTAAAATCCATCAAAGGTTGTTGACATTGATGAAATCAAAACCCTTTTTAAATAAATATTTCTTTCTATTTTGAAATCATTTAAGAGTCTTATATTTATGAAATAAAACATTTTCTTTTAAAATATTCTTATAAGCTTGTAAGGGAAGCTTTGACGATTTTATAACGGTGGAAAATAATCGCACCCGCCCTATAACTTAAAAAACATTCTTACCTTAATTCTGTCGAAAAGGTTAAAAGCTCATTGTTTGGAAAAAGACTGAAATATTCCTTTCAGAAACTCTTATAAAAAGTCAAAATAATGTATAAATGACTTTAAACCATATTCTATTAAATAGTAAAAATGTTTTGAAATACATTTTTAGAATCATGGATGTGGATGATAAAGATATCCTCATAGATTATTACGTATAAACATCCTCGGATAATGAAGAGATTGTGAAATAAACCCTTACCTTATACTTTTACTTGTATGGGGTAGGTTAAAATACTATATAATGGTGAAATAATTTTTATTAAATTATAAAAGAATCATTACATTAATATGATATCATATATGATCTTTTAACGTTGATTTGTTAATAATATCTTAGTATTATCGTTGTTTCGGGTGTTAACTTACTCATTTTCTTTTATATGTTTCATTATGTAAGACATGTTTGTAATGAATAGTTGTATATTATTCATATCCAGATTGATATCAAGTCATTAAACATCATTTTTAAATCATCAAATGATAATTATACTTGAATGGATACGATGGAGAATAAATCTCATCGCGTTCGTGGAGACGATTGTCCGTACGTACGCACGAGCGACAATATCATTCTTTTGATATTAAAATAATATATAAATGGATGGTATATCATATATAAAGAATCATTAACATGTTATATTTATAATTTACATGAGTTACACATCATTATTACACCCATCCAGATAATAATATATTGAATAACAATTACACCACGACGTGGAGACGGTAAGCCGTACGTACGCACGTATGGTGACATGTTATTCAAAGGCTGGATAGAATACTGAATATGGTTGTACCATATTTATAATTACATCACAGTATATATAAAATACTGGAGTTATTATTTTATAATGGTAATAAAAATTAATGAAGAAGTGGAAGAAGAAAGGAACTTGAAAAGGGGTGGTGAAAACATTAACTTTTCTTCGGGTTTTTCATTTTGATTTGATCAAAATGGCTCCATAGGATGGTTTTCTGATCAAACTAAGGCCCCTATAATGTATTGAGGGATTTTGGGAGAGTATTTGGTTAGATTTTGGCTGAACAAAAAGGCTTTGAAGGTGTGAAGAAATGAGAAGGAGGAGTGCCCTTTTAGAAGAGGGGTTAGGGGAACCTTTAGAAAAGCTAGAAATATTAATTTATAACAAATTCATATTTGGTTTATAATGGCCCCAAAGTGGATTATTTAAATTTTAAGGTGGGGATGTGTAGAAAACCACTCAATAAATAGAATTTACACAGGTTTGGGTACTTATATTAACCTTATCATTATGTAATAACTCTAAGTTAATTAGTTTTACTTTCACAATGTCTCTTTTTATTTTTATATTATATGGTTAATAAACATACTATATACATCCAAGCGACCCCCAAGTGGTACATTAATGATATAAATATCATTATATAACTCTCTTGGATGATCCTTAGATTTTTAGGAATTTAATATCAATTAATAATATAATATTATTTTGAAAACACTTTTATGACAATTTTGACACTATTCAATAGTTGATTTTTGTGAAACTCATAACAGAATTATTACTTCGAAAAAAGTCAATTAAATCAATCCTAATATGTCATATTATCCTATAATTTTTTTTAATTCATTATAAGTCTCAAATAATATTTATTTGGGTATTTATAATATCAATTACTTTAATTTGTAACTATTATGGTAATTACTGCATCATAATTGTGTCATAATGAAATTAGATTATTTAAAGTATAAAAATTATAAATAAAATATAATTATGTAGGAAATCTTTTTATCTTTCTAATTAAGATTTATAGTCGAAAAGGAAACATATATAAATCTATTTAAAAATGTCTTTCTAAAAGATATATGCTTATGTCATTTTTGTACTTATTTTAACTTAATTAAAATTAAGAGTCCCTATCACCTACAAGTGGCTCCATGGAGTCCCAGAATCGACACAAATATGCCTATGGTAGAAAACGTGTCAACCAATAATTCTAGGACTTGGTTTAGGTTAATTTAGTATTATTATAGTATTATTGTTTAACCCTTATTTACCGGACCTACCCTTAACCATGGTAAATAAAATATTTACCGAAGTAATTATTCAAAATGACTAAAAATAAAATTTACCTATTTAAAAAATTTGAACATCCTGATTCTAAATATGGAATCCATTTTTCCAAATTCG
Organism: Viscum album; assembly: GCA_963277665.1. Lineage (NCBI taxonomy): Eukaryota > Viridiplantae > Streptophyta > Magnoliopsida > Santalales > Viscaceae > Viscum > Viscum album. The sequence continues at coordinate 2,007,802,021 of OY728136.1, read as the reverse complement.
AAACACATAAGTGGCAGAAATTAATTTAAAATTAATACCTGTTGTTAAAACAAAAAACGTGTTTTTAAAAGATAATAACTATCAAAAGATTGACACTTGTTTATGTCCGGTTTAACTGTAAAATTATGTCCAATGACCAACATTGTATTAAATGGTAAAAATATATTCTAAATATACTTTAAAACCACTCAAATTCATAATTAATCGCTATTAATTAATTTTATTAAAAATGTTGTTTTTAATTAAAATTTAGTAATTTTCACTATTCATCAAAATATTAAAGTTATCCGAAAAGTACCAAAATATCACATTAGGCTAAATTTGATATTATGAATCCAAAAATGAAGTCCATTTTGAAATATAAAATATATATAATTTCAAAAAATATGTATTACTATTCATAACAGCTAGTTTCGTTGGTTATGGTGTGTTAGAACTCAGTGTTGCGTACAACACATGCTATCACATTATTCAAAGAGAAGTGTATTGTAGAAGCATGGGTTGTTACATTGGATGTAATTAATTTCCATATTTGTTTGGGTTGATCTGTAATCTTTCACTTCATCTTTTGCATCTTCTATCATTCTCTTATATTGTATCTCTTACTCCTCCCCTTCAACTTTCAAAGTGTCCAACTGGGTAGGTTTATTTAAACCATTTCATGGAATTTTTCTGAACATGTTTTTTCTTATGAAGCTGACCAACATGTCATCACTGTAGGAGCTTAGGGATACTTGTTTGTTCGATCATGTATAGTGGTCATAGCTTGGGATTGAAGAGCTATGCTCCATTAGCTATTTATTTTTCCGGTTTTTTATCATGTTGGGACACATTTCTGGTTGGGCATGAATTTTCTACATTTCCTTTCACCATATTATACTTTACTTTTTCATTGTTTAGAGGTTCATTCATGTTAAAATTACATTAAAAAAGAATTGGATTCTTTCTAATTTCCTTATTCACATTTCTATTCAGTTAGTAATGTGTGTATTAATGATTTTCAAAAATGTCCTCGCCTTGTTAGTTATGTAATTGAAACATGTTGCCACCCCTAGAACATGAAGTCTAGATTGGGGTAGTTGGGAACGAGTCTCAAAAAGGGTTGGGTAATGACATATAAGCTAAATATTGACTCATAAATTTAAATGGTATGAAATTTTAGACCATATATTACTCAAATTTCAAGTATCCAAATTAAAACGATTTATAAATAATTTTATAATATATAAATTTGATAAATTATCATTAATGTAAATTTTATCACTAATAAACTAATTTTAATTCAAATACATCATGAAAAAGTTTTATTTTTAATATAATTCATTTAAACATAAATATTATGTCATATAAATTTAAAAAATTTATGAAACACAAAATATTAGATGGATTATATAACCATTAATATTTTAAATATAATTTATTATAATTTTTTACTAATTGAAAAAATATTGTTTTAGTGCTGCACAAACCATTAATTGGATTATACAATAAATAATATTTATAAATATTTTATCAAAATTATTTTAAATACATTATTAAAAAAATTACATTTATATTCATTCATAATATGATTTGTTTATATTTGGACATAAAATAGATATTTACAAATAAGAGAGTGGATGTTTGTAACGTTAATTTATTTATATTCTATTATGGTCATTTGTATAGAGAAGGGCCCATTAAATAATTCCATTTTCAGTCTAATATGATAATGGACTAATTATGTCCACAGAATAATAATTAATAGGAAATATTTGGGATTTGACACTTATATTTCACCATGATTAAGATGATTTTCCATTTACCATTGTGATAAATTTTATTATAATTAACATTCATATTAAAAAAATTGCGATCAATTTAAAAAAAATTACATCTTGATTGCTAATATAGAACTAATTTTTTCCGATTCAATTCCTAATAGTTCTAGAAATTAATTTAAAATATGTGTACAAAACATGAGGAAAATCATTTTACAATCATACAAATGGATTTATATAACAAAAACACTCTATGAATGTCAAATTTTTTTATTGAATATATAATATTGAATTTTAATTTAATTTTTTCACCAATATTGGTTAATTAAAATTATAAATATATTCATATTTCATTGACAAAAATCATTTTTTCAGAAAAAAACATCTTTTATATTTAAATGATTTTTATTTTGTTGATAACCATTTAATTAATTTTAATATATGGGAAACATAATGACATTGAAAATTTAATTAGTCTTATTCATATACATCAATATTAATGGATGGTTTCCAACATTAATATAATTCAATTTTAATAATTGATGATAGTTTTTTTAAACTCTTTGTTTTGTGAAATAAATTCAATCAAATAGATTATATTTATTTGAAAATAGTTATACTATGAAATAATGTGGTGTTATAAAAAAATAAATCAATCCCCACATATGAACATAAATTAGGAAGATAAAAAGGATCCTATAAATCAATAATCTTACTGATTCACTGTTCACTCCTAGTTGGTGGGGGATACAACTTAGAAACCACAACCACACATGGAAACCTAGAACTAACTCGAATAAAACCAACACATCATAAAAATTTATCCCAAACACACCTTGATCATAAATAAAATCACCACAATGTTTCCCCAAAATCTAAACAGAATGAAAAAATGGTATAGAGATAAAAAAATCACCACATATTGGAAAAAAACCCATGGGAACCCAAGATCAACACATAAGGAAAAGGGCTGGAAGATTCTCTAAAATTATCTAGGGTTTCTTTAAAAACCAACGGTGTGAATTACTATGAGAGAAATATTTAGTGATCTAAAACCTAAAAATTGGTTTATGTCCATACATTCGTTTTTTGAATTAAGGATTCACATTAAGAATCTATGTGTGGCCTCAAATTCAGTCCAAGAAACTAATTTAAGGCATCAATTTCACATTTATAACACATGCACTGAAATTCAGGGATCCTCAAACTAAATTAATTCATAATTATAATTCCTTTTATATTATGAATTGGTTGTTTAATATAACACATCACCCAAACAGAAACCAATAATCACCATCATCACATAACACAAAAATCTATAATATGTTGTGTATTTTAATTTCACATCGTGAATTTCGTAATAATATTTCTTAACAGCTATAGACACCATAAAAACTCCACAATAATCCTACAAAAAACCCCAACAACAAAAATAGAAATGTAATGGGAAGACAAGGAAGAGAACATTGTAATAGTTTTTTATAAAATGATTCATATCCTTGATAATAAAAACCAGAACCAAAAAAATAGATAGGGTCCCAACAACCACCCCATAAGTCACCGATCATATATCTCCTTACCCCCAAACAATACAACCATCCAAAACACCCAAAATACACCCCCACACAACTACATTACCATCCCTCACTATCACACCATTACATCACCTATATAAAATATTAAACCACATATTTTCAACATAACCATCAAGAACCACCATTCAAATCCCCCAAAAACAAAATAAAAAAAACATCATAGCCATCTCACAACCCCCAGATGGAAAAAATAATTGAATCCTACCTTACATATGAAGATAATTTATTATTTGGGTGGTAGTAATTCAATCACAAAAATTTCAATTGTGTGGTAATATAATGATTTTTGATAAATAATGGGGATTCCACACATTATATACTTGATGATATAATACATGAAAGAATAAATTCAAATTGTCACATATTATAAAACACAATGGCTCAAAACATCACTTAAATATGAAATAAAGAATAAAAAACTCAAAACAACTCCCATTTCTTGGTACGAATGTGCATTTCAAGCTTCCATGTAATCTCATCCAAGAAACTATTCCCCTATAACACACAAAAAATGTGAAGCTTGAAACCTCGACACACATTATATCATCAATATTGGATCTCTATTGGGTGCTCCATGAACAATTCATCAAACTCATTACAGAAATCTCCATAGACAATGATATAGGAGTCATTTTTGTGAAACAATAGACCTCATGGATATCATCATGATATTGTGGATGTTATAACCATTATGAAACCCTACCAACATGCTCCTACACCTAAAAATTCCCAATGCAAAGGGTTAAAATAAAACTCCTCTTGCAGAAAATACAATTCAGCCATTGAAGGGAACTGCTAACGAATACATGTTTGAAAATCTAAAAATAAATCTGCATATTTCTATGAATAAATAACCACTCCGAGATACCTCATCCTCTTAGAAAAAATGGATTTTATTTGGTTTTCATGACCCTAGATCCGCATAAGGGATTTTTTACTCCCTAAGCTTTATATAGAACAATGGATAATGAAATAAGAAACCATAAAATGTCTCAAATAGATCCAACCAAAATGTAATGGTAATAAAGATAGTTTTATGTTGACTGAACCGATATAATGTTCCTAATCCTCAATCATATGATGTCCAGAATGAAATATCTCAAAATTTCCAACAACGTCTCAAATTTCTTCTCTACTTCCCATATTTCGTAGGGTGGGAAGATTTTATCAGTTGAAACATGGAGACCAAATTTTCAGGAATACCCCTCGAGAATAGTGAGTTAAAACAAGGATCCAGATAAGGGATTGTGTCCCTTAGTACCCCTTGAATCTAAACTGCATCATCTATATCGTAACGTCTCAGTTCAGGAAACCACCCAGAGTCTCCCTATACCCAGATGATCACATGGCCTCAAGAACATTTCCCTGAATTCTAAATGATTCTGACTAGCAGCAAGGGCCTTGGGTGTGATCTGGAGAAACTATGCCCTCATTGGCAGAGTACACAGCTGATGTAAACAAAAACATACAATGGAGGAAGCAGTAAATTTCCAAAAATAGTAAACAACAGAAGATAGAAAAAATAAACAATTGTTGCACATTTATAAATATAAATTGTTGCATGATAAATATGTCTAGGACTACATCAAAACAAGTCACAATGCTTGAATACAATAGTGCCAATCCATGTATAAAACAAAAGATAAATGGATCCTCAGCATCACATGAATATGTTTAGTCCCATGATCTCTAGCTCCACAGCTAGTCATGTTCCTGATGTTGAAAGGAACTTTTCTTTAATTATACATATAACAATATAATCTATTTGGGCGAAAAAACCTGGCCCAAACATGGTGTGATACTAAATCTCATTAAGCAACCAACCAAAGATCTATGCCTAATAGTCATTGAAAATATGGCAAGTCAAAGTAGGGAAAATTTTAAACCTGAAGGTGCTCAGCAATAAATAGTTTCCCATGTCAAACAATAAATCATACACAGTAACCCACTAGGAAATGCACATATCTTAACCTCTTTGGTTCATTATATGAAGACTCTCTGAGGAAACACTTGCAGTCAATTCCCCTTATACTCTATGGTTGTTAAGAACTATCTGAGGAAGCTCATGCGGTCAATTCCACTTATTTACCCAAGGTCAAGGACTCTCGGAGGAAGATCACTTGGTCAATTCCCCTTATAGCCCAGTTCATTTATAGACTCTCTTAGTAATCACTCTCTGTCAATTACCCTTATAGTCAATACAATTTAGGAATAAAAAATGACCCTCTAAGGAAGCTCATGCGGTCAATCCCCTTATAGTCTATAGAAATAAAGGACTCTTTGAGGATGCTCACTCAGTCAATTCCCATTATAGCCCTAAGTGGTTCTAGGATCTCTGAGGATGATTACTCGGTCAATCCCCCTAGTAGCCAAAAGTGCTCAAAGACTCTCTTAGGAAGCTCACCAGGTCAATTCCCCTTATAGTATACTACACCATGTTCTCACGACACTGTGTAGGTCAATGAGCATATTAGTGTAATATGGCCATGTAAACCTATAGAAATACTTTTATAAATAGTATATATCATAACAAACATGTTTGAAAATACCACTCTCCATCCTATAGTAACAGACATGGAAAACAAGCAAGGAATCCAAACTGGATAAACAGGACCAAATGGTCGTAAACAGAACATCCAAGGTAAATACATCTAAAGCATTAAAATTATCCCTATTCATCTCCAAATTACATCTACACAGGCATACATGCATGTCAGGAAAACAACAGGGGTAGAACAGTAAACATGTAATACCTCGTTCAAGGGTATTAGTGGAATTTTTACATAATACTCAAATACATTGAATGGAAAGGCACAAAACACCTACCTCGGTGTTACGAGAATGATATATGCGAACCATGGGGATTTAATACCCTTAGAATGACATCGATCTACAAAAATGATTACAAGGTTCAATCAATGATAACATGGAAAAGATGAGGTATTTGAAGACTATGCTCTTGAAAAAAAAAAGTACTCACTGATGTTATTTCAATGCAACTGATAGTGTTTGATTTAGAGGAAGGACGGAGTCATAGGGGATCATCAAATATCTATGGCTACTCGAATCTCTCGGATAAACTAGACCTATAAGAAGCGTTTTATGTCCCTCAGACATGACCCAATAGCGTTTTATAAAAAAAATACATGGAGTGTACTTTTAGAGTACACATCATGTACTCTCCTTTTCTGTACTCCGCTTTAAGCAGCTTCAATGTCACTCCCACACAACATTGTGTGTGGCTACAACACGGCCAACACACGGCCTCCTGCGACAATGATGTTCACGGTATGTAATCATAAAGTACATAATCTGTACATAAGAATTTTTCAAAAATTTGTTTTTCCTTATAAATGACCAGAAATGGAAAAAAAGACCTGAAATGAAGGTCCAAGTTCTTAAAAACTTCCCCCTTAATGACATTCTTCCTTGAATTTCCCTAGCGTAGTGTAGAAGAAGAAACCCCAAACATTTATGGCCACTGTGATTGTACACCGGCCTCCCTCTCCCATGTCTCATCCTGAACTTGCCCGTGCTTCCAAAACACCCATACCAGAGGAACATACCGTCCATAGAGAACCCTTGTATTGTGATCCACAATCCAGATAAGATGCTACTCAAATGATGCATCCACATCTAACTCAACCTCCTCTGGATGAAAGACGTGATATGAGTCTGAGTAGTAATGTCGAAGTTGAGAAACATGGAAGACATCATGTATAACTTGGTACCTCTGAGGTAACTTCAACTGATAGGCAACCGACCCAACTTTCTCTAGCACCTCAAACGGCTCTACATTCCTCGGAGAAATCATATCCCATATTTTAATCACCTTGTGCCCCAAACACGTTGTGACACACAAGAAATCATGATCCCCGACCCCAAACTCCAGAGGTTGTATCTATTGATCAGAATACGACCTCTGTCGAGACATTCTAGTAGCCATCATCTTCTCAATCAACTCTATCTGCTCTGTGGACACTTGAACAAGATGAGGTCCCAGCAAAGCTACCTCTCCTGCCTCCAGCCAACATAAGGGTGATTGGCCTGGCCTACCGTACAAATCCTCATAAGGTTCCATCTGAATATTTTCTTCAAAACAATTGTTGTAGGAAAACTACACAATATGTATTTTCTTCTCCCAAGAACCTCCAAAATCAAGGATGCATTCTCGGAGCATTTCCTCTAGAACTTGATTCCTACACACAGACTGACTATCTATCTAGGGGAGGAATGTTGTACTAAAAACAACCATTTTACCCAAAGCCTTCTAAAGCCCCTACTAGACCCGAGAAGTATAATGCATGTCCCAGTCTAAAACAATGGAGCACAAAACTCAATGAAGAAGTACAATCCCACATATTTACAACCATCCCAGATCATCAACATTGAATGTATCCTTGATCGGAAATAATTGAGCATCCATTGTGAATCTATCAATGACAACCCAAACTGCATTATTACCTAGAGGTTACCTCAGCAAACTAGTCACGATGTCCATCACTAAATCATTCCACTTCCACTCATGAATGGGTAACTGCTGTAAAAGACCTGATTGTCGCTGATGCTCCTCCTTCACCTGCTGACAAGTGAACATCACATGAAGAAACTAGAAACATATCTCTTTATACATGGACACCAATATTGATGGTGTAGATCATGATACATATTGGTGATGCCAAGATGAACTACCTAAACTGAGGAATGAACATCCTGCATCAGCTCCTCACCTATGCCTGCTGGCACCCATATGTGGCCCTGGAAATGCATGATCTTATCCTCACCCATGGTCCATCCCTGAATAGGGTCCCCTCCTAACCCACTATCCCATAAGACCAGGCATTCATAATCTGATAGCTGCCTCATTCAACCTCGATCAAGAAGAATAGAGGTAACAAGTAAAGATGATATAAATGTATGACCCTGACAGTCGTGCACCTCCAAATGCCTCTCAGAGAACAGATTCATATGCTGCCACTCACTACTAGCCTCCTGAACATCTTGTATCTGTGTCTTTCTTGTCATCGTATCATCCATTGTGTTACACATTCCAGGCATATAAGAAAGCTCAATGTCAAAGGACTGAAGCTACTCGACCCACCTGCGTTGTCTCAAATTCAGATCACACTGAGTGAAGATGTACTTGAGACTTTTGTGGTCAGTGAAAACCACATTGTGCAATCCCATACGATAATGTCTCCAGTAGTGTAGGGCATGAACAACTGCAACCAAATCCAAATTGTGCATCGGGTAATTCCTCCCATCTGGCCACAACTGCCGAGACCCGTAGGCAATGACTCCATCTACCTGCATAAGCATAGCTCACAACCCGATACCTAAATCATCAAATTAAATATTATAGATAATTCCTTGATCTGGAAAGACTACTATCAGTGCTGATGTCAACCTCCCATTAAACTTCTGAAAGGCTGACTCACAAGAATCTGACCTTAAGAACTTCACACCCTTCTTAGTCAAACCTGTCAATGGTGCTACCAATATTGTAATGTCTTATATGAAACTTCTGTAGTATCCATCCTTTACTAGAATACTCTACACCTAAAAGAAGTTCTTCACCTTCTCCTAGGAAAATACAAAACTCACTTTTCTTGGGTCTACTGATACATCTATCTCTAAGATGACATGACCCAAGAAATGAATCTGATCCATCCAAATGTGGCACTTTGAGAGCATAGCAAATAACTGATACTCCCTTAGTGTAATCAAAACTATCTCAAGATGCGTAGCATGGTCGTGTGGAGTTTGAGAGTACATCAATATATTTTATACCCAGATAACCATGAAATAATCCAAGTACGGATTGTACACTCAGTTCATCAATGCTATGAAAACTGCAGGTGAATTCGTGAGACCGAATGACATAACCATATAATCGTATAGACCATACCTCCACTATAAGTCTATGAGAGGTATATGAGATGTTAGAACACACAACTGATGATAACCGGACCTCAAGTCAATCTCTGAGAACACATGGGATCTTCGAAACTGATCAAAGAGATCATCAATCCTTGGAAAGGGATATTGGTTCTCCACTATCAACTAGTTTAACTTCTGATAATCCACACAATTCCTGAGGGTGTCATCTACCATATACGCAAAATGTACATTTGAACCACAAGGAGAAGTATTGGTCCAGATTAATACATTTTCATGTAGCTCCTCCAACTGCTTCTTGAGTTCCTACGACTCTGGTGTAGCCATCCTATAAGGAGGAATGTACATTGGTGCTCCTCCTAGCCCAAGATTAATTGAAAAGTCTACCACAAACTCCGAGGGAAAACCTGAAATTTTCTCTAGAAAGAAATCACTAAAACGATCAACAATTGGAGGAATTTATATCTTTAATTTCCCCTGGTCATTCATTTATAGACTAGAAATCTGGGCTGTAACCCCTCCCAACCCATGATGCTCTGGACCCGCTCTGCTCTCCCAGACATCCCATTATCCCTTATGAAGAAAGGATCCACCTTCTAGTGATATGAAACCCACCCTGCACTAATAACAGTCGACGACTACCTAGAAGGGAACTAGACAGTACATTTTGAGAATGAAATCATATCCTGTCATCTCTAGGACATAGAGAACACATAAAAAGTGACATCCACCAACCTCTAGAGGAATCTCCTTTCACTGACGTACATTAATCATTATAGTCCCCAACAGAGTTTCTAGCGTCAAGATATTAGTAAAAGAAAATATGTAGAGGCCAAGGATCTCCATAATAGTAACACATATAAAGTTATGGGAAGACCCTGTATCAAAAAGAGGAGATGCTGAAACTGAGGCTACTAAAATCATATATCAAACGGTAGAAGGTTCGGGATCTTGTTCTTGTTGGGTCTGCTTCACCCAAATGTATGGACTATGCCATGGACCTATGACCATTCCTGACCCCTCCTAGTGGATCTTCACTAATGTCGCTGAAAATCAGATGACTGGCTACCACGGCCAAGACCTCCACCTCGGCCTGAACGGCCAGAAAAACTCCAATTCCCAAAATGGTGAGAAACATGTGGAACTACTTCTCAATGTGGAGTCATAGAAGAACCCATGTCTGTAGCTGCTACTGAAAGTAACTAACAAAACATCTAAAGATGGCCCATCTTTCCATAAGATCGGAACACCACAGGGTCTCTCAGGTAATGTGGCATCGCATGCCCTCTCCTCCCACACTGGTACCTCACCACCTGTCTACATGAAGATGTATCCCACCTGCTATGATCTCCTCTTAATGTCTCCCTAAAGATCATCCTACTCTTAGCTAGCGGGGAAATAACTCTGGATGCCGATCTGCCATGGCTCACAGCTCTAGAATCTCTCAGATTACGCTCTGTAATCTGCGCCTGGTTGACAAAAGAAGATTTGGAAGTCAACATGATGATGTTCACCTGGGATCAGATGTCATTCCTCATACCACCCTCAATAATCCTTGCAAGGAACAACTCATCACCTCCTGCAGTAGTAGTGAAACTATAAAACTCGTTGAAGCAATATGATTACTCCATAACAGTAAGAGTACCCTGCTCAATACTCATGAACTCTCAGGCTCGATCAGCCCTCAATGTCTTCGGATTGATGTAATCGTTTAAGATGCGCTGAAACTCCTCCCAAACCATATTCTGCTTGTGTCCCTCCTATGAGATCGCATCCCACCACTTCATGGAGGATTCATATAGCATGTAGGTAGTTAGATTCACCCTCTACGATAATGAAATCACTCACGCTTTACAAAAAATTACTACACAATGTGTAATATTACTACACGGTGTGTTCCTTGAAGTTATTCACATGGGCGTGAAATCCTTCCAAAACATGTCATGTAATACTCCATACACAAGGAGTCTTTCCTTAACACACAATGTGTAATGGAGTCCCCTTTCCCTTCCTGAGTTCTTCAGTACAGTTATGCAACACAACTCTCTGAAGACAAGATTACACGACGTTTGCATGATTACCCCGACTTGTACTAGACAAGATTCACATGGCCTGTGTTATTAGTGACACAACCTGTGTACCCATACTACACTACATGGAATTTTCCAGATGAGAACGACATGTACTAAGAAGTCATGACCGACCATGTGGTCAAATACACGGCTGGATACACGACTGACGCTACCCGGCATGTTCCAGGCGGACAGAGCGTGTAAGAGAAAGGATAACACCGAACTGTGTTGTTTGTGACACGACATGGTATTTGGGTTAGACCACACTGTGTGTTCAACGTAGAAACGACGTGTATGTATTATGTTCTTTTATGACTTTGATATTTGTTACATGGGTGGACACAGGGTCAACACTACATGGCGTGTTCGAACTGTACATGGAATGTTCCAACGAGATTTTCCTCATTCCTTGTCTCTTACCACACGACCAATGAAACGGTTAGAGACTACTGGGAATGTACAAAAATTACATGGTGTGTAAATAAGAAAACGTTATTCATCTTGAACAGAAGAACACATTACATGTACATAACACTACACATCGTTTATTCTGTGTTTCTTCAGAGAGTAAGTCTCAAAAACTACTCTAGAATCCAGAAAACATTGAATCAATCCTTGAAAGTGCCAAATTCCGACCCTTGAGGGCCCATACTCCCGACGAATCAAAGACTGGCATCTCAAACATGTTATAACAAAACAACAGAGCAATGATCCTCCAAATTTGGTCCAGGAGGTCCCATAACACCCCAAGAACAAATGTTTGGCGTCCATTGATGAAAAAATTTACACAAAACAATACCCTTTCAAACAACAGGTATTTTATCAAGGAATATATCAAAACAAGATGCATATGTTACACAACATCTATCAAAACAACATTAAATCACTATTCCATCCTAGAAAGAATGGAAAAAATGCATGACAAGCAAAATCTAGAAAGATCATATATGATGCATGAGATGGCATACCCTTATCTTATCGAGTTGTGACAAAAATAGAACCTCAAAAACATCAACAACAATATCAAAAAACATGTGAATCACTCAATTAGAAATCAAATCCACTATAATAATTGAAAAAGAATTAAAATTTTCAATTAACGAGGTAGATTGGATTTTCCCAATAAACAGGTTAGCTACTCCTATGCCCAACTTAATACCAAGTACCTATTCCTTCCTATCAATGGCTATGGAACCAAATAGTAAACCAAGAGAAAATAATTCCCCTAATACCACTTTGTATCCTCTTAGTTCCAAAATCCACCCAGTGATGCCCCATACCATGTTTGTCAGACGGCCTCAAGAGCATTTCTTGAATGCCAGAGGCTGCCGACTAGCAGCGAGGGCCATGGTTGTGATTATGGGGAAACTATGCCTAAATTGGTAGAGTACACAGTTGATGTAAACAAAAAAAATACAATGATGGAGGCAGTAAATATCCAACAACAGTAAACAGTGGAATACTAAAAGAATAAACAACTGGAGCACAATTATAAATATAAAATGATGCATGATACAAATTTCTGGGAAAACAGCCAATCATGTCACAATGCTGGAATAAAATAGTACCAAACGATGTACAAATCAAAAGATAAACTACTCCTCAGCATCACATGCATATGCTTGGTACCATGACCTTTAGCTACACAGCAGGTAATGTACCTGAAGTATAATGGTGCTTTCCCTTATCTATACATGGAGTAATATAATCTTTTTGGGCCTAATAGAATTCACCAAATAGTGTGTGAGAATAAATCCTAGTAGGTAACCACCCATAGATATGTTCCTAACAGTGAGTGAATATATGGAATGTAAAATTACAGAAAATAGTATACATGAAGGTGCTCAGTAGTAAATAGTTCAACAATTAAATAAATCTATCATTCTCTATAACCCTCTGAGAAGTGCACACAACTTATCCTCTCTAGTTCTGTATATGAAGACTCTCTAAGGAAGCACTCGCAGTCAATTCCCTTTATTGTATAAGGTAGTTAGTAACACTCTGAGGAAGCTCACACAGTCAATTCCCATTTTAGCCACCGAGGTCAAGGACTCTCTGAGGAAGCTCACTCAGTCAATTCCCCTTATATTCCAGGTCATTCATATCCCCTCTATGGAAGCACTCACCATCAATTCCCCTTATAGTTTATACAACTTAGGAATAAAATAAAAACTCTCTGAGTAATCTCACACAATCAATCTACTTATAGTCTAAAGAAATCATGGACTCTATGAAGAAGCTCACTCAGTCAATTCCCATTATATCCCCAAGTGGTTCTAGGATCTATAATGATTCTCACTCAGTCAACCCCCCTTATATCCAAAATTACTCAAAGACACTCTAAGAAAGCTCACCCGGTCAATTCCCCTTATAGTCTACTACACCTGGTTCTAATGGCCCTATATAGGTCAATGAGAATAGCAGTGTAATATGGCTATGTAAACCTACAGAACACTTGACTAAGAAGTCTATAGAAAAACAAGCATGTCAAAAAATTCAACTCTCCATCCTACAACAATATGCATGGAAAATAGGCATGGCATCAACACAGGCTAAAGAGGACCAAACAGTCGTAAATTGAACTTTCATGGGAAATATATCCAAATCATAACAATTATCCCTATTCATATCCATATTACCTCTACACAAGAATAAAATCATAGAAATAAAACAACATGGGTAAAATAGTAAACATGTGATACCATGTTCAAGGGTATTGGTGGAATTATCAAATAATACTCAGGGACATTGAAAAAAAAGGCACAAACCACCTACCATGGTGTTAGTAGAATGATATACACGAACCATGAGGATTTATTCCCTTTAGAACTCCGTAGATCTGAAAAAACATATAAAATTTTCAATACATGATATCTTTGAAAAGGGAAGGAATTAGAATATGATTATCTAGAAGAAGAAAGAACTCACCGATGTGATTGCAACGCAACCGACAATGTTTGATTTGGAAGAAGGATAGAGGCTTGGGGTGATCATCAATGATCTACGGCTTCTCGACGCACTCGGATAAACTAGACCTAGAAGAAGGGTGTTCTATCCTTCAAACACAACCCTAGTGCGTTTAATGAAAATAAATCAAAATACACGACATGTACTTTTGGAGTACACAGTAAGTACTCACCTTTTCCGTACTCCACTTTATGCGTCCTCCAAGTCACTCCAAAACGAACGTGTGTGATGCTACTACCTGGTCATTACATGGCCTCCTGTGGAAAAAATGTACATAGTGTGTACTCATAATGTACACGGCATGTACTTAGAAAATTTCCAGACATTCCTTTTTCACTAAAAACGACCAAAATAGGAAAAACATATCTGAAAAGAAGGTCCGACTTCTTACATACATACAGACCACCCATAGATCCATGGTATAGAAATAACAAATTTTGAGAAAATGAGATGTAATTGTCATTTATTCTAATATAATCCAACTGAATCGCATCCTATCAGCTCCCAAGATAACATGGTGATGAAAATCTTTGATATAACCTCCCATTATAATTTTGTAATTTCCAAGGGTTTCAATAAACGTCTTAGAATATGTTACACCACATTAACCTACTCCAAAACAAGAATCATAAACACAAACACATCCACCATCCATTTCATCCCAATTCTAAAATATTTCTCATCAACACATTAAAAAATGTATAAGGCCCCAAACATAAACCTTACTTAATATTGAGTTATTACAAGATTACACATTGAGGATCTTTTCGGGTTTAGAGTTTTAGAGAATTAGATCATAAAACTTGCATTACATTCCACATATAAACAAAGTGGTTACATAAAATAGTATTCTTCATTCCCATCAATGTAAACACATTTGAAATAAAACATGGATTATTTCTTGACACTTCCTTGACACTATCATCATATCATGTACCTTTCCCTTGACCTGTGAAAAACATTTCAAAAAAACATGGGATGAGCATAAAAAGCTCAGTATGGGTTATAAAAATATGGAAAGGAAACATGAGTTCATATATACATAAGAATGAAATCATACTTTACCCATAAAACATAGGCACTTTAACATACCTCATAAAATCATGAATAAATCATAGAAATCATAAGACATAAAGGTAACTTGAGGCATTCATAACATTCTTACGTAGGGAGTAACCCTCTTGGTTAAGTTTGGAATACCCATCACAGCATATTCCCTAAAATCTCTTCGGAGAAACCTTAATGTTTCACTCCTTCGCGTTACCCGATGCATTGGAGAGCTATAACGGGCTCACCCGCCCTTAGTTTATCACGGAACCACCCATCTTCATAATAATGCCCAAGAACCATAACATAATCATATCACATAAAACATGAATAAAGGAAACATAACATTTCTACATTTCAATCACGAGATATCAATACAACACATTGATATAATAAAAACATTATGAAAACCATTTTCAATACCAAAGTAAAACATGGTATTTATTTTTCGTTTTAAAAAAAAGGTATGGCTTGTAGAGGAAGCCGAAACTAATATAAAGATCACGACGGTGGAGAAGTCGTTGTCGCCGCTTACGTACCACAAAAACATTCCCTTTTTTCATTTATTAAACACTTCTTATAAAAAAGATTCCTTTTGAATAAACGTAATAGTCAAAGGGGTTTATACACCGTATAAAAGAAAGTTGTGTGTAAAATAAAATATGCCTCAATGAAAGGAGATTGAGACGAAGTCCCGTACCTCGTATCCGACATGACCCAACCGTTCTTTAATCTCCTAAATAATAAACTTGAGTTAATTTCTACTTTCATAAGAATATTTTTCATGTTCATTATTCCTTTTATACCATGTTATGAACATCATGTAATCATTTAAGTTAATAATGTTCATTTTGTCGGTATTTGGTTCTTAAGTCAAAAATATACTTCTTACACTTACATGTTGATAATTTGGTCAAAGGTTCGTTATATCCAGAATGATATTAATTATTTGGATAACATATATATCATATATATTCATCATATACATTTATGTATAATATTACATCACATTTAGAGGTAAGAAATGAAATGCACCGTTCATGGAGACGGTAAGCCGTACGTACGCATGAACGCTACTTCCATTTCTATTTCGTATTTTCTGGAATGGAATAATAATGATATAAGAGTATATTATAATTCCAGTTTAATAACATATATAATATCATTAACTTTATCCTTTACAAACCCACATATGGTATTAACGAATCAAATCACTTTCAGGGGGCGGTAGTCCACACTTCCTAAAATGAAGATATCGTGTTTACCCATAATGGAAACCATAAAGGTATGCCCAAAATGAAAAAAAAACAGAAGCTTAAGGAAAACATAAACATATTATATATCATATATAATAATACTTACATCATAATGGCCACCTTTGAAGGTGTTAAATGATTATTGAACAATCATCGTTTCGGGAGGCAGAATTTTGCCATCCACGGAAACCGTATGTTCATTAACCATTTGATGTAGTTTTGTGAGAGTGTAGCTCAAATAAATATTATAAAAACATCCTAGTATATTTAAGATACTTGTTTTGTTACAAACTAAGTAAATAAAAAGATTTTAGGGGGTTGGAGAAGCAAAATAAAACAAATGAACATGAGAGAATGAATTACCTTTAAAATTGTAACTCCTTTTGATTTTAGCCTAAAGGCTTCCTTTCAAAGGATTATGCCCAAATTTAATCCTCTAGGATGAGGAGAGGGATGTGTAGAGAGTAAATGGACAGGGTTTGGCCGAGCCAAAGGCTTGAGGAGTGTGTGAAATGAGGTAGAGGTGGGGGCCTTTTATAAGAGGAGAGGAGGGGCACTTTTGGAAAGTAAAGAAATATTACTTTATTTGAAAATGTGTGTCGGTTTTAAAAGGTCCCACATTGATATAATTTGTGGATAAGGTGATAAGGGTTCGAAATCCACTCATCCAATTGGTTTTGGCCATGTGTAGGTTTTAGATTTTTCATTATCTTTCCATTTTATTTAAATCGTTAAATAATGAGGTCATCGCCGCATCATCATGATGTCATAAATAATTTAATTTATTTAAAGTCTACATATTATAAAAAAATACTATGATGTAGGAAATCTTTTTAGCTTTCCAATGGCTATTTATAATCAAAAATATTATCTTTATAACCCCATGTAAAAATTGTTTTAGTAAAACATCTCTTGTTTGTGTCATTTTTACTTTAACATTTAATAAAAAGTTATTTATGTCATTTCCCAAACAAAGTGGATCCATGGGGTCCCCAAGTTGACCCATGGATCTTCTTGGTCGTCCATGACACAACCAATAAGGTTGGGACATGTTTCTAGGTCATTTCATATTATTAAAGCATTATTTATACCTTAAACTACCCTAATTACCACTAATCGCGATTAAAACTTAATAAGTTACTATTCACCAAAATATTATTTTAATCTCATTGAACCACATTTTACTTTTTAATAACAACCATGTATGTCGGATTTTCAAAATTCAATAAACATTAGTGGTAAACTTTCATTAAACTGAAAAATCAGTTTGCTTGATCACCACTTAGTGGTATCACTATTCATCAAAAATTGATGTTTTCCAGAAAATTACCAAAAATTCACCCTAAGCTATATTTGATATTATGAATTCAAAAATGAAGCCTATTTTAAAAAATTCAAAATATATAAGTCACGTTAATTAATTTAATAATTAATTCCCGCTGTCAGAGCAAATAGCGTGTTTTTATAAAACAATAAGTATCAAAAGATTGACACCAATTTAAGTCCAATTTCAAAGTGAAATTGATTCCAATGAACACCATTGGATTAAATGGTAAAAATATCTTCTAATTTCACTTCAAAACAAATTCAAAAAATAATCTAATAATATAAATAAATAAGATTAAAAACCAGTTTTGATGTAAAATGCACTATTTTCAGTATTCATTAAAAAATGAACATTGTCAGAAAAATACCAAAAATTCACACAAAGTAAATTTTGATGTCCCAATAATAAATAATAAGTTTATTTTGACAATAATAGTTTATAAAATTGTCAAAAGATAGATTTAAAAAGGGTTTTCCATCATAAGGAAGTAAAACAATCTTTTAAGAATATTAGTGTATTCCATGCATAAGATTGTATTTATTTTCATTTTAAGCCTCTAAAACACTATCTTAATAATTAATAGACATAGATAAAAATATCTATTATTCATTATTTACTTGGGATGTTACATCCTTCCCCCGTTTAGAAAATTGCGTCCCCGCTATTTATTTACTTATCGAATAAATGGGGGTACTTATCCCTCATTGCATTTTCAGATTCCCATGTTGCCTCTTCAATCATGTGGTTTTTCCAAAAAACCTTAACTGGGTGAATCACCTTATTCTGTAACACTTGCTCCCTGTGGTCAAGAATCTGGACCGGTTTTTCCTCATAAGATAGGTTCTCTTCCAGCTGAACTACCTCTGGGCTCAAAACATGAGATGGATCTGGCATATACTTTCTCAACATCGAAACGTGAAAAACATTGTGTACCTGAGATAAACTCGGAGGTAAAGCCACTCGGTATGAAACTGATCCAACTCTCTCCAGAATTTCGTATGGTCCAATGAACCTTGGACTTAGCTTTCCTTTCTTACCAAATCTCATCACACTTTTCCAAGGAGAAACCTTGAGAAAAACATGATCACCTACCTCGAAAGATAGATCCTTCATCCGGTTATCCGCATAACTCTTCTGCCTGCTCTGAGCTGTTCTCATGTGTTTCTAAACCAGCTGATCTTGTTCTGCCATCTCTTCTACCAATTCTGGTCCCATCAACTTCCTTTCACCCACTTCATCCCATAAAGCTGGAGTTCGCCACCGCTTCCCATATAATGCCTGAAATGGTGCCATCTGTATACTGGAATGAAAATTGTTATTATAAGAAAATTCAACCAAAGAAAGATGTTGGTCCCAACTTCCCTGATAATCCATAGAACAAGCTCGTAGCATATCCTCCAATGTCTGGATTGTTCGTTCTGACTGCCCATCTGATTGAGGATGAAAAGCTGTACTAAAATTTAATTCAGTACCCAACGACTTCTGATGGCCTTTCCAAAAGTTAGAAGTAAACCTGGGATCATGATCCGATACAATGGAGAGAGGAACTCCATGTAACCTGACTATCTCTTTAAGATACAAACAGGAAAGTTGATCAAGAGAGAAAGTATCTCGTATAGCAAAGAAATGAGTAGATTTGGTCAAGCGATCAACAAAAACTCAGATTGCATTATTACCTCGAGATGTCTTTGGTAATCCAACAACAAAGTCCATGGACATATTCTCCCATTTCCACTCTGGCACTGGTAAAGGCTGAAGCATCCCTTTCGGTAACTGCTGTAACACCCCAGGATTTCAGAGTGTGTTATTTCTTAAAAATAATTCAATAACTTGCACTACACGCAACACCGAGTTCAATCACACCATTAAAAGAGGTCATAAATAGTATTAACTACATTTTGAACTTTATATAATCCTTATAATTTTAGAATCCCTATTATGAGTTTCTTAGTCATAATGCAAGAACAAATTCATTTTCAGTATTTCACTTTTATCAACTTCTAATAGTGAAACCTTTTTAAATACAATATTTTAAACTTTTTGACTAAATGGAGACATCAAAAAATTTAAAATGAAACATCCCAAGCGTCCACGGTACGCTTTCCTTTGGATAAAACAGTAGCGTGTGTTGTACGCAACTTCGAGTTCTAACACACAGTAACCAATCAAACTAGTTGTTATGAATAGTAATACCTACTTTTTGAAGTTATATATATTTTATATTTTAAAATGGACTTCATTTTTGGATTCGGAATATCAAATTTAGCCTAAGGTGAAATTTTGGTACTTTTCGGATAACTTTCATATTTTGATGAATAGTGAAAATTACTAAATTTTAATTAAAAACAACTTTTTTAATCAAAATAATTAATAGTGATAAATTATGAATTTGAGTGGTTTTAAAGTATATTTAGAATATATTTTTACTATTTAATATAATGTTGGTCATTGGACATAATTTTACAATTAAACCGAACATAAACAAGTGTCAATCTTTTGATAGTTATTATCTCTTAAAAACACGCTTTTTGTTTTGACAGCGGGAATTAATTTTAAATTAATTTCTGCCACTTCTGTGTTTTGAATTTAGGAAAATGGATTCCATATTTGAAATCAGGATGTTCAAATTGTGTAAATAGGTAACTTTTATTTTTAGACATTTTGAATAATTACTGCGGTAAATATTTTATTTACCATGGTTAAGGGTAAATCCGGTAAATAAGGGTTAAAAAATAATATTATAATAATACTAAATTACCCTAAAACGTGTCTTAACCCTATTGGTGGATACATGGTCGACCATGGGCATCTTTGGGTCTATTTTGGGACCCCATTGATCCACTTGTAAGTGATAATGACACTTTATTATAATTTAGTTAAAATGAATACAAAAATGACACAAGCATATATCTTTTAGAAAAACAATTTTTACATAGGGTTATATATGTTGGATTTTAGATTATAAATATTCATTAGAAAGCTAAAAAGATTTCCTACATAATGATATTTTATTTATAATTTTTATACATTTAATAATTTATTTTATTTATGACACAATGATGATGCAGTAATTACTATAATAGTGAAAAATTAAAATAATTGATATTGTAAATACCCAAATAATTATAATATGAAACTTTTAATGAATTAAACTAATTTTATATGATAATATGATATATTAGGATTGATTTAATTGACTTTTTTTGAAGTAATCAATCTGTTAGGAGTTTCAAAAAAATCAACTATTGAATAGTGTCAAAATTGACATAAAAGAGTTCTTAAAACAAATATTATATTATTAATTGATATTAAATTCCTAAAAATCTAAGGTTCGGCCAAGAGAGTTATATTATGATAGGTTCCTCATTAATGGACCACTTGGGGGTCTCTTGGATGTATATAGTAAGTTTATTAACCATATTATATAAAAATACAAAGAGACATTGTAAAAGTGAAACTAATTAACTTAGAGTTAATACTTAAAGATAAGGTTAATATAAGTACCCAAACCTGTCTAAATTCTATTGGTTGAGTGGTTTTCGACCTATCCCCACCTTAACCTTTTAATAGTCAACTTTTGAGCCATTATAAACCGAATATGAATTTATTATAAATTAATATTTCTAGCTTTTCCAAAGGTGCCCCTCACCCCTCTTATAAAAGGGCACTCCTCCT